>JAJHSJ010000011.1:25643128-25965628 GCA_021015155.1 Magnolia officinalis | reverse complement strand
TCCAACCATACTCATTTCAAACTCGAATTTCATCAGATCTACAAACTCAATGGACAAGTTAGTGCATGTAGATCCGTAAATAATATTGTCAACATAAATCTGTAGTATTAATATATGTTCCTTATATTTATTGACGAATAAGGTTTTATCAACACTTCCCATGATAAAGTTGTGACTAAGTAAGAGTTTAGTCAACTTTTCGTACCATACACTGGAAGCTTGTTTCAAACCATTACATTTTTAAGACGGTACACATGATCTGAAAGTTTAGGGTCCTCAAAACCCTTAGGTTGTTCAACATATACTTCTTTATGTAGATCACCGTTTAGAAACACACTTTTGACATCTATTTGATATATTTTGAATTTCTTAAAGCAAGCAATTGAAATCAATAATCTAATTGATTCAAGGCGTGCAACTAGTGCAAAGGTTTCTTCATAGTCAATTCCTTCTATCTGAGTGTAACCTTGTACAACCAGTCGTGCCTTGTTAATAATGATATTCCTCATTTCATCATATTTGTTCTTAAAAATCCATTTGGTTCCGATTATATGTTTATCAGAAGGTCTAGGAACCAACTACCAAACATCATTTTTGATGAATTGATTTAACTCTTCTTGTATAGCCAATATCCAACTTTCATTGGCAAGTGCTGCTTTTACATTGGCCGGTTTAATTTGAGAAGTGAAGCAGACATAATTACGGATATTTTCTAACTATCTTCTTGTCTGAACACCAATACGAGGGTTACCCAATATCTGATCAGTCGGATGGTCTTTGACTAATCTTAATTCAGTATTATCTAATTTAGATGAAGAGTCAGGTTTATCTATAATGTTGACTTCATCATCATCTTGACTTGGTATGGGTGTGATCAGGTGATCGTCAATTACTACGTTAATAGATTCCTGAATCACCCATGTTCTTTTGTTAAGAACACGATATGCTCGACTATTTAGAGCATAACCCAAGAATATTTCCTCATCACTCTTGGCTTCGAACTTTCTCAAATTTTTTCGGTCACGTAAAATGAAACATTTACTTCCAAAAGTCCGAAAGTATTTGACAGTTGGTTTCTTATTAAACCATAACTCATAGGTTGTTTTATCTTTGGATTTTCTAACATACACGTTATTTATAATGTAGTAAGCAGTATTAACAATTTCAGCCCATAAGTTTTTCGGTAAGTTCATACTATTTAACATTACATTGCCCATTTCCTATAATACTCTGTTCTTTCTTTCGACAACTTCATTCTGTTGAGGTGTCTTAGGAGCAGAGAACTCATGTGATATACCATGGTCAGTACAGTACTTCTCAAAATTGCTATTTTCAAACTCAATACCATGATCACTTCTAACTTTGAACACAGGTACTTTCTCAGTCTGAAT
This sequence comes from Magnolia officinalis, assembly GCA_021015155.1. Taxonomy (NCBI): domain Eukaryota; kingdom Viridiplantae; phylum Streptophyta; class Magnoliopsida; order Magnoliales; family Magnoliaceae; genus Magnolia; species Magnolia officinalis. Next base: position 25,964,237 of record JAJHSJ010000011.1, on the reverse strand, counting down.
TCGTTTTAGAATTTTTCTGACTTTATCGAGAGTATCTTATTTCTCTCTTCAGAAGGCTACCCAAGTATATCTGGTAAAATCATCAGCAATAACCAGAAAATACTTCTTTCCACCTCTACTCTCTGTTCTCGTTGGTCCCACCAAATCCATATGGAGTAGTTCAAGAGGTTTCCCTGTAGCTAAGGAGTTCACTTTCTTGTGACTACTCCTAATTTGCTTGCCAATCTGACATGTGCCATAAATATTTTCTACCTTTTTTAATTTGGGTAAGCCATAAATGTGATTTCAATGTCTGTTTGGACTATGTGTAAGTGTTATGGTCTCATGCTCCTTTGGTTGTCAAATTTTGTGTGCCAAAAACATCTATCGGTGTTCTGTACTTGTATGATCATTTATTGGAATTCAAGACACCTCAAAAAGCTACATGTTGAAGCCCCAAAAAGCTACATGTTGAAGCCTCAAAAAAGCTACATGTTGAAGCCTCAAAAAAGCTACATGTTGAAGCCTCAAAATACTACATGATGAAGCCTCAAGAAGCTACAATGTTGAAGTTCAAATCTGAAGAAACAACGTATGAAGTAGTTCTATGTTGATCAAGATCTCAAGCCTGACAAGCCTGATATAATTCAATTTATCTACATTCGTTGAATGGTTGAAGTTCAATGTCCATACGACATGGTTCAGGTTTGAATGACCTTAGGTTGACCCTTTAAGTAGGTCACTTTGGATACATTATTCAAATATTTAAAATACACAAGGTTGGTCTATTCTACGACCAGTCCTAGCTCTTGTTCGACCAGTCCTAACATTGGTTCGACTAGTCCAAGAAATTCCACGACCAGTCCTAAGAAGTTGAAGATTTTTTCGGAATTTTTGGTACGCCCACGACCAGTCCTGGAGGTCCTTCGACCGGTCGTAGGTGTGGCTTCGACTCGTCCACGACCAGTCGTGGAGCTACGACTTAAAGTCCAGCGACGAAATCACTGGTCCTACGACCAGTCGTAGATATCTACGACCAGTCGTAGGTGACCCACGACCAGTCGTAGGATACTCACGACCAGTCGTAGAACGGCTTTCAAAGATCGCGCTTATTTTTTCAAAAATCTGTTAGAGCTACGACCAGTCGTAGGTTTCTAAGACCAGTCGTAGGAGCGATTTCTGCTTCTATAAATTGAACACGAAATTCAGAGTTTTCACAACTTCAACGCTATTCAATTCAAGAAATTTTCAAGTGATCACTCTGAGATAAGTCTGTGTTTATTTTAAGCTAGATTGTGCTTATTTAATATTCCTTTTTGCTAGCTTATTTAATTTGATTTTGTTTCTATATTCCAATCATATTTGAAAAGAGGAATTATCTTATTCCTTCTTCTTGGAATCAAAATCAAATTTAGCTACGCCCAACGAGTTAAATCTAAAATCAATTAGAACTTAGAACCTTATGAATGTGAGTATTGGAAATTGAACTTTGACATTCAAATCATCTACTCCGATTGGTTCTACCGGGCTGCTACGAAAAAGGAGAAATCCAGGTATTTTACAATTCTGTAAAATTCATTTGCTTTTGGTTTTGTTTGAGGTTGAGCCAGAAAAATCTCATTGTATTGGTTGTCTGAGGAAAACCAGAAAACTCAGAAAAGAGGGGTTTTTGGATTGTGTAAGCCCAAGTGAAAAAGACACAATTGTAAAGGTTTTTGGTGAACCTGTGAAAACCTATTTGTTAGTGAACGCTAATATCCCCTGTGTGAGGATATTAGGAGTGGAGTAGCTTTTTGTGTGGCTGTTGGAAAACAGTTGGTGTACACACAAGCGAACCACTATAACTCTTTGACTTGTGGTTTGAATGCTTGCTTAATTTTCATATCTTTTATCATTTGATCTTGTGGAATGTACAAGGGGATGTGAATGTTGTAATTATTTACATTTCAAGCAAGTGTGGGGATTGTTGTAATAATTTAGATCTTACTTCTTCATTTAAATTCAATTCCTTGCTATTTCATTTACTTATATTAATATTGAGTTCTTGATCCAAAAGAGGTTCTAGAAATAAGGTTGTCCTACCATAAGCCCTTGTTGATTATGGTGTAAGGTTGTCCTTAGAACTGAATTTGAATCAATCTCTCGATATCTATTTATCAAGGTGATTTAAATTTAGCTTTGTGAATTGATTCAAGTTGTAAGGTTGTTGGTTTATTTTATTTCCGCTGAATTTTATTTTAATTTGGCATAGTCCTATTCACCCCCCCCCCCCCCCCCCCTCTAGGACATATAGCTTGGCCTTTTCACTATGTAACATGAATAGTTAGAAGAGCATAAGTCATAAATAATGTAGCAATTTTTAGAGGTCCTACGACCATTTAATATCACACTTCCCTTCTTATTTGTAATCTTGCATCCGTGATTTGAAAATTTTACACTATGTTTGTTATCGCAGATTTGAGAAATACTTATGAGATTATGTTTTAGACCTTCAACATACAGTACATTCTCAAAGGGAGGAAGATTGGAGAGTTAAACAGTACCTTGGCCTATGATTCTACAATTGCTTCCATCTCCGAAAGTAACCAAGCCGTCATTTACCTTTTTGAAGTTGGTGAATATCGCTTTGTCACCTTATTCACTACCTCAAGTATAGAGTCGCGATGTAGTAATAATCTCGGTAAGACCGAGGTCGAATCCACAGGGACTGAACCTTACATGTATTCTGAAAGTAACCAAAACTAGAACTAGAAGAAGATGTAATCTAATCAGGGGAATTTAAGAGAGTAATGGTAAACTACTTAACTAAAACTTGTAGAATTCGAAGGTGGGAAACTAGGGTTTCCAAGGGTCCACTTGTAGAGATCAGGGAGATCTATGCTTGATTCAAGAACACAACTGGAATCAGAGTCACATCTTCATCCAATTGGAAGATAATTCATTAAAATTCAATTCTGAACTTTCTTTGATCTTGTCCTCAATAGATGAGAGGTATGAGAACTAGAATTAATTCCATCATAAAACCATGTCCATGAGACATAGAAAATAATAGAATTTATCAATCCACAAACACTCTGAGATAATTATGAAGATTAGAAGGATTCCATCATCCAACCATGTCCAAGGGGCGATGGTGAACAACTGGGTTCCTAATTCATAATCACAATAATGCAAAGAACATGCTTAAAGCTATCGCAGATCCATTGTAATTTAAGTCACAACAAACCATTAAAAACTAAAAGCATTCCTTATAATTAAACTAGAAGCAAAGATAGTTCAACTTAAACATGAATCAAAACCGTAGAAACACCGCATTACGCTACAAGCTTCACCTCTTAGCCCTAACTAAGAGGTTTAGCTCATCATAGACATGATGATCTAAAACTCAAAAAAAAACATTAAAGGAAAGAAAAAAAAAAAAAACTAAAGAAGAAAAGGAGAAGGAAAACTCAATGGCCGTCTCCACGTCTCTCTCTCTCTCTCTCTCTCTCTCTCTCTCTCTCTCTCTCTCTTCTTTGCTTCCCACGTCCGGATTGATGCCTCACGTTCTCTTTCTCCTTCTCTTTTATAGAAGCTTGGAGTTGGTTGTGCATGCGTAGCAAGAGGTGGTGGCTGGAGTTTACGCAACAACAATCTTGCGTACGGAGCGAAACCGCAACCCGGCTTGCGTGGGTTCAAGTTTTTACCCAGAATAGCATCCCCAAAATATGATTTCTCTCCATGGTGGGGCTCAACACTCCCTTTGTCAGCATGTGGATGGTCCAAATCATGCATCCGATCAATGGTAGTGGGCCACAACATCCCAGAAACGTTGGGTGCGTCAGGATGTGCGTTACTTACGCAAGGAAGTTGCGCTGATTTGCTTGGTGGGCCCCTGGTATGCATCAAATGAGAAATCCACTCCATCCATTGGATTCCTAATGGAATTTTGGTTAGAGATGACATGACACAACTCAGATTCGATGTGGCCCATCAGAGTTTTCTTTCCCGCTGTCCATCCTGTGTTTGATCGAGATTTTTGTGTGTGCACATGCATGGATGTAGATGGAGAGCATGGTTGTGGTCAGCCCCACTGTCCGGACATAGTGGACGGTTCAGATCGTACATGTGGGCCCTGATGGTGGCCCACAACAACCCTCAAGCGGATGTCTTTCGTCCGTTTTCTCTGCGAGAGATTGGATTTCCAAATTCGGTTTGGATTCTCCAGGTCAGCGCACGCTGACCGTTTTTGGTTGGTTCGGTGACAGCGGGTAACCGTGAATGGGGTACATGCACCGTAAGTGGGGTCCACCGTGATGTTTTTTAGAAAATCCACACCGTCTATTCGGTTTCCCATCTGATTTAAGGGGTTAAGACTAAAATTGAAGCATATCCAGAGATCAGGTGGGCCCCAAATCGATGATATTATGGCTGATGTTTCTATTGGGCAACTTCCACAAAATTCTAATGGCTAAAATTTTACGTGTACGGTTACTTTATGATCCTCAGGCCAGATATAAAGTTTTTTGCCAAACGGATGGTGGGAACCCTGTGATCTTGCATTCAAGACGATTTTCAGGCTTCTTCATCTTCAATTACTTGGTTTTCTTGAATCTTTGGCATGTAAATTCTTCGATCTTGGTCTCCTAAGATCCATCCCTTGCCTTGGTATTTTTTAGCATTAAATCCATGTTTTTAATACCCTTTTTAGTCTAAGCTTCCTAAATTCACCTTCCAACACAAACTCGATTAAAATAAAACGTTAAACATTATCAAGTTCGTAAAATCAGGTAATAACTAGGGTCTAATATGCAATATTTGACCCTCAACACACCTATCATATGTCTTGAACATCTACTATCCAGGTACCATTTTGAATGGCTAGTGGCGTTGAAGGCTGTGTGGGCAATAAGACATGTAACCTTTGGAACCCATTTCATTATGGTTTCGAGTTTAGGAATTCCATTGAATTTACTCTGTTTTGGGGAGTTGGAATTTTTCCACTTTCTATTAACTCCAATTCCATTTGAGTTGCATTTTAGAAGCTCTTTAAGTAAGTCCACGATTTTTTCTGCTAAAGGTGATTTATCATATCTTTGATTTCTATAGCTGATGGCACTAGAGTTAATTTTAGGAACTTGAATGGGTTTTGAGTTTTTGAAATCATTTCGACCAAAATTTCTCAAATTCTTACCTTTAGAGTTTGAGGATTCTCCTTATACAAATATAGGAGGTGAATTCTTGATTTTTAGAGAATCATTTTTTATATAGTCCAAACCTGATTTGTCATTACATTTTCTAGATGAGGTTAACAATTTTTTCAGTTTTGGGTCTTCGTGGACATATATGCAAGTATCCTTAGAACTCAAAAAGGGTAGAAACTTCGAGTTTTAGTTTCTTATTTTCAGTTCTGAGTTTTTATAACTCTGAGGTTTTGAAATTTAAGTCTAGGGTTTTTTTTTTTTTTAAACAATCTGAAAGATGATATTTTTCTAAAACATTATTTTCAAGTTCTTCTTTTAATTTAACATATTTCTCTCTTTGAATTTTCAGTTTGACAGCAATTTTACAACTTTCCCTGTATAGGACAATGTATGCATCTTGAAGATCGTCCTCATTTTCATTTTCAGGGCCACTCCTGAATTTTCATAATCAGATATGTTACAGCAATCTGAGGAGGTGACTCTGGCTATAGTCATAAGGGCTTTACATCATTTGTATTTTCTTATTCTAATTCATCAGACTCATAAGAACTTTCAAAGCCAGATGATTCATCCCAAGTAGCTATCATGCCCTTTCTTTTTGACTTATCCCTTTTAGGACATTTATTCGTCAGGTGCCCATATTCATGATAGTTGAAACATTGACTGTCTTTAGTTTTAGTTTTCCAAGACTTAGATTTTCCTTTTCTTTTATTAGATGGTTTTTAAAAATCTGATCTTTTCTTGTTTTTGAAAATTCTATAAAATTTCTTAGCTAGTAATGTCATATCATCTTCTGTATTTTCAAAATCAGAATTAACACAATTTTCTTTTGAAACAGATTTAGAAGATTTAAGAGCATTAGACTTACCTTTAGGAGCTTTAAAATTTAACTCACATGTTTGGAGAGATCCAACTAACTCCTCAACCTTCATATTATCAGTATCTCTTAATTCCTAAATGACAATAACCTTAGAGTTAAATCTATCAAGAAGAGATCGTAGTATTTTTGCACAGACCTTACTTTCTGGGATTCCATCTCCTAGACCCCATATGAAATTTACTATATCATTTAGTTTCGTATAGAAGTCCATGAAAGTTTCATTTTCTTCCATACGATTCTCCCCAAATCGAGTAGTGAGGAGTTGAACTTTTGATTTCTTAACTATAGTAGTTCCTTCATATGTCATTTCAAGAATATCCCAGGCTTGTTTAGCTGTATCGCATGAAATAATTCTTTTGAATTCATCAGGCGATAGAGCACAAGTTATGACATTTAAGGCCTTAGCGTTAACACTGCTTTCACTTTTCTAAGATCCAATCCATAAGTAGAATGCAATTTCTCTCATGGACTTGGTTCCATCTTAGGCTACTACCTCAGTCATAGGAGGTTTCCATTTGGTTACAGTGGCTTACCACACACTTTCATCTAAAGATTTTAGAAAAATCCTCATTCTGGCTTTCCAATATACATAGTTAGAGCCATCAAAAAGTTGGTGGCCTGGTAATAGACAAGCTATCGAAAATTGATATTATAAAAGCTCTAGATCTTTTAACTCAAGGAATTTAATAATAAAAAAAAATGAGTAACTTAGCTTTGATACCACTTGAAAAGGCAAGCTTAAGAGGTCTTAGAGGGCGGATGAATAGGACTATGCCAAACAAAAAGTTAAAGTTTTGAAATAATATATAAATCAGAAATCTCAGTCGCATTAGTATTGAAAAATTAATTCAAACTAATTCGTACGACAACCTACACCCAAACCAAGTTCAGGTAGGAAAACCTTATTTCACGAACGTTTGTAAGAATCAAGATCTCAAACCAAGCAAGAGAAAGTAAAGCTATTTATTACAAACATTCACCACTTTTGCATAAATGAAATTACAAACATTTTACACAAATGTAAAAAAGTAAACATTCACCACAACACCAAGAGTTATAGTGGTTCGATGTGTACAACAACTGTTATCAAACAGCCACACCTACTCCACTCCCAATAATCATTACCCACGTGATATTGGCTTTCCCTATAAATAAGGGTTGCACAAGGTTACCTTAAAACCGAACACAGTTGTGATTTTAAAGGGCTATCACAAACAAGAAGCCCCTCACTGAGATTTTCTGGCTATCTCAGGAAAACCAACAAATGAGATTTTCTGGCTATCTCAATAAAATAAAATAAATAAAAGCAAAGAATACTTCTCTTTTGAAGATGTATCGGTCGATGTAGCCATAGAACCGCTTCTCTTGTAGTAGATTGTTCAATGTTCAGTCATATAGACAAGGGTTCAAGGTTCTATATTGATTTTAATTAAATTCAAATCAAATGTTACTTGTTTGAATTCCTTAAGATCTCAAAGAAGAGTATTTACTCTCTTTATAAAATAAGATTCAGAAAATAGGAGATCAAGGAATTAAAACAAAAAAGCTATTAAAAATATTATAAATACCATGCAATAGCTTAACAATAATGGGGGTTTCTCTCTCACTTGTGGAAAGATTTAATAGACTTGAATTGTTAATTTCGGATTGAAATACGGCCTCTATTGATAGGCAAAGAAGTTATTGCTTTGACTCATCTAAGAACCGGATATCGTGTCAACAAATTTTCAAATTTGAGCGCGATAAGATAAAACAGATCTTCGACTGGTCGAAGGCCATGCTCGACTAGTCGAGGGCCCTATTCAACTGGTCGAGCAAGGGCTTCGACTGGTCGAGGGTGCCTAAAATCTGAACTGATTCAGTCGCTAGACTTCAAGTCGAGCAACCCTCGACTGGTCGAAGGCCCATCTTCGACTGGTCGAGCAGTCTGCTCGATTGGACTTTAGCCTAAACATAAGCATAAAAACCCATTCAAGTCATTCAAGTTATGTTTTGAAAGTACCTAAGCCTATGGTCTTTCTAGGGTTTATTTTACCTAATATGACTGAACTTTGAAGTAGCTTGAACTTCATGGAACTTGTTCTTCTACTTGAATTTTCAATAGAGCTTGAAGTTGAAGATGGAGCTTGATCTTCTACTAGAACTCTAATAGAACTTGAACTCAATCATCTTGAACTTAGTAGAGTTTGAACTTTCCATCTTGATCTTGAACTTCAGTAAACTCAATCATCTTGAACATAGTAGAGTTTGAACTTTCCATCTTGATCTTGAACTTCAATAGAGTCTTGAACTTTCCATCTTGATCTTCTACTTGACTTGAACTTTAGTAGAGTCTTCAACTTTCCATCTTGATCCACATTAATAGAAGGCTCACATCATAAGCTATTTGTTTAAATGAAATTTGACAAACAAAAGTGTGCTTTATACAATATAGCACTTACAGATTTGACTCAATCTCACTGAGTTATTACTATATTGTAGCCCTTGTAATGTCTCAGGAAAAAAAAAGTCCGTACAAGGACCCGAGTACCACCTCATGCAGGACTACCCAAGGACCGCATCCTATCGAATAATTTAGGCGAAAATTAGTTAAGTACTAAACTAAATAATCGGTGGATTAAGCCCGGGCCACCATTTCCACAAATGAGAAGGCCTAAAACCATTAATACCATTGACTTAATGTCACTTAAAGACCTAGGAGAAATCCCAAGAGCCTGTCACTCTCAGGAGTACATTGGAGCTCCGTATTGGACCTAGACCGCACGTTGAGGGTCTGATGACCACGAAACTATAGGACTATGTCCATCCTACTGGGCTTGACAACCATCGCGGGAATCAAGCCCGGATAGTTTCCAGAAACATACAACATGAGCCATGAGTAAAGTGTGTGAGAAACGTGAATACCTTTAGAAAACGAACCAAAACTTAAGTGAAATGGGCTGTTCACTCTTACACGAAATTAAGGATTTCAGACCGTCAGTTTCTAACCAAACTTCACCCATGGGGAAAGGAAATTTTCCTGCACATATCCGTATAATTGTGGCCCTGATTGAGTAGGTTTGACCATTGATCTGACACAGGTTCTCCACGGTCGATTGGCTTACCCGATCGCATCGAAATCATGTCTTGGCATGGGTCCATTGTCAGAGAGCATACCCTATGACATAGGTGGGTAGTGGGCCTCCCTGGAGTCGCCCAAAGGGTATAAACTATGTATATAGTGGCCCTAGGGCCATTTGCATCACTTCTGGGCTTATAAATAGCCCTTATTTCACCCCACCTCTCTCATATACGAATTTCTCCAAAACCCTAAGGGAGAGAGAGGAGAAAATAAGAAAAAGTGGGAAGAGAAGGAGTTTGGGAGATTGCTACAGGAACCCTCTCCCACGATTCCACGCACTAAATCTCCACCCCATTGCGCTACCCAACTTTTCGGTTACGATTTTGGGTAAGAAACTCTAACCCTAATCTCGTAGTAGAAATCCAAGATAGTCGTTCGTCAATCTAGCTAACCAAATTTGTCATTTAGATACCCGATGTTCCTTTTTCAGAAACGTAGAGTTTGAACCGAGTCCGAATCGAGCATCCCGACGAAAGGTGCAGACTATAAATGCTTAGGTTGCAGTTATCAATGCTTTCATGTCGGCTAATGATTTATGTCTGACTTGATGGTTGCCGTATTGTCTTAGATACGCCGATTTCTGTATGATATACATGTATGAACTGTGCTAAGCCAAAGATGCATCCCATGTGTTTGTTGAAATGTTTGAATGAACATTTAAACATGATTTGTGTTTGCCATGATTACTGATCTAGGATTCATCATTGTCATATGCATGTTAATCTCTCTGTGTAAGGGATTGCTAAAATATATGTTGTAACTAGCCCAGTCTATATATTTGGTGAAGTGTAGTCTAAGTGTTTGATGAATTGTCTGAACGAGAAATTGTTGATGATTTGTATTTATTACGAGTATTAAGATAGGATTCTTAATTGCCTTATACATATGTATAGTTTCTTTCATGTAATCATATTTGCCTCTATGCAAATTATTGATAAAATGCAAGTGTTTGGTAACATGATCAATGTGTTTGATGAAATGCTCAAATGAGGAATTCACTTGGATTGTTTGTTAAATGCTTAAATGATTATCACATGTGTTTATTTGCTGCATCTGAGTAAGATTGGGGCTACAACGTAGCCTAGGAAATTGGTAACAGTCCCTGTTCGGGTGGCCGAATTAGTCTCGCCACATTGGGTATACTCGATGAATCTGGGTCGCACGACGATTGTCAACAGTGGTTAGGCCACGAGAAGCGCTTATGCGCTCCATGTCGATTAAGTCAGCGTGTGCCCGTACCAATCGAACTTGTCTAATAAACTAATTGGCATATTGTGTGTTTACCATGTATGGATACTACTACTTAAATCTAAGGTACCCCTCACCAATGTAAAAGGCTCACTTTAACCATGGTACCATGTTCCGCTAAGACTCATGAGCTAGGCATGGTTCTTTGGGACACCGTGTTCGAGCTGTCGGCCTACGCTGGGGTGACGAGCCTCTCCGTAGTAACCAGTGAGCAATTAAGACTCGTGAGTTGGGCATGGTGGTGTGGGACACCGTGTTCGAGCTGTCGACCTACGCTGAAGTGATGAGCCTCCCCGTAGTGACCGCGAGTATAAACTCTTAAACTTGCCTATCGACTGCTTTTCATTAGGAGTGATGACTCTACAACTTGCCTGTCGTATGTGTTTAACTAGGAGTGACGAACCTTGATGGATCCTTCGGTTCGGGTCAATGATATAAAGGGAGGTACCCTAGCTTCCCAAACCTGCTGAATGAATAAGCTTAATTAAGTACTTGGCTAACACGACCATACATCGCATTGTATTAGTTAGGATGTGCTTTAAAGGCGATGAAGTTGCACCGTTTTGAGGAAGTGTTGTCATATGCAAAATAGGTTGTGGGAGTTGCTTGTGAGGGTGCTTCGATGCGAGGGCATACATCATTACTTGCACTCCATTCCTGCATTAAAAAGAGTAGTTAGGAAGTGATTGTTATGATTGCCTTATCATTACTACTTGATTGACTTGATAACATGTTAACTTTTGCCTTATAGTACCATTGAGTTGGCCACTCACTCCCACTCTGGGACGGTATTTTAAAACACCAACCAGACTCTGATTTAGATGCAGTTGTTGATGACGTCTATGTTATGGAGCAAGACTTCATGGATGAGGAGGAGGAAGTCTCCTACTTTCAGCTCTCGGGCGGGTCGATGTAGACCTCATGCCGATGCGTAGGGACCACTGGGATATCTGGCTTAGTTGGCCACTTTACATTTTCCATATTTTGCTCATCTTGAAACAATTCATGTATAAATTAGACCTGGTTACATACTCATACTCTGGAGGTTTGTGAAACACCCACATGTTTAAATATATATGTTGCAGACTTCCACTTACCTAATTTAATTATATCCGGAGTATGCTATGCTACTTTAGTATAATCTCACTCATGCTTAACTCATTAATATGAATGAAATCTAAACATCATCATCCATACTGCATAAGTGATGTCTGAATCTCGGGAGTAGAGCTTTGCTCGACCCTCGAAATTCAGGGCATTACAGCCCTGTACTTAGGGTCTGCCCAATGGAAGTCCTCTATAAGCAATCCTTCAATTAAGTTCTTTAATAATGTGTGGACAAAGCAGAAGTAGCCAAGATCATTTCCCAGTCTAGGACGGAGTGTGCAACCTACAAAAGAACAAACACATGATGGCCAAGAAGATCACGCGACTTGATTATTATTGGTTAACGATTGAGATAGATTGTTGCCAACATGTCAAGAAATGCTTCAAGTGTTAGGAGCACACATATTGGATCTGTAAGTGCACCCAAAATTGCACACTTGTTTGTCAATTATGTGACTAGTTGTGTCTTGTAGTTGGATGAGTTCTTGGCAAGTGAAGACTGGCGACGCAACTGGATCAAAAGCATCAAAGCCACATTGAAGATAAAGAACTGCTTCTGCGATCTTAACCTTGCAAATAGATGATCCCAACCCAAATAGGAATACCTACTTAGGTCATCTATTTTAAGCCAATCTCAAGTTCATATTTTATATCTTATAGTGTTGGCTTATGCATATCCCAAGTTGTTGAATGATTAAAAGAATAAACAGAAAAATCTGTCCACTTTCGGTAGAAAGAAGGTGTCACCGAATGGCACCTTTGATATCACCGAAGATACCTTTGGTGTTACCAAAGGGGCTCAAAACTATCTAGCAACATCACGACTATAATTCGGTATCACCAACTGGATAATTAAGTGACACCGACTGCCACCGATGAACAAAAATTAGTGTCACCGAAATGGACTTATTTTGATCAACAACTTGAGAATTAATTCGGTACTACTAAATGGTATTTCAGTACCATCGAAGCAAGTTCGGTGATACCGAAGATGACTTCGGTAGCACCTTAAACTAGTTATTTTCTATCAGTTGGAAGCTTTTATCTATAAAAGCGAGTAGAAACTTACAAAATTAATGGAAATAGGCATCATAGAGTCTCTAGTGTATTCCAAGCTTATCCTAGCCCATTTAAACTTTATCTATATGAGTTTCATATTCTCTTCATTGTGATCTTTCACTCTTATGAGCATTCAAAGCTCTGATTAATGAAGAACATGAACTCGTGCCTTCTCTAGAGTACAAAGACCAAACCAGTAGGAAAATCTTTGGTTCTTTGATACTCTTGAGCGTCCATAGGTTGAATCCCTCAGGAAATCCACTCATTATCCTAGATAGGAGATTCAGCCAACTCCCATAACCTTGGTCACCTTTATAGGTACATCTTATGCAAGGTTTTTGTTCGTGAAACCGAACCTAACAGGTAAATCCAAGGGACGTGATCGGGGGAGCACCGGAAAGCTAATTCAAGCACGAGAGCGCGAAGATCAAGCATCCCAAGACAAGCTACAAGAGAGAAGTCTATCTGACAAGTAAGTGTCATAGTTAAGAGTTCAAAGTTTAGTCTATTTCCTCGTGTAGGATTGAGGCTAAGAGTTTGCTATCAATAAACTCGATTAGGTTCCTAGTGTGCGACCTTAGCCGGTGGGCCTAAAAGTTGGTGCCTTATGTGGGACCTTGGCCGGTGGGCCTAAAAGTAGGTGCCTTGTGTGGGACCTTGGCCGGTGGGCTTAAACGGTAGGTGCCTTGTGTGGGACCTTGGTCGGTGGGCCTAAACTTGGGTTTTAGGTGTAAGACCCTTTCTCTTACGGAGAGCATAAATTGTGTCCTTGGTGTAAGACTGTGAAGGTTATTGGTGAACCTGTTTTAAAACCATTGATAGTGAAATCCGGTGCACTCTAGGATTGAGTGTGGATGTCAAGAGTGGAGTAAGCACGTAGCCGAACCAATATAAATGCTTGTGTTTGAAATTGTTATTTGCGTATCTATTTAAATCATGGTTATATATGCTTGAATGTTTTAAACTTATCATACATGATTGAATGAATGCTATAGATTGATAGGAAGGACATTCCACACAGAAACTCACAACACTAGGCTAGTTGTTATATTCTGCATATCCTTTATAACCTTTGTGATTGGAACCTCTAACTGGCTTGGAAGCCATTAGAGTTATTTTGCCTAACTTGGTTAAAATTGAATGATTATTTAACTTTGGCAATCGGGACTTTAAATACGTAAAAATAATTGAAAAGTCCTATTCACCCCCCTCTAGGACCTTAACTCAGATTCCTTCTTCAATATCAGCGGTGTAAACCGCAATTTAAAGATTCATTTACCTACTTTGAAACTGTACAACCTAACTACGCCCTGATCATTCTCTGCGTGGAGTATCGACAACATCAAGAAAGTAAACTCAAAGGTATCCAATGGTCATGAGTACATACTTATGGCAGTTGACTAATTCACGAAGTGGGTGAAGGCAATATCTTAAACTAAAAAGACGAGTTATCGATGACCTAGAGGGGAGGAGGAGGTGAATAGGACAATACCAAATTCTTGAAATAAAGCATAATAAATAATCTCAATCGCCCAAGTATTGAAACCTTGATTCCAAATAATTCGTAGGACAACCTTCATCTAGAATTTTATGCAGGACAACCTTATTTCACGACGTCTTTGAAATCAATATTTCAAACTAACAAGATAATATAAAATAAATACAATATTTAGCACAAAGAATGAAATTATATTCACCAAAAATAAATAAATAAACATTCACCATAGAGGCACAAGGGATTATAGTGTTCAGTACTTAAACCCACACCTACTCCACTCCCAAAATTACTACGCTCGTAATTTTGGCTTTCACTATTTCAAGGTTTTCACAGGTTCACCTTAACAACCTTATATACTTCTTGTGATTTTCATGGGCTCACCACAATTTTTTTTTAATTAAAAAAAAAAAAAAAAAAAAAAAAAAAAAAAAAAAAACTCTGTTGTGATTTTCATGGGCTATCAAAAATCAACCCACAGAGATTTTTGGACTATCTCAGAAAAACCCAAATGAAATAATAAATACAAGGTACTTATCTTCAAATGTTGATTCAAAGATGTAATCAAAGCTTATTGTAGCGATTTTCTTTCTTGGGATTTAATGAAGCAGTATATGTTCAACCAGAAAGAGTATAGTGATCTAATGTATTTTCAAGGAATAAAAGAAACCCTAACTGTTGCAAATTTAATTATCTAAATCTCAAGCAAAGTTTAGATTACTCTCTTAAATATGTTTAAAGCTAACTTGAGAAATAGAGTAGAATAAGCTAAACAAGAATAAGAATTACCACACAAATAGCTTGGGGAGGGCCTGAATTTCTCTTTGACTTTGAGAAGGATTTTCTCTAATTTTCGTTGTAGTTTAAAACGAGAAAAGGCCTTTATATATAGCTAAAAGATTTAGAAATTCAGCTAGCCTAAGAATAGGTTCGACTAGCTGGATTCCAACGATTCTATTCCAATGGCTATCGGATTGAACGGGATAAGATTTATCCAAAATTCAGCTAGCCTAAGATAAAATTCGGTTGGCCGAATATCCAATTCAGTTGGCCGAATTCTCTAGAAAATCTGAGAATTCTTTGCTGGAAAATGACCCATATACCTCTCGGGTTAGCCGAACTTCAAGTTAGGCTAGCCGAACCTAAAATTAGGTTGGCCGAATTTACAACAGATTTTTATATTGAAGTTAGGTTAGACGAAGAAGTTAGGTTGGATGAACTTTAACGAAATTATATTAAAGTTAACATTTAAAACAATTTTCGAAAGCACATAACCTAAGGTCCTTTTAGGGTCATTTCTCTTAGTGGTTGACTTATACAGAGATCTTAAATCTTAATAAACTTGAAACCGAGCAACGTCATTTAAGTCTTGAAATGTTGAGCCGATCTCGAGCTGATCTTCATGGGATGTAGTGTACATGCGATCTAACCAGTATCTTTATGTATCTTGGTCTACGAAATTTGACAACATCATGTGTGCTACAAATATAAGCACTTACATAAACCACTGAATTATTTTTATTTATTTATTTGTTAGGCCAGGCTATGGCTCATTGCTAGAATAAGGGAGCTAATCTGCTTGCTTACAGAAGCAAGGACTGGTCTGCTAGGGCCTTATAATACACCCACCCTTGATTTTGCACCAAGCCCCACTTGAGCTGCAAAATTGCCTCAATTTTTCCTTAACCCTTTATCCAGGCTTGATAAAGGGTCTAAATGGCTGGGTTGTAAATACACTACAAATAGCACCCCTGCTCATATCAAAAGTGGGCGTCTACTCTCAACTTCTATGTTATAGCCCACCTCAGTTTTGGAACAAGATGATTTTTGTAAGCCGCAAGTAACTTGAGGTCAGGCATCTAATGGACAATTGGGTTTCACGAATAAATCATGTGGACCACACTTCTATCAGTACCACCATGACTTATGGTGCATGGTATAATACCACTAAAGCACGCCCCTTAGTGTCTCAATCAACTTAAACATAATCCTAATAAAGCAGTAGATAGTCAGTCTGTCAATTATTTGGTTGAGTTGGTTAGGACATTGTTTCAAAAACTAATGGGGAGATGAGAGGACCTACTCGGGTGTACCAGAGACAGAGACGACCACCCACATTAGTACAACTTTCTTTGTGGAATGGAGACGAGTTCCAATTGGGGCCCGCCCCACCATTTTAAAGACCCCACATGCATTGGACGTGCATTAAAAAGACCCCAATTTGGGATGATGCATGTAGCCTACTTAGGAGATCATTTTAGTCATTAGATTTCTATTTTTTTATCGATCTGACCGTTGGATCTTATCAATTAGGCCATCTGGCCACCAAATCTTCCTAATCTAGTCCCCTTAGACTCAATCTTTCTTTATTTATATTTTTTTTATTATTTTTAAGATTTATTTAATAGTTGAGATTGATAATAAATGTTTTACTTTTTCTTACTTTGGATGATGGGCCACTTCACTTAAGTGAGTGGCATAATTATAATTATGTTGAATTTTTAATTATAAAACCACCGGGAGGGTGGAGTTCCAACCCTAGTGGTGTTATTGAAAAAAAAAAAAAAATTAAAAATAACTCTCTTGTGAAGAAATTTTCCTCCTTATGTTTTAGGGTTTGTGAGAAACCCTCCCTTCCAATTGAATTGTGGAAGGGTATAAGCTTGTTTAGTAATGGATTTTCTAAGGTACATCCTTCATCTTTCTCTTCTTTAAAAGGTATTCTTCTTCTTATATCAATTTTCTCTTCTTCGAAAGGTATTCTTCTTCTTCTCTTGTCTTCCTCTTTTCCCTTCCATTACAACCTTTTAAACCCTAAATCCTTTGAATCCTTAAAAACTACATTCCTAAATTTTCATCCATGAATCCAAAACCCTAATTAAAATCTGAATTTTTTATTTTTATTTTTGTAAAACTTTTCCAAAACTAGAATTTTGCTTGCATCATTATATATCTACGTGATTATTACACTACCCATGCTGGATTGGAAGTCCCTATTTCCAAGTGAGCCACTCTTGAACTATTTTATATTTTTGTGCACCGTGTATGTGAAAACGTAGGATCTTCATGTTATAAATCTAAATTCTCAAATCTATTATGAGGATATGGTTGATTTTACATGATTGATTGCTGAAATTAATGCATTATTGATCTCTCATCTTGTATCTTAGGTAGTTACCATCATCCTACATCAAATTTGGTATCAGAGGCTAGATCTAGTGTAGGGTAGGTGTTCGACAAAATTCTCATACCCATAGTAGAGCATATATGTCACATATAGCTTGCTAAATTTTCTGAATTGGCTTGATAAATTTTGTACTGTGTGTTTTCAAATTCCTATCTTGCAGGAATTTTCAGATTTAGTGACTTTAAAACACCTAGTTGTTGACTTTTCAGTTTTAGCCTTATTAAAATCATTCCAGAGTTGTCCATAGGGTTTAAGGTATGTAGGGTCATCATATATAAAGTACACGTGCATCATATAGTGTCACATTGGACGTCATCAAATCTGATTTTCGCATCACATTCATCATATAGTACATACACATCTAGGTTGTCTCTCATTAGAGTTATTTAGTGTATGCAAACGCGAATAGGTCATGGTTTTGGTCTATTCCCCACCATGAATCCGGAACAAATTGTCGAGGCTCTCGAAATGATTAACTATCATTTGAAAGCCATTGATACGCATAATAAGACCACTTACGCATAATTGACTACTAGCAACTAGTGTATCACACGGCTAGAGACTACCTCTCACGGTACCTGATGAGGGTCAAATATTGCATATCAGACCCCGATCTTTGCTAGATTTTACGTATATGATAATGCTTAATGGAGTATTTTAATTGTATTTTTGTTACAGGATGAAATCAGGAGCGTTGATTGAAAAACGATATTAAAAGTGTCGACATGACACTCTGAAGTTACCAAAGTAAAGGACGAACCTCAGAGGACCAATATTAAAGAATTTACATGCCAGGGACCCGAGGAAATCAAGCCGTTCACGTTTTAAAAGGCCCAAAAATGGTTCAGAATGCAAGATCACATGGTTCCCGCCATCCGATTGATTCGAAACTTCATACACGAGATAGAGGCCATAAATTAACCATACATATTAAATTTCATCCATTAGATCATTACGGAAGTATCCCAACTGACAAATCAGCCCACAAACCATCGATTCTGGGCCCACCTACAATCAGGATATGCTTCAAATTTGGTCTCATCCCGTTTTATGAGGTGAGAAAATAGATGGTCGGATTAGATTTTCCATAACCATCAAGGTGGACCCCACATGAGTTGGGTGTGCATAGTACACAAGTACACTAGCTGTGTACGGCAACGAAAAGCCGGTCACACCCAGTTTTGACCGGCTCTTCTTCACAAAAAACAGAAAGATCCGTTTCTTTCTCCAGCGTTCGCAACACAGACCTGCGATTTCTGTTGTGGGCCCCACCTATTATCCACATGGACAATCTAAACCGTTCATCCATTCCCTGGGTTAGCTAAAATCCACGCCTAGCTTATGGAACTTAAAGATATCAAGTTATAGTTTTTTTAACCGTTCAAAAGCAGAACGGATGGTGAGTTTAAAACCTTGTGGGCCACCACAAATCTGACCCAAAATTGAGCATTCCCACCTGGAATTTCGTCCACCATCCAATGGACGGAGTGGATTTATCGAAACAACTACAGAGTGGGCCCCACCAGAGTTACAGCGGAGGAGAGCCATGACCCCTATTCTGCGACCGACCGCAGCCCCATTTTGTGGGCTGTGGTGTGGTCTCGGCGACGATCGAATGCAAGATCCAAGCCGTCCATCGGGTAGGCCACTCAAAACCATCCAAAGGGATGTCAATCCTTTGAACGAACCTCAAAGTACAAGAGACTTTTGAAGCTCCGTTTTTAGCTGCATCAAAGGTGTATACGCACCGACTTCTCTTCCGCCGACTTCAGAAATTTTGCCACCACCTGGAGAAGGCTATAAAAGAGGAAATAGAGAGAGAGCCTGGGGGAAGCCAGGGAGGAGATCCAGAGACTAAGGGGAGAAAGAGAAGAAAGAGAAGAAAGAGAAGAAAGAGAAGGGAGAGATCGGCTTGTGGTTAAACGTGGAGTATCCATGGAGTTTCTTCTTTCCTTCCTTCCTTTTGTTTCATGTGTTCTTAGTTTAATCATGTTGGGCTAATTCTTTTACCTAGGGCTGAGATGAAGCCCCTAATTCGAATGACTTTTGTTATATGTTGATTCCATCCTGAGTTTAATTGATTCGTTTTTTTCTCTAAGTGGGCTTGATTGGTTTGAATTCTGTACTTCTCCATCTATGAACTTGACCAAAGTATATATATGGATGTTGTTTGGATGCTTATTCTAGGTGCTTGTGTCTGATCATGAACAGGTTTCCTATAGAGGAAGAAACAAGGTGTTTTAATGAATTATACATTCCATGTGCCCGACCAAGGACATGGGATGTGTTATTCATTGCATTGCTTTAGGAGATTAGACATTTTGTATGCCCGACTAAGGACACAGATTGTGCTTTCTTTATATAAGTTGTATCAATCTAAATTAGGGTGAATCAACAGATAAAACAAGGGTTAGGATAATTAGGGGTGGATTCGAAAGTCCTAGTGCTATCTCTGATTGACTTTTCTTCCCTGTTCTCAATTGTTTTTTCATAGAATTGTGCTTAGTAGTTCGCTCCATTATTTGTTGAATTAGTTAAGGAGAATCATAGATTTGAATTGTGACGACCAGTCCTCGTGGGAATGATCTCGTAATACGTACCATATCTACATCTGATTCGTATACTTGCGAGTTTAAAAATCATTTAAATCATGTTGGTTTAAATAAAACATCAAGTTTTTGGCGCCCCCATCACCTAGAAAGACCACTAGTATTAGACAAGAGGGCTAATAGATGAGGACCTAGTTGAGCAGGGTCAAGTCCCATTAAAACCCATTAAGGGTCGTAATAGGAACTTTGGTTAGGGAGTAGTTCATGTAGGACCGCGCGCTCATGTGCCCCGTAAAGAGTCGCGGGATCGTTATGACCCTATGGATAGGGTTATGAAGAGCATCAAAGTAAATGCTCCCAATTTTGATGGTCACTTGAACCCAAAGCATTTCTTTAACTGGCTAGCTAAGATGAACCACTTCTTCTAGTGGCATGATATATCAGATCGTCATCGAGCGAGGTTCGCTAAGATGAAGTTAACAGGCCAAGCCATGTTGTTCTGGACCAATACAGAGTAGAAGGCAAAGTAGCGTGGAGATGAACTCATTACATCATGAGTTGAGATGAAAGAACTTCTTTATATATATATATATATATATATATATATATATATATATATATATATATATATATATATATATATATATATATATATCCCGCTCTCCTACCGTGATCTTCTCTTGGACCAGTGACAATCCTTGAGGCATGGGTCGATGTTTGTATTGGATTACATCGAGAGGTTCGAGGAGTACATGATGCGATGTGATGTCGATGAGTCCCCTATTGTGACATTGTCTCATTTTTGGATGGGCCTACGCCTTGAGATTAGGCATGAGCTCATCCCTCATGATGTTGGTACACTAGAGGAGGCCTACCTTAGGGTAGAGGATCTTCAGCAATACCTAGTGCAACCGACCATAAGGCGGTTTGGGTCTCGTGATTCCAATGGATGGGTTGCTCCTCAGGGAGTCAAACCTAACCTTGGGAGCCATACCAAAGCCCAAACTGATGCTCCCACCTATAATAGAGATGTTAAAGCTAGGGATCTACTCAGCACTAGTTTGAAGGGAAGTGAGCACATGCAGTGTTTCCCTTGCAATGGTTATGGTCACCTCACAAAGGAATGTCCAAACAAAGAAAGAGGTAAAGCTCTTATGATAGCTGAGGCAGATGAGGATGACGAGGATAATTGTGATGTAGAGGAACATGAGCCTAATATTGGTGCTAATGATGAGGAGTTTGATGATTAGGAGACCCACACTCTCGCAGTAATCAGATGTGCCTTTACCTAAGCTATAGAAAATGATGATTGGCGCAGGAACACGATCTTTTACACTTATACCAAGTGTGGAGAAAAGAATTGTAAAGTAATCGTGGACAGTGGCAGTCGTGTCAACATGGTCTCTATTAGCACCGTGAGTCAACTGGGTTTAAAAGCCGAGTCTTGCCCTCAACCCTACGAGTGTCATGGGTTGATGAGTCCTCCATTGTGGTCTCGCAACAATGTTGTATCTCCATCTAGTTTGGGTCGTATAAGGATTCGTTGTGGTGTGATGTGGTTCCCATGGATGTCAATCACATCATCTTGGGCGAGCCCTGGTTATTTGACTTAGATGTTAAAATATTTAGTCGTTCGACTATTTGTACATTCATGTTTGAGGGCAAGGAAATTAAATTGAGTCCTCTTTCACCCAAAAGAATACCGGAAAAGAAGAAGATCACCAAGAAGGGTGATCTTGGAACTTTGAGAAAGCCCAAACCTAAGTCTCTTCATATCATTAATTCAAAAGAATTTGAAAGAGAGACTAGGGAAGATTCAGAGGTATATGTGTAACGTCCCATATTTTTGCTATTTTGGATTTCTAAAAACCTTTGAAAATTTTTTGCTATAATTAGTTCACGTTGTCACTGACTGACCCTTAATGCTTGAGGTGAGCCTATACGCTAGTAATATCGCTTGTTGGGAAAAAAATATACAACTCTATAAGTCGGCTTATGGAATGGACCAACTCTACTGAACCAACATGGCCCCCTGGAGACCCAAGCCTAAAGCCTCTACGTCCAGAAATAAAGCAGTCTCTAAGGAGAGCGATGCAATTGTAAGGACACACAAAGAGCTTACAAGCTCACACAAGTGGTTGAAGCATCAACCTAATTTATGGGTCGGCTAAAGGGCGGTTATGAATTGCCTATAAATCAGCCATGAGTCGAGTACAAATCGACCATAGCTCACAAATCAGTCACAGATCGGTCACAGACCGGCCATAGCTCAGTAATAGATCGGTTATAGATCGATCACAGATCAATTACAAATCGTCCATAGATTGGCCATAGCTCAGTTACAGATCGGTTATAGATCGATTATACCCCTGGCGAGGTCTAAAGGTCTCAGTGCCCAGATGAAGGAAACATGAACCTTCTGGCTCATCTGATGGTCGAGAATGGTAAATGTTGATCTATCAATGCATGACAATATCAGTCATTCCCTACTCAGCACCCGCCTCAGGAGTCGACCCAAAGTCGAACTATAGATTCAGAGAATCCTCCCAAGTCCCAAAGATCTCTCCCAAGATCTTCGGGAGATAAGATCAAATCCTGACAATCTCGAGAACCAACAATGACGGGAAGATCTTGGATCACGACAAATCTCCAGGATATCAGGAAAGAATCCCCATACTACCGGATCCTCTCTCATATAAATATACAAACATCCCCCATCGTTTGAGGTACATTCAAAAAAACCTTAATACTCGACTGGTCTCTTTTCTGAAGACCTTCCCTTATTTCGAAGACCCCAAGCCTGACTTAGGCATTAGAGAGTCCCCTGCGCAAGCCAGGGCCTCCTTAGTCTCTCACCTTTGCTTGTGCAGGTACAGAAAGGTGTGTTGCAAAAGGTCGCTGGAAAACCGCATCAACAGTTTGGTGTCGTGTGTGGGAATGACATAGTTAAGTCGTTCCGGTTCTACCAGTGAACGCCTCAAACCCTGTAATGGCCAAGGGAAAGAAGAAAACCTAATCCCCGCCCATAACCAATCCGATCACTACTGTGCCTACGTCCGTTTAGGCCCTGCAACCCGTCGAGCGTCCTGAACAATAAGAGAGCCATCGAGGCTCTCCACAGCATCAGGCTACTTCGAGTTCGAGCCGGCATGCTCAGCAAAGACACAGTAGATGTAAGGCCCGTATCCTAGTACCGTACCGTTCCACCAACTCCCGCAATCCTCCTAGTTGAATTCTGACAACCCATGACCTGTAGACAGCGATTGCGTATGACCCTAAGTCACATCCTGAAGATCTGAGTCGACTCAACTTGAAACTTATACCCTAGCGACCGGACCATCGCTGCGGTTCCAATGCCGCGTCTTGCGCACCAATGCGATGCCCAGGATAAGAATAGTGGGCCCACATATATTTTGAGGAAATGTCGCGCGTTGCTAATCCCGAGAGAGGAATCTCTACCTGAAAAGGCCAAGCTATATGTCCTAGAGGGGGGGTGAATAGGACTATGCCAAATTAAAATAAAATCAGCGGAAATAAAACAAACTAATAGCCTTACAATTATAAATCAATTCACAATGTTGAAATCAAATCACCTTGATAAATAAGTATTGAGAGATTGATACAAATTCAGTTCTAAGGACAACCTTACACCATAATAAACAAGGGCTTATGGTAGAACAACCTTATTTCTAGAACATCTTTTGGATCAAGGACTCAATTTTAATAGAAATAAATAAATAGCAAGGAATTGAAATTAAATGCAGAAATATAGATCTAAATTATTACAACAATCCCCACACTTGCTTGAAATGTAAATAGTTACAACATTCACATCCACTTGTACATTCCACACAATTGAATGATAAAAGATATGAAAATTAAGCAAGCATTCAATCCACAAGACAAAGAGTTATAGTGGTTGGCCTGTGTGTACACCAACTATCTTTCAACAGCCACACAGAATGCTACTCTACTCCTAATATCCTCACACAGGGGATATTAGCGTTCACTATCAAATAGGTTTTCACAGGTTCACCCAAAACCTTTACAATTGTGTCTTTTTCACTCGGGCTTACACAATTCAAAAATTCCTCTTTTCTGAGTTTTCTGGCTCTCCTCAGATAACCAATACAATGAGATTTTTCTGGCTTAACCTCAAACAAAACCAAAAGTAATGAAATTTTACAGAATTGTAAAATACCTGGATTTCTCCTTTTCGTAGCAGCCCGGTAGAACCAATCGGAGTAGATGATTGAATGTCAAAGTTCAATTTCCAATACTCACTTTAATGTGGTTCTAAATTCTAATAGATTTTAGATTTTAACTAGTTGGGCGTAGCTATATTTGATTTTGATTCCAAGAAGAAGGAATAAGGTAATTCCTCTTTTCAAATAAGATTGGAATACAGAAACAAAATCAAATTAAATAAGCTAGCAAAAAGGAATATTAAATAAGCACAACGTAGCTTAAAATAAACACGGACTTATCTCAGAGTGATCACTTGAAATTTCTTGAATTGAATCGAGTTGAATTGTGAAAACTCTGAATTTCGTGTTCAATTTATAGAAACAAAAATCGCATCTACGACTGGTCTTAGAAACCTTCGACTGGTCGTAGCTCTAACGGATATTTGAAATATTGAGCGCGATCTTTGAAAGTCGTTCCACGACTGGTCGTGGGAAGCCTACGACTGGTCGTGGGTCACCTACGACTGGTCGTAGCTCTCTACGACTGGTCGTAGGACCATAGATTAGGTTGTTGGACTTTGAGTCGTAGCCCTATGACTGGTCGAGAATGAGTCGAAGACACTCCTACGACCGGTCGAAGGACCTCCAGGACTGGTCGTAGGTGTACCAAAAAATTCCGAAAATCAACAACTTAGGACTGGTCGAGGAATTTCTTGGACTAGTCGAACCAATGCTAGGACTGGTCGAATAGGAGCTAGGACTGGTCGTGGAATAGACCAAACTTATGTAAAATAAACATTTGATTTATATATCCAAAGTGACCTACTTATAAGGTCAACCTAAGGTCAGTCAAACCTGAAACATGTCGTATGGACATTGAACTTCAACCATTCAACGAATGTAGATATTTGAACCATATCAAGCTTGAGATCTTGAACTTGTTGTAGCTTTAATCTTGAGGTCTTCATCAGCGTGAAAACTACTTCATGCGTTGCTTATGAGTCTTGAAGTCATTTCTTGAGTCTTGAAGTTGTTTCTTGAGACTTGAACTTCAACATTGTAGCTTTAACCATTGATAGGATGATGAAGTACACTTTGTATTTCTTAAAGACATCCAATGTCATGAAGTGTTTATGCAGTGTCTTGAATACATATAAATCACCATACAAACACAAGACGCAGATAGATGTTTTGACACAACAAAATTTGACAACCAAAGAAGCATGAGACCATAGCACTTACACTACCCAACCTATCACATCAATCAATCAAGTACAAGCCATCACAACCCATACCTAGCCCATCCCTCTCTTACCATCAAGGCATAACACTCATCATTCTCTCATCCAAAAGTCAACACAACCCATACTTCTCATGTCACTCCTCTTACACACTCATTCATCTCATCTCATCCGTCTTACACAACACCACTCCTCTCTCATTTCACTCCATCACATCTCATTTCTCTACCCAAATCCCAAGCAACAAAGAGAGAAAATCCTAAGGAGAGAAAAGAGCCCAATATCAAGACCCACTTTCCTACCCCAAATCTCACCATCCACCCTTCAATATTCATCATCCTCCATTAAAGAGAAAGCCTAGGAGCTAAGCAGTCCAAGGAGCTAAAGAAGAGGAGCAATAGGTGGGTGTTTATAGGATTAGATTGTGATTTTGATGATGGGCCAAGTGGGGCCTACCGATTGATGGATGGATCCTATTTGGGACCCAAGGTGTGGCCAATGGCCCACCATGATTCATATATGAAATCCATGATGGGGCCATTCTCCATGGACCTCACCATGATGTTTATTTAATAAATCAACATGTAGTGGTCATCTAGACCCTTGACCTTGTGGTGGGGATGGTATCCCCACCTTGATTGTATATTTGTAGACCCACAAGGACCCATTTGATGTAAGTGTTGTAATGCTTATAGGGGAGCTCATAGTGGTAGAGCTCCTCCCTCACACACACGTTCTCCCTTTCTCTCTCTATCTCTCTCTCTTTCCCTGATTGATGGCCCACCTTGATGTACACATTTCATCCACGCTGTCCATTTTGTGGACCAATCGCTATCCAAAGCGGGGCCCACCTCGCTGCCATGTCCGGTTGGCCTACCTTGCTGTCTATTTTCGGGCCGGCATTATAAGCCCCGTGTCCTAGACCTACCATTCCGTAGGCTTCCGCGGCCTTCCCGGTCGAATTCAGGCAACCTTCGACTCTTAACGGGTATTTGTGCATGACCCTGATTCACACGCTGTCAACCCAAGGCTTGTACCCTTACGACCATGCCGTCGCTACGGTTCCGATGCCGCGTCTCGCGCGCCGATCCGATACTCTGGCCAGGAGATGTGACCCAGCGTTCGGTGTGAGGAAAACGCCGCACATGCGAATTTCGAGAGAATCTCTACAATATGTCACATCAATCAATCAACCAATCAATCCCATCATGTCAAGTACATGTCAAGTACACATCACCTTTCACTCATTCCCAATCAACCCCTAAAGTCAAAAGTTTCTTACACTAGCCCATACTTTTCTTACAACATTTACCCCTAAAGTCAAAAGGCTCTTACACACCCATCACTCACCACATCCATAACTCCATCACCCATCTATCTCTCTCCCTTTACAACCCTCTCTCTCTCTCTCATTTTCAAACTACTTTCCCAAGCAAGAGAAAGCCTCACACATCCAAGCATTTTTTCAAAACCTCCATGAGAAAATTTTATATGTGGCCCACTCCCTAACCTCTCATCTCCCATCTCAACCATCCACACTCCATCTCCTCCGTTAGGATCGAAGATAAGGAGTAAAGGAAGCCTAGGGAGCAAGAAGGAACGGTGGGTGATCTTGGATCTCCACTCCTTTATTTTCTTTGTGATGTAAGGGCCCACTTATGGTGAGACCCACCTTGATGTAGGCTTTGTATCAAAGAGGGGCCCATAGTGTCGGATCACCTCCATCTTTGTCGGTGTCTTTCTCCTCCTCTCTCTTTCTATGATTATGGCCCACCTAATGTGTGTATATCATCCATGCCATCTACCGGTGGACCCCATCTATGTGGGACACACAATGATGTTTTATGTCATCCCAACCGTCCATAGGGGAGCCCACCTTGAGGTGGCTAATAGTGGGGATGGCCGCCAGTGAAGTGTGAACTGACGTGGGCCCACCCAGCCCCATGGCTCAGGTGGCAGACCGAGTGAAAGATGCCTCGTTTCAACACTGGGGGTCCTGGTATTGACCCCTGTGGAGGTGGCTAACATGGAGTGTGTGCTGACATGAGTGTGTACTAACATGGAGTGTGTGCTGACATGGAGTGTGTACTGACATGGGAGTGGAGTGACGGTGGGGTCCATGAGACCCACCCACATCATCCATCCATTTTGGTGGGCCACACCGTACGGTATGTGTTTTATCCGAACCGTCCACCACCCTTGGACGGTGGGGCCCACGTCCGTGTGTGCCCTCCTTGGTGCGTGTGCACACTCAGGTCCATGGCTCAACTGGTAGACGAAGTGAAAGATACCTCGCTGCAACACTGAGGTTTTGGCATGATTTCCTAGTGAGGCTGGCTAACAATGAAATGTGGACTGACGGTGGGCCGTGGGACCCATCCACACCGTTCATTCATTTGGAGTGGGCCACACCACCATGCACGTGTGGTGTCCACCGTCTTGGGACGGTGGGACCCACCCCGGGCCCTCCCTAGTTTACGTGACCGTCCAGGCCCTGGACGGCCTGGACATCATGCATATAATATATATATATATATATATATATATATATCTAATATTTATAGTTACTGTGGTGGGCCCTACGTGGGACCCACCTTTGTTTTGTCTCTGACCAGAGAAAGGAAAAGTAAAAGTAAAAAAAAAATTAAAAAAAAGGGGCAGTTATGCTGCTCAGTTCAGCAGCCACGTGCTGCTCTCTATCTCTCTCTCTCTCTATCTCTCTCTATCTCACTCTCTTAACGTCCAGAGCCATGTGGGTCCCACCATGACGCACGTGTGATCTGACGATGGGACCCACCCTAGATGTATGTGTTTCATCCCCCTGGCATGGGCCCCAACGATGCATGTGCTCTATCGACACCATCTACTATTTGAACGGCGGGCCCCACCATGATGCATGTGTTGTATCCATGTTGTCCAACCATTTGTGAGATCATTTTATAGCATGAAAAATAGTGGTGAGCTAGATCTAAAGTTCAAGTGGACCCCACCATTTAAGTAGTGTACTATGTCATCCACCGTTCAAACTCCTAAGGGCCACGGTAATTTCCAATTGTTTTCATTTCATCTTTCTCTATGATAACTTATGGATATGTCGGATCTCAAACACATAAGGGTGGGCCCGATTTGATATACATTTGGCCCATTTGACTCGGCCATTTAAATAGGCCCATTGATTCGGCCCATTTGACTAGGCCCGATGCGATGTACTTGGGGCCCAGTTGGTTAAGAAGATATGATATACGAGGCCCGTTGTTGAGGCCCACCTTGATATGTATGAGGCCCATATGATTAGGCCCATCTTGATGTAGTTATGGCCCATCCATTGAGACCCACCTGATATACATAAGGCCCATGTTATGCGGCCCATTTGTTGTATCTAAGGCCCATGGGTCGAGGCCCAATTGGATGTACACAAGTCCATTACAATGTGTGACTCTACCATGGTTTGAGTAATGATGTTTATGATAGTCGTGCCTTAGGAGCAATGTTGGTTTGACGTCCACATTGTAAGAATAATGTTGGTTAAATGTCCACATTATAATTCTCCCTAGGGTCCATTGCTAGGCACATACTTGTAGGCCGTCTAGGCCCATCTTCGTTATGAACAGCATCCATCACCATATAACATGTTTAGTATAGTTCCATGATTCATGATCATACGCATCATATGCATGCTTGATATGAGAAGTGACTGATCATAGCATATGCCTTCGGGCAGATTGTTCAGGAGCTCCCGGATAGGTGGTGTCGTCCTACATGAGCGCACGATATGCATAGGATTGCTGCATGACTGGATAGTGTGATTCATGCATTCGCATTGTGTGATATGGTTATTGTACGCTCTAGCGATATCAGGGCCGTAGTCTCCACAGGCGTATCGTGGTTGGCAGGATTGGATACTAGAAATCTTGTTCTACATGGGGTGCTATAGATATCCCTGGGTGAAAGTCCCTAAACCCTTATGGTACCAAGAGGTTGCTCCAACGTCTAGACCGAGTGGGTGCATGAGCGCAGAGTGTTGATTACCAGACGGTCGCACTTTCCACTGTGTCGTGGTCAGTTAGAAGGGGGTGCAGCCCTACCCGCTAGAGAGGAGGGGGCAAAGCTAGGCTGAGTTTGAACAGCTCGAGGAATGGGTCCGCTATCGACGAGCCGAGCCCGGTATTGGCAGGCGGATAGTGAGGTCTCTTCCACTTACCTTGTTACAGGCGATGGGCGGCAATCTAGTTTAGAGTGTACTAAACCCCGGTGATATTCCAGATTTGAGCCGTATTGATATGTGGACTTAGATGAGGATTCGTATGCTTGAGTTGCATCTCGCATTGCATGGCCTTAGTATGGCCGACATCATTCATGCTTTGCATCGCATGGCCTTGGTACGACCGACATCATGCATGCCTTGCATCGCATAGCCTTAGTACGGCTAACGGCATTCATGGGTTCATCAGCATGTTCCGCATTACTCTGATATTGTATAACTGCATTACTACATCGCGCACACACTTTCACCACCCTCTAAGCTTTCTATAAGCTTATGCACGACCGTTGCGTGCAGGTGACATTGGACCGCAGCAACGTTGAGGCTAGAGCACGTGGCAGATCATCTTGGAGCTTTTATCCATTCTCATTGTATTTCCCTTTATGCTCATTGTACTTATAAAGTTTTTTATCATAGTGGAAATGTGATGGAGTTTTTGGTTGTTGTTTGTGGGTTATGCCTTTAGTTATGCTTATTACGAATCAAACTGATATTGGAAATCCTCCTCGTAGCATCCCAGGATCGGAACCTGGTGAATGAATGCTGGGAGCCGAGAATGGGGTTCCACAGAGGCTGTCGGCACCGAATTCGTGAGCCCGGTTTCCGAGTTTGTGGCATGACAGGCATGAATGTAGGCAAAACACAAATATTAGCTTGATCGTGGAGTGGGGTGGCCCACTCACGTGGACCCCACCTTGATGTATGCGATATCCAGTAGGCAGGGCCCACCATGCATGCATTATATCTAAACTGTCCAGCGCATCCATCTCATCCAGCAGGGCCCACCTTGCTGTCCGTTGGGCAGGCCTAGACGATTGAGGGAAAACCCATATATCAGCTGGATTTTTTTCCAGCTAGTGGGCCACCCACGTGGACCCCACCTGATATCCATGATCGCTCATCCATGGGATGTGGACCCCACCTGACGCATGTTTTTCATCCATCGTCCAACAGCTAAACGGTGGGACACACCTTAATGTATCTGTTGTATCTGCACAGTCAAGCAGGTGGAAGGTGGGGTCCACCTAATGTATGTGTTTCATCCACACCATCTAGTAGGGACGGTGGGAACCACCTAATATACGTGTTGTATCTCCACCGTCCAGCAAGGCCGGTGGGATCCACCTTGATTTATGTATTTTATCCTCACCTTCCCGTCTAGCAGCTGGACAGTGGGACCCACCAGCGATGTATGCATTGTATCCATACCGTCCATCTGTAGGACACCCGGACAGACCGTCCAGCCCAGTAGGGCCTACTTGCTCTATGTGCAGGGCCCATCTGTTGTATGCAAGGCCCACTTGATGTATGTGAGGCCCATTATGGCCGTCTGTGAGGGCCATTATGATTGTATGTGAGGCCATTGTGAATGTATGAGGCCCATTACGATGTATGTGGCCCATTGTTATGCATTAGGCCCATCGCAATGTATGTGGCTCATTGTGATGCACGAGGCCCATGTATAAGGCCCATTACGATGTATGTGGCCCATTATAGTGCATAAGGCCCATTGTGAGGTGTAAGGCCTACCATGATGTGTGTGTTGTATGCACACTACCCATTCATTTATATGGACCACCTTATGCAGGCCCACCTGCTCTATGCGAGGCCCATTGTGATATGTGGGACCCATTGTGATGAGTGAGGCCCACCCTGATGTGTGTATGTTGCATGCATGTTGTCCATCCATTTTTTAGATATTTGGAGGGCCGAGGGCCCCGTTGTGATTCCGATTCCAATCCCAAATGGACCGCACCTTGGGACAATGGTGGTTAAAGGCCCACCGTTGCAAATCTCCCTAGGGCTCATTGTAAGCCCACTCCCCATCTATCTTGTAGGGTTAACCAAATCCATTGGGCCCCCATTGATGTTAGAGAATAAACATCTTTCCTTATTGGGCTATCCTAAACCATTGCGCCCCCCCCCCCCCCCCCCCCAAGTGACGATGATGCTTTCCACCATGACTTGTAGTAACCCAAACCTTGGGCCCACTATGATGTTTGTTTGCTAACAACCAGCGGGTTGTGAGACCCACCGTGGTACCCACTTGATGTACATGCATTATCCACACCGTCCAGCGTGGGACAGTGGGAACCACTTGAGGTATACATTTTATCCAGGCCGTCCGTCAATGGGGCGACCAGCAGGGCCCACTTGTTGTATGTGGGGCCCACTTGCTAATGTGAGGCCCACTTGCTAATGTGAGGTCCACATGCTAATGTGTAGGCTCATTATATGTGTGAGGCCCATGTGATGAGGCCCAATTGTGATGTGTGAGGCCTATGTGTGAGGCCCATTGTATGTGTGAGGCCCAATTGTGATGTGTGAGGCCCATCACGATGTATGTGTTATATGCGCACTATCCTTATGCAGGCCCACCATGATGTATAAGTTATGTGCCCAATGAGGGGCTGCCTTGAGAGGCCACCATGATGTGTGTGTTATACACACACTATCCATCCATTTTCTAGATAGAATAAGGGTCGTGGGCCCCCATTGTGAGTTAGATTCCATATCCCAAATGGGTCGCACCTTAAGAGCAATGATGGTTAAATTTCCACGTTATAAACCTCCCTAGGGCCCATTGATAAGCCCATTTTCACCCTTACCTAGTTAGGCTACCCCTAATCGTTGGGCCCCATTGATGATTAGTAATACCCATTGGGCTAACCCATTTGATAATGGTGCTTTCCACCACCTTATAGGATTGTCCAAGGCTTGGAGCCCACCTTATGTTCATACCGGGCCTTCCATAGTAAATGTGGCCCACCTAGATATATGTGTCTGCCCAAGTTTAGTGTTTATACCCAACACCCACTTAGATGTTGAGCGGACTATCTAATCCATTTGGAAGGGCACATAGCCCTAGATGTATGGACCCCGCCAAAGCCCACCTTGTGCTCATATCGGACCCTCATAAAAAAGGCCAAGTTTAAGGCATGAAAAGAGAGGCGAGGAAGCCCACTTATTGTACATGGTTCTCTCTCTCAACGAACCTTATTGTATAGCCATTAGACTCACCCTTGAGGCCCATTCTTGATGTAAGTATGATGCCTAGGCTATCCATTTTTTCAGTACACCATCACCTCTTACCGTAAATGGAAGAATATGTGATATCAGATTTGGTATATCCACTGTGTGGAGACTACCTTAATGTATGGGTCAAATCCACCACCCTTTCGGGGGACCCCGTCTTCAGATATATGATATATTAGTACCTGGGAGGCTAATGATAATGTAACATGAGACATACCACATGGACTCCTATAGATGTAGAAGGGGCATGTCGTTTAGCTACTACTCTTTGTATGTGTTATATCGGTTAAGGCCGATTGTGGTCTATTGTTGTCTGTTATAATCTGAGGACGTGCTTAGTATAATAATATCATGGCATATGCCCATACGCATCATATGTATTCATGTTGTGAGGAATGATTGATCATAGCATATACCATTGGGCTGAGATGTTTATTGGACTCCCTATGAGACGGAGTTGGCCCACATGATCGCGCAAGTTTGATGCATGACTGGATGGTATGACTCGTGCATCTCGCATTTGTGACATGATCATTTGGCACCCTAGCGACATCAGGGTTGTGGCATCCATACGGTTATCGTGGATGGTCAGATGGGACACCGAAAATGTTTGGGATTCAACATATGGGCACTTTGGATGTCCGTGCGTGAAAGTCCCTAAACCCCCATGGCCAAGGGATGCTCCAACGTCTAGACCAAGTGGATACATGAGCGTCCGAGTGTTGAATACTAGTAGGCCGCATCTCCCACTGTGTTGTGGTCGGTTGAAAGGGGGTGTGACCTTACCCGCCCGGGTGAAGGGGGCATATCTAGGTCAAGTTTGACCAGCTCAGGAAATGGGTCCGCTATCGACGAGCAGGGTAGATATTGATAAACTATTGGCCAGGTGGATAATGAGGTCTCTTCCACTCACCTGGTTGTGCGTGATGGGGGAAAAATTGATCAGGGTCGAATATTACATATCAGACCCCAGTAATTGCCTAAATTTACATACCTGATAAGGCTTAATGGAATGTTTTAATTGTGTTTTTATTGCAGGACGTAATAATGAGCGTTGGACTGAAAAGAGGATTAAAAGCATGGATTTGATGATCCAAAGCCACCTGAGCACGGGATGGACCCCAGAGATCTAATAATAAAGATTTTACACGCCTGACATCTGAGGAAAACACGTTGAAGAGGCCCGAAATTGGTCCAGAATGCAAAATCACATGGTTCCCGCCATCTGATCAGTTCGAAACTTCATACATAAGATGAGGGCAATAAATTAACCGTACATATCAAGTTTCAGCTCTTGGATCACTATGGAAGTGCCCCAACGGTCAGATCAGCCCCTAAAATCATCACTTCAGGCCCACCTGATATCTGGAAGTACTTCAATTTTGGTGTCAACCCTTTAAACTAGAAGCTACAGCAAATGGATGGAGTGGATTTGACAAAGACATTACAGTGGGCCTTGTACGGGTGGCATGTGCACGGAGCACAGGTGTAGCCGCGCCACACCGGACCGATTACAGCGGTCAGCGAGCCGCTGACCCTCTACTCCCTCTCCCTATCAAATTCAAAAACGGCATTTGCCGTTACAGCGTTAACGCTGTTCGATTGGGTTTTGGTTGTGTGTCCACACCGTCCATCAAACCGTCAATCCGGACCGTCCATCAGGTCTAAATGAAGGCCCTCTTCAATGCCTAGGTGTCCAAATCATGAATGATCATCTTAAGTGAAATACAGTCGTTTAGAAGGAAGATTGACGGTGAACGAAGAACTCTGGTGGGCCACACCGAAAACAGTTGAAACCGGACATCCCTGGACGGTTTTTAGTTGGGAGTCGAATGAACGGAGTGGATTCCGCTGTGGATTCCGATCATGGACCCCACCATCACCGCAGGTCCCTGTTTACGCGGCAGCGAACGAACGGACGCTGTCCATTTTTGCGGACGTCAGTGGGCCCCACACGTAGTCTGTCTGGCCGATCCAAACCGTTCATCTTGAAGAGGGCCGCGAGCACTACAAACCCAAGCTGATATTCCACTCCCATGCGTACACACGTGGATGATACAGAGGCCACAAAAGGGCTGCCCTGCAACGTTCAAAACTGATCTCTTCGTGTTTTCTTCTCTGGGCCGCGTTAATGGACGTTCAAAACCACCCATTCTTGACTGAAATTTCGTCCTGAATCCAATGGACGGGGTGGATTTTCCAGAAAACACTTCGGTGGGGCCCACCGATCATGGCTGCGAAAAGTTCCATTCCATGTCCTGCTACAACTCTGCCACTGATCCAGCTTTCCAACTATAAAAAAGGAGTCTTGGACATGGGAAAAGCATTCAGAAACAGGGAGGAGTTCCAGATCTACAGCAAGGGAGAGAAGAAAGAGAAGAGAGAGAAGAAAGAAGAGAGAGAAATTGGTTTGATTTTTCTTTTATGACTTTTTATTTTTATTGATCCATCTGTTTAATGGATTTTATGGGTAACTAATCTCTCAGCTAGGGCTGAGATGAAACCCCTAATTTGAACACCCTTTGTTCTATGTTGATTTTACTTTAATTAGATTGATTTGTTTCTTTCCCTAGTGTGCTTGATTGTTTTAAATTCTATACTTCTCCATCTATGAACTTTGATCAGAGTCTATGGATAGATGTGGTTTGGATGCTTATTCTAGGTGCTTGTATCTGATCATGAACAGGTTCCTGTAGAGGAAGAAACAGGGTGCTTTAATGAACTGCATATTCCATATGCCCGATTAAGGATATGGGATATGTTCTTCATAGCATTGCTTAAAGGAATTAGACAATCTGTATGCCTGATTAAGGACACAGATTGTGCTTTCTCTAGATAAGTTAGATCAATCTAATTTAAGGTGAATTAACAGACAAAACAAAAGTTAGGATAATTAGGGGTGGATTCGAAAGTCCTAGTGCTCTTCCTCTGATTGAATTTTCTTCCTTATTCTCAATAGTTATTTTCCATAAATTTGTGTTAGTAATTTGATCCATTATTTGTTGAATTAGTTAAGAAGAATCGTGAATTTGAATTGTGACGACCAGTCCTCGTGGGATTCGACCTCGATCTTATCGAGTTTATTACTACATCACAACCCTATACTTGGGGAGTGAACAAGTTTTTGGCGCCGTTGCCGGGGATTGTTTCGTTCCAAATTGAATTTAGGATTCTCTCTTATCATAATTCATAGCTTAGGATTTTACTAACTTAGAGTTTTTTTTCTTTATTTTAGAATTTAACCTATTTCCTGTTTTGTAGGGTCCTGAGATAAACTTCTAATTTGGTAATCCCTTTCTAAATTCTTTACTTTTTCTAATTTTTATTTTTTATTTTTTATTTTTAGAATTAGGTTTTTACTTTTTAGAAATTTTCTAATTCTAGAATTTCTTTTGAATTTTTTATTTTTAGATTTTTCTCTTAAGTAACTTCCTATTTTCTAGTTTTAGAAATTTTTTCTTTCCTTTTTAGAAACTAACTCTTCTTTTTATTTTTTAGAAACTTTCTTTTTTAGAAATTAACCATTGCTTAGGATTTTTTTTTTTAGGAAACTTGATTTGTTTATGTTTCTATTTTCAGGAATTGAGGAAGAAAGCTACTAAGTGAAGGAGGAGCTTCTTAAATCTTCTGACATCAATCATCTCCTTTTCCGGGTTCTTTCTTCCCATTCTTACTTACATAGTTTTAACTTGTTTTTGAATATCATAGTTTCTAGTTCTAGTTTTCTTTCTCTTAAGTTGTTACTTAGTTTATGCTAGGACGTAGATCTCTAGATATAGAACTAGCATCTTGTGATCCTGAAATAGAAAGAACATTCCATAGAAGATTGAAAGACATCCCAGTTGAAATGGCAGAAGAGAATGGAACTAAAACTCTTAGAGATTATTCAGCTCTTGTCCAATTCAATGTGCCTTCATGCATAGTGTTGCCCACCACCACGGCAGCACACTTTGAACTCAAGACTGGGGTCATACAGTTGTTGCCTTCCTTTTATGGGTTAGACAAGGAGGACCCATATCATCATGTGAAAGAATTCCTAGACATTTGCTCCACCTTTAAATTCCAAAACTTCTCAGACGATTCGGTCCGCCTACGCCTGTTTCCTTTTTCTTTGAAGGATAAGGCGAAAGCATGGTTGAATTCTCTAGAAGTTGGGTCTATCACTACATGGGACCAATTGTCTAGAAAGTTCTTAAACAAGTTCTTCCCTGTTCACAAAACTAATGCTCTCCGTAGAGAAATCACTAATTTCACACAAAAAGAGGGAGAGCACTTTCATGAATGCTGGGAAAGATGGAAGGACTTGCTTCTTAAATGTCTACACCACGGTTTTGAGAAGTGGCAACAAGTGCAATACTTTTATGACGGTCTGACACCCCAGAACCGTCGCATGGTTGATGCCACCAGTGGAGGGTTCTTCATGACCAAAAGCGATACCGAAGAGTGGAAATTCTTTGAAACCTTGTGTGAAAACTCCCAGCAATGGGACTATTCAGATAGAGGTGAAAGAAGTTCCCAACCACAAAAGAGAGGTGGCATATATGAGATAGGAGTCACGCCAGATCTCCATGCCAAGATTGATGGCCTGACAAAGAAGTTTGATGCTCTGATGTTGCATAATGGACCTCCACAAACAACTCAAGCCGAGGCTTGTGCCATATGTTCTAGTCCTACCCATCTTACGCAATCTTGCCCATCTGGTACAGCATTTCCAGAATTCCTCTCTGAACAAGTTCATGCTTTGAACACCTTTCAGAAACCTGGGAATGATCCTTACTCGAACACGTACAACCCAGGGTGGGCTAGGCATCCAAATTTTTCTTGGGCAAAAGGGCCGTAATAAGGAGGACCATCTGAAATCCTCCTATGCAACCTCAGCAGTTTCCGCAGTATCAACAACTGCCTGCACAATCAAGGAAACCATCTCTTAAGGATACACTCCATCTTTTTATGCAAAGTTCTCTCCAATTCCAAAAAGACACCCAACAAACCTTACTAGCCAACCAGCAAAGCTTACATGCAAATGCACAATCCATCGCCAAGTTGGAAGTACAAATGGGTCAACTAGCTGCCACATTGAGTGAGAGAGAGAAGGGTAAGTTCCCTGGCCAACCTGTGGCTAATCCAAAGGGACAGTATGAGATTGGCTCTAATTCCAATCAAGGGCAATATCACGAGCAAGCCAAATCAATCACTACCCTTAGGTCAGGCAAACAGATTGACAACATAATAGAGATGCCTAGGGATGAATCAAGTTCTAAAACAGAAGATCAAGGTGAAGCAGAGAGACACACCAATACATCCAAAGTCCAAAAACTCTCTGACTCTCCAAGAGCCGCTGACGTGCCACCTTACGTGCCCAAAGCACCTTTTCCTCAACGTCTGGCACCAATGAAGAAAAGAAACAATTTTGATGAAATCCTGGACGTGTTAAAAAAAGTGCAAGTCAACATCCCGTTGCTTGACGCTATCAAGCAAGTCCCTGCTTATGCTAAGTTTCTTAAAGATTTATGCACTCAAAAGCGTAAACAGAATGTTTATAAGAAAGTCTTCCTTGCAGAGCAGCTCAGCTCCATGATTCAACATAACACCCCTCCTAAATTTAGGGATCCAGGAGCTCCTACCATCTCTTGCGGCATAGGAGATCATAAAATCGGGAAGGGATTACTTGATTTAGGGGCGAGCGTCAATTTGTTACCATATTCGGTTTATGAGCAGCTAGGACTTGGTGAGTTGAAACCGACTAAAATAACATTACAACTAGTTGATAGATCTGTCAAGGTGCCCCGGGGTGTTATTGAAGATGTGCTAATCCAGGTTGATAAATTTTATTTTCCAGTGGATTTCATAGTTATAGATACTCAGCCTGTTCAGAATCCTCATAGTCAGATCCCAGTCATTTTGGGTCGTCCATTTTTGGCCACATCTAATGCTATTATAAATTGCAGGAATGGAGTTATGAAGTTATCATTTGGTAACATGAATATTAAACTCAATGTTTTTAATGCAGGACAACAACCCGCGGATTTGGACGACATATTTGAAGTGGACATGATCGAGAGTCTAGTGCAGGACTCCTTCCGTAAATCTTTTGAAGATCCACTTGAGACCTGCTTAGCACAACATGGCATGGATTTTGACATAGATAGTCCCATCCACGAAGTCAATGCAATGCTCGACTCTACTCCTATATTGGAGACTGAAAAATGGAGAGCGAAAGTGGAACCTCTTCATCCCTCTGAGACCCTTCTTGACAGCACAGTTCCTAACTCTGAGAAGGCAAAGAAGAGCAGGTTGCTTAATGTTCTTCGAACATATAAGGCAGCAATTGAACGGAAGATAGCAGAAATACAAGGAGTGTGCCCCACTGTATGTAAGGATCATGCTGCGGAAATGTCACGTAAAATGCAAAGGAAGCATGATCCTAACATGGAAGAAGTCGTTCGAGCAGAAGTCCTTAAATTATTTGACGACAGTGTCAGTTACCTCATTGCAGATAGCACAGCTCATAGGAACTCACATCACTTGTCTGGGATTGGTTAACCACAGTGTTGAGGTAAGTTCTTTGGTGGACCCTAGTCTTAAAGATTAATGAATTCATGGCCCATTTTTTTTTGGCTGAAGACGTTAAACTTAGCGCTCCTAGGAGGCAACCCAGCGTTTCATTCTATTTCTTTTTCACTGTTAGTTAGTTCAATATTTGTGGGTAACATTACTGCAAACCCTCACGAGACTACAACTCGTCCACTAGGGGTAACCTAGGGGTTTAAAGGCTTGTTGCATACGCTAAATGCAATCGAGAGCACCTGCGAAAGTGGTATAGGTAGGATCTTTTATTTTACTGATTTCTCTCTTGTACTGACTCACTTTTACGCTGATATTTTTGAGAGCTTCTTGATTCTCCATCCAGGTACTATCTTTCCCTCACTCCTCTTTTCTTTTCGTTGTCTCATGTACATTGCATGCTTATTTCTTTTACATTGAGGACAATGTAGATTTTAGGTTGGGGGTAGGAGATTAGGTTACCTAATCAGTTTATGTTCTTGGTCTTGAGCAAAATTGTGAAAATTTTTTAAATTTTTCTCGAATTCCTATTTAATTCAAAGTGATTTTGAGGGATGGTTGTGATTTTGAAATTACAAGATACAGAATATGAGTAATTTAGGACTCTTGGATTCAGTTGTCTGGCAGATTTCACACTTAAGTTTGAATTATTAATCCATGATTAGAAGTTATAAACATTGATTGAGCCAGGATTGCACATGTCAGATCTCACTTACACATTAAGTTTTCAGTTCGATATTAAATGGTAAATTGGTAATCACTATGCATGAAAGGAACCAGCCTGAAAAACAAAGTTTTTAGCATCAGTCTATAAAGAAGAATTGGAAGAATAAATCGCATAATCGTCATCATAGGTTTGCTCCCTATAGATGAAGATTCGATTCCCCATAGTTGACATGAGAAAAGAGTTATGCGACAAGTTTCCACCATAGGTTTGCTCCCTATAGGTGCGAATTTGATTCCCCTCCTTAGCACCACTGTTTATAAAGGAAATCAAAGGCTGATAGAACAAAAAGATGATCTAAAATGCTAGTGTTGGTTTCAGGTTTAGTCGTCATGCACTCCGTTGTTAATTACCAATGATATCATGAAATTAACAATTGGATCTCTTAATGATCGTAAGCCGAGATTACACTATACACTAATGGAACTCAATGTTTAGGATGTTCTAATTCATGGCTTAATATTTTGAACTTGATTATGAAATTTACAGTGAACTTGATTCCAGGGGATAATTCCACTCACCATGCATGAATCGTAGAATGATCACATCTCGACTATCAGTTCACAAGTCACTTGAATTTACAGGAATTGTCTTTTATTTCTGAAATTATTTTTCGCATGTTTTGCTCGGGACTAGCAAAATGCTGGTTGGGGGTTGTGATCAGGGTCGAATATTACATATCAGACCCCAGTAATTACCTAAATTTACATACCTGATAAGGCTTAATGGAATGTTTTAATTGTGTTTTCATTGCAGGACGTAATAATGAGCGTTGGACTGAAAAGAGGATTAAAAGCATGGATTTGATGATCCAAAGCCACCTGAGCACGGGATGGACCCCAGAGAACCAATAATAAAGATTTTACACGCCTGGCATCTGAGGAAAGCACGTTGAAGAGGCCCGAAATTGGTCCAGAATGCAAAATCACATGGTTCCCGCCATCCGATCAGTTCGAAACTTCATACATGAGATGAGGGCAATAAATTAACCGTACATATCAAGTTTCAGCTCTTGGATCACTATGGAAGTGCCCCAACGGTCAGATCAGCCCCTAAAATCATCACTTCAGGCCCACCTGATATCTGGAAGTACTTCAATTTTGGTGTCAACCCTTTAAACTAGAAGCTACAGCAAATGGATGGAGTGGATTTGACAAAGACATTACAGTGGGCCTTGTACGGGTGGCATGTGCACGGAGCACAGGTGTAGCCGCGCCACACCGGACCGATTACAGCGGTCAGCGAGCCGCTGACCCGCGACTCCCTCTCCCTCTCAAATTCAAAAACGGCATTTGCCGTTACAGCGTTAACGCTGTCCGATTGGGTTTTGGTTGTGTGTCCACACCGTCCATCAAACCGTCAATCCGGACCGTCCATCAGGTCTAAATGAAGGCCCTCTTCAATGCCTAGGTGTCCAAATCATGAATGATCATCTTAAGTGAAATACAGTCGTTTAGAAGGAAGATTGACGGTGAACGAAGAACTCTGGTGGGCCACACCGAAAACAGTTGAAACCGGACATCCCTGGACGGTTTTTAGTTGGGAGTCGAATGAACGGAGTGGATTCTGCTGTGGATTCCGATCACGGACCCCACCATCACCGCAGGTCCCTGTTTACGCGGCAGCGAACGAACGGACGCTGTCCATTTTTGCGGACGTCAGTGGGCCCCACACGTAGTCTGTCCGGCCGATCCAAACCGTTCATCTTGAAGAGGGCCGTCAGCACTACAAACCCATGCTGATATTCCACTCCCATGCGTACACACGTGGATGATACAGAGGCCACAAAAGGGCTGCCCTGCAACGTTCAAAACTGATCTCTTCGTGTTTTCTTCTCTGGGCCGCGTTAATGGACGTTCAAAACCACCCATTCTTGACTGAAATTTCGTCCTGAATCCAATGGACGGGGTGAATTTTCCAGAAAACACTTCGGTGGGGCCCACCGATCATGGCTGCGAAAATTTCCATTCCATGTCCTGCTACAACTCTGTCACTGATCCAGCTTTCCAGCAACTATAAAAAAGGAGTCTTGGACATGAGAAAAGCATTCAGAAACAGGGAGGAGTTCCAGATCTACAGCAAAGGAGAGAAGAAAGAGAAGAGAGAGAAGAAAGAAGAGAGAGAGAAATTGGTTTGATTTTTCTTTTATGACTTTTTATTTTTATTGATCCATCTGTTTAATGGATTTTATGGGTAACTAATCTCTCAGCTAGGGCTGAGATGAAACCCCTAATTTGAACACCCTTTGTTCTATGTTGATTTTACTTTAATTAGATTGATTTGTTTCTTTCCCTAGTGTGCTTGATTGTTTTAAATTCTATACTTCTCCATCTATGAACTTTGATCAGAGTCTATGGATAGATGTGGTTTGGATGCTTATTCTAGGTGCTTGTATCTGATCATGAACAGGTTCCTGTAGAGGAAGAAACAGGGTGCTTTAATGAACTGCATATTCCATATGCCCGATTAAGGATATGGGATATGTTCTTCATAGCATTGCTTAAAGGAATTAAACAATCTGTATGCCCGATTAAGGACACAGATTGTGCTTTCTCTAGATAAGTTAGATCAATCTAATTTAAGGTGAATTAACAGACAAAACGAAGGTTAGGATAATTAGGGGTGGATTCGAAAGTCCTAGTGCTCTTCCTCTGATTGAATTTTCTTCCTTATTCTCAATAGTTATTTTCCATAAATTTGTGTTAGTAATTTGATCCATTATTTGTTGAATTAGTTAAGAAGAATCGTGAATTTGAATTGTGACGACCAGTCCTCGTGGGATTCGACCTCGATCTTACCGAGTTTATTACTACATCACAACCCTATACTTGGGGAGTGAACAGAAATCTAGTGTGGAGTGTACGAGACCCCGGTGACATCTCAGAGATGTACGGTACTGATATTATGACGTCCCGTCAGTGTTGCACACGTGGGCGGGCACATGTGGGCGGACATTGATGTGGGCGGGGCTTAAGGGCCTAAATGAGCTACCAGTGGTTGGCAAGCTATTGTGCTGGTAGGTTACTGTGCATACAGTGGGGCAGAACCTTGTCCCCATCGGAAGAGCTATGGTAGTTATATGTGGACTTACTGAGTAGGAGTTGCGTACTCAGCATCTGACTCATTCATTTGTTTCTTCACTATCAACTCGGGCTGGTGGTGCACAACTAAATCATTATATGAACCTTCACTATGGCCATGATTTCGGTTGGGTACGCGACCGATCTAAGATCAGGAGTTTACCACATTGAGTCTAACTATCCAAATTTAGGTATGAGACTAGTTTAGATAGAAGTCCCTTGTGATGAACCCCACAGCTTGCGATACCATGCACTATCATCCCGACTACACACTCCAGCTTTGTCATTTCTTTTGCATTACATATAACATTTCATCCTCAACATATGACATTTGGTTGATTATGTCCTTATACTCGAACGATTATGGACTTGCTAGTATTTTCTGCTTACTCTGATATTTATATGCTTGACACATGCATTACACACACATACACCACCCTCTGAGCTTCTTAGTAAGCTTATGCACGACCGTTGTGTGCAGGTGACGTTAGGTCGCAGCAGGATTGAGGCAGGAGCTTGTGGCGGATCACTTGGGAGATTTTATAATTCCCTTTCAGTACTGTAATCTAATGTTTATATTAGTGGATATGTGGTGATGATGTTGTTCTTGTGATTTAGGTACTCTTGTGGTTATGCTTCTTTACAAAAAAAATCATACTGAAAATCTTCCCTGTAGGATCCCAGGATTGAAATTTGGCGTATGGGCACTCGGAGCCGAGAATGGGATACTACGGAGGCTGTCAGCACCGAATTCGGCGATCGAAAATTTTGTGAGCCCGGTTCCTGAGTTTGGGGCATGACAGCAGATATGGTCGACGAGACGCTCTCGAGAGGGAGCTTGGAGATATCAGGGCCGACCTAGGCTATTTGAAGCAAATGATAGAAAACATGTAGCCCCAACATGTTCATGAGCCCGATCATCAGAGGGAAGGAAAATCGAGCTATGTTCAACCATGCTCTAATCCTTCTCAACCCTCTGTCTTGTAGGTCACCTCGCAACCGAACCTGTCACTTGCTCCTGCTGACCCGCTCTGTCCCATGTTTCAGGGACTGTTCCATTACCTGCCTCCGACCTATGGCATGAAATAGAGTGGAGGAGGCGCAATAGAGCCCCAGTCGAAGCTACTGCCGATAGCGAGGAACCTTGGAGGACCGAGCTGCAAAGCCTGCAACGACAGATCGCAGACATAAAGTAGACCTACCAAGGTAATACAACTACCCCGGAAGAGACTGAATCCCCATTCACAGTCGACATCATGCGAGCGTGATTGCCAGATTGGTTTCAACTACCTCAAATCACCCCCTACACAGGGAATACCGACCCGACGGAGCACATGGAGTCTTTCCAAACCTATATGGAACTTAATAATGCCTTCAACACAGTCATGTGCCGAGCCTCTCGTTGACTCTTGCCGATACTGCTTGACTCTGGTTCAAATAGTTGAAGCCGAGGTCCATCAGCTTATTCTCCGAACTTAGTGAGGCCTTCTTCACTAATTTTATCGGAGGAAACAAGAGGCTCAAAGCACCGGCACACCTTATGAACATACTTCAGAAAGATACGAGCTTCTGAAGGATTACATCAAGCGCTTCAATTTGGAAGCATTACAGGTTCGGAAGCACCTAGACA
Source organism: Magnolia officinalis (assembly GCA_021015155.1). NCBI lineage: Eukaryota > Viridiplantae > Streptophyta > Magnoliopsida > Magnoliales > Magnoliaceae > Magnolia > Magnolia officinalis. Next base: position 25,919,706 of record JAJHSJ010000011.1, on the reverse strand, counting down.
ATACCGTACTGAACGTCATCATGACCGGGCTGAGAGAACCGTTTCTCTTTTCCCTGGATAAGAATCCTCCTACTAAGTTGGCTGAGTTCCTGAACCAATCACAAAACTACACAAATGCCGAGCTATGAGACCCTTAACCTTAGTATCCATTTTATTCCGTCAGGTCCCGCGGTCCTACCGGTCGAATTCCGGCAACCTACGACCTATGGTTTGCATTTGCGATGACCCTTAAGTCCCATCATATAAACCCGACCCAAATGAACTCAAAACTAGTGCCATAGGGACCGCATTATCGTTGTAGTTCCAACGTTGCGTCTCATGCAGCAATCCGAGTTGTACATCAAAAGATGTAGACCGTGCTTGTTGTGGACCGTTGATCGTGATTTGTGGGGCCCACCATGGGTGTCACCCTAGATTTCATTATTGCCTGGCCTAGGCTATAGGCCATAAGTATCTAGCCCCTCATAATAGCCTCTCTTTTATAGGCTATGATTAGCCCCCTTTTTCTAAGCAATCTCCTCTCTATCCCATAAACCACTTATTGCTTTTCTCTAACCAAGAGAGAAACTCCAGCCTTTTTCTCTTCTAAAAAAACAAAAACCATCATTTGCTTGCCTTTTCTAGAAATCACTCATTGCTTCCAAGCTACAAGCCTCCCTTGCCTCTTTCCCTTTCTCATTTCTCTCATTTCTCCTTTGCTTGAGCTCCTTTGGATGTCCCACCCCTAGTTGAGAATCCAGCCCTCTTTCACCTAAAAACCCCCTCATCCAACCCTCAACAATAGATCTCAACCATTGATCCTTGTGCATTGGAGCTTGAGAAGTCCATTGGTGGTAGAATCTTGGTCTTTTGACGGGTGGGTGTTCTTGTAGCTTAGATTTTTAGATTTTCTTTATTTAGATGTTCTTCCTCTTCCTCATTTCAACTTTGGGAGCATGTGGGGCCCATCAAGTGATGGTGGAGGTGTAAGCCCCGTCTCTTAGACCGTACCATTCCATAGGCTTTCCGCGGTTCCCAGTCGAATTCCGGCGACCCGCGATCTGTTACCAGCGTTTGCGCACGATCCCAAGCCGAGTCCTGCATATCTGAGTCGACTCGACCTGAGACATATACCAGTGCGACCGCGCCGTCGCCGCGGTTCCGATGCCGCGACTCGCGCGCCGACCCGATACCTAGGCCAGGAGATGTGGGCCAGCGTTCAGTTCGAGGAAAACACCGTGCGTTGCAAATTCCAAGAGAATCTATCAAATCCATCACATCAATCACTTTACTTGTCAAAAGTACACCCATCACTCAACCCATTACTCTCCCCATGCCCAAGTACAAAAAGCAACCCAAAAAGTCAACATTCCCATCACCTCACCATCCCTCTTCCCATCACTCCATCACTCACATCATTTCTCTCTTTCTCCCTCTCTCCCTCATTCCATCTCTCTTTCATCCTCCAAGCAAGAATCGTCCATGGCTTCCATGGAGAAACTAGTTATGGCCCACCTTCCTACCACCAAATCCAATCCTTAGATCATCATCTCAACCGTTGAAAATATCCTCTTGGAGCTCTAGAGTGCATAGGCGGAAGAAGGAATAGGCGATCACAGGTGGGTGCTTCTTTTTCTCTCCCTCTCTCCTGATGTGTGTGGCTCACCTGATGTGTGTGTGGCCCACCTTGATGTACATGTTATTCATGCTGGCCATCCAGGGCCAGCAGGCCTGCTGTGATATACATGTTTTAACCTGCACCATCCATGTGGTGAGGCCTGGACGAGGATGCACAATATCAACCTGGTGCATTAGCTGATGACCCACATGTGTGTGGACCCACCTTGATAGTATGCTGAATCCTCACCGTCCATTGCTTGGACGGTGGGACTCACGCAGCAGGCACGGGCTGCTGCCCTGGACGTCAGTAAGTGAGTAGATCTGACCATGGGGTATTTGTTGTCTGCACCGTACACTGTTTGGACGGTGAGATCCACCTGGTACATGTGGTGTAATCACCGTCCAGCAGCTGGGACAGTGGGACCCACATCATATCATGTTTCATCCAGTCGTTCATCACTGGATCCCACCTTGATGTGGTGTTGTATTCAGACCGTCCGTTGGATGGACGTCCAACCTTCTGGACGTTGTTCTTTTCAAAAAAAAAAAAAACAGAGAGAAATAATAAAATAATATTATATTATATCTTATGTATATATGGTGGCCCACGTGGGACCCACCTTGGAAACGAGTTGGCTGGTGAGCCTCATACCAGCTATATAGCTTCTGTACGTCCCAAGTCCCGTGGGTTTCATCCTCACCGTCCAGTTTGCTGGACGGTGGGACCCACCTTGCGTTTGTACTGTATAACCACTCCGTCCATCTGTCAGAGGCGGTGGTGTGGACCCCGCTTATGTATGTGTTACATCCAAATCGTCCATCCAGCAAGCTCTGTGGGTCCCATTACATGACGTCATCAAGTTTATGTGGGGCCACATATGAGGTACGAGTTATATTCAACGTCCATCCATTTGGCAGAAGGGGTCACCATGATGATGTACATCATCCAGCCGTCTGTGTGGACTCCACCATGATGTGTATACCTGCACCGTCCAGCTGGGACGGTGCTGCACGTGCTGAACATGTTGCACGTGACACGTGGGACATTGTGACCCACCATGATATAGGTGTTTTATCTGAGCCGTCCATCGGTGCAGGGCCCACCTGCATACGTCCAAGGACGTTAGTTGTTTTTTTTTATATATATAAAAAAATAATAATAATAATAACATAATATGTAAGTGTAGGATAATATAAAATAATATATATAACATGCATGTGAGGTGGCCCCACGTGGGACCCACCAGATGTTTGTCTTTATATATATATATATATATGTATATAGTGTGTGTGTGTGGGGCCACCATGATAAATGTGATCTGCACCGTCCATCTGGACGGTGCTGCGTGTACAAGCCACTACATCATGTATTTCTTCCGTCCATCTGTTTTGTCGTCATCGTCGTCCATTGCTTGGACGGTGGGTCACATGGATGTACGTGTTTTATCCATTCCATCCGCTCATGGGACGTGGACCCCACCTGTACGTGTGATCCCTACGCCGTCCATTGCTCGCATGTGGGACCACCCTGATGTACTTGCATCCACGCCGTTCGTTGGTGGACGTGGACCCTTCGCCATAATGTAAGTGTTGTATCCACATTGTCCACGTAGGACTGTTGACCCCACCGTGATGTGTTTCATCTACACCGTCCATCTAACGGTGTGACCCACCATGATGCATGTGCTGTATCCATACCATCCAGCCATTGGAGAGACCGTTTTGTGGCACGAGTAAAAGAATGAGTTAGATATCTACTTCAAGTGGACCCCACCAATTGCAATAATCGTGTACACATATTACACCTACAACTTTGAAATGATTTTTGGTGTGGTCCAAGCCCACTTGGGGCCCCTTGGTGCAGCCTATCCATGACGCTCATCATGATGTATATTCGAGGCCCATGTGGCTAGGCCCACCTGCCTTATATTTGAGGCCTATATGATGAGGCCCACCTGCTTGAATCTCAGGCCCATGGGCAAGGCCCATTATGATGAGGCTCATAGTGATGTGTAGTAGGTCCATGTGATGTGGCCCACTTGATGTATTTGTGGCCCATTTGTGCGAGGCCCGTTGGTGCGGCCCATGTAATGCGGCCCACTTGATGTATATTATTGCACATTAGTGCGGCCCATTGATGTAGCCCACTTGACGTGTATGAGGCCCATGTGCAGGGCCCACCCGTGATGTATATTAGGCCCATGTATAGGGCCCACCTATTGCGTATTCGAAGCCCATGAGTTGTGGCCCATTGTGATGTATTTGAGGCCCATGGGCAATGCCCGATCGATGTGATGTATGTGTGGCCGTTACGTTGCGTATGAATCCCTTATGTGAGCCACTCATTGGGAGCAATGTTGGTTAGATGTCCACATTGATGGGCAATGATAGTTAGATGTCCTCATTGTGACCTTCCCTTAGGCCTTGTTAGGCTCATTCTTGCCGATCCCGATCGACGTGGCCGATTGCCTATTAGCAATCGAGACCAATTATCATGATCGATTGTTGTGACCGATTTCCTGATTCTGATTATCGATCGATTCTGATTGTCGTGACCAATTACCGACTCCGACTGGCGTGACTGATTTGCCGACTTTGATCATCGATCGATCCCGATTGACGTGGCTGATTGCCGACTCTGCTTGTCGTGACCGATTGACCAATTGTCGATCGAGGCCGATTACCGATCGTGGCCGATTATCGATTGACGTGGCCGATTGCCGATTCTTCTTGTCATGGCCAATTGGCCGATTGCCGATCGAGGCCGATTATCGTGACCGATTACCGATCGTGGCCGATTATCGATTGACGTGGCTGATTGCCGATTCTGCTTGTCATGGCCAATTGACCGATTACCGATCGAGGCCGATTATCGTGACTGATTACCGATCGTGGCCGAATACCGATTCTGCTTGTCGTGGCCGATTGACCGATTACCGATCGAGGCCGATTATCATGATCGATTACCGATCGTGGCCGATTATCGATTGACGTGGCTGCTTGCCGATTCTGCTTGTCATGGCCAATTGACCGATTACCGATCGAGGCCGATTATCGTGACTGATTACCGATCGTGGCTGAATGCCGACTCTGCTTGTCGTGGCCGATTGACCGATTACCGATCGAGGCCGATTATCGATCGTGGCCGATTATCGATTGACGTGGCTGATTGCCGACTCTGCTTGTCGTGGCCGATTGACCGATTGCCGATCGAGGCCGATTACCGATCGTGGCCGATTATCAATTGACGTGGCCGATTGTCGATTCTACTTATCGTGGCCGATTGACCGATTACCGATCGAGGCAGGTTGCTGATGCCGGTTATTGATACTGATTATGAGTATGTGATAGCATAGCATCATGATACATGCCCATACGCATCATCTGCATGTTTATTATAAGATGTGGTTGATCATTGCATATATTATTGAGTGTGTTGTTATAAGACTCCCTGATAGGCAGAGGTTATCTCACATGAGCGCACGGTATGCACATGATTGATGCATGACTGGATTGTATGACTCATGCATCTTGCATTGTGTGCTGTGATTACTATACGCCCTAGCATCATCAGGGTCGTAGCCTCCACAGGTAGTTCGTGGATGGCCAGATGGGACACCAGAAATCTGTTCTACATGGGGTGCTATAGATATCCCTGGGTGAAAGTCCCTAAACCCTCTTGGTTCCAGAGGTTGCTCCAACGTCTAGACCGAGTGGATGCATGAGCGCGTGAGGGCCATATACCGTTAGGCCGCGTCTCCCACTGTGTCGTGGTCGGTTGGAAGGGGGTACGGCCTTACCTGCCAGAGAGGAGGGGGCAATGCTAGGCTGAGTCTGACCAGCTCGAGGAATGGGTCCGCTATCGACGAGTCGGACCCGATATTGGCAGGCGGATAGTGGGGTCTCTTCCACTCACCTTGTTGCACGCGATGGGGCGGCAATCTGGTTTGGAGTGTAATAGACCCCGGTGATTTTCCAGAGAGGAACCGTACTGATATGTGGATTTATTGAGCAGGATTTGCATACTCATTCATTCATTCATTCACTATCCACTCGGGCTGGTGGTGCGCAACTATTTGTTACGTGTACCTTCGCATGGTCAGGATTTCGGTTGGGCGCGCGACTAACCTGAGATCAGGAGTTTACCACATTGAGTCTGACTATCCAAATTTAGGTATGGGACTGGTTTGGATAGAAGTCCCTTGTGATGAACCCCATAGCTTGCGATACTACGTACTATCATCCCGACTTCACACTCCGGCATGGTCATTCCATTCGCACCGCATATGGCATTACATCCAAGGCATATGGTATTTTGAGTTACTGTGTTTCTGTGTTTATATTGTCTAGATACGATTGACGCTAATCGTGGACTCATCAGGAATTACACACTGCATCACACCCTCGACATTTGATATTGGCTCTTTATGACTCATCATCTGCATAGCTGTTCTATATTGCGCATTCTGATATTGATTTATTCATGGACTTGTCCGTGTTTCCGCTTACTCTGTTATCGTATAATTTATGATCTTGCCAGTATTTCTGTTTACTCTGATAATTCCTGCTCTTGTCAGTATTTCTGCTTATTCCGACATTGTACGATTTATGGATTACCAGAGTTTCCGGTATTGTATGATTAAAGCATTGTATTGAATACTTGACACTTACCTTGTGCACACACTTACACCACCCTCTAAGCTTTCTATAAGCTTATGCACGATAGATGCGTGCAGGTAATGTTAGGTTGCAGCAGTGTTGAGCTTGGAGCATGCAGCGGTCCTCTGGAGCTTGATTTTAATTTATGTATTTCCCCTTTCAGCATTGTACTCAAATGATTATATTAATGGATATGTGATGATGATGTTGCCTTTGTGAATTGGGTAATCTTGTGGTTATGCTTATTACGAGTTAAATATATATTGAAAAAGAAAAAAAAAATCCTCCTTGTAGGATCCCAGGATCGGAATCTAACATTTGGATGCTAGGAGCCGAGAATGGGGTACTACGGAGGCTGTCGGCACTGGATTCGGCGATTGGGATTCCTGTGAATCCGATCTCCGGGTTTGGGGGCGTGACAGGAGGTCCCCATGTCTCCATGGGTGTGGCCAATGGCCCACCCCTTGCATGCATGATCCATGGATGGGGCCATTCTCCATGGACCCCATCATAGTATTTTTCCTTTAGGTTTAAGGCTTCTTGGGTCATCTAGACCCTTGATCCTTGGTGGGGATGGCATCTCACCTTAGATCTTGATTAGTAAGGCCATGCATGCTTAGATCCATGTAACATCAATGATATAGTGAATATGTGTTTGTGTGATGAAGGAAAGGGCTTCAATATGGCGAAGACCCTTTCCTTGTGGCCGGATCTCTATTTTTCCTTTATTCATCTCTTGATTCCTGATGTGTGTGACCCACTTTGTGGCCTGAAAATATCTAGACCGTCCAAGTAGAGTGGACGCACATGGTTGTCCACTCTATGGACGTTGGTGTCCTATTTACCCCATAATGAACACATGCAATGGGTTTTGAGAAGGGGGTTTGGTCTGGATATTTGTGGGACCCACTAAGGTGGACCATAACATAGATTTTATGGGGTATTTTCCCCTTCTCTTAATACTTATGCTCAGTTATTTCCAGATGTATATTGCTGTCCAGAAAATTTTCTGGACTGTTTCTGGTTGATTTTGGCATGGATTTTTGGATTGGTTGGAGGGATGTTTTTATCCCAATGATATATCATTTCTAGAGGTGTAGACCCCACCTAGATATATAATAAGTTCCACCTCCATCTGACTCTATTTGTCCATCCAAAAGAGTAGCCCAATAGGGGTGGACAGTCCAGATTTTTAGACTGTCCAGCCACCCTGCATGATGGAAAAGCATAAATATCAGTTTGATTTTGAAATGGTGGGCCACTTTTTGTAAACCCCACCTTGTTGTATACATGTATAAGGAGGTTGGCCACATTTTTCCATTTTTGTTACATGTGTTTGGGTGTGATGGTGGCCTTCCCCTTCACCCATCTGGTGGCCCACCTTGTAGGGACCCACCTCAGGTGCATGTAGGCCACCAAACTTGCTGGATTTTGGGACTTTTCTGGGGTTGGGACAGTAGCACATGCTAGACGTCCAGCTGGGCTGAACGTCTAGCCATGGGCTGGCTGTCCACCCCACCTCAGGCCCACCATGATGTATGTTTTATCCAGCCATTCACCCTAGGGTGTGGCCCACTTGGATGGGGACCATCCCCCAATGGGACATCACCAAGCGGGGCCCACCTTAGGCACCATGTAGGGGCCAGCCGTCCCACCCCTTGGCACACCCAAGGAGAGCTGGTCGTCCCTATCATGTGGCCCACTTTGATGTATGTGTTTCACCAATCCGTCCTCCCTAGTGTGGCCCACTGATGTGCGGACCACTCCCTAGAAAGATGTCCCCCTTTAGAGCCCACCTTGATGCATTTTTAGATGGTTGTCTAGACCCTTGGGACGCCCAGGCCCACCTGAGACGTCCAGCATGTTTGGGGTGCAAGTCCAGCAACAAGCCCACCTCATTTTATGTGTCGTATTCACACCCTCCATCTATTGATGCCCACTATGATCATTAAGGGTCATTATGATATTTATTTTCTCCCAAAATTTCCATGTGCTAGACCTCAGCAAGCCCAGGAAGCTGGGTGGGCTGAAAGTCCAGCAATGTACTAAGGGGTGTATGATACATGTTGTGGGATATTTTAAGGATTGAGGCCCACCAAATGGAGAGCATTGGGTACACACATAATCAGTTTATTTCTGAGATATTTTTGGGCTTAATTAATGCCTTGTGATGCCCATCCTTAGTTAAATATTGTGGGTCATCTATAAACTAGATTTTTTATGGTCCATTAGACCCAGATGGGCTGGAAGTCCACCATTGGAGCCCAGTATTGTGCAAGGACTGACCTCCTTGTATATGGGCCCAATGGGCTGCCTATAAGCCCAACTTGTATGATTGAATCTTGAATGCCCACATCTAGATCATAGTCATGGGCTGACTTGCAAGGCCCACCTTGAAGCATGTTGAATAGGCCTTGTTAAGTCTTAGGCCGATGTTGTGAGGCCCACATGGATGATTTAGGCCTTGGCCTTGTGTTTTTAGGCTTATGGGTTGCCTATTAGATCCATTTAATGCATGGGTTCGAGCCATTTGCCCATAATAATGTGTACCTTGGGCCATGACTTGCCCCCTTGGGCCCATGTTGTTGTATCTAGGCCTCGAGTCATTCTCTTGGGGCCCATTATGTGTTATGATGAGTATTTATACTACCTATTGTATTTTCATGATGATATTCGGGCCTTGGACATTGATTTGGCTAGTTTTCTTGTTGGGCCACCTTCTTGGGGATAATGGTGGTTAAATGTCCCCATTGTGGACCCCTCTAGGCCCATTGGTGGTTGAATGTCCACCGTAGGCCCATTTGTTAGGTCCACTCTCATCTATCAGTGGTCGAATGTCCACCTCTATAAGGCACGTATCCTACTCCGTACTGTTCCGTATAATCCCGCAATCATTCTCGTCGAATTTCGGCAATCCACGACCTATGATCGACATTTGCACGCGACCTTAAGTCGTATCCCATAGATCTGAGTCGACTCAATCTAAGACTTATACCATTGCGACTGCACCGTCACCGCGGTTCCAACGCCGCGTCTTGCACACCGATCCAATACTCTGACCAGGAGATGTGGGCTCGCGTTTATTTCGAAGAAACACCACGCGTTTGCAATCCCAAGAGAATCTCTACAACATGTCCCATCAATCAATCACTCACTCAATCAATCAATCACCTCATGTCAAGTATAAGTGCAATCCCAAAGTCAACTCTCTCTCAACTTCTCTCTTACACACCCATACATGCCAAGTACAACTATCACCTCACATCCATCACCTCTCTTACAACCACCCTTTCTCTCTCTCTTTCTCTTCACATTTTCCAAGCAAGAGAAGTGGTGGACGTCCAAGCCATCCCAAGTGAGAAAAGTGTGTTTTGTGTGGCCCACTTCCTATTCTAAAATCCTTCATCCTAGCCCTTTAACTCTCATCACCTTCCATCAAAGTGAGACACAAGGTGATCGACGTTCCATCGGACCAAGAAGATTGAATGGTGGGTACTTCTATAGGCATAGATTTCATGTTTTTATGATGGGCCAAGTGAGGCCTACTGCTTGATGGTATGGATCTCACTTTGGACCCTAGATGTGGCCAATGGCCCACCTTGATTCTCATTATCATTCCATGATGGGGCCATTCTCCATGGACCCCATCATGATGTTTACTTTCTATTTTAAAAAGGGGTCATCTAGACCTTCCATTTTGGTGGAGAAGGGATCTCCACCCTTGATTTTGATTTGGTGGGCCCACATGTATTGGGACCCATTCGATGTATGATTGAATGCATGGAAAGGGAGGGCCCATAGTGTCGGGGTCCCTCCATCATCACGTGTCTCTCTCTCTCTCTCTCTCTCTCTCTCTCTCTCTCTCTCTCTCTCTCTCTCTCTCTCTCTCTCTCTCTCTCCTTTATTTTGTGGCCCATATGATGAGTGAATGTGATATCCAGACCGTCCATCAAATGAACCCCACGGCCGTCCAAACCATGTAGACCCTACCTTTTGGCGATGGGAAAACACAAATACCAAATTGATCTAGATCAAGGGGGCCACGTCTATGTGGGACCCACCTTGATTTAAATGCATTCACGCAGTCTGTCTAGCATCCAGGGACGCTGGACGTGTAGGGAGTGTGAACGGACAATGGGTTGTACTCACTGTAACAAAAAAAATATTAGTTTGATTCAAAGCTTTGAGGTGGGCCACTCCTACAGGCCCCGCCTTCATGTATGGGTCTAATCCATGCCGTCCATTCCATTCCCCAGCTCATTTTAGGCGTTGAGCCGAAAAATGAAGCCAATCCGATTATCTGGCAGGCCATAGCGTAGAAAATAGTGGTGTTTGCCGTTAAAACCCACTCTTACATTTCTGTACACTGAAACATGTCGAATATTAGGCTCGTTTGGTCTATCTTGAGCAGTAAAAACCAATGGGCGGGGTAGATTTTGTTGATACGGGCCCCACCTACAAAAAACTAGAGAAAAATTAGTTTTAAAAAATAAATAAATGAATGAACAAGCAATAGACGCTGTTGCTGGATGTCCAGAGGACGTGCAGCAGCATCCTGCTACGCTATGGACGAGAGTGGGTAGGGACGTGGGTCCCATATGTGGGCCCCACCGTGATGTGTGTTGAACATCCATGCCATGCATTTGGTGGGCCCCTTTAGGCAGTGGGCCCCCTCCCAAAATCATCCTCGTGTGGGACTCAGGTGGGCCACACGGCAGCAAGAGCAGTAAGGATTGAACGTCTGTCATTGAAACCCTTTTTGGGTTGCAGAAGTTTTGAATCATTATGAAATGTGTTTTTCCTCTTCATTCGGGTTTGTGTGACCTTACCAACAGATTGGGTGGAAAATAGACGTTATGGTGGGCCCCACGTGGGACCCACTGATGTATGTATTGTATTCACACCTTTCATCGATGTGGACCCCCACCATGAGGCATGTGCTTTATCTATGACGTTGATCCTTATGGGACCCACCGTGATGCATGTGTTGCATCCAAATCGTCCACCATTTGGCAAGCTTGTCTTAAGGCTTGAGGCTAAAAATAAGACAGATATAGGATCAAGTGGACCACATTATAGAAAATAGTGGGTTTGAACTCCACCAATAAAACCCTTGGGCTACAGGGTTTGACCATTATGATATTTATTTTTCCTCTAAATCCAGGTCTTTGTAACCTTATGAATAGACTACATGGGAAATAAACCCTATGATGGGGCCCACTGAAATTTAACCGTGGAAATCATTATCACTACGATTATATATATGGTCCAGTTAATCTTTTGATATGATTCATTTCTATATAATACTCTACATTGATTTCTAAAAATAGATGAGTTAGGCTTGGCCCATTCGACTTGGCCCATTTGAGTAGGCCCGATGTGATATATGAGCCCCGTTGTTGAGGCCCACCTGGATGTGATGTATGAGGCCCGTTGTTGATGCCACCTTGATATACATGAGGCCCATTTGAGTAGGCCCGATGTGATATATGAGCCCCGTTGTTGAGGCCCACCTGGATGTGATGTATGAGGCCCGTTGTTGATGCCACCTTGATATACATGAGGCCCATGTGATGCGGCCCATTTGATATATTTAAGCCCATGGGTCAAGGCCCAGTGGGATGTACTAAGGCCCATTGCAATGTGTGATTCCACCATGGTTTGTCTAATGATGTTTATGACGGGTCGTGCCTTGGGAGCAATGATGGTTTGACGTCCACATTGTAAGAATAATGTTGGTTAAATATTCGCATTATAACTCTCCCTAAGGCCCTTTGATAGGCTGATTCTGATTTGTCAAGGCCGATTCCGATTGTCGAGGCCAAGTATCGAGGCCGATTCTGATTTGTCGAGGCTGATTGTATCGAGGCAGATTCCAATTTTTGAGGCCAAGTATCGAGGCCGAGGTCGATTTTGATTGTCGTGGCTGAGTATCGAGGCCGAGGCCGATTGTATCGAGGTCGATTCCAATTGTCGAGGCCGAATATCGAGGCCGATTCTAATTCGTCGAGGCCGATTGTATCAAGGCCAAATCCGATTGTCAAGGCCAAGTATCGAGGCCGATTCTGATTTGTCGAGGCCGATTCCGATTGTCGAGGCCGAGTATTGAGGTCGATTCTGATTTGTCGAGGCCGATTCCGATTGTCGAGGCTGAGTATCGAGGCCGATTCTGATTTGTCAAGGCCAATTCCAATTGTCAAGGCCGAGTATCGAGGCCAATTCTAATTTGTCGAAGCCGATTCTGATTTGTCGAGGCCGAGTATCGAGGTCAATTTCGATTTGTCGAGGCCGATTTCGATTTGTCGAGGCCGATTCCGATTGTCGAGGCCGATTCTGATTTGTCGAGGCCGATTCTAATTTGTCGAGGCCGATTGTATAGGCCGATTCCGATTCCGATTGTCGAGGCCGACTTCGATTGTCAAGGCCGATTTCGATTGTCAAGGCCGATTGTCGAGACCTATAGTTGAGGCCCATTGTGATATGTATTAGGCCCATGATGTATGGCCCATTTAATGTATTCAAGACCCATGTGTAGGGCCCACATGTCATGTATTTAAGACCCATGGGCAACGCCCATTGTGATGTATTCATGGCCTATGGGCAAGGCCCATTATGATATGTATTAGGCCTATGAACAGGGCCCACCTGTTGTGTATATGTGGCCTTTGAGTAAGTCCCATTGTGTTATATATTAAGCCTTTGCATGAGGTTGTGGGCCCATTATATGTTTGGCACTATGTGGACATTCCTTGGGGGCAATGTTGGTTAAACGTCCACATTGTCGAGGCCGATTGTTGATGTCGGTTATTGATACCGATTATGAGTATGTGACAGCATAGCATCATGATACATGCCCATACGCATCACCTGCATGTTTATTAAGAGATGTGATTGACCCTTGCATATGTTAAAGTACAGATGGTTTATGAGACTCCCTGATAGGTGGAGTTATCCCACATGAGCGCACGGTATGCGCAGGATTAATGTATGATTGGACTACATGACTCATTCATCTTGCATTGTACAATTGTGATTACTCTACGCCCTAGTAACATCAGGGTTGTAACCTGCACAAGCATATCGTGGATAGCCAGATGGGACACCAAAAATGTTTGGTTCGAGCATCTGGGCACTTTGGATGTCCATGGGTGAAAGTCCCTAAACCTCCGAAGCCAAGAGACACCCCAACGTCTAGACCAAGTGGATACATGAGCGTCCAAGTGCCGAATACCAGTAGACCGCGTCTCCCACTGTGTCGTGGTCGGTTAGGAGGGGGTGTGGCCTTATCCGCCCGAGTGAGAGGGCTATAAGCTAATCAGAGTTTGACCAGCTCACAAATGGGTCCACTACCGATGAGCCGGGTAGGTATTGGCAGACTACTGGTCAGGCAGGTAGTGTGGTCTCTTCCACTCGCTGGGCTGTGCGGCTAAGGAGGCGGCAGTCAGTGTGGAGTGTAATAGACCCCGGTGATGATCCCACAGAGGAACTGTACTGATATGTGGACTTGATATGAAGACTGGCATGATATTATGACTCCCTGTTACTGTTGCACATGTGGGCGGGCACACGTGGGCGGACGCTGATGTGGGCGGGTGTGATGTGGGCGGGCTGAGGCCTGGGTGAGCTACCAGTGGTTGGCAGGCTACTGTGCTAGTAAGCTACTGAGCAGGAGTTGCATACTCATTCATTCATTCATTCACTATCCACTAGGGCTGGTGGTGTGCAACTATTTATTACATGTACCTTCGCAACGGTTAGAATTTCGGTTGGGGAGCGCGACTAACCTGAGATCAGGAGTTTACCACACTGTGTTTGACTATCCAAATTCTGTTGTGATGGACCTTATAGCCTGCAATACTATGTACTATCATCCCGACTTCACGCTCCAACTTGGTCATTTCACTCACACCGCATATTACATATTTCAGCATTCGTGGGCTCATCAGGATTTGTGTACTATATTGCTTCCTCAGTATATGATATTAGTTTATTATGTTCTTGCATCGCATGGACTAGTTAAGGTCGATGATATTATGGCTCGCCAGGATTTGCATATTGCACTACATCATCGGCATCTGATATTTGGCTTACTATGTCTCAGCAATGTATAGCCGATCTACACTGCATATTCTGATGTCGTATGATTCATGATCTTGTCAGTATTTCTGCTTATTTTGATGATGTATGATTTATGGGCTTTATTGTATACTTGGCACTTACCTTACACATAGTTTCACCACCCTCTAAGCTTTCTATAAGCTTATGCACGATAGATGCATGTAGGTGGCGTTAGGTCGCAGCAGCGTTGAACTTGGAGCGTGCAGTGGACTTCTGGAACTTTGATTTTGATAAATATGTATTTCCCTTTCAGCATTGTATTCAAATGTTTATATTAGTGGATATGTGGTGATGTTCTTTTGTGATTTGGTTATGCTTATGGTTATGTTCCATTACATAAAAAAAATTACACTGAAAATCGTCCTTATAGGATCCCGGGATCAAAATCTGGCACATAAGTGCCGGGAGCCAAGAATGGGGCACTACGGACGCTGTCGGTGCCGGATTCGGCGATCGAAAATTTTGTGAGCCCGTTTTCCGGGTTTAGGGCATGACATTAGACTTTGTTTGGGCCCATTCATACCCTTTAGGCCCGAGTTTTGTTTACTTGGACCTTATGGGCTACCCCAAACCATTGGGCTTCCACTAGTAGTATGTATCTTTCACATTTTGAGGAATTGTCTAAGTATCTAGACTTAACTTTGGTAAAAGGAGAGTACAACATTATCACATGTCATACTTAGTTACCTTCATGATTCATCCATGTGCATCATATGTATGCTTAGAGCGTGGTATGATTGATCATGACTTATGTCGTTGGGTAGGTTATTTTATGGGACTCCTAGAGTTATGGAGTTGCCTTACATGAGCGCTGGGTGCGCAAGACTGATGTGTGGTTGACTGGCGTGATTCATGCATCTTGCATTGGTATGGCATAGATATCCACCCTAACTTCATCAGGGTTGTGGCCTCCACAGGCATAACATGGATGGCCATATTTGGACACCGAAAATATTATTTTGAGCACTGTGGGCACTTAGGATGTCCTTGGGTGAAAGTCCCAAAACCTTCATGGTACAGGAGACGATCCAACATCTAGAACGAGTGGAAATATGAGCGCCGGTGCCTACACCTTGATGTCGTGTCTCCCACTGTAACGCAGTCGGTTGGAAAGGAGTGTGGCCTTATCCGCCCGAGTGAGAGGGCATTTAAGTTAGGCCGAGTTTGACCAGCTCGTAAATAGGTCCGCTACCGTCGAGCTTTGTTGGTGATTGGCTGTCCACAGGTGGGTAGTAAGGTCTCTTACACTCGCTGGTTTGCACGGCTAGGGAGGCGGCAGTCAGCATGTAGTGTATTTGACCCCAATGATTTCCTCGAGATGAACTGTATTGATATGTGGACTTGATATGAAGACTGGCATGATTGCATTGCACCTTGCATATAGCATTTGGCTATGTAGGTCTCTTATTACATCGCCTTGGTATGGCGCTGAGTACTCATATGTTGCATTGCATAGCCTTATGATGGTTGATAGCATTCATGCTTGATATAGTATAGCCTTGGTATGGCTGATAGTATTGATGATATTCATGGTCTTGCCAGCATTTCTGCATACTCTAATATTGAACCCTTGGCGCCTATCCTGTACACACTTACACCACCCTCTAAGCTTTCTATAAACTTATGCACGATTGATGCGTGCAGGTGATGTCAGGCAGTAGCAGGTGCTGGAGCAGGAGCTTGCCGAGGAGCTATCTCTTTTAGAGTTTTATCATCTATCATTGTATCTTTCTTTATTTTGAGTCATGTATTGCAAAAAGTTTTAATTCTTTGTGGATTTTGTAATGTTGTTCTTGTAGTTATTTTCTATGGTTATGATCTTGGGTATACTGATTATGAAATAGACTTGTGATATATAAATCCTCCTTGAAGGATCCCAGGATTGGAACCTGGTATATGGGTGTCAGGACCCAAGAATAGGGTACTACGAAGGCTGTCGGCGCCGGATTCGGCGATCAGGAATTTTATGAACCCGATTTTCGAGTTTGGGGCATGACACGAGGAGTCCTGGATCTTGCGAGACGCTATGCAAAACAAAAATTCCTCAACCAAAGAGCAGGCAAAGAAAGAACTGGACTCATCCAACGCGAGTAAAAAGCGAAAGGATAATCGTTCTAGGGACGACCGTAGGTCGAACAAACGACCTGACAGTAAGTTTACCACTTACACCCCGCTCAACAAACCCCAAGAGCAGGTCCTAATGAAAATAAAAGATTAGCATTTCGTTCAATGGCCGAACAAGTTATGAGGCAATCCCAATCGAAGAAGCAAGAACAAATATTGCTATTTTCATCGGGATCATGGGCATAACACGAGTGACTACTACCACCTCAAATAAGAAATTGAAAGGCTCATCCGAGAAGGTCACCTCGGTGAACATATAGATCAAAGAGGGAGTCGAATTACAGCTGCCAAAGAGCAACCGATCGATAACCAACCGACTGGGGAGATCCACATGATCATCGGGGGTCACCAAGGTGGAGACGATTCGAACAACGCCCGAAAGCTGCATGCAAGAACCATCAGTCACCCAGAGGCAGAAATTATGGTCCTTGCACGACCCTCGAAAGAGAGAAAGCTAGAGAGGTACAGCGTGGCCTTCACTAACGAAGACACCCAAGGTGTTCACCACCTCACGACGATGCATTAGTGGTTACTGTAACCATAGCTAATCGAAAGGTCTTTCGAATCCTCATCAATACAGGATCATCTGCGGATGTATTATTCCTCCAAGCCTTCAGCAAGATGGGCATTGGTCGAACTTCACTTCGACCAGTGAAGACTCCTCTGATTGGGTTTTCGAGCAAACAAATTATGCCAGAGGGAGCCATCTAGCTCCCCCTCACAGCTGGAGATTATCAAAAGTAGACAACTGTGATTGTCGACTTCCTTGTAGTCGACCAATCATCTGTCTACAACGTCATCCTTGGACGACCATCACTCTACCTCCTCAAGGCAACGGTATCGACCTACCACCTTGCCATGAAGTTTTTGACCGAGCATGGTGTGGGAATTGTCAAGGGCAACCAACAGGACGCTCGACAATGCTATGCAACAGCACTAAAAGCTCCGCATGAAATGATGACGATCGAATCCCTAGATCCACGAGAGGAATCTCAGGAACAGGGCAGACCCATGAAGGACCTTGTTCTAATCCCTCTAGATGAATCCGACCCCTCCAAGACCGTGCTGATTGGGTCATCCCTGACGCAACCGCTGCGAGACAAGTTGGTAGCCCTCTTTCGACGCTTTGCCGACGTTTTTGCATGGTCCCATGAGGACAGGCCAGGCATTGATCCCGCCATCATCGCACATCAACTGAACATTGACCCATCCTACTGACCAGTTCGATAGAAGCGACGTGCCCTTAGTTTGGAAAGATACGCAATGATTGGAGAAGAGGTCAACAAGCTCCTCAAAGCCAACTTCATCGAAGAATTCTACTACCCGGACTGGGTGGCCAATGTCGTACTGGTCAAGAAAGCTAATGGGAAGTGGCGTGTCTATGTGGACTACACTGACCTAAATAAAGCCTGCCCCAAAGGCAACTTTCCTCTTCCAAGGATAAATCAGTTGGTCGATAGTACCGCAGGTCATGAACTGCTCAATTTTATGGATGCATATTCAGGATACAATCAAATTGTAATGCACCCAATGGACAAATCTAAGACCACCTTTGTCACTGACAAAGGTCTTTATTATTACCGTGTGATGCCTTTTGGTTTAAAGAATGCAAGAGCGACCTATCAAAGGTTGATCAACAAGATGTTCGCCGCCAAATAGGGTGAACCATGGAGGTCTATATCGATGATATGCTCGTCAAGAGCATAAAGGCCACAGATCACATGGCTGACCTAGAGGAGATGTTTCTCATTCTCCGTAAATACTGGATGAAACTGAACCCGTGCAAAGGCGCCTTCAGTGTAAGCTCGAAAAAGTTCCTCGAATTTTTGGTCAGCCAGAGAGGGATCGAGGAAAATTCTGAGAAGATTAAAGCCCTCCTCGACATACAGTCTCCAAAGACGATTAAAGACATACAAAGGTCAACCGGAAGAATAGCTACTCTCAACCACTTTGTGTCCAGAGCTATCGATAAATGTCTCCCCTTCTTCAAACAGCTGAAGGGGAGACAAATTATAGAATGGATCGACGAATGCAAAACAGCTTTCCATCAGCTAAAGGAATACCTGGGTCGTCGCCCTTACTATCTAAACCTGAGCTAGGCGAGTCCCTGCTGTTGTTTCTAGCCGTATCCAATGCAATAGTCAGCTCAGCATTGATAAGAGAATATGAGGGAAAGCAATTACCAGTCTATTACATAAGCAAAGCTTTAGTTCCTATAGAGACAAGGTACCTGACCTTGCAAAAATTGGCTTTAACTTTAGTCACATATTCCCGACGTTTGTGGCCATATTTCCAAGCTCACTTGATCGTCGTTCTAACCGATCACCCATTACGCCAAATCTTGTAGAAACCAGAGGCCTTGGGCCGACTAATTAAGTGGGTGATCGAGTTGAGTGAGTTCGACATCAAGTACCAACCATGAGCCGCGATCAAAGGCCAAGTAGTGGTCGACTTCATTATCAAACTGACACAATCGTCAGAGCAAGAGCTGACTGATGACCAATCCATGGCCAACCTACCTAGGTTAGGATTCCTCCCTGACCGGCATATCGCAGAACCGTCCGACACCCAAGTGCTTCCCGACCCACTGTAAGTGTTATGGTCTCATGCTCCTTTGGTTGTCAAATTTTTATGTGCCAAAACGTCTATCTGTGTCCTGTACTTGTATGATCATTTATATGAATTCAAGACACTGCATACACTTCTCAAGATTGAAGCCTCAAGAAGCTACATGTTGAAGCCTCAAGAAGCTACACGTTGAAGCCTCAAGAAGCTACATGTTGAAGCCTCAAGAAGCTATATGTTGAAGCCTCAAGAAGCTACAATGTTGAAGTTCAAATCTAAAGAAACAAAGCATGATATGGTTTAAGATCACAAGCATGATATGGTTCAAGATCTCAAGCCTGATATGATTCAAATTATCTACATTCGTTGAATGGTTGAAGTTCAATGTCCATACGACATGGTTCAGGTTTGAATGACCTTAGGTTGACCCTTTAAGTAGGTCACTTTGGATACATAAATCAAATATTTATTTTACATAAGGTTGGTCTATTCTACGACCAGTCCTAGCTCTTGTTCGACCAGTCCTAGCATTGGTTCGACTAGTCTAAGAAATTCCACGACCAGTCCTAAGTAGTTGAAGATTTTTCAGAATTTTTGGTACGCCCACGACCAGTCCTGGAGGTCCTTCGACCGGTCGTAGGTGTAGCTTCGACTCGTCCATGACCAATCGTGGAGCTACGACTTAAAGTCCAGCAACGAAATCACTGGTCCTACGACCAGTCGTAGGGATCTACGACCAGTCGTAGGTGACCCACGACCAGTCGTAGGGTACTTACGACCAGTCGTAAAACGGCTTTCAAAGATCGCGCTTATTTTTTCAAAAATCTGTTAGAGTTACGACCAGTCGTAGGTTTCTAAGACCAGTCGTAGGAGCGATTTCTGCTTCTATAAATTGAACACGAAATTCAGAGTTTTCATAACTTCAACTCCATTCGATTCAAGAATTTTCAAGTGATCACTCTGAGATAAGTCTGTGTTTATTTTAAGTTAGATTGTGCTTATTTAATATTCCTTTTTGCTAGCTTATTTAATTTGATTTTGTTTCTATATTCCAATCTTATTTGAAAAGAGGAATTATCTTATTCCTTCTTCTTGGAATCAAAATCAAATATAGCTACGCCCAACGTGTTAAATCTAAAATCTATTAGAATTTAGAACCTTATGAATGTGAGTATTGGAAATTGAACTTTGACATTCAAATCATCTACTCCGATTGGTTCTACCGGGCTGCTACGAAAAAGGAGAAATCCAGGTATTTTACAATTCTGTAAAATTCATTTACTTTTGGTTTTGTTTGAGGTTAAGCCAGAAAAATCTCATTGTACTGGTTTTGTTTGAGGTTGAGCCAGAAAAATCTCATTGTATTGGTTGTCTGAGGAAAACCAGAAAACTCAGAAAAGAGGGGTTTTTGAATTGTGTAAGCCCAAGTGAAAAGACACAATTGTAAAGGTTTTTGGTGAACCTGTGAAAACCTATTTGTTAGTGAACGCTAATATCCCCTGTGTGAGGATATTAGGAGTGGAGTAGCTTTTTGTGTGGCTGTTGGAAAACAGTTGGTGTACACACAAGCGAACCACTATAAATCTTTGACTTGTGGTTTGAATGCTTGCTTAATTTTCATATCTTTTATCATTCGATCTTGTGGAATGTACAAGTGGATGTGAATGTTGTAATTATTTACATTTCAAGCAAGTGTGGGGATTGTTGTAATAATTTAGATCTTACTTCTGCATTTAATTACAATTCCTTGCTATTTCATTTACTTATATTAATATTGAGTCCTTGATCCAAAAGAGGTTCTAGAAATAAAGTTGTCCTACCATAAGCCCTTGTTGATTATGGTGTAAGGTTGTCCTTAGAACTGAATTTGCATCAATCTCTCGATACCTATTTATCAAGGTGATTTAAATTTAGCTTTGTGAATTGATTCATATAGTAAGGCTATTGGCTTATTTTATTTCCGCTGATTTTATTTTAAATTTGGCATAGTCCTATTCACCCCCCCCCCCCCCTCTAGGACATATAGCTTGGCCTTTTTCACCCACCCCTCAGGATGCTTTCCGTTGATGGGTCATCCAACTCAAAGGCAAGTGGGGCTGGGGTAATCTTGGAGACCCTTAACCATACGTGCATGCAATATACCTTGAGATTTGGATTCCAAGCCTCTAACAATACAGTAAAATATGAAGCCTTGATCGTTAGACTCAAACTAGCGGTAAATATGGGGGCTCTACATCTTGAAGTCTTCAGTGACTCACAATTGAACGTCAACCAAATAGCCAACGTTTATCAAGCTAAGAAAGAACGTCTAAAGTGAAAAGGCCTAGCTATATGTCCTAGAGGGGGGGTGAATAGGACTATGCCAAATTTAAACTTTAACAATGGAAATTAAATGAATAAGATAGCCTTATAAACAAATAAATGAAATACGGTACTTTAAATAAATCACAGTACGAAAATGTAAAGCAACCTCAATATTCACTACCAGAAAAATGGGCAAAGGCTACGGATTAAATCCGTAGCCATAGATATATGGCTACGGATCTAGTCTGTAGCACTAGCGTAGTCGTAGGTCCCGAAACAATAGGTTTGGGACCTATAGCTACGGATTTAATCCGTAGCTATATGTCCCAACAGCTACGGATATGATCCGTAGCAATAACTACCAGAAACTGGCAAAGGCTACGGACCAAATCTGTACCAGAGATCTATGGCTACAGTTTTAGTCCGTAGCACTCTCGTACTCATTGGCGCGATGCATGGCTACAAATTTAATCCGTAGCTATATATTCCAATAGCTACGGTTATAGTCCGTAGCAAAATATTAAAAGTTCTTACCAATATGCCAAATTTAAGGCTACACCTGTCAGATTAGTGGCTACGGTCAGTATCCGTAGCTATTTTGGACATTAAAAAATTTTATATTATCATTTGTTCATTCAATTACCACCTGTACAATCATTCATTCATTCAATTACAATTCTTCATTCAATCAATTACAATTACAATCCTTCATTCAATCAATTACAAGTACAATCAATTACAATCCAATTCAT
Organism: Magnolia officinalis; assembly: GCA_021015155.1. NCBI lineage: Eukaryota > Viridiplantae > Streptophyta > Magnoliopsida > Magnoliales > Magnoliaceae > Magnolia > Magnolia officinalis. Next base: position 25,897,585 of record JAJHSJ010000011.1, on the reverse strand, counting down.
TCAATCAATTACAATTACAATTACAATAATACTGAAAATACAAGTCTTTGGCTTCATTAGAGAAATTAATGTGCTTGCACTTCAGCATGAAATTTCAACAGCTTCGTATATTCCATCATCCTACAAACAGTCATGTCACTCATAAATTAGAATACCCATTGGAGAAAAGAAAGACAAAGTGAAAGAAGTGCATCATGTATAACCATTTTTTTCTTAATAAATTTAAAAAAAAAAAAAAAAAAAAAAAAAAAAAAACTTAAAGAGGAATGAAATTAACACAAAAGAAATGGTCTCACCATATGATTATAGGTTTAGGTTTAGGTTTAGGTTATAGGTTTTGGGATTTGAGAATGAGTTTGGGTTTAGGTTATAGGTTTTGGTTATAGGTTTTGGGATTTGAGAATGGGCTCGGGTTTAGGTTATAAGTTTTAGTTTAGGTTAAAGGTTTTGGTTAAAGTTTAGGTTTTTGGATTTGAGAATGGGTTCGGGTTTAGGTTATAGGTTTAGGTTATAGGTTTTGGGATTTGAGAATGGGTTCGGGTTTAGGTTATAGGTTTTGGTTTTGGTTTAGGTTATAGGTTTTGGTTTTGGGAATTGAGAATGGGTTCGAGTTTAGGTTATAGGTTTTGGTTTTGGTTTTGGTTTAGGTTATAGGTTTTGGTTTAGGTTTAGGTTAAGGTTTAGGTTATAGGTTTTGGTTTAGGTTAAGGTTTAGGTTTTTCGATTTGAGAATGGGTTTGGGTTTAGGTTATAGGTTTTGGTTTTGGTTATAGGTTTTGGTGAAAGTTTAGGTTTTTGGATTTGAGAATGGGTTCGGGTCTAGGTTATAGGTTTTGGTTTTGGTTTAGGTTATAGGTCTTGGTTAAGGTTTAGGTTTTTGGATTTGAGAATGGTTTCGCGTTTAAGTTATAGGTTTTGGCTTTGGTTTAGGTTATAGGTTATGGGATTTGAGAATGGGTTCGGGTTTAGGTTATAGTCTTTGGTTTAGGTTATAGGTTTTGGTTTAGGTTTAGGTTAAGGTTTAGATTTAGGTTATAGGTTTTCAGATTTGAGAATGGGTTCAGGTTTAGGTTATAGGTTTTGGTTTTGGTTTAGGTTATAGGTTTTGGGATTTCAGAATGGGTTCGGGTTTAGGTTATAGGTTATGGTTTTGGTTTAGGCTTAGGTTTAGGTTTTTTGGGATTCGAGAATGGGTTCGGGATTAGGTTATAGGTTTTGGTTTTGGTTTAGGTTATTGGTTTTGGTTAAGGTTTAGGTTATAGGTTTTGGTTAAGGTTTAGGTTTTTGGATTTGAGAATGGGTTCGGGTTTAGGTTATAGGTTTTGGTTTAGGTTAAGGTTTAGGTTTTTGGATTTGAGAATGGGTTCGGGTTTAGGTTTTGATTTAGGTTTAGGTTATAGGTTTTGGTTTAGGGATTTGAGTTTAGGTTATAGGTTTTGGTTTAGGTTATAGGTTTTGGTTTAGGTTAAGGTTTAGGTTTTTGGATTTAAGTATGGGTTCGGGTTTAGGTTATAGGTTTTGGTTTTGGTTTTGATTTTGGTTTAGGTTATAGGTTTTGGGATTTGAGAATGGGCTCGGGCTTAGGTTACAGGTTTTGGTTAAGGTTTAGGTTAAGGTTTAGGTTTAGGTTTAGGTTATAGGTTTTTTAGGATTTGAGAATAGGTTGGGGATTAGGTTATAAGTTTTGGTTTTGGTTTAGGTTATAGGTTTTGGGATTTGAGAATGGATTCAGGTTTAGGTTATAGGTTTGGTTTTGGTTTAGGTTATAGGTTTTGGTTAAGGTTTAGATTTAGGTTATAGGTTTTAGGATCTGAGAATGGGTTCGGGTTTAGGTTATAGGTTTTGGTTTTGGTTTTGGTTATAGGTTTTGGTTAAAGTTTAGGTTTTTGGATTTGAGAATGGGTTCGGGTTTAGGTTATAGGTTTTGGTTTTGGTTTAGTTTATAGGTCTTGGTTAAGGTTTAGGTTTTTGGATTTGAGAATGGTTTCGCGTTTTAAGTTATAGGTTTTGGCTTTGGTTTAGGTTATAGGTTATGGGATTTGAGAATGGGTTCGGGTTTAGGTTATAGGCTTTGGTTTAGGTTATAGGTTTTGGTTTAGGTTTAGGTTAAGGTTTAGGTTTAGGTTATAGGTTTTGGTTTTGGTTTAGGTTATAGGTTTTGGGATTTGAGAATAGGTTCGGGTTTAGGTTATAGGTTATGGTTTTGGTTTAAGCTTAGGTTTAGATTTTTTGGGATTTGAGAATGGGTTCGGGATTAGGTTATAGGTTTTGGTTTTGGTTTAGGTTATAGGTTTTGGTTAAGGTTTAGGTTATAGGTTTTGGTTAAGGTTTAGGTTTTTGGATTTGAGAATGGGTTCGGGTTTAGGTTATAGGTTTTGGTTTAGGTTAAGGTTTAGGTTTTTGGATTTGAGAATGGGTTCGGGTTTAGGTTTTGATTTAGGTTTAGGTTATAGGTTTTGGTTTAGGGATTTGAGTTTAGGTTATAGGTTTTGGTTTAGGTTATAGGTTTTGGTTTAGGTTAAGGTTTAGGTTTTTCGATTTGAGAATGGGTTTGGGTTTAGGTTATAGGTTTTGGTTTTGGTTATAGGTTTTGGTGAAAGTTTAGGTTTTTGGATTTGAGAATGGGTTCGGGTTTAGGTTATAGGTTTTGGTTTTGGTTTAGGTTATAGGTCTTGGTTAAGGTTTAGGTTTTTGGATTTGAGAATGGTTTCGCGTTTAAGTTATAGGTTTTGGCTTTGGTTTAGGTTATAGGTTATGGGATTTGAGAATGGGTTCGGGTTTAGGTTATAGTCTTTGGTTTAGGTTATAGGTTTTGGTTTAGGTTTAGGTTAAGGTTTTGGTTTAGGTTATAGGTTTTGGGATTTGAGAATGGGTTCGGGTTTAGGTTATAGGTTATGGTTTTGGTTTAGGCTTAGGTTTAGGTTTTTTAGGATTTGAGAATGGGTTCGTGATTAGGTTATAGGTTTTGGTTTTGGTTTAGGTTATAGGTTTTGGTTAAGGTTTAGGTTATAGGTTTTGGTTAAGGTTTAGGTTTTTAGATTTGAGAATGGGTTTGGGTTTAGGTTATAGGTTTTGGTTTAGGTTAAGGTTTAGGTTTTTGGATTTGAGAATGGGTTCGGGTTTAGGTTTTGATTTAGGTTTAGGTTATAGGTTTTGGTTTAGGGATTTGAGTTTAGGTTATAGGTTTTGGTTTAGGTTATAGGTTTTGGTTTAGGTTAAGGTTTAGATTTTTGGATTTAAGTATGGGTTCGGGTTTAGGTTATAGGTTTTGGTTTTGGTTTTGGTTTAGGTTATAGGTTTTGGGATTTGAGAATGGGCTCGGGTTTAGGTTACAGGTTTTGGTTAAGGTTTAGGTTAAGGTTTAGGTTTAGGTTTAGGTTATAGGTTTTTTGGGATTTGAGAATAGGTTGGGGATTAGGTTATAAGTTTTGGTTTTGGTTTAGGTTATAGGTTTTGGGATTTGAGAATGGATTCGGGTTTAGGTTATAGGTTTGGTTTTGGTTTAGGTTATAGGTTTTGGTTAAGGTTTAGATTTAGGTTATAGGTTTTAGGATCTGAGAATGGGTTCGGGTTTAGGTTATAGGTTTTGGTTTTGGTTTTGGTTATAGGTTTTGGTTATAGGTTTTGGTTAAAGTTTAGGTTTTTGGATTTTAGAATGGGTTCGGGTTTAGGTTATAGGTTTTGGTTTTGGTTTAGTTTATAGGTCTTGGTTAAGGTTTAGGTTTTTGGATTTGAGGATGGTTTCGCGTTTAAGTTATAGGTTTTGGCTTTGGTTTAGGTTATAGGTTATGGGATTTGTGAATGGGTTCGGGTTTAGGTTATAGGCTTTGGTTTAGGTTATAGGTTTTGGTTTAGGTTTAGGTTAAGGTTTAGGTTTAGGTTATAGGTTTTCGGATTTGAGAATAGGTTCGGGTTTAGGTTATAGGTTTTGGTTTTGGTTTAGGTTATAGGTTTTGGGATTTGAGAATAGGTTCGGGTTTAGGTTATAGGTTATGGTTTTGGTTTAGGCTTAGGTTTAGATTTTTTGGGATTTGAGAATGGGTTCGGGATTAGGTTATAGGTTTTGGTTTTGGTTTAGGCTATAGGTTTTGGTTAAGGTTTAGGTTATAGGTTTTGGTTAAGGTTTAGGTTTTTGGATTTGAGAATGGGTTCGGGTTTAGGTTATAGGTTTTGGTTTAGGTTAAGGTTTAGGTTTTTGGATTTGAGAATGGGTTCGGGTTTAGGTTTCGATTTAGGTTTAGGTTATAGGTTTTGGTTTAGGGATTTGAGTTTAGGTTATAGGTTTTGGTTTAGGGATTTGAGTTTAGGTTATAGGTTTTGGTTTAGGTTAAGGTTTAGGTTTTTGGATTTAAGTATGGGTTCGGGTTTAGGTTATAGGTTTTGGTTTTGGTTTTGGTTTAGGTTATAGGTTTTGGGATTTGAGAATGGGCTCGGGTTTAGGTTACAGGTTTTGGTTAAGGTTTAGGTTAAGGTTTAGGTTTAGGTTTTTTGGGATTTGAGAATAGTTTTGGGATTTGGTTATAAGTTTTGGTTTTGGTTTAGGTTATAGGTTTTGGGATTTGAGAATGGATTCGGGTTTAGGTTATAGGTTTGGTTTTGGTTTAGGTTATAGGTTTTGGTTAAGGTTTAGATTTAGGTTATAGGTTTTGGGATTTGAGAATGGGTTCGAGTTTAGGTTATAGGTTTTGGTTTTGGTTTAGGTTATAGGTTTTGGTTTAGGTTTAGGTTAAGGTTTAAGTTATAGGTTTTTGGATTTGAGAATGGGTTATGGTTTAGGTTTAGGAATCGGGTTCATGTTCGGGATTGGGTTTAAGTCTTGGTTTTCAAGTTTAAGTTTAGGGTTTAGGGTTAATTAGGTTATAGGTTTTGGTTTTGGTTTAGGTTATAGGTTTTGATTTAGGTTTAGGTTAAGGTTTAGGTTATAGGTTTTGGTTTAGGTTAAGGTTTAGGTTTTTCGATTTGTGAATGGGTTCGGGTTTAGGTTTTGATTTAGGTTAAGGTTTAGGTTTTCGGGTTTAGGTTATAGGTTTTGGTTTAGGGATTTGAGTTTAGGTTTTAGGTTTTGGTTTAGGGATTTGAGTTTAGGTTATAGTTTTGGTTTTGGGAATTGAGATTGGGTTCGGGTTTAGGTTATAGGTTTTGGTTTAGGTTAAGGTCTAGGTTTTTGGATTTGAGAATGGGTTCGGGTTTAGGTTTTGATTTAGGTTAAGGTTTAGGTTTTCAAGTTTAGGTTATAGATTTTGGTTTAGGGATTTGAGTTTAGGTTATAGGTTTTGGTTTAGGGATTTGAGTTTAGGGTATAGGTTTTGGTTTTGGTTAAGGTTTAGGTTTTTGGATTTAAGAATGGGTTCGGGTTTAGGTTATAGGTTTTGGTTTTAGTTTTGGTTTAGGTTATAGGTTTTGGTTTAGGTTATAGGTTATAGGTTTTGGGATTTGAGAATGGGTTCGGGTTTAGGCTATAAGTTTTGGTTTTGGTTTAGGTTATAGGTTTTGGGATTTGAGAATGGGCTCGGGTTTAGGTTACCAGTTTTGGTTAAGGTTTAGGTTAAGGTTTAGGTTTAAGTTTAGGTTATAGGTTTTTTGGGATTTGAGAATGGGTTATGGTTTAGGTTTAGGAATCGGGTTCATGTTCGGGATTGCGTTTAAGTCTTGGTTTTCAAGTTTAGGTTTAGGTTTAGGTTAGAGAGTTGAGATTAGGATTAGGTGTAGGTTTAGCTCTAGGGAGTTGAGTTTAGGTTATAGGTTTAGGGAAAGGTTAGGTTTAGGTTATAGGTTTTGGGATTTGGGAATAGTTTTAGGTTATAAGTATAGGTTTAGGTTAGGTTATAGGTTTTGGCTTTGGTTTAGGTTATAGGTTATGGGATTTGAGAATGGGTTCGGGTTTAGGGATTTGAGTTTAGGTTATAGGTTAAGGTTTTAGGGATTTGAGTTTAGGTTATAGGTTTTGGTTTAGGTTATTGGTTTTGGTTTAGGTTAAGGTTTAGGTTATTGGATTTGAGAATGGGTTCAGGTTTAGGTTATAGGTTTTTGTTTTGATTTTGGTTTAGGTTATAGGTTTTGGGATTTGAGAATGGGTTCGGGTTTAGGCTATAGGTTTTGGTTTTGGTTTAGGTTATAGGTTTTGGGATTTGAGAATGGGCTCGGGTTTAGGTTACAGGTTTTGGTTAAGGTTTAGGTTAAGATTTAGGTTAAGGTTTAGGTTTAGGTTTAGGTTATAGGTTTTTTGGGATTTGAGAATGGGTTATGGTTTAGGTTTAGGAATCGGGTTCGTGTTCGGGATTGCGTTTAGGTCTTGGTTTTCAAGTTTAGGTTTAGGTTTAGGTTTAGGTTAGAGAGTTGAGATTAGGATTAGGTGTAGGTTTAGCTCTAGGGAATTGAGTTTAGGTTATAGGTTTTGGTTTAGGTTATTGGTTTTGGTTTAGGTTAAGGTTTAGGTTATGGGATTTGAGAATGGGTTCAGGTTTAGGCTATAGGTTTTGGTTTTGGTTTAGGTTATAGGTTATGGGATTTGAGAATGGGCTCGGGTTTAGGTTACAGGTTTTGGTTAAGGTTTAGGTTAAGATTTAGGTTAAGGTTTAGGTTTAGGTTTAGGTTATAGGTTTTTTGGGATTTGAGAATGGGTTATGGTTTAGGTTTAGGAATCGGGTTCGTGTTCGGGATTGCGTTTAGGTCTTGGTTTTCAAGTTTAGGTTTAGGTTTAGGTTTAGGTTAGAGAGTTGAGATTAGGATTAGGTGTAGGTTTAGGTCTAGGGAATTGAGTTTAGGTTATAGGTTTTGGTTTAGGTTATTGGTTTTGGTTTAGGTTAAGGTTTAGGTTATGGGATTTGAGAATGGGTTCGGGTTTAGGATATAGGTTTTGGTTTTGGTTTAGGTTATAGGTTATGGGATTTGAGAATGGGCTCGGGTTTAGGTTACAGGTTTTGGTTAAGGTTTAGGTTAAGATTTAGGTTAAGGTTTAGGTTTAGGTTTAGGTTTAGGTTATAGGTTTTTTGGGATTTGAGAATGGGTTATGGTTTAGGTTTAGGAATCGGGTTCATGTTTGGGATTGCGTTTAAGTCTTGGTTTTCAAGTTTAGGTTTAGGTTTAGGTTAGAGAGTTGAGATTAGGATTAGGTGTAGGTTTAGCTCTAAGGAATTGAGTTTAGGTTATAGGTTTTGGTTTAGGTTATTGGTTTTAGTTTAGGTTAAGGTTTAGGTTATTGGATTTGAGAATGGGTTCGGGTTTAGGTTATAGGTTTTGGTTTTGGTTTTGGTTTTGGTTATAGGTTTTGGTTTAGGTTATAGGTTATAGGTTTTGGGATTTGAGAATGGGTTCGGGTTTAGGCTATAGGTTTTGATTAAGGTTTAGGTTATAGGTTTTGGGATTTGAGAATGGGCTCGGGTTTAGGTTACCAGTTTTGGTTAAGGTTTAGGTTAAGGTTTAGGTTTAAGTTTAGGTTATAGGTTTTTTGGGATTTGAGAATGGGTTATGGTTTAGGTTTAGGAATCGGGTTCATGTTCGGGATTGCGTTTAAGTCTTGGTTTTCAAGTTTAGGTTTAGGTTTAGGTTAGAGAGTTGAGATTAGGATTAGGTGTAGGTTTAGCTCTAGGGAGTTGAGTTTAGGTTATAGGTTTAGGGAAAGGTTAGGTTTAGGTTATAGGTTTTGGGATTTGGGAATAGTTTTAGGTTATAAGTATAGGTTTAGGTTAGGTTATAGGTTTTGGCTTTGGTTTAGGTTATAGGTTATGGGATTTGAGAATGGGTTCGGGTTTAGGGATTTGTGTTTAGGTTATAGGTTAAGGTTTTAGGGATTTGAGTTTAGGTTATAGGTTTTGGTTTAGGTTATTGGTTTTGGTTTAGGTTAAGGTTTAGGTTATTGGATTTGAGAATGGGTTCAGGTTTAGGTTATAGGTTTTTGTTTTGATTTTGGTTTAGGTTATAGGTTTTGGGATTTGAGAATGGGTTCGGGTTTAGGCTATAGGTTTTGGTTTTGGTTTAGGTTATAGGTTTTGGGATTTGAGAATGGGCTCGGGTTTAGGTTACAGGTTTTGGTTAAGGTTTAGGTTAAGATTTAGGTTAAGGTTTAGGTTTAGGTTTAGGTTATAGGTTTTTTGGGATTTGAGAATGGGTTATGGTTTAGGTTTAGGAATCGGGTTCGTGTTCGGGATTGCGTTTAGGTCTTGGTTTTCAAGTTTAGGTTTAGGTTTAGGTTTAGGTTAGAGAGTTGAGATTAGGATTAGGTGTAGGTTTAGCTCTAGGGAATTGAGTTTAGGTTATAGGTTTTGGTTTAGGTTATTGGTTTTGGTTTAGGTTAAGGTTTAGGTTATGGGATTTGAGAATGGGTTCAGGTTTAGGCTATAGGTTTTGGTTTTGGTTTAGGTTATAGGTTATGGGATTTGAGAATGGGCTCGGGTTTAGGTTACAGGTTTGGTTAAGGTTTAGGTTAAGATTTAGGTTAAGGTTTAGGTTTAGGTTTAGGTTATAGGTTTTTTGGGATTTGAGAATGGGTTATGGTTTAGGTTTAGGAATCGGGTTCGTGTTCGGGATTGCGTTTAGGTCTTGGTTTTCAAGTTTAGGTTTAGGTTTAGGTTTAGGTTAGAGAGTTGAGATTAGGATTAGGTGTAGGTTTAGGTCTAGGGAATTGAGTTTAGGTTATAGGTTTTGGTTTAGGTTATTGGTTTTGGTTTAGGTTAAGGTTTAGGTTATGGGATTTGAGAATGGGTTCGGGTTTAGGCTATAGGTTTTGGTTTTGGTTTAGGTTATAGGTTATGGGATTTGAGAATGGGCTCGGGTTTAGGTTACAGGTTTTGGTTAAGGTTTAGGTTAAGATTTAGGTTAAGGTTTAGGTTTAGGTTTAGGTTTAGGTTATAGGTTTTTTGGGATTTGAGAATGGGTTATGGTTTAGGTTTAGGAATCGGGTTCATGTTTGGGATTGCGTTTAAGTCTTGGTTTTCAAGTTTAGGTTTAGGTTTAGGTTAGAGAGTTGAGATTAGGATTAGGTGTAGGTTTAGCTCTAAGGAATTGAGTTTAGGTTATAGGTTTTGGTTTAGGTTATTGGTTTTAGTTTAGGTTAAGGTTTAGGTTATTGGATTTGAGAATGGGTTCGGGTTTAGGTTATAGGTTTTGGTTTTGGTTTTGGTTTTGGTTATAGGTTTTGGTTTAGGTTATAGGTTATAGGTTTTGGGATTTGAGAATGGGTTCGGGTTTAGGCTATAGGTTTTGATTAAGGTTTAGGTTATAGGTTTTGGGATTTGAGAATGGGCTCGGGTTTAGGTTACAGGTTTTGGTTAAGGTTTAGGTTAAGGTTTAGGTTTAGGTTTAGGTTATAGGTTTTTTGGGATTTGAGAATGGGTTATGGTTTAGGTTTAGGAATCGGGTTCATGTTCGGGATTGCGTTTAAGTCTTGGTTTTCAAATTTAGGTTTAGGTTTAGGTTAGAGAGTTGAGATTAGGATTAGGTGTAGGTTTAGCTCTAGGGAATTGAGTTTAGGTTATAGGTTTAGGGAAAGGTTATGTTTAGGTTATAGGTTTTGGGATTGGGAATAGTTTTAGGTTATAAGTATAGGTTTAGGTTAGGTTATAGGTTTTGGCTTTGGTTTAGGTTATAGGTTATGGGATTTGAGAATGGGTTCGGGTTTAGGGATTTGAGTTTAGGTTATAGGTTAAGGTTTTAGGGATTTGAGTTTAGGTTATAGGTTTTGGTTTAGGTTATTGGTTTTGGTTTAGTTTAAGGTTTAGGTTATTGGATTTGAGAATGGGTTCGGGTTTAGGTTATAGGTTTTGGTTAAGGTTTAGATTTTTGGATTTGAGAATGTGTTCGGGTAGAGGTTATAGGTTTTGGTTTTAGTTTAGGTTTAGGTTATAGATTTTTGGATTTGAGAATGGGTTATGGTTTAGGTTTAGGAAATCGGGTTCAGGTTCAAGATTGGGTTTAAGTTTGGGTTTTCAAGTTAAGGTTTAGGTTTAGGTTAGGGAGTTGAGATTAGGATTAGGTGTAGGTTTAACTTTAGGGAATTGAGTTTAGGTTATAGGTTTAGGTTTTGGTTTAGGTTAGGGGTTTTGATTTAGGTTATAGGTTATAGGTTATAGGTTTTGGTTATAGGTTATAGGATTTGAGAATGGGTTCGGGTGTGGTCTCTCTGCAAATACAAATATAATACAAATATAAACACGGCCTGTCCGAATGGCCAGGCCCTTCCAATGCCGTCCATAGGAAATGGACAGCTTCATCATGGTCATAACAGCGGTTCCCACCTTCCAAGGACCCCCGCTCTTCCAGATAGCTCCGACGCACATCTGGGTCTGCTCCATTAATCTCGAGCAAATACATAAACACGGCCTGTCCAAATGGTCAGGCCCCTCCAATGTCGTCCATAGGAAATGGATAGCTTCATCATGGTCATAACAACGGTTCCCACCTTCCAGGGACCCCCGCTCTTCCGGATAGCTCCGACGCACATCCGGGTCTGCTCCATTAATCTTGAGCAAATACATAAACACGGCCTGTCCAAATGGCCAGGCCCCTCCAATGCCGTCCATAGGAAATGGACAGCTTCATCATGGTCATAACAACGGTTCCCACCTTCCAGGGACCCCCGCTCTTCCGGATAGCTCCGACGCACATCCGGGTCTGCTCCATTAATCTCGAGCAAATACATAAACACGGCCTGTCCAAATGGTCAGGCCCCTCCAATGCCGTCCATAGGAAATGGACAGCTTCATCATGGTCATAACAACGGTTCCCACCTTCCAGGGACCCCCGCTCTTCCGGATAGCTCCGACGCACATCGGGGTCTGCTCCATTAATCTCGAGCAAATACATAAACACGGCCTGTCCAAATGGCCAGGCCCCTCCAATGTCGTCCATAGGAAATGGACAGCTTCATCACGGTCGTAACAGCGATTCCCACCTTCTAGGGACCCCCGCTCAACATCCGGATAGCTCCGACGCACATCCGGATCTACTTCATCAATTTTGAGATAATATATCAACACGGGTATGTCCAAATGGCCAGGCCACTTCATCAATGTATCATATAGTATGAAGGAAAGAAGACTCACTAATTTAGCTAGCAAGGAGAGAAAGTGTGAGTGCTTGGAATGTCGCCCTTTCTTTGAATAATGGATGCATATTCCACAATGCAATCTGAGAATGAGTAAGTTTTTTAGTTTCTTCAAAAATGCATATGGGCATAGATTTACAAATAAAGATTTTAAAGATTGTAAAACAGAGTAAATGATTATATTAACTTCCAAGTATCGATTAAGAAGAAAAATGTAAATGATGATGGGAAAGAAATCTCGATATATTAAATTATTGAAGGACAATAAGACATACCATGACTACGGGTGCCCGGAGCAAGATAACTGCACCAATGTTGTACCTAGCTGCATTGACAGAACAAAAAAATTATACGAATGAAATGACAAAAAGCCAGGATATCATGGACCAAGAGGAAGATGAGTACCCTCAAGAAAAAACTCATGCCAAGCATATTTAATGCGACGAACTTTCATTATGTCTTTGATTGGCTTCACCAAAGGTTTTATCTGCACTTGCAAGACATATTCAAAGAAGGTACAGTACAGACGTGATCACGTGACTTCAAAGCTTTTGGGATGTTGATAACATTCCCATGAAGGTTGGGATGCCCGCATTCTGATCCATCCATCTATACATGCATAAATACGTACATCCATACATAGATACTTACATGCATGCATCCAATTCCATTCAGAATCATGTATACATGCACACATGTATCTATGTATGTACTTATTAATATTATTCATGAGATAAATGTATTGTATTAGAAACAATGATTTCAAATATAATGGAACTATTGAAAGCCAAAACCAAGTCCACCTGCCCAACAATGATTGACCTAGAAAAATCAAACTGGCTTTTCATTGATTTGGTGTGTTTTTAGTAAGTCCCACCAGGTTATTTACTCCATGTACTCAACTAGGTGCCTAGTTCAAAATCAGTCAATTTGGATGGGTTGCTGATTGAATGAAAAACATTGGTAATAACTCACCTTACCCCAAACATCAATCCGCAGCAACAATCCTGCAGCATTTGCATAAACCTGAATGCAAGAGACAACAACCATAAGTGTGTTACACTGGGTCATGTTGTTGATAGTATCTACTAAATATACCTCTCCACAATCGACATCACTTCTTTGTAACTCTTTCCAGATATGATGTTCATAGACTTCTAGCACTTTGTTAATTGGAGAATGACCTTCCAAATAACAAACAGCAACATGCTGCCAATTGTGAGTGTACCTGCAAAGTCTTTCCTCAATGACATTAACATAAAACAGGGAAATTCTATTTAATCATCAAATGCATAAAAGCTATAATCTCTAGAACAAAAACCCCATCCATGAATGATGAACAAGAATTCCATGAGGGAGACCATGCTTCCATGAACTCTACTGCTTCCTTGAAATGACAATCATACTGAAAGGCATGACATAACTGCAAAAGAATCCATAAAATCTATAAGAGAGATAATATTAGGGATTCCTGGAAATGATGAAAGGATCATCACCCGTTCACTCAGAAACCACAACTACCCATGATTTAGAAAATCAAATCATGATGGTAGATTCATAACCATTTCCTCATCTCAAGAGTTGACATGAAAGTGAACTTTAAAGTGCTCTTTTGAAAATTACAGAATGGCATTACATGTGAACAAAACCTAGGTTGATTATATTTGTACATACTTGTACACAGGCTATTTTTCAGATGTTCATTTCTGCAGATGATTTTTTTTTTCTGCAGATGATTTATTAAGTCTTTCCTCAGTGACATTAAAATAAAACAGGGAAATTATTAAGTTAACTGTTTGTAGTCATCCATTTGTTTCATACATTTGTCCCACCTTAGCTGATCAGATTTTTGTATCATCAACATGGCATAAACATATTCAATTCTTGAACTTCTAGGTTCACCAATGGAAAAATAGCAACAGTTCTACATTATCCCTTATTTAACAAATAAGCTCTTACCAGTTTATACAATTAAAAATAAATGAGAAAAAAGTTGATGAATAACATTCAAGATAGAAAGGTAAGCAATCATTAACATGAGGGAAAAGCATTTACCATGGTGAAAGGCCCTGGGGCATCCATCACAAAGCAGAAGATCTCCAAAATCTGCACATATTGTACAAAGTGACAATGGAAGCATAGAACATTCTTCAGTTGACACACACCCTTCTTGGTTAGAGATCTCATACATGCACAAATTGAATGAAAAGCTCTACTGAATTCAGTTATGGGTGTCCATGTGCAAGCATCTGGATCAAGAGTCTGAACAGCTGCTGAATACCATTAAGCTATATAGTTCATTAATGCAAGACCATGAAATTTTAGACTGTGTGCTGTGTGGTGGGTAGTACTCATCATTTTAAACATCATTCAGTACAGAGTCAAATTGATACTAGTGGAATTGACAGTTTGGTAGGTCTACTAAATGGTCTATTGCAATGACAAACACAGAAAGGAGATGGGAGTGTGGTTTATCATTTGCATTGGCATTGAAATAATGGCCCTAACTTTCAATAGAAAGGAGAAGATGGAGGATTCGAGAATAAGTTAAGGTTTAGGGTATTGAGAATAGGTTAACGTTTAGTTTAGGAAATCAGGTTCTGGTTCGGGATCGGGTTTAAGTTTGGGTTTTCAAGTTTAGGTTTAGGTTTAGGTTAGGGAGTTAAGATTAGGATTAGTTGTAGGTTTAGGTTTAGGGATTTGAGAATAGGTTAAGGTTTAGGTTTAGGAAATCGGGTTCGGGTTCGGGATTGGGTTTAGCTTTGGGTTTTCAAGTTTAGGTTTCGGTTTAGGTTAGGGAATTGAGATTAGGATTAGGTGTAGGTTTAGGTTTAGGGATTTGAGAATAGGTTAAGGTTTAGGTTTAGGAAATCGGGTTCGGGTTCGATCTTTTTTTGCCCAAATCCATGTCAATGCATGAGAATCATGCATAAACATAGATTTTAAGCAAAATGCATGAGGGGAATTACAACATAGATATCATGCACACGATATCACATAATGTATTGTTTGATTAACTACACATGTGCAATATTCTTGACAAGAGACGTACCATATGCTTGAATCTGAAATATGTAGCTCCAATCCTCCCACATGCAACATCCACCTGAAAGAATGCGCATAACCGTCATGCTTGAGTAATCAATATAGGAATGTACAAGTAAAACCATAAAACTAGTGATACTCACTGCATTTTCAGGATCTCCTCCATAGTTGACGATCTCATTCTAAAGCCCTTCTCCCTCCTCCTTTATCTGGGCTTGGGACCGGCAATGCAAGGAGTTGCATTGGCGAAGTTAAAAAAGGGCTTAGGCTCCATTTGGTTTTTTAAAAAAAAATGCTTTCATAAACACTAATGTGATGACCAAATGGAGCCTAAGACTATAAATACATTCAAATATAGAGTACAAAATTCATTCAATATTTCAAAAAAAAAAAAAAAAAAAAAAACAAGTGACAAGTTAGTTCTAAATTAGTTCAAAATGCACACTACATGTTCAAAATTAGTTCAAAATACACACTACACATGTTCAATTATAGAGTACCAAATTTGTTCAAATTATTGAATTCTTAAAGCCTCTTTCCCCCATTGCACAAATGATCCCAGACCAACCTCTCCAAGTGTAGATGCGAACCCATCTTCTTTCCACAAAGGACCGTGAGGTTGTACAACCTCAGTCAAGATAACAACAAAAGCTCCATCCTCCAACGGTTCGCAATGGACAGTTGCATTTGGATTAACTTCGTGTACTTCACCACGAGCAACTACACCACGTTTTCCAAAACCAAGCAAGTCACATCTCTTACCGATATATATAATATCCGGCTACATTTACACATAAAATGGCATTGGTATTGTTAGCGCTTATAATATAATTGTAAGCTCAATACAATAAAAAAAATATTTATACTTGCATACCGACGATGCCTGAGTAGATTTAACGACTGTTGGTGATGAGAGATTTTGAGTAGACTCTCTCCCTTTCTACATATCCACCAATGTTTTCTTCATCTCAACTATATCTTGAGTCACATCATCTAATTTTTTCTTCACCTGAGTTAACTCTTGAACTACGCCCTCTTTTTCTTTTGTCACATTCTCTACCTTTGAACGAGCAGGGGCTGACTTCTTCAGTCCTACCTTGCTTATTGAGCAACCTAGACCCCGCATTCACCCTCTTTTGTCAGAACCAACCAACTGTAAAACATTGTAAATCAAGTTATTAAAATATTCATAATTACCATAAAACTTAAGTAATTTTTAAATTTTATTATTACCTCTGTAGGGCATCATCCATGCCGGTCATCCTAGAAGCAGGATTGCTACTAGAGAGCTCCTCTAGTTTTTCCTGTGAAAAAATACAAATGAATGCAATATAATTCAAAGTTATACATAGGCTTTTCATAAGGGTACTAGTTAGTGGTACGATGGATGCACTTACAGCAAGGTCAGGATACTGGACAACTTTGTCCTTTCTTGTATGGGCTCTTAAGAAGACTTCACATCTACTTATCTTGGCATCAGACGTAAGATTCTTCTCATTCGCCTTTAGGACATTACATATCATTAATAAATTTAGATGAATGATAATTTAAATTTAAATTCAATTTTAAACTATAATATCTATTTTTAAATACATACCATCTTATGGCGAGTAACAGCCATGCTGTGCCTCCCAAGACACGCAGGTCCTTTTAGCTTGGCCCGATTGATTTTATTCCTTACGCTTACCCTCTTGAATTCCTAGGTGGTGCGTTGATCCACGAAGACCCTCCAATCCTCCATAGGGATACCTGGGGGGACAGGACCATCTCTCACAGCAATAGGATCCTTGTCTTTAATATATTTTGCAGTCAATCTTCTCTTGTAATTCCTCCACGCTTCATTGATGCGTTTTGTAACGTACTCAAGACTTGCATCCCAACTTTGACCCTCAAACTCATAAAACTGTGACAGTCTTTCTGTGACCATTCGAATTTGTTCATGAGGCACCCGACGAAAGTCCTGGTATATGATTGGGATATGAGAACGGGTGAGGACACCGACATGCGATGCAAAGTCTCTATGATCGGAACAACCCTCATTCGGTTGCCCGAATTCATTTGTCTTTAGGACTTTTTTCCTATCAGGTTGCACAAGTAAAGAGACCCCCCTAGTAATGCCTCTCTTTCTAGATGAAGAAGAAGCTGACACAATTACATAAAAAGAATAATAGTTATATATACACATAATTGATTAACGCCAATATATAAGAAAAAGGAAATTTACATATATAATTAAGGAGGAGTATCTTATTACGTTTGGTGTTGCTTGAATTTGTACTCTCAAGCACCTGCGCACCCAATAGTTCTGGTTGTGAATCCATGTGCCTATTTCTTCCCTAATATGAAAAGAAAAGAAAAAAAAGCTAATGGTTAAGAAATAATTTAGATCACAGATAAAGTACAAAAAATTCACATATATTATCCAAACCTTGATTAGATTTCCTCCAATAAATATCATTTTGTTACATGCTTAGAAAATACAAACAAATCAGTAAATTCTCTTTGATCATTTTCTTTTCTTTGTTTTCTCGACCACAACACTAACGTCTTCAGATTCATCGAATATCAACTCATCAACCATTGCTAATGAGGTAAGATCAGGTCCTGCATCGGCATTGCTTACAGCCTTTAATCGTTCCGATAGAACGCATGTCTCTTCTTCGACAAAAAAAATTTTTGAAACCTCCAAGACGACATGCTAGTCAGCATATTTTGGATCTCTAGAGTAGAAAACTTGCATGGCATGCTCTATAAGAATGAAGGGCTCGTCACCGACTTTGTCTGAACTGTAAAGACTAGACAAATTTACTAATCTCAAATTCGCTTCGACATCAAAAGAAACACCATGATGTGTCACTTTCACCCAATCACACTTAAATAGGACGGGCTTGTACCCTGTTTGGTATTCCAATTGGATAATTCTACAAAGGACTCCATAGTAAGGTTGATTTTCATCCACTGTATTGATATCCTTAGCACTTGATCAGAAGGTTGTCATACCCTCTGTTATAACCCCACTGTTTTGATTCGTTTTATTCTCCTCATAGTCCTTAGTGACAAATAGGAAACCATTAATACAATACTTATTGTATTCACTAGAAAAAGCTAGAGGTCCTCTCACTACATCTTTAAATTCATTATCGTCAGATTCAATGAACTCTGGTTCCCTCTTCAACCAAGATATGAATTCGTCCTCGCTAGGCACCCTGTTGGTCCTCTTATAGCATCGCTGTAAGAAATCTTTGTGCTTCCTGCGCGATATTCAATAACATTGTTATATTGAAATCGCATAAAGTAAGGAAGATATATATATATATACACACACACACACACACATACACATATACGAGCTTATTGTACATACCTTTCCCACTTGTCGTAGCTGGGATGACTCTTCAGTACCCATGTACGAGCTTGTTCGTATTCAATACCTGCTAGGATAACACTTTGAGCCGAACCTACTGGACCAACGTCGTCATCATTAGGGTCATCATCAACGATATCTTCCAACTTACGTAGTCCTAGAATGAATCCGTTAAACCGTTTTTCCAACCTTTCCAATAGGCATGTTTTCTGTTTTCCTTTATATTGGTTGCAGAATATAACCGTCTCCTCTTGGATGTACTGCTCTGCAATACAACCCTCAGGTCGTGTCTTGTTACGGACATAGGCCTTGAATGTCTTCATGAACCTGACAAAGTTAATAAGACATTATATATACATGCAAATGTAGATGTTAAGCCGATTTATTCTTACTAAGCTCACAACGTACCTTTCGAATGGATACATCGATAGATAGTATACAGGACCACATATGCGAGCCTCGTAAGCCAAATGGATCGACAAATGCATCATAATGACAAATATCGATGGCGGGCATATACTTTCAAGCTGACATAACGTCCTAGCCATGCCCCTCTCGAGAGTAAGGAGTGTTTGAAGGCCTACGGTTGTCGAGCACAAGGCATTAAAAAATGTGCAAAAGCTTGTAATTATAGGACGAATGACCTTCCTATCCCTGAATGCATGCTGGATGAGAACTGGGAGCAGATGTTACATCAACATATGATACGAATGAGACTTCATTCCCTTTAAATCCAAGCAATCTTCCTTTACGATGGTCCTCCAATTCGCACTAAAACCGATAGGAACACACAGCTCATGCAAAGTCTGGATGAAAAGTTTTTTCTCTTCTTTTCTTAGACAGAAAGGACTTGTTTCTGAATCACCTTACCATTGTTCTTTTTCAGCCATAGACGCTTCTTAATTCCCAATTGTTTCAGATCCTGCGTGCATTAGCATCATCCTTGGTTTTGCCAGGCGTGTTCAACATCAAGGCAACTAGGATTTCACATATATTTTTCTCAATATGCATGACATCAAGGTTGTGACGCACGGGAATATCTTTCCAATACTCTAGATTAAATAATATAGACCGTTTGAAGAACCACGGTGATTTAACATCATCCGCCAGCTCTTGTTGACCTCCTTCAATACCCCTTATATTACTCTTCCCAGTCTTCCCCCACTGCATATTCAAGTTCGCAGTTTGTCTTTTGACCTCAATCCCATCCAGACGGATCGGTTGACGTCGTATCTCCACCTTCTTGTTGAACGTGCCAGCACTTGTGTCCTTCCTAGCCTGTTTTGACATTGGCAACCATCGTCTGTGGCCCATATAAACATGTTTCTTTCCATATTGGAGTCGTAGAGAATCTGTGTTAGGACCACATACGGGACAACCATATTTACCCTTTGTCCTACAACCAGAAACGTTACCATATGCTGGAAAGTCATGGATTGTCCAAAGCAGAACGGCACGCATGTTGAATTTGTTTTCATGGTATGCATCGAACATCGTGACCCCTTCTCGCCATAACTTTTGCAGTTCATCAATCAATGGCTGTAAATAAATGTCAATATCCTTTCCCGGTTGTCGCGGTCCCTCAATGAGCAAAGTCAACATAGTAAACTGAGGTTTCATGCAAAGCTTTGGTGGAAGGTTGTACGTCACACACCTAACGGGCCATGAACTATGTGACATACTGAAAGTGCCAAATGGGTTAAACCCATCTGTAGCCAAACCCAATCGAACATTGCGAGGCTCAGCTGAAAAATCTGTATACTTGTCATCAAGATTCTTCCATGCAATAGAATCAGCCGGATGCTCCATCTTTCCATGTTGAAATTTCCTGGTTGAGTGCCAAGACATTTCTTTCGCCAACCATTGCACACTGAACATTCTTTGTAGCCTTGGTGTTAATGAAAAATACCTTAACACCTTCCTAGGTATTCGAGATTGTTTTTTCTCAGAATCCATTTCAGTCTTTGTCACGACCCGAACTCGGAGACCGGGCTCACAAAATTCCCGATCGCCGAATCCGGCGCCGACAGCCTCCGTAGTACCCCATTCTCGGCTCCTGGCACCCATATACCAGGTTCCGATCCTGGGATACTACAAGGAGGATTTCTTATATCAATTTGATTCGTAATGAGCATAACCAAGCATAACCCACGAACAATAACCACAAGAACACCATCACAAAATCCACTATGAACAAAAACTTTGAGTACAGTGCGTATAAAGGGAAATACAAGATAGTGGTAATATCAAAACTCCAAAAGCTCGGTGGCACGCTCCAACTGCGGCGAGACTACAGCTGCGTCCTTGCGTCACCTACACGCATCAATCGTGCATAAGCTTATAGAAAGCTTAGAGGGCGGTGTAAGTGTGTGCTAACGTGCTCAGAATGCAATGCCGGAGTAATGCGGAATCATGCTGATGAGTACAAAAATGCAACCAGCCGTACCAAGGCTATGCAGTACAAGATGTGAATGCTATCGGCCATACCAATACCATGCGATGCAATATGTAAGTCAAGCATGTCAATCCTCATACCAATGCAACTCCTCACAAGAGCGCCAAATCAGTACGGTTCTCAGTCTGGATAATCACCGGGGTTTAGTACACTCCAAATGGCACTGTCTCTCTCCAAGCAGCACAGTCCAAGTGAGCGTAAGAAACCTCACTATCCGCCTGGCCGATAGTCAGCTAATACTATCCGGCACGTCGATAGTGAACCCATTTCCGAGCTGGTCAAACTCAGCCTAATAATGCCCCCTACTCTCGGGCGAGTAAGGCCACACCCCTTTCCAACCGACCACAACACAGTGGGAGACGCGGCCTCATGGTATTCGGCCCTCGTGCGCTCGTATATCCACTCGGTCTCGACGTTGGAGTCATCCTCTGGTACCATCAAGTTCAGGGACTCTCACCCAGGGACATCTATGGTGCCCCAATTGCTTAGAACAAGATTTTTCCGGTATCCAACCAGCCACCCACGATATATCTGTGGAGGTTATGGCCCTGATGTCGCTAGGGCATATCACAATCACACAGATGTAAATGCATGAACCACACTACCAATCATGCAACCATCCTGCGTGAAGTACACGCTCATGTAGGGCAACTCCGCCTATCAGGGAGCCCGTAAACAGTCTGCCCGAAGGCATATGCTATGATCAAACATTCATCATCTCAAGCATACATATGATGCATATGATCATGAATCATGGGCTGTGCTAAACATGTTATAAAGCAATAAATTATCCTCTCAATGAAGATGGGCCTATATGGCCTACATGAAACAGATACGGGCCTATCAGTGGCCTTAGGGAGAGTTATAATGTGGACATCGAACCAACATTACTCGTACAATGTGGACGTCAAACCAACATTGTCCCCAAGGCTCGGCTCACCTTAAATACCATTAAATAAATCCTAGTGGAATCACACATTGCAATGTGCCTTAGGTACATCCCACTGGGCCCTAAATACATCAAATGGGCCGTATCTCATAGGCCTTATATTCATCAAGTGGGCCACCTCAGTGACTCTCACCAATGGGCCCAAGGTACATTGCAATGGGCCATCATCCATGGGCCTGAGAATGTATTAAGATGAGCCCAATCACATAGGCTTTATGTGAATCAAACGGGCCTAATCACATAGGCCATATACATATCAAAGTGGGCCTCAACAATGGGCCTATATACATGTCAAGATGGGCCTAAATACATGAGCCCATATATATCCAAGTGGGCCTTAATAACGGGCCTAAAAATATACATCAAGATGGGCCTAAGTACATGAGCCCAAATGCATCTAAGTGGGCCACATGTGAAGCCCACCATAATGTTTATTTTACTATCCAATCTATTGCTAAGGCCATGTGGCAAGGGGCCCACCAAAATATTTATCTTCCATCCGCCTGTTGATAAGGCCATGTGGCAAGGGGCCCACCAAAATATTTATTTGAAATTCAACCTGTTCATACTGGTACAGGATCAGGGCCCACCGTGATATTTACTTGCCATCAAACCTGTTCATATGGTCACGCCGACTAGGGACCCACGGTGATGTTTATTTCCATCCAACCCATTCAAAGGGTCACGTGGACCAGAGTAGGGCCCACTGAGATGTGGTTCACAAATCCGGCCCACCCATTAGGTGTGTCCCACTTGGCTGAGGGTCCGGACCAAGTTTTAGCCCCATCAAAATTCCAGGTAGGCCCCACCAGTGATTTTATATGGTTTAGGCATGTCTTCCCATGATTTAGATGGTGTGGCCCACCTGAGTTCCTTTTGTGGCTGAATTTTGGGGAAGCCGTGGCCAGGGGGGAGGCCCACCCAATGTACGGTGCTGATGCTCGAAACGCATCACGGTGGGGGCCCACAGCTGGAGCCTTGAGGCCCAGCCACCCGTTCGCTCGCCAGCAGCCGCAGGCGCTGCCTGCGCTGCAGCAGCAGCAGCGCTGCTTTAAATTTTTATTTTTTATTTTTTGTTTTGGGGCCCACCGAAATGTGATTCACAATTTAGCCCATCCATTATGTGAGTCCCGCATGTCTGGCCGTTCAGACCAAGTTTCAGATGCATCCAAATTCCAAGTGGGTCCCACCGTGTATATTTTTATGTTCTGCATGTCTTCACATGGTTTTAGATGGTATGGCCCACCCGGTGATCGGATCATCTTGAAACTTCGGCTCAACGCCTAAAATGATCTGAAGATCAGAATGGACAGTGTGGATCACATACATACATCAAGGTGGGGCCTGCATGAGCAGCCCACTAAAAAAGTAACTTTTTTCTTCCTTTTTTTTTTTTTAGTACGCCTGCGTCCAGCGTCTCTGGACGCTGGACGGTTTGGATAAACACTGCCTCATGGTGGGTCCCACACGTGAGTGGCCCACGTTAATCAAGGTAGGTCCCACATGATCATGGCCCACCATAATATTTAAATATTAATAAAATATTATAATATATCATTTACTCTAATAGGGGGTGGATCTCTCCTAAAATGAGGTGGGCCACCCTATTTGATGGATGGAGTAGATTTAACATATTGGTGGGGCCCACTTCATTCTAAGGAAGAGAGAAAGAGAGAAATAGAGAGAAACACGGCGATGGAGTGGAGGGACCCCGCCACTATGGGCCCCTCTTCAATCACAACTACATACATCAAAGTGGATCCCATCACTTGTGGGCCCTTAAATGGAATCAACGGTGGATCACCCACCTAGTTGGCCTCCTCCTTGCTTCCTTGCACTCCTTAGCTCCTTGCCTATGAATTTGATGGAGGTAGATGGGAGTTTGATGGTGGGGATGAGAGTTTGATGGTGGGGATGAGAGATGAGAGGGGTGGGGAAAGTGGGCCACACTTGTTGTGGTTTGGGGAGAGAAGAGGGCTTGGACGTGGGATGCTTGGGAGAGTGTTTGAGAAATGAGGGAGAGAGAGAAGTGATGGGAGATATGAATGGAAGGGATGGGTGGAGTGGTTGTAATAAATGGGGATGGGTTAAGTTGAAAAATGGGTAAAGGAGGGATGGTGATGGAAGAGAGAGAGTGGACTTTTGAAAAAAGAAGGATGGGTTGTGTGTATTTGTTGTTGGGTGAGGTGGCATGGAGGTATGGTGGTGTACTTGACTTGATTGATGGGACATCTCGTAGAGATTTCCTCGAGATTCGCAATGTGCGGCGTTTCTTCGAACCGAACACTGACTGACATCTTTCCACCTAGGTATCGGTTCGATGCGTGAGTCGCGGCGTTGGAACCGCGGCGACGGCGCGATCGCTAGGATACAAGTTTCGGATTGAGCCAACTTTGGAATGCAGGACTCGGCTTAGGATCGCGCGCAACGTTAAAAATGGGTCGAGGATTGCCGAAATTCGACCGGTAGGATCGCGGAAGCCTGCGAAACGGTACGGACTAGCGTACGGGTCTTACAGTCTTGTACCTAGAAGTTTTACAATTTGGACAAATGGTTTTCATCTCGTTCTCTCTCCAGTATAAGATGCAGTCATTTGGACAAGCATGGATTTTCACATAATCAAGACCCAACTTTGTAATGATCTTCTTTGCTTGGTAGGTATTAGTTGGGGCCTTGTTACCGTAAGGTAACACCTTCTTTAGTAGTTGAAGGAGCTCTGTAAAGCTTTTTTTTACTCCATCCATGATTCACCTTTAATTTGAAAAGCTGTACAATGAAAGTCAGTACGGTAAAATCTTGGGCCCCAGGGTATAGCTCAGTCATTGCGTCTCGCAGATTTGCTTCAAACTCATTAGTTTCATTTTCTCCAAAGACACCTTCAACTATAGGGGTCACATTGGGCTCATCCTGTACAACTTCATCTAGGTTATTACCACCAAGTTCTTGAACGATCGCGTTGTGAACCTCGTTTAAGTTCGGGACACTATGGTATTGTTGGGAACTTGATTCAAGTACAGTACACTTAGGTGATACATGCTCCCCATGCATGTTCCAAACCCTATAGCTTGGGTCAAATCCATTTTTCATTAGATGTATTTCCATATCATCATAAGAAACTGGAAAACGTGCACATCTGCAAGTGGTGCATGGACAAGGAACGGATTCTCTACCAGGAAGGTTTTCTTGTGCAAACTTTGAAAAACTTCTGATTCCAGAAAGAAAACGTGGGTCTGGGAAACTTAGTGTCATCCACTCCCTATTCATTACAGCCGGATCTCGATTAAACAAGGGGTCCATTTTCAACCTGCACCTAGAAGAAAATTAAAGTTGGAAATACCTATCTCATGCACCAAAAACCTCAAAAGTTAGGGATTCGAGAAGTGCTATCAGATTATTGAACCCATATAGATATTATCTACCAAATACAATGTATTAAGAAGTTTGCAATCATTATATTTTTACAACAAATTAATAATGTTGCTAACATTTTGCTCTACCCAATGTGGTTTCTGTGAAACCACTACAATGAGATATTTCATAAAAAGTTTCAGAAGAAAGATACTTTCAGTTTTCAGATGGTTAAGAAAACAAATACAGCAACAGTACACATTCAACTAGAAAGAGGTTAAAGATTGGATGGTTTGGATCATCCAATCTTGAGGATTTTTTTAAAATATGCAAGTGTTCCATACAAAATGTGGTCCACTAAATCAAGGGCTGCATTAGTAAACCATGGGCCGGGACTTGAGGTTGGTCTTGACCTGGATTTTAACTATTTTGGGCCCGGCCGCAGGCCATTTCTATTTAAAATTCTGATTTTCCAAGCCCATTGACACCCCTAGCGTAGTTACACAAGTGTAGGTGGAGGTGTTGTTATATATATATATATATATATATATATATATATATATATATATATATATATATATATATATATATATATATATATATATATATATATGTGAGCAATGCTCACACACAACTAGTTGGACATTGCATTTTCGTCCAACTAGCAATGCATTTAATGAAACAAGTCCCTCTTAATTGATGCACGTAAATGCTTCCCACCGCATGCTAATTTCATTTTGGCATGGAAAAGGGGCCACGGCTTGGGTGGGCCGGGACTGGAGGTTGGTCTCGACCTGGATTTTGACTGTTTTGGGCCCGGCCACAGGCCGTTTCTATTTAAAATTCTGATTTTCTAGGCCCATTGACACTCCTAGCGTAGTTACACAAGTGTAGGTGGAGGTGTTGTTATATATATATATATATATATATATATATATATATATATATATATATATATGAGCAATGCTCACACACAACTAGTTGGACATTGCATTTTCGTCCAACTAGCAATGCATTTAATAAAACAAGTCCCTCTTAATTGATGCAAGTAAATGCTTCCCACCGCATGCTAATTTCATTTTGAAATGGAAAAGGGACCACGGCTTGGAAGGGCCCCATCGCTGTGTTAATGTAAAATCAACCCCAACCATCAGGTATGTCACCCCATGTTAGATAAAGGTCTCAATTCTCATCTCCATCCTTAGTTCAGGTCAACCACACTAGTGGAAACAGTGTACGTGAAAAGGTTAACCCACTAAACTATTTCCCATGGTGTGGGTCACATGGATCATATATGGGCCTGATTTTTGAGACCCAAGCTTACTTTTGGTGTGACATCTAATGGTTAGAATGGATTTCAGAGTTTCATCATGATATGCCCAATAAAAATCAGGGACGGATGTCTCCCTCCTAATTGTTCCCATTGGTGTGGCCCATATGAATCACCGGTTAGCCTGATTTATTGGTTCTAGGTTTATCACTGGATTACACATCTAATGGGCAGAGTGGATCTCACATACATGTCAGAGTGGGCCCATAAAAATCAGAGATGGGAGTCCGTGTGGTTCCTTTTCCCAAAACACTACTGGTTGGCGTAATTTAATATGATAATTAAGGCTCATAATGCTTGGAAGAGAAGTGGGGTTATTTTGGTAATTAATCCTCGTAATGCCAGCAGATGAGTGATTTAAACGAACTTTGGAAAAGAGTGGCCCGTTCGGGTCAGCCCACCACGGTGTTAGTTTTAAATCACGGGTGGGCTTGAATTTTGTCTTCTATACCCAACATAAGATTACACATCTAATGGTTGGAGTGGATCACACATACACATCAAGGTGAGTCCCATAAAAATAATAATAATAATAAATCAAAATAGAGAGTATGGTGAAATTCTTTTTTCCAATAATAAAAAAAAAAAAGTCCAAGTTCGTCGGGTTGGAGTACCGTTTTGTGTCCAACCGGTACGTACGTATCATCCAACCTTTTGCTTAAAAATGACATCTAATCCGTCTAATAGGTTGACCCATCACAAGCATTACTTTTTTTAAACACCACAATGACCAAATATACAAGTCAGTTGACCAAACACTATTTGGTTAATTTTAATGGTGGGACTTTCTATCTTAACTACTTACCATTGTTTAGCCCAATCTAGTGTTGAATCTACCTTAATTGTAAGTCCATGTACAAACACAAGGTGGCCCACATGATAGACGGGGTGGATCTACTCCACATGAACTCTTTCCTTCTACATCTAGGAAAACAATGTCGCGTTACCCTTAGGAAGGTCAGGCAAACTTTCTGCTAAATATTTGGAAAGAGGATACATGCGAAGGGAGAGTAAATATATGATGGGCTACACACCTATTATAGATTTGGACCATCCAACTCAAAATCAGATCTGTGCATTAGATAAATTACATGTAAACATGCCAAGGACAATCTTTTTTTTTTTTTGATGATCTTATGATCAATCATGTCAAATATTTATGGAAAGTGTTAGTTGTTAATAAAACTGTCCAACGATCCAGATTTAACAAGCATACGTACTTTTCTTACAAGTGTTGTTTCTTTGTTTTTGTTACATAACTTTTCTTAGTGGGTCTTAACTGATGAATGGCCTAGATCTTTGACACACATGTTACTTTACATAACTATGACCTGCATTCTAAAACCTATCATATGTAAGCGTATGTATTATATAAAAGAGTGAATTTTCTCATTAAATGCAAAGCTAGTTGGACGAAAATGCAATGTCCAACTAGTTGTGTGTGAGCATTACTCTATATATATATATATATATATATATATATATATATATATATATATATATAGATAGAGAGAGAGAGAGAGAGAGAGAGAAGAGAGAGAGAGAGAGAGAGAGAGAGAGATGCCCACACACAACTAGTTGGACCGTGAGTTTTGGTCCAACTAGCTGGGCATTTAATGAAAGAAATTCCCCATATGGGATTTTAGAATGCATGTGGTAAATGGCATATTTGTTAAGATCTAAGCTATTCAATAGCCTTTATTTTATTTTTTTTTTTTAACACACGCACGCATGCCCCCCACACACTCACACGATGGTGGAATTTCACCACCCATGGGTACCCGAACCCTTTCACCGGTGCAAGAGCAAGGACATGGCCATTTAATTAATTTATTTTTTGAACTGATTTTCAAAGTAGAAATACAGTAGGATTATAAAACAGGCTAAAAAGGTAATAATTATCTATTTACAAAGTAATTACAGTTGAGTTAAAAAATCAAGCATGCCCTCGTATATCTTCCTTCAATTGCACAACTGCTTCCAACCAAAATGAATATCTCATACACCACCAAGATTTCGGTGATGTTTCTCCAAAATGTGGGTACCACTATGTTCAGTGGTCCAATCTAGGCCGTCCATATGCCTCAAATCACAAGATCTGCCATCCAATGATGATCATTCATTAACGGCTAGATTATCTTATTTGTTCTTTCAAGAGACCCATCAACTAGTGATGGGGCCCATTTTACTGATCTGAGTCATTCAAATAGTATCTCAGGCTACTAGAGAGCAGTTCAAGTATCACGTGGGCCGGGATTGGACAGAGCTTGCCCCCATCCTAACCCGGCCCAATGACACCCCTAGCTCTGACAATACAGGCAGCCTGTAGGTGATTAGTTCACTAATCTTAATAGCTAGATCAACCAATCTCACATGCACAGCCATATCATGTTTTGGATGGGGAAATTTTACGTAAATGGAGTGTCCATTGTGCATGTGTTGATTGTAAAACTGCATGGCTATGGAGTTGAAATGCAGAACTCTTTGTTATCAATATACTTTAATCTAGGATGCAGATCTGTCTCAAGGATCCAAGTAAGAACTTACCCTTAGAAGGGTCCAAAATAGGGATTACTACATGCTGCAGTGTAAGTACTGGGGATGTTTGAGAGACCAATAAAGCAACATCAAACCTGCAAGAAATAAAGATCAATACGTGCAATACAAGAAAAAGAGAAATATTCAGAGCAGCGAATTTCACAAATATCTTGGAGAGACGTCCCTGAAAAAAAAATAACTAGATTACATGAGTGCATAGATACATACCAGAGACGAGAAGGCAAAAGAAGAGCCCGCAATATGAGTGTGGCATCCGAACAGGCAACCACGATGAAACAGATTGTTAACCTACATGTGTAGGAGATACTGATGCACCATTCTCTAAGGGGATGCTTAGAAGTCCCTGGTTGATATGGCCGGTGTGTTTCACTAGTGCAGAATTGCAAGTGAGACATGTTCAGGACGTTGCCATACCCCACTTCTTAAGCCCACTTAAAGCAGGTTCCATTTTCTGTCCACCCCAGAAGCAAACCACACATAGTTGACTCAGAAATCAAGCCAACCACTATTTAGTGGGCGGGAGCGTTGAATCCCTATGGAAACAGAGAGAGAGAGAGAGAGAGAGAGAAAGAGAGAGAGAGAAACTTACCATCAAATAGGGGAATGCGGCGGAATGCGGCGAAACCAGGTTCCCTTACCGTCCTTCTTCTTCTCCTTCTTCTCCTTCTTGCAGCGAAATGGGGTTTTGACAACAGCGATTTGGGGAATGCGGCCAATAGAGAAGGAGAGAGGGTGAGGAAGAGCGAGAGATCGAGCGAGGGCAAGGGAAAGAGAGAGGCTGAGATGGAGAGATGATTTTCGTCCGTGTGGGAGAAAATGGCGAACGAAATTTGGTCTGGAAGGGTTTGGGGAGGGCGTTTTGGAAGGGTTTGGGGAGAGCGTTTTGGAAGGGCTTGGGTACAGAGTAACTAAGTACGCTAAGCGTACTGACTAAACTCTGTGGGTCCCACAGTCATTCTTGCATTTTATCCACTCCGTCCATACATTTTAGAAGATAATTTTAGGTCTTCAACCTAAAAATGAAGCATATCCAAAGCTCAAATGGACCACACCACCGGAAACAGTGTGAATTCAATATCTACCATTGAAAATTTCGTGGGGGCCATAGAAGTTTTAGATCAATATGATATTTGTCCTTTCACTTCATCCATGTCTTTGTGATATTATGAACAGGTTGGATGACAAATTAACATCACTGTGGGCCATATAAATGTTCCAACGGTGGAAATCATTATTCCCACAGTTTCCTATGGTATGTATCCCCTTGAGTTTTAGATATACCTCAATTTTGGTATCAACGACTAAAATGATATGAAAAAACGGATGGATGGAGTGGATAAGACAATTACAATCACAGTGGGCCACAACTGAGTTTACTTAGTATGGTAAGAGCGTACACGCCATCTGTTCAGTCCTTGGAGGGGGCGCATGACGGACGGCCCCCCTGGGACGTTGGGTTTTAGGCCGTGGGGCCCACTGTAATGTATTTTACACATCCACTCCAGCCATTATTTTTAAATTATAATTTTAAATGTTGCCACAAAAAATTAGTAAGATCGAACCTGTAAACAAACCACATAACATATTAACAGTAGATATTTTATTTTTATTATTTCTCATGGTGTGGTCCACTTAGACATTTAATCTATATAATTTTTGAGTTCATTCACTAAAATTATATATTAGAATTAATGGGCGGCTTAGATGACCCCATGGAGCCCCATAAGCACCATTTATGTTTAATAATGGTGAGGTGAGGAGTTGTGCTTTAGCTACAGATCAGCTAGGATTTTGCTACGGATTAAATCCGTAGCTAATTTTGCTACGGATTAAATCTGTAGCCAAATGTTTTCAACCTCCATAGCATTTGCTCGATTTTTTCGTAGTGATTCTAGTATTGAGAGGCTGATACGAATGATGTTCCAAGGACAACCTTCCACCATAAAAACCAAGGGTTTATGGCAGGACAACCTTACTAGAACGGTATAAGTATCAATATCTCAAACTGAAAAGGAATAAAGGAAATAACAATAATTGAAATTATAAACTATTACAACATTCCCACAATGCTTGAAATGTAAAAGATTACAACATTCACATCCACACATACATTCCACAGCTTTGAATGATAAAAAGATAGAAATTAAATAAACATTCAAACCATAAGACAGAGAATTATAATGGTTCGTGTGTTCACCAACTGTTAAACAACAGCCACACAGATTGCTACTCCACTCCTAATATCCTCACACAGGGGATATCAGCGTTCACTATGAAAATAGGTTTCACAGGTTCACCTAAAACCTTCACAATTGTGTCTTTCAAATGGGCTTATACAATTCAAAAACCCCACTTTCTGAGTTTTCTGGCTCTCCTCAGATAACCAACACAATGAGATTTTTCTAGCTCAATCTCAAACTAAACCAAAATAAAGGAAATTTACACAAATGTAAAATATCTGGATTTCTCCTTTTGTAGCAGCCCGGAAGAACCAATCGGAGTAGAAGATCAAATATAGAAGTTCAATTGTCCAATACTCACTTTGAAATGGTTCTAGATTCTAATTGATTTTAAATTAAACCAGATGGGCTAGCTCTATTTGATTTTGAATCCAAGAAGAATGAATACAACAATTCCTTTTTTCAATTCAGATTGGAATGCAGAAACAAAATCAAATTGACAAAAGCTAACAAAAGAGAATATTAAATATGCACAGTGTAGCTTAAAAATTAACACAAACTTATCTTAAAGTGATGCCTTGATTTTACTTGAATTTAGGATTGAAAAACTCTGAAATTCGTGTTCTATTTATAGATGTAGAAATCGCGTCTACGACTGGTCAAGTGGCCACCACGACTGGTCGTAGGTCGAACTGCATTTTGAAATTTTAAGCGCGATTGGATAAAACCGTTCCACGACTGGTCGTAGGGTGTCCACGATTGGTCGTGAGGCCTCCACGACTGTACGTGACCAACCCATGACTGGTCGTGAGGAACTAGGAATGATTGCTGGAGTTTGAGTCATAGCTGAAGGACTTGTCGTGAATCGAGTCGGCATTGTTCCTGCGACCGATCGAGCAAACTCTAGGACTGGTCGAAGCTCAACCAAAAAATTTTGAAAATTTACAACAACTTAGGACTGGTCTTGGAATTCTTAGACTGGTCGAGCTAGTTCTAGGACTAGTCGAACAGAGTCCAGGACTAGTTGAAGAACAGACCAAATACTGATAAAAATATTCAATTTAAATTATGTATACAAAATGACCTACCCTAAGGTCAAACTAAGGTCATTTATACCTTGAATGTGAAGTAAGGACATTGAAACTTCATTTCTTAAGATGATGGTTGACCTTTGAAGATTGTGAAGCTTGAGATCTCTGATGTAGCTTGAAATTGAGATCTTCTAAAGCTTGGACTTCATCTTGTACTATTATTCTTGAGTTGTACTTGAGACTTGTCTTCTGAAGTAGCTCTTGAAATATTTTGATCATTGAAGCTTGCAGAAGTAGACAAATAACTTGAACTTGAACTTCTTAAAGTAGATCGTCGTTCTTAGCTTGTAGCATTGATGCAGAGACTTGAACATACAAATCAACAGGCTACACATAGATTGTGTTTTTGGCACCACAAAATTTGACAACCAAAGGGGCAAATAACTATTGCACTTACATGAAGGCCTATCTCCAAAAAGCTAGAGAACTAATCAGAAGTTTTCAAAAGTGCAACATCGCCCTGATCCCACGAACGGTGAATTCCAAAGCTGACATGTTGGTAAAGCTCGCTACAGTAGATGAGGATGAAATCCCACGGTCTATCCCGATCGAGTTCTTGGCTAAACCAAGCATCGATGAGGTCGACCCTACGCTCGTCCTTCTGGTTAGTTCGGAACCAACATTGATGCATCTGATTATCCGGTACCTCGAGAACAATGAACTCCCGAGGATCGAGAGGAAGCGTGACGAATGAAAGTCAAGGCCGCCCGATATACCATGGTCAACAATGTGCTCTACAAGAAAGAAGTTTTTCTCCCCTACTTAAGGTGTGTCCGACCAGAAGAGAGAGAGTATATCCTAAGGGAGATCCACGAAGGAATTTATGGAAATCACTCGGGAGGGCGCTCATTAGCACACAAAGTCATCTAACAAGGATATTACTGGCCAACCATCCAGCACGATGCTCGAAAGCTCATCCAGAGATGTGACAAGTGTCAGAGGCAACCGCCGGAAGAGCTCACACTAATGGCCGGACCTTCACCATTTGCTCAATGGGGAATCGACATCATCGGCCCACTCCCTACGGGCAAAGGTCAGACTAAGTTCGTCATAGTAGCGGTCGATTACTTCACAAAGTGGGCAAAAGTCGAACCATTAGTAAGGATAACGAAAAAAATCACGGATATTGTTTCGAAAAATATCATTTATAGGTTCGGAATACCTCGGACCATTGTCTCTGATAATGGGAAACAGTTCGATAACAAGCAATATCAAGAGATGTGCGAGAACCTCGGGAGTCACTGTGTTTGTTCGTCGCCATGACATCTATAAGCAAACAAGCAAGTGGAAGTAATCAACAAGATCATTAAATATCATCTTCAAACCAATTTCGAGATTGCTAAGGGAGCATGGGCCGAGGAACTTCCCAAAGTTCTGTGGGCTTACTGAACTACCGCTCGGACGGCTACTGGAGAGCCCCCGTTCTCCCTGGCATACGGGGCGAAGAAGCTTACCCCCGTAGAGATCGGATTACCTACGGCTTGAACGAGCTCGTTCAATGAGCAGACCAATAGTGAGCTTATGTCCCTCAGTCTCGACCTCATGGAAGAGCAAAGGGAGCAAGCTCAGCTTCGAACTATTGTCCATCAGCAGCAAGTATCATGGTTTTACAATGCTCGGGTCAAGATCAAAAGATTTCGAGTTGGAGATCCTGTTCTCTGAAGGGTGCTCCAGATCACCAAAGAAGCAGAAACAGGAGCCCTGGACCCGAATTGGGAAGGGCCCTACATGGTTTCAGGCACCATTTAACCTGTTATGTACTGACTAGAAGACCTGACTAGCTAATTGCTCCCACACGCTTGGAATGCCGAGCATCTAAAGATCTACCACCCGTAGATAGACCGACACGATGCTCATTTTATGCACTAGTCAAAGTTATATCAGATTACTAAAATCACTGGTTCTGTCCGTCAAAGGTCTGACCAAGTTCTGACCAATATTTGACCTACATCTGATCGTGATCCGACCAAGACCTGACCAAGATTTCACCTACCGGTCATAAGAACTTCGATGAAATTCGGATCAGCACCAGATTGACAGCTGAGCAATAAATCCGATCAACAGCGGCAAAGCAAAAGAAACAATCTTAATTGCTCGACTCAAACAAATGAAGATCGACAAAAGAGGAATGTTTTTCATTGATAAATATCCAAAAATGATCTGATTACGTCGGCTTTACATCGGTTACAAATTCAAGTTTGTACATCAGACAATGAACAGAACTCCAAAAAAAAAAAAAAAAATCGCCCGACCCACCAGAGCTCGACTCTGCCTCATTGAAAGCGGAGATGTAACAGCCCGGATTTTTTCCAACCTGGAATTAAACGTCCTTAGGTGATGGGTCAATCCTAACACCGGTTTGACTTCTCAAACGCTCAATTAAAGCCTCAAATCCCTTTTCAAACCATTTTCTTCACAAATCCCACCCTTCACTACCTTGTGCTTTCAATTTTTCAAAGCACTTTCGCCCTAGACACTATCTTAAACTAGCTAAGTAGTAAAACTTGGATCACTTTAGATACAAACTACAAAGGCCCAGGTACCACCTCAGACAGAAATTACTCAGGACTAAATCCTTTAGAAATTAGGCGAGATTTAGCTAGTGTTAAACTAAAGTGCCTGAGAAATTAGCACCAATCACTTTAAATACGATCTGCAAGATCCAAAACTTGTAGAATCATTGACGCTAGGTTACCCTAAAATCTAGGATCAATCTCATTACCCGGCTGCTCTCGGGAGCATCTTGAAACTCCATATCAGGTCTGGACCGCACATCGGGAGTCTGATTAACACGAAGTTAAGGACTTAGGACCGCCTTGCTGGGCTTGACAACCATCTCAGAAATCAAATCCAGATAGTGTCCCAGCGCTATTCGCTTGAGCTCGGA
Organism: Magnolia officinalis; assembly: GCA_021015155.1. Lineage (NCBI taxonomy): Eukaryota > Viridiplantae > Streptophyta > Magnoliopsida > Magnoliales > Magnoliaceae > Magnolia > Magnolia officinalis. The sequence continues at coordinate 25,863,336 of JAJHSJ010000011.1, read as the reverse complement.
GTGAAGAGTGTGAGAAATGTGAAATTAATTCAAAATAAAATATCTCAAATAGTAATCTGGCACCTCTCGCTTGCGGATCAGTTTTAATCAACCAGACCATCAGAATCAGACCAAATTACACCCTCGGATCAGGAAAAATTTCATACACATTTACATGTACTCGGAATCTCCGATCGAGATCCGCTGACCGTTGAACTGAAACTGGTCCGCCACGCGTGATCTAGAATCCCGACCGAAACAAAAACTTAACTAAATGTAGATCCGGTGTTAGTGAGCTTAAGTCCGACCTTTGGCTCAAGGAGGCCCGCCAGAATTCCTCCGTTGAGCTGAAACAGATGCCCTTTGGACAAAACCCAAGTATACCTTGTTCCCAAGTCTGTTTTGGTGAGATTTTAGGCTATATAAGGGCCTTTGAATCCTCTCTCTCACAGCCATACGAATTTGAGATTGAGAGAGAGAAAAGAGAGAGAAAAGAGAGAGAATGTGTGGAGATGTGGGGGAATCTCCCCGCCACTTTATCATGCCGCTACACAAGCTACACCACTCTGTTCTAATCGCTTTCCCGGCGATTCCAGCTCCATTTCTAGGTAAGAAACCCTAACCCTAATCTGATTTGGAGTGTTGATGGTTGTAGGTTATGAAATAGCTAACCTATTCCGTTCTATAGGTCGCCAAACTGCCGTAGATGAAAGCTTAGCAAACCTATTGGATTCGTTACGATTCTACGATAAAAGGTGCGGACTTTAGGTGTATAGGTTATGGTTTTTAACACTTTCAATGTCAGATAATGATAGATTCATGATCTGCATGCAATTGCACATGTACAAAGTGCTATCTGTTTTCCGTTTCGATTAAAGATGAAAAATATGGAATTCTATATACTCTAGGTATTTGTAGAAAGTACCGTATACGTACAAATTTTGGAAATGTGTTTGACATGATTAATTGTTGTATGAATATATTATATGTGGATAAAATACTTGTTTGGCGAAAGGACTCGCCCTAATACATGTTTTGCTTATATACACTATGTATGTTGAAATTGCGTATTCTAGAAAGTATCATATACGTATAAATTTTGGAGATGTATTTGCCATGATTATTTGCTGTATGAATACATTATACATGGACAAAATACTTACTTGGCGAAAGGATAGCCCTAATACATGTTTTGTTAACATACACCATGTATGTTGTAATAGTGTATTCTAAGTGTTTGTGAAAATGACTGAATGAGTATGGAATTCTCATTTGAGCCCGCCTTGACTAATTGTCATGGATATATCATTGTTGTATTGGCGAGACCCCTTTGACAAAAGAATTTGCCCTGAATCACGCCACGGTCACTATACGCTATATATGTTGAAATGTGTAGCCCAAGTGTTTGTGAAAATGTTCAAATGAATATGGAACTTGGATTCCTACTCTCCATGACTATTCCGTCATGGGTGTACGCATGTTATGATTGGGACAACTCCCTAGTGAAAGGATTTGGCCTAATGCCTATGTGATCAGCATATGTCATGTATGTTGATGTATGTTTTTTAAAGTGGTTGTTGAAATGTCTGAATGAGTAGTAGTTAGCAAATTGTAAGGTACAAGGGTGTTGAGATATGATTCTCAACTTCTTTTAACTATGTGTATGTTTTCCTTGGATAGTTGTGTGATTTGGAATTGAATATGTACAAACTTATGCTTGTGTTGTGCTTCATAACATGCTCAACTGCTTTTATGATTTTATCTATGTAATACATATGTTTAAATTCATATTTACATTGTATGATCCGTCATGGGTGATGGGGGAGTGGAACAACGAATGCGTGTAACAGCCCTGGCAGCCCTAAACGGATAATACCAGACCTTGATTGTATGAGTTGAATCTTGATCCACTACTGCTTTATCTATCTGCAATTGATTGTGTTTGGGGCTATGATTATAGTCCAGACAATCGGTACCAGAGTTGAATTCGTGGCTGTGATTCATTTGCCACGTGAGATGTGTTCGACGAACTCGAGTCGTACTTCAGTTAGTGATAGTGGTTGGCCACACAAAGTGCTCATGCGCTTCATATCGTTCAACTTGATGTGCGCTCGAGCTAGCCGAGCTCATCAAGTAACCCGATCTGTCTTATGTATGTTCACCATGTTTGGACGCCTCTGCTTGAACCTAGGGTACCAAACTTACCAATGAAATCCCTTTTAACCATGGTACCTCGATCCGGTAAGACTCATAAGCCGGGCATGGTGGTATGGGACACCGTAGTCGAGCTGTCGGCCTACGCTGGGGCCACGTACCTCCCCGTAGTGACCAATGAGCAACCAAACTAGTGAGCCGATTATGGTGGTATGGGACACTATATTCGTGCTGTCGGCCTACATTGATAAGGTGATGGGGGAGTGGTGCAACGAATGCGAGCAACAGCCCTGGCAGCCCTTTGTAGTGACCTCGAGCATACTCTGGAATCGCGGTGAGCCTTAGAGTTTTGCCGCGGTGTATGGAGTATGAACTAGGCCTGTTTCTGTATAGTGATGAATCGTTAAAGAGGTGATGGTAGAGTAGTTTAACCTTTGTGTGTAACAGCCCTGACAGCCTTTGCAGTGACCTAGAAAACACACCATCGTCTAAGATTAACTAGGACTGACGGCCCTAGAATGGATCATATTTGGGAATGATACAAGGGAGGTACCTTAGTTTCCCAATCCTGCTGTTTGAAATGGACTAATAATAACTCGGTAATCATGTTCATCATGCATTGCATGTGCCTGGAAGATGTGGAGTACTGAGGGATGAAAGCATGCCACGAACGTGAGATGGTGTCGCACGAGGGAGGGTGTGGTGAAGGCATACATCATGACTGCATTCATACTTGCATTAATAAGAGTAGTTAGGAGTGTTTGATTTTACTGCTTTATTATTACTGCTTGACTGAATTGATAACATGTTAACCTATGCTTTATTGTTCCACTGAGTTGATCACTCACTCCCACGTTACGGGACGGTGTTCCGAACACCCACCAGACTTTGTCTGATTGCAGATGGCGACGCTACTCCTGAGGTAGAGCCGGACTTTTGTGATGACGAGGATGCTTTCTCGTATATGTGGTTTTTGGGCGGCTTCATGTGAGCAGTGCCTTGATCGACGGGGTTACAGGGATGTTGACTAGATGACACTACACATTTGGCATAATTTGAACTGTACTTGTAATTCATTAACCTGGTAACATTATCACACTCTGGAGACTCCACTATTTTTATATATTTTATATATCTATCACAGTCTTCCGCTTGCAAATTAACAGTCTCTGGAGTATGATATGCTGTTTTGGCTTAATCTCACTCATGTTCACTACATTAATGCAGACAACATTTAATCATCATTATTTATATTGCATAAGTGATGTTCTGGAACTTGGGTGTTGAATTTATGCTCGACCCCCGATTTTTTGGGATGTTACAAGAGAGATCGAGGTCGGGGAAGGAAGCTCTCATATCCTTCGTACACTCGGCGTAACCTTGGCGAAAGAGAGTATCTCTCTCATCAATGAATGCTTGGGAAGATATGAACCGACGGACAGCCTCCTCCTAAGCCTTGGCGATGACGCCCTTGGTCTCCAGCTTCCCCTTAGCCTCAAGGAGCTCAGCGTGACATTCATCATGCACACGCTTGGCCTCCTCCAGCCGCATCGCCATAGCAACCTTCTCAGCGGAAGACACCTCAAGAGTCGTCTTCATGACCTCAAGCTCAGCATCCAGCTGAGCTGCTTTCGCTCGGCTCCCTCTGCCCAACCGTACATCCAAGCATAATCAACGCGTGCCTACAGCGCACACGGAGTAAACTGCTTAAGAAAGAGAAAAGATGAGTATGAGCAATCTAAAAGACAGAATCTACTTCAGACGAAATAGTTTCCCCAAGAAGGGTGGTCGTTATGTGTGCGAGGGTCGTCTCTGTCAGAGAGTCAAACAAGTTTACATACTCTGTGTCGATCGTATGACGATCGACCCAAGGAAGGATCTCCTCCACAGTTTAACGAAAGCGACTCCTTAGCCTCTCCCGGGCCTCCGCCCCTTCAGAAGGATGAGCCTCGGCTAGAGGCTTGGCAACCCCCTGAGCCTCAGTGGGGATGGTGCGGTCAGGGACGACCGTCCCCACAGCCCCAGAGGAGGTCTCCACCTCCCTTCCCTCTTCCTTGTCCTCAATGATGACCGGATAAGAGGGACTGACCTGCCCCTTAGATTTCAAAGCGGTCTTCTGCCTCTTCTTCTTCGGGGCCACCGCCTCATCCCGAGGAGAAGCACAAACTTTGGAGAGAGGTTGGATGAAGGGACAAGCCTCAGGCATCTCTGCACAAAATCAAATGCGTCAGAAGAAGTCTCCAAGCAAAGGAATTTCTCAAAGTAACCAAGCTCGGCTAGAGATCTTACCCAACATCGTACCTGTGACGAAAGCGACTCCTTAGCCTCTCCCCGGACTCAGGGATGTGATACCTGAGCCTGATCTGGACTATCTCCTCCTCAGTTAGAGTCGAGGGCATTGGTCCCATCGGATCGTCCTCGCCCACACCATCCTCGTCAGGTGGGTCACACGCTTCAGTGACTTGGTTAGTCCCCAAAGGCGCGTTCATTTCCAACGTCCCAGGCGATGTCTTGTGCCTGGGAGACAGATCTAATGCCCTAGCAGCAGGTGGCGATCTCTGCGCTAAAGATCGCTTCAGCACTCTCCTCGACAACGAATACCGGAAAGCGGCATCCGCCATTACCACCAGTGGCGAAGGTGGGTTCGACATTACCCTAAGGCGAGTACTCACCCCACTTTCACCACTAGAGCCCCCACCCGTAAGCTCATAAAACTAGACATTGAGTGGAAAATGAAAGGAGGGGGAAAGGAGGCTCACCAGAGTTAAGATCATCGGAACTCCAACTGGATTATGGTAAGAATAGTCGCTGGAACAGCCATAGGAGAGCAGAAGAACAGAAAGGGGGAGAAAATAAAATGCAAAGGAGAAAAGCCCTAAGCGTTAGGGCTCTCCTTATATAGACGAGCCACGTGGCAGCCATTTAAGACACTCATCAATTCTGCATTGTACGATGCCCCATCAGCTACCCAACTTGACACGTGTCGTGACCGAACTAACTACTCGCCCCGGATATCGAGTACAGTGCCACGCATCGCATCAGATTGACAACAATTCGATTACCATGCTGGCCACCATATCTGGCATTATTGTAACACGACTCGACCTAGTCCATGCATAACCCGACCATGCCACGGCTGAGCTTACTTTCCGAATTTCATTCAAAAAGCAAGGGGGGCTCATTGTTGGGAAAAAATATACAAGTCTATAAGTGGGCTTATAGAATGGACCAACTCTACTGAACCAACATGGGCCCGTGGAGACCTGAGCCTAAAGCCTCTACGTCTAGAAACAAATCAGTCTTTAAGGAGAGCGATGCAATTGTAAGGACACAGAAAGAGATTACAAGCTCACACAAGTGGTTGAAGCACAGACCTAATTTATGGGTCGACTAAAGGGCAATTATAGATCGCCCATAAATCAACCATGAGTCGATTACAGATCAACCATAGCTCAGTCACAGATAAGTCACAGATTGGTCACAGACCGGCCATAACTCGGTTATAAATCAGTTATAGATCGATCACAGATCAATTACAAACCGGCCATAGCTCAGTTACAGATCGGTTATAGATCGATTATACCCATGGCGGGGTCTAAAGGTCTCAGCGACCAGATGAAGGAAACATGAACCATCTGGCTCATCCGACGGTCGAGAATGGTAAATGTTGATTTATCGAGGTATAACAATATCAGTCGTTCCCGACTCAGCGCCCGCCTCAAGAATTGACCCAAAGCCGAACTATAAATTCAGAGAATCGTCCCAAGTCCCGAAGATCTCTCACAAGATCTTCGGGAGATAAGATCAAATCCCGACAATCTCGAGAACGAACAATCTCGTGAAGATCCCAGATCACGACAAATCTCCAAATATCAAGAAAGAATCCCCATACTATGGGATCCTCTCACATATAAATATACAAACATCTCCCGTCGTTTGAGGTACGTTCACAAAAACCCTAATACTCGACTAGTTTCTTTTCTGAAGACCTTCCCTTATTTCGAAGACCCCAAGCCTGACTTAGGCATCAGAGAGTCCCCTGCGCAAGCCAAGGCCTCCTTTGTCTCTCACCTTTGCTCGTGCAAGTACAGAAAGGTGTGTTGCGGAAGGTCTGCCAGAAAACAACATCAAAACCATTAAAGAATCGTAAAAATCCGATTAATCAACCGTAGGAAGCCAACGAATCCACATGATCACTTAAATATCGAGTTTAATCACGTGATTTGTTCATCTAGGCCCAAATCTAGCTAACCTATCACTAACTAATCAAGACAACTGTAACTAAATAAAGACATACTAAAAGCCAAAACAATGAAGGGCTAGATCTTAATTAACAAACCAAATCAATCCAGTTACTCCTTTAACCTATGAACCAACGGTTTAGGGTTATTAAGATGAAATCGCCATTTTTGCTAATTATAAATTGACCACACTATGAACTTAACTAATCTAAACCCTAATCATTGCGCATAAGAAATCTCGCTACCCAATTCATTACAGAAATGTCCCAATTATCCAAACAAGCTCTAGACCGCTCGTTAGTGGACCACTAAACCTGTGACTATAGAAAGACATTCGTCTTAGTGAGTTGACGTCTATTACGAGACATTGAGCTGAGATCGCAACTCGAATCGTTCAACTTGGACTTGCAAGGCTAGTGCATGAGATGTGTGAATATTCTTAGAATTAATCAAGAACTTAAGCTAGTTGTGTGTATCTGGTCTTTACCCAAGTTGTAGCTTTTAAACCGTTAGATTATAACCAAATTTAGAGAAACAACTTAAGGTAATACCCTTTACATATTTTTATAACCGTGGCCCTGATCGATTATCGGTGACCATCGAACTAACTTCTAATCATACCCGTCGATCGGTGCATTCAAATGGTGAGCTGATTGTATCCACAAGCAGATCATCATTAGGATTAACTATCTTATGGTGCATATCAACCCTTACACCCCATAGTGGGGCCCAAAGGTTAGAAACACCCTTCCATAAGGCTAATATAATTAAAACCTAGCCCTTAGGGCCATTTGCACCACTTCCAGCACTCTATAATGCCTTAACTTGGGCACCCACTCTTCCCATACGAATTTTGCATTAGAAAGAAAGAGAAAATGAGAGAGAGAGAGAGAGGAGGGGGATTTTAGAGTGTTCTTGATGGATTCCCTTCGACCAAGCCCCAGCCTTGACCGTTCTCCTCTACCGAAACCATCCTAATCATGATTGAGAGGTAAGAAACGAACCCTACTTCCAAACTTAAGTTTTTCGATCGAAATTGGTGTAGGAATTGTTTTCCCCCAAATCCATAACCCTAGGAGCTCAAAATCGAAGATTCCTTCTTAAAGGTGAGGACAATTATTCCTATATTGCCATCTATCGACCCTTGAGGGTCTCAGTTAATGATTTATTGTTTATATATAGCTTGGTGTATGATAACATGTTCACATTTCGATTTAATCGCAACATGTGTTATTACTTGCTTATGGATGTTCATATGTTTGATAAAATGGTTAAGTGATTGAATGTATTGTTCTATTGATGCTTACATATTCGATAAAATGCCTACATAATTATGTTATATTATTGATGCTCACATGTTCGATGAAATACATATACAATTGTATTGTGTTATTGATGCTTACATGTTCGATGAAATGCTTAAGTGATTATGTTGTTAAATTTAGTCTTCATATGAAATCTTATCATGATAGCCTAACAAATTTTTAGCCCTTAGTGATGTTTAAAATTGCTTATAATGTTGGATTAGTTGGCTAACCGCTCGAACTAAAGGGGTGGCCTGAGTTGGGGCAGCCACACTAGCCTTATTCGATCAACCCGGGTTGAACACAGATGACTGACAGTAATTGGACTACAAGGGATGCTTGCACCCTATGCCGGTTGCACCGAGGATCTCCCAGGTTAATCGAATTAGTCCACTAGACGACTGATCAAATATGTTTACAATCTGTGACACGACCATATAGAATCTAAGATACATCATTCCTAATGGATGAGTCCATTCATAACCATTAGTGCGATACGATCCCACTAAGACTCATGAGCCGAGCATGGTGATATGGGCTACCTTATCTGAGTTGTCGGCCTATGCTGGGGTGACAAGCCTTTCTGTAGTGACGAGTGAGTACTGATGGAGGTGATAAATCGTTGTTCGAACGGCCCCCATCAAATTACCCGGCCAATGGTTCCATGTTAGAGTACTGTTCGAACGACCTGGGCATGAATGAAATTGTGTGACGAGCTCTTTCCTTTGTGGTAATTTGGTTTTATATGACAAGCCTGCACCTCAAAACTGAGTAATCATATTCGGTGTTTGGGTGACGACTCATACCGAGTTGATCCTCATACATTTGGGTATCATGACGTACCTTTAAAATCATTGATTTATGAGATAAACGGGTGATACCTAAATTTGAATCAAGGGACATTAGTGAGGAGCCATTATGTGTAACACCCTGAACTTTTCAATACCCAAGTATTGAAAGTTCTTAAGTGTTACCATGAAATTTAACTTATTATGTACATGTGTACAGTACCAACTAGCTATCTTAACCTGACATCCATTCTCCAACACGAATCTGACCGTTGGGAATAATCTCCATTCATAGATCAACCCATCTGACTGTTGATTTTGAGATAGGATCATCATATATCGAAGTATTCTCACTTATCCATCATAACCAACGATCAGTCAACTATTCACCGTTAGGTAAAGATATCTGATTGTTCACTCTGAGTTTGGACCACGTGATCATTGTAAACTAGCTACTTGATCTCAACATCCACTCGTACACATATCAAATTGAGATTCTGATCCATTCATCTTATTCACCACCTATGAATATACTTAAGCCACCATCAAAACTACAATCAGAGAAACTTACACATGTGAACAAGTCACTTAAATCTAACGGTACGCATGTTCTACCTCTTGATCACTCTAAAAACTCACTTATGATCATCTGTTTACAAAACTGACTGTACACCTACTTACATACATGATCAGAGTATTAACCATCAAGTTTTTTTATTTTTAACATGTCATCTGATCGTCCATTATGTTGGTTGATATATGTACATTCTCTTAATTAGTTTGGTGAATAATTCCTTATTCATAATGATTTAGATATAAGTTCATTTGTAATAATTACTTAGAAACATTCCTACAACCATGTAGAACCATTAGATTTCCCAAAACTCTCATATTAACAATAATTAGGAAAATGTCATTAACCTAGACCCTTGAATTCTAAATCACATGATTCCCACGATCCGTTTGATGTGAAATTTTATACCATGCTACGTATCATAAATTAACCATACATGTCAAATTTCAGCCCTTAGATCATTATAAAAATGACCCAATTAACAAATCAGACTCTTAACCATTGATTTTAGGTCCATCAAGTGAAGAAATCTCGTAGGTAGTCGTAGTAGGATATTTTTCTTCATATGAACGACTTGGATTGCCCATCGTACGGACCAAGTGTGAAATATGAAGACCCCACTTTGGTAGGCTATTCCTTAGGCACGAAATTATCCTGTCAAGGCCTACCAACTCCTTATAAATCTGGATCTTCCGATTTAACTACTTCCTTCCGTCCATCGCAACTCTAATTTGAACCATCTCATATGACTATGAGGTTATACAAAATTTAGGCCCTGATCTATGATCCTACACCATTGAAGGTTGAAGTCAGTTCCTTCCTTTTGGTATAAAAGGTAAAATTTTATATTTAGGCTTTTTCCACCATCGATCAACCACCAAACTTTGTCCAACCATTTTCTTATCCTGACTACGCATTTCTCCCAAAATTGGGCCCTGATCATTAAGTGTGGACTGTTAATTAAGATCAAGTTCGTTTTGGCACCCGTTAAGAGAATTTTCAAGATAGGTCAATCTAAATTTCGGATCACCAAGAAAATCATATACCCTGGCTCTATTCGACGACCCTGACACAATGGACCGATTAAATTTAAAGAAAGATCATCAGAAAATGAAATTTTGAAGAAACTCAATCCAAGTGGGATGTAAAACACACCCCTCTCATGCACCCACTCCTTTTTAAAAGGAGTGTGCGTTCCCCTCTCCTCTCACACGCCCAATCTCCCAATGCCCAAAGAGAAAGAGAGAGAGAGAGAGAGAGAGAGAGAGAGAGAGAGAGAGAAAGAAAGAGAAAGAGAAAGAAAGAGAACGAGGAGAAAGAGAAGGAGAAGCCTAGACGCCCTCTTCTTTCTCCATATGCATGGTGTCTCCCTCTTGCTCAACCGATGTCGTGATTCATGTGGAAGCTTTTCTTGTAGAAATTTTTCTACATTAATATCTACCTAGGGTTTAGATCTAAAGCTAAGGTGAGGGATTCCTTTAAGCTTATAGTAATTTAAGTTTATATGCTTTATCTTGCCTTTTACATGCTATGCTTTTATGTTATTAAAATTCTCTCCCTGCAATTGTTTAATTTACCACCAACAATTATTTATCCTTTGGGAATTATGGTTAATGTGTGAATTTAATTACGTGTTATCTTTATTAACTTATGTGGGGCGATGGATATAAGTTTTGCCCTTGCTTTTACCAATTTTGTTGAGTTAGGCCTTGCTACTCTCCTCTTTTATTGAGTTAACCCTTCCTACTCTCATCTTTGTTGAGTTAGCCATTGCTACTCTCCTTCTTATTTTGTTAACCTTTTGTTATCTACCTTTATGGCTTGGGCATGTGTCTTAGAATTCTAAAACTCCCATAATTCAAATTATTTCTCTATCAATTCAAGTGATGTGCCAGAGATATCACAACTAGTGATTCAAATATTTATCATGGACGTAATGCATTACAGGTAATAGCCCTCTTAGTCGGTATGTAATCCCATGGGTTGGTTGGCATAGTATATAATTGATATAAGTAAATCGTCATATGTATTACATCACTTTTCAGGATTGGATGTTGCAAATAGTTACTGCATGAACACATCGTATTATGTAAATCCTCCAACCGTGTTGTTGTGTCGCCTTGAGATGTTTGCATAAATCCACATTAACATTGGACACACCGGCGATCTCCGTAGTGTGAGATGTGGGGCGATTCAGGTTTTCTATGAATTATATTTCACTTTGTGATGTTCAATACATATGATGAGCCGCACACACTTTGCTAGGCATGCATTCACATACATATTGGTTGCGTATATTAATACCTCTCGTAGTGTTAAAGTACGAGACATATCAAAACCCTTACATTACTTTTATGAATCTCTTGAATTATTGTTAATCTTAAAGGATAACCATCACTATAAGTAGGGCATTGACCCTCTCCAACCGTAGAGATGATGCAGGTGATGTACAGATTGAAGACCTAAAGGACCATCTCCCTATGGAAGATTATACTGAATGAATAACAAGATAGTTTTATGATTTATTTTTATATTTCCGCTGCAAACTCGATAATGTAATAAGCTCCCATTAAGATGGCATTTGATAATTTGTTAAATTTTTTACTCAAATGAAATAATAAATACATTCGATTTTATTCTCGTGAATGGTTACCTTCATAAATGTAACTGCATATGATCTAAATGAATAAAAAAAATGGTATAATTTTTAAAGCATCCAATTTATACATTATTAATACCTGGAATTCTTGGGCACAAGTATGTAATCGAGCCGCAGAAATTTCGAGATGTTACACTATGTGCCACAATGAGCCACTTGATCTGGATAACGACGCGTGATATAACGTCAGTATTCCAACTTCGTCAATCTATTGTATGAATTAGAATTAATAATTGCCTAGCTAATCATGCATACCCTAGGATAGGTTGAGATTTGGCGGTAGAGTCGCTTGTGAGAGAGTGTTGGCATTTGCAAAATAAGCGTTAAAGTCACTTGCGAGGGAGTGTTGGATTGTAAGGTGCATGCATCATTCCATAATCGCATTCGAATGTTTAACAAGAGTATTTAGAAAATGCTTGATGTTTTTTCATCATTAAATGTGTTGATTGAGTTGATAACATGTATAACTTAGAACTAATGGAACCATTGAGTTAGTTACTCACTCCCACCTGGGACAGTATTTTAAAACACCAACCAAGTAATATTATTGATGCAGGTACTAGCGAGAGCTCAGATGGGTAGGCATAGATCAGCTTGTGCCACCATCGTTATATTTTGGAGGATAGGGTAAAAACTGAAAATTTTACATTTTAATCGTCTTGGATATGTATACTATGGCTTGTATAAATGTATATTGTGTCTTGTATAATCCACATTTGGGCGAATTCCACTTTTAATTGTACCATGACTGTTAACCCTATATTTATTGATTTTTGTTATCTCTACCTCGCATTTGATCCACTAATTTGAATTGAGATACTTTGATTGCTCGTGTGTGAAATGAATTTGAATTTAAATGAGGTCACACATGTATTTTCATTTGGTTAACACCTGGGAACTCAAGATCGGAGTCTATGTACTTGGGTGCCGATTTTCGAGGCATTACAGGTATGCCCTCGTGATTAAAGAGACTTCACCCTAAGTTGGTGTAGAGTTGCCTAATGAGGTGATTTCGATGATGGATGAGTTGAGCGATGTCTTTCCTGACGACCTCCCAAATGAGCTTCCACCTATGAGGGACATCCATCATACCATTGATCTTGTCCCCGGGTCGACTCTTTCAAACCTTCCTCATTACAGAATGAACCACACGGAGTATGAGGAACTCAAGAAGAAAGTTTATGAGCTTCTTAGGAAAGGGTTCATGATGTAAAGCGGGTTGTGAACAGTTTCATGGCCAAGATGGATCAGAAAAGGCCCGGTCGATGACAGAAGTGATCCGGACTACCGGACCTTAGATCGGGCGTATCTCACAATCAAGAATGAGTTATCGGGCGTAAAATATATGATTTTGGGGTAGAACAAGCTACTTTAGCCACCCAACCTGCTATGCTGGGTTGTGAAAGTTGGATTTGTGAAATAACTCAGATCGACGGTCGTTTCCCTATTTTAATTTTGTTTTTACTATAAATAGTAAGTTTTAGTTTGATTATAACTCTTTATCCGTCGGGCTTTAGGAGTTGCGCCCAACGTGAAAAGAGCTTAGAATAATTAGGACAACGGCTTAGTGAAGCCAAATAGGACACTTACTGTAACACCCTGAAATTCGGGGGTCAAGTATGAACTCAACTCCCGAGTTCCAACGCATCACTTATGCAACATACACAATGTTAGTTAAATGTTGTCTGAGTTAGCGCAATAAACATGAATGAGATTATACCAAAACAGTAATTCATACTCCAGTTCAATTGTATAAAGGCAAGCGAAAGACTAAAATTTTATATTCAAAGTATGTAAAGTAACAAAATTTTATGACTCGAGAGTATGAGTACTAACTGAGTACCAATATACATGTATTGTTTCTAAGTCAAAAATCAAAATACAATCCTCAAGAGAGGCCCTGAAAATCCCGCGATGCAGCCGGCCTAAGCAAAGCCGTCAGAATACTGCATAAAGGAGAACTCCTCCTGATCTTCATCGAAGTCGGGCTCCGGCTCCTGAACCAAGGCGTTATCTACACCTGCGACAGAGTCTGGTAGGTGTTGCAAACATCGTCCCGTAACGTGGGAGTGAGTAGCTAACTCAGTGGAACAATAAAGCATAGGTTAACATGTTATCAATTCAATCAAGCAGTAATGATAAAACAGTACAAATCAAACATTTCTAACTACTCTTGTTCGCAATAATGATATGACATGATGCTGTATGCCCTTGCCAAACCACCCTCAAGCGACATCATCTTACGTTCGCGAATGCTTACTCCCTCAGTGCGCCACATCTACAAAGCACATGCGGTGCGATGATGCTCATGATTACCAAGTTTTTATTAGTCCATTTCAACCAGCAGGATTGGGAAACTAAGGTACCTCCCTTGTATCATTCCCAACATGATCCATTCTAGGGTCGTCAATCCTAGTTATTCTCATACGATATTATAGTTTGAGAAGCGTAGTGAAGGCATCGCAAAGGGCTCGTCACCCGTCAGCGCGGATACAGATCTCACTGTATGCGGCTCAATTGCTGGCCGTCAGCTCGAGTACAGGTCTCACCGTACTCGGCTCAATCACTAGCCGTCAGCTCGAGTACAGGTCTCACCGTACTCGGCTCAACTCATACTCTAGTTACTGTGAAAGACTCGTCGTCAATCATAGATACTTGGAGTACACTCGATGATACTACGGAGGACTCGTCGCCCGTCAGCACGAGCACAGATCTCACCGTACTCGGCTCTCGCCGTAAGTATCGACAGCTCGAATACAGTGTCTCATACCACCGTATTCGGCTCACGAGTTTAGTTGCGCAATGGTCACTACGGGGAGGCACATGGCCCCAGCGTAGGCCGACAGTTCGACCACGGTGTCCCATACCACCATGCCCGGCTCATGCGACTTAGCGGATCTAGGTACCATGGTTAAACGGGATCGCCACTGGTAAGTTTGGTACCCTAGGTTCAAGCAGTTGCGACCAAACATGGTGAACACATAAGTACATTTCGGTTTGCTTGACGAGCCTGACTAGCTCGAGCGCACCATAAGTTGAACGATATGGAGCGCAAAAGCACTCCGTGTGGCCAACCACTATCGCCAACCGAAGTACGACTCGGGTTCGCCAGACACGTCCTTTGTGGCGATATGAATCTCAGCCACAACCGCAAGTCTGGTACCGAATGTTTGGACTACAGACATAGTCCCAAACTCAAACAGTTTTCATCAATAGCATGTTGAGTAAAGCATGATAAACAAGCAATACAAGCATGTTAGCAGGCAGGTTATAAAGCATGAAGTAAAACATGAAGTAAAGCATGTTGTAAAGCATGTTGTGAAGCATGTAGTAAAGCACTATACACATAGGGATACAATTACATACACGCCACAAGTGAGTGGTTATAGTGAACCACCGCGTGGAGGGGATCCTACATGTCTCTAAGGGAGTCGGGAATTCCATATCAGCACCTCTCTAAGGCACTAATACACAAGCATTTACACACACAAGCCATTACACAAACACTTAGAGTACGCCATTCCAACATACATGACGTAAGTTAGCAAATCGCGTATTAGGGCTTTTCTTTCGCCAATCGGTTATTTTATCCGCGTATATCGTATTCATACAACAAATAATCATGACAATTCTATCTCCAAAATTTACATATACGCGGTATTTCTAGAATACACAATTTCAACATACTTGACATTTACAAGGGAGCATGTATTTTGGCGATTCCTTTCGCCAAACTAGTATTTTATCCATACATTATATAATCATACATTAAATAAACATGTCAAACATTTTTCCAAAAAAAATACATATACGGTATTTCTACGTATATCTAGAGTATGTGAAATTCCATATTCTACAACGTTAATCGAAACAGGAAACGGAAAGCACTTTGTACATGTGCATTTACATGCAGATCATGAATCTATCATTATCTGACATTGAAAGCGTTGAAAAACGTAACTTATACACCTAAAGTCCTCACCTTGGCCCTTAGAATTCCAACAAATCAGCAAGGGTAGTAGAGCTTCCGTATACGGGAGTTTCCTAGCCTAAAGAGCGGAATCGATTAGCTTTTTCATAACCTACAATGATCCTACCTTAAATCAGACCTAGGGTTAGGGTTTCTTACCTTCAAATGGGATGGATACCGCCGGAAAAACACCTGGAATGAGGCGGTGTAGGCCGTGCAACAACCAAGCACAGTAGGAGGAAGATCGCCTACAAAACTCTAGCTCTTCTCTCTCTTTTCTCTCTCTCTCTCTAGGGTTTTTCTCCCAAATTCGTATGGCTGTGAGAGGGGCTGTTCTAAGCCCCTTATATAGCCAAAAACATTCCCAAAATAGACTCAGGTTCAAGGGTGACTGCATATATAGGCATTTCGCCACTTTTCCAGCTCAAAAGGGAGGTTCTGGTGGCCCTCCTTGAGCCAAACGTCAGACTTAAGCTCACCATCTATGGATCCACGCGGTATTACGTTTTCAACTCGATCGGATTCTCAAATCGCACGTGGCGGACCACTTTCAGTTCAACGGTCAGTGGGCCACGATCAGAAATTCCAAGTACATGTAAATGTTCCTGAAATTTTTCTTAATCCGAGGGTGTAATTTGGTCTGATTCTGTCGGTCAGGTTGCTTAATACTGACGCGCAAGCGAATGGTGCCAGATCACTATTCCAGATATTTAATTTGGGATGGAAATAGTGTTTTTCACACACCCTCGCTCCGGATCGAAACGAATGGCCGTGGGACATCGGAATCATCTAATTTTTGAGATGATTGTCAAGCCCAGTGGGGCGGTCCTAGTTCCTTAGCTTCGTGTTAATCGAACTCCCGATGTACGATCTAGACCCAATACGAAGTTTCGTTTCATTCCCGAGAGCAGACGGGTAATGAGTTTGGTTCTAAACTTTAGGGTAACCTAGAGTCACTTGTTTTGCAAGTTTTGGGTCTTGCCGATCGTATTTAAAGCGATCCCAACGGATTTCATGGCTAACCGAGTTTAGTACTTAGTTAACTTTGTTAAATTTCTAAAGGATTTAATCCTAATTGATTTCTGGTCGAGGTGGTACTCGAACCAATGTACGGAAATTTACGGGTCGTTACACTTACTATTTTTGGTCGAAAACCTTGCGCACTAGTAGACATCACGACTATCTATAAACAGTAAGTTTAGTTGCGAATTCTAGGAGTTTTAGTTGTAGTTTGCTACTGATTTCTCTCCCATTACTTGGTATCCCTATTTAAAGGGTTATGAACTCGTTTATTTCATTCATTAATCAATTTCAAATTTTATAGAATTTACTTTCTATTTTGCTTACTTTCTTTCTCGTGGATTCGAGAAGCTTCTGTGAGGAGTCCAGCAAAATTCCGTGGATTTGGAATAGTTATCCTCTTGAGGAAGATGGTGCTCGACCTCATCACGTTCATCCCTGCGTCAAGTGGTATCAGAGCGAGGATTCCCCATGGGCCAATGGCAAACAACGAAAGTATGAGCCAAAATCCTATGGACGGTGATCCAGGGATTCATTATCTTGTGGGAAGAATGGAAGTTTTCCACCGGGAGAGTCAGTTGACCATGCAAGGGTTGTATATAACCCTCGACAGTCTTCCAGATGCACTACTTCCGCCCCGAGCTCTAGGCGATGCTCTACCTCTTATGGTTGGTCCACCGCCCGTGATTGTTGTACGGCACAACCCTAATTTCCGTAGAGCACTACCAGTGGCAAACCGTAGGGCTACACCAGATGATTCAAATTCTAGCGACGAGGACCTTAATAAAGGCTTTACCCGACAACCAATCCATGGAGGCGATCATCTAGATAGTGATGAAAGAGACTATCGAGGTAAGGCTGGACTTCTTAGTTTTGTTTTTTAACTAAAGTATATTTCGTAGATCAGAAAATGTACAGTCTTCAGGTGGGCCCAACAAAAAGAGAGGCAACCACACCGATCATATACCACGATCTAAACTGGACAGGATATAAACAGCTGGCCTACAAGAACAGCAAAAGAAACTCCACAAACAAAAGACTAGACAGGAAAGAAAAGAAAACCCCGCTTCCTTCACTGATGATGGAGAACTCCCACCCCCGCATTATCTAAAACTAAAGCTCCTCTAACTAACCTCGAAAGCTGAGACCAGAGGAAGAAAATAATGTCTGGGCGACGCTCGCTAGCCAACCTTGCTAGCGCATCGGCTACTACATTCCCCTCACAAAAGATGTGTCTGACCTCCAGATTTAGGCTTCTGGCCTTAGCTCTAATCTTCCCCAAAATGTTCCAGATGTTCCAAAGGTTGGGCGAGCCTGAGTCCCTCAACTCATCCGCAATGACTTTAGAGTCAATTTCAAGAATGATATTTACAAGGCCAAGGTTGTAGCAAATATTGAGGCCATCCAAAATGGCCATAGCTTCCGCACAAGTGTTGGAAGAAGTTCCGTAATATCGGTGAAAAGCAAAAATAAGCCAACCAAGATGGTCCCAGCAAACTCCTCCTCCACCACGCTCACTTGGGTTTCCTCTTGAGGAACCATCGGTGTTAAGTTTCAACCAAGAATCCGGTGGTTTCGCCCATCTAACAACTGAAGGCCTAGGGGCAGGGATGATGGGAGAGGAAGGAAGTCTAATAATCTGAATGATCAGGTTTTCTGTCATGGAGTTGCTATCCGGAGCTTGGATCAAGCTGGACTTCCTAGTTTTAATGGTTTATTATGCTTAAAAGATTTCCTCAATCGGCTAGCTAAGGTAAAGAGATATTTTGATTACATGGACATGCCAGATCATAAAAGGTAAAATTGGTAGCGTTTAAATTAAAATCTGGTGCTTCTACATGGTGGGAGCAATTACAACTCTCACATGCCTGCAAAACAAGGTGCCCATCTCATCATGGCCATGGATGAGACGTCTTCTTCGATCACGATTCCTCCCCAGTGATTATGAGCAGCTATTAGTCCAGCAATATTAAAATTGCCGATAAGGAAATCTAACCGTCATAGATTACACTAAAGAATTTCAACGGTTGGCTATACGAAATGATCTGTTAGAATCTGAATCACAGAAGGTGACACGATTTATATGAGGGTTATGATCAATAATTCAGGATTGAGTTCAGATGCACCCATTCGGGACTGTGGATGAAGCGGTTCAGTTGGTAGGTAGGGCAGAAACGCAGCTTGCAAGAGTCTCGAATCAGCCTTATCCTTCAACTCGACCCCCTATAATGGGTCCCGCGCAAGATCCAATGCTGGCATGAGGAAAGGAACCAGTAGGAGAACGTCCTCAACCTCCCGCGACCGCAAACCGTGATACGGGAAGTGGCTCATATAGGCCTCAACGTGTAGCACCCACAACAACGGGCCCGAGTAGGATTCCAAATCCTTACGTTCGGCCAAGGTCGAACAATTGTTACCGCTACAGCCAACCGGGCCACTTATCAAACACCTGTCCTCAACGTCCCGTAGCACACTTAGCTATAAATGAAGGGGGCATTAAAGGTGAGGCCGCGGAAGAAGACTCTGGCTTTGATGAACATGAACAAGCAACTGAGGAAATAGCAGATGGCGATGAATTGACGGATGAGGATCGTGGCAAATCTCTAGTTGTGAGGCGATTATTGTATACTCCACGGAAGGAATTACATCCACAGGAACACAATATATTCCGTACGCAGTGCACAGTCAACGAAAAAGTCTGTGATGTGATCATAGAAAGTGGTAGTAGCGAGAACATCGTCTCAAGAGTGATGGTGGACAAGTTGCAGCTACCAACGACAAAACATCATTCCCCGTACTCAATTGCTGGATAAAAAAAAAATAAACGAAACTAAGGTAATTGAACAATGCACTATTTCATTTTCAATTGGTAAAAATTATAAGGATCAAATACTTTGTGAAGTGGTCGACATGGAAGCATGCCATATGTTACTCGGTCGACCTTGGCAGTCAAACTGTGATGCGACCCATCGAAGATGAGACAATGTCTACATATTCGTCAAGGATAGTCGAAAAATAATCATTACCCCTATGTCACCAGAGAACCACCCCGAAGCCTCTAAAGTAGATGAGAGTTCTCTCTTAACCATTTGGGATTTCATGGAGAAATCCAAGGAAACCGGCGAGGTATACGCCGTAGTGGTGAAGGGCGAGGGATCTGAATCATCAAATATTCCTCCAAGTTTAAGACTATTGTTAAACGAATTCAAAGAAGTTTGGCCTGAAGATTTACCTGATGGATTGCCCCCCATGAGGGACATCCAACATCACATAGACCTTGTCCCTGAGGCTAGCCTGCCCAGCTGCCCTCATTATCAGATGAGTCCAAAAGAGTGTGAGATACTTCAAGGGCAAGTGGAGGAATTGATCCGTAAGGGTCTCTTGAGAGAAAGCATGAGCCCATGTGCCATACCAGTGTTATTAACGCCCAAAAAAATATGGGAGTTAGCGCATGTGTGTCGACAGCAGGGCAATTAACAAAATTACCATCAAATATCGGTTCCCAATACTGCTGTTGGACGACATGCTCGATATGTTAAAAGGGGCCAAGGTGTTCTCTAAACTAGACCTGAGGAGCTAGTACCATCAGATTCGTATCCAACTCGGTGATAAGTGAAAAACGACATTCAAGACCAAGGAAGGGTTGTATGAGTGGTTGGTCATGCCCTTCGGTCTATCGAACGTACCAAGTACTTTTATACGTTTGATGAATCAAGTTCTAAAATCGTTCACTGGCCAATTTGTGGTAGTATATTTTCATGACATATTGATATATAGCCAGGATGAGACAGAGCACAGGAAACATCTCAGGCAAGTGTTACAGGTCCTACAAATTAACAAGTTGTACATCAACTTCACGAAGTGTAGCTTTTTAACGGATAGCCTGTTGTTTCTAGGATTTGTTGTAATGTCCACGGGCATCCATGTAGATGATGAAAATGTGTGAGCCATTAGGGAATGATCGATCCCGACAAACATTCATGAGGTGAGAAGTTTTCATAAGTTGGCAACCTTCTATCATCGATTCGTGTGAAATTTTAGCACAATAGTCGTGCCTATTACAGATTGCATGAAAAAAGACCGTTTCAATGGACCGATGAAACTAACAAGAGCTTTCATGAGATCAAGCATCGTTTGTCCACAACACCGGTCTTGGTGCTTCCTAATTTCAACAAGTTGTTTGAGGTTGAGTGTGACTCTTCATATGTCAGAATTGGAGAAGTATTATCACAGGAAGGTAGGTCTGTAGCCTTCTATAGCGAGAAGCTCAGCGAAGCCCGAAAGAAGTGGTCAACGTATGAGCTTGAGTTATACGCAATTGTTCAGGCATTACGACATTGACGGCATTATTTGATTCAAAGAGAGTTTGTTCTATACACTGACCATCAAGCATTAAAGTTTATTAATAATCAGACTAACGTGAATCGTGTGAATGTTAGATGGATTGCATTTTTACAGGAATTCACGTTCATTCTGAACCACAAGTCGGGGCAACAGAACAAGGTGGCTGATGCACTTAGCCATCGTGCGTCACTACTTTTTACGATGAGCAACGAGGTGGTTGGCTTCGACTGTCTCAAGGAGTTGTATGTCGAGGATGAAAACTTTAAAAATTCTTAGATGAAGTGCTAAGAAGGTTACTCTAGTGACCTTCATATACAGGATGGTTTCCTCTTCAAAAGGAATCGATTATGCATCCCCCAAAGTTCTCTGAGAGAGCAGATTATTCACAAGCTACATGGAGTGGACTCGGTGGACACCTTAGGCTAGACAAGACATGAGCTCTTGTGGAAGAGCAGTAGTACTGGTGGTAATTGATATGTGATGTAGAAAAAGCTATACAACATTGTCATGTTTGTCAGACCTCCAAGGGATAATCTCATAATACGGGCCTCTACGCCCCATTACCTGTGTCTGACAGTCCTTAGGAGGATCTATCTATGGACTTCATACTTGGTCTCCCACGAACACAACGTGGCATGGGTTCAGTGTTTGTGGTGGTAAATTATTTCTCCAAGATGACACACTTTATCCCATGCAAAAAGACCCTCGATGTAACACACGTGGCTAATATATTCTTCAGGGAGGTCGTACGGCTACACGGGGTCCCCAAGACCATTATTTTGATCGTGACAAGAAGTTCACTAGCCACTTTTAGCAGACTTTGTGGACTCGATTCGATACACAACTTCAATTCACCAGCGCCTATCACCCACAAACTAATGGGCAGACTGAGGTTGTAAATCGCACAGTGGGAAACCTCTTTCGTTGTATTTCAGGAGAAAAACCAAAGCAATGGGATTTAGCCTTATCTCAAGAAGAGTTTGCATTCAACAACATGGTGAACCGCTCGATAGGAAAATCACTGTTCCAGATTATCTACGGACGAGTGCCTCGCCACATACTTGACTTGGTCCCTCTGCCCAAGCTCTCAGGCATGAGAATTGCAGCAGAACATATGGCAGATAGGATCATGGGCATCCATGCAGAAGTGCAGACCAAGCTACATGCCTCGAACGAGAAGTACAAGGAACAAGCGGACAAACAATGGCGACAAAAAGTGTTCGAGGTGAGCGACTGCATTATAGTGCATCTACGTAAAGAGAGATTTCCGACCAGGACGTACAACAAGTTAAAGAATAAGAAGATTGGACCTGTACCAATCATCCGAAAGATAAATTACAACCTTATGTTATTGATCTTCCAGATGACATAGCGATCTCACAGACTTTCAACGTCGCGGACCTGACCGCGTATCATGAACCAGAGCAGGACGAGTTCTTTTGAAGTGGAGGGGACTGATTTAGAGCGGGTCGCGGACAGTTTCATGGCCAAGATGGATTAAAAAAGGCCTAGTCGATGAAAGAAGTGATCAGAACCGTCGGACCTTAGGTTGGGTGTATCTCACAATCCGAAATGAGTCATCGGGCATAAAATATATGATTTTGGGGTAGAATGAGCTACTTTAGCCACCCAACCTGCTATGCCAGGTTGCGCAAGCCAAATTTATGAAATACCCCCGGATCGATGGTCGTTTCCCTATTTTAATTCTGTTTTTTTATAAATATTAAGTTTTAGTTTGATTATAACTCTTCATCTGTCAGGCTTTAGGAGTTGTGCCCAATGTGAAAGGAGCTTAGAATAATTAGGAGAACAGCATGGTGAAGCCAAATAAGACGCTTACTATTTTTGGTCCAAAACCTTGCGCACTAGTAGACATCACGACCGTTTATAAAATGGTAAGTTTACTATTTATAGTAGGTTGCGAATTCGAGGAGTTTTAGTCGTAATTTGCTTCTGATTTCTCTCTCATTGCTTGGTATCCCTATTTAAAGGGTTGTGAACTCATTTATTTCATTCATTAATCAATTTCGAATTTTATAGAATTTATTTTCTATTTTTCTTATTTCTTTCTTGTGGATTCGAGAAGCCTCTATGAGGAGTCCAGAGAAATTTTGTGGATTCGGAATAGTTATCCTCTTGAGGAAGACGGTGCACGACATCATCACGTTCATCCCTACATTAGTTCATTTAGGAGAGCAAGAGTCCATGTGTTGTGCCCGCCCTTCTGATGCCCAAGAAGGATGGCACATGGCATATATGTGTGGATAATAAGGCCATCAACAAGATTACCGTTAAGTATCAGTTTCCTATATCACGTCTTGACAATATGTTGGACATGATGGCTAATGCCACAATTTTTTTCAAAATATACCTCAAGAGTGGGTATCAGCATATCCGTATTCGCCCAGGTGATGAGTGAAAAATGGCCTTCAAGACAAAGGATGGGTTATACGAGTGGCTAGTCATACCCTTTGGGCTGACCAATGCCCCAAGCATATTTATGCAGGTGATAACCCAGGTGTTAAGACCCTTCATGGGAAAGTTTCTAGTTGTGTCCTTTAACAACATCCTTATTTATAGTATAAGTAAGAAACAATACCTCCACCATCTGAGCAAGTGTGTGGAATTCTTAGGGCAAAGAAGTTATATGTCAACCTCAAGAAGTGTTTGTTTTTGTCTAGTAGTGTCATCTTAGGTTTTATCGTGTCATCTAAGGGCATATCTGCGGATCCCGAGAAAGTCAAGGCCATAGTCAGTTGGCCTAAGCCGCATAATATTCATTAGGTGCATAACTTCTACAACTTAGCCACCTTTTATAGACAGTTCATTAGAGGTTTTAATTCTATCATGGCTCCCATTACCAATTGCATTAAAAAGGGAGAGTTCCAATGGACTAAAGCAGCCTCTAGGGTGTTCAAGGAGATTAAGGTCAAGATTACTAAAGCTCATGCCATGCGACTTTCAGATTTTTTTTTTAAGGCTTTTGAAGTCGCTTGTGATGCAGGTATAGGTAGAGTGCTTAGTCAGGAAGGGCACCATGTCGCTTTCTTTAACGAAAAACTGAATGAAGCGAAACAAACGTATTCTACCTATGACGAAGAATTTTATGCGGTAGTGCAGTCCTTGCGCCATTAGCGACATTATCTATTACCGCTGGAGTTCGTCTTATTTTCTGATCATGAGCTTTTGCGCCATCTCAACTCGCAAAAAAGTTGAACCCGAGGCATGCCAAGTAGGTCTAATTTCTCCAAGAGTACAATTTTTAGTTGAAGCACAAGGTCGGGGTTGAGAATAAACCTGCCGAAGCATTGAGTCGTAAGGTTGCGTTACTTCACTCCATGAGCGTCGAAGTCACTGGGTTTAAGCGTTTAAAAGTAGATTATCCTGGTTGCCTAAATTTTGAAGATGTGTACATATCATTGTTAGATGATTAGTTTAGGGGTACTTTTGACTTTGTCCTGGTCAATGAGTTTTTGTTTAAAAGTGATAGATTGTGTATACCCCGTACATCCCTCCGTGACTTGTCTAGGAGCTTCATGCTGGAGAGATAACTGGTCATTTTGGGTGTGATAAGAGTATTTCCCTTGTAAAGGAACGTTTTTATTGGCCAAGTCTCAAGCGAGACATGGCTAACATTATAGGGTAATGTAGGACTTGTCAATTGGCAAAGCAGAGGAAGTAAAACACAGGTTTATAAACGCCTTTGCCAGTCCCCCATGCCCCATGGGTTGATATTAGCATGGATTTTGTGCTTGGGCTCCCCAAGACGATTAAAAAGCATGATTCCATTTTTATAGTTGTGGACCATTTTTTGAAAATGACTCACTTTCTCCCATATTCTAAAACGTCTGATGCCACTAGCATGGCGAAAATATTCTTTAGGGAGATAATTCATCTACATGGTTTGCCAAAGACCATTATATCAGATCGAGATGTGCGGTTTATGAGTTATTTTTGAAAAACTCTATGGCACATGATGGGGACTAAGTTACAGTTCTCTTTGGCATACCATCCTCAGACTGATGGTCAAACGGAGGTTGTCAATCGAAGCTTAGGGAATCTGTTACGATGTCTAGTGGGAGACTATATTAGAAACTAGGATGTGCTTTTACATATAGACGAGTTTGCATACAACAATTCCATCAATAGGTCCACAGGAATGAGTCTATTTGAGATAGTATTTGGATACAAGTTTAGAACGCCTATAGATCTCATACCCACGTCCGTTTCACATAGGCCATTTGAGTCCACAAACGCATTTGCACGACATATTCATGATTTCCATAGTGAAATTAAGAAGTGCATTAATGATAGTAATCAACATTATAAAATCTCTGCAGATTCACATCGTATGTTTAAGGAGTTTTAAGTGGGTGACTATGTTATGGTCCGCATTAGGCCCTCACGATTCCCACGGGTTATTGTGAGGAAATTGCATGCCGATAGTGCATATCCATATAAGATTTTGACAAGAGTGGGCCCCAATGTGTATATGATCGATCTTCCATCTGACATGGGCATTAGTGCAACATTCAACATGGAGGACCTTGTGCCTTATGACGGATCCAC
This sequence comes from Magnolia officinalis, assembly GCA_021015155.1. Lineage (NCBI taxonomy): Eukaryota > Viridiplantae > Streptophyta > Magnoliopsida > Magnoliales > Magnoliaceae > Magnolia > Magnolia officinalis. Next base: position 25,837,734 of record JAJHSJ010000011.1, on the reverse strand, counting down.
ACATCTATCTTCTAGCCCTCCTACAAACATTTTTCCTATCCCAGATGATGGTGTCCCTCACCCTATCCCCAACTCATGGCCTTTACCGGGCTTTACTTCCCACCCATTGCCTTCTCTTACATCATTACCTAATTGGAAATAAAAGATCGAGAATGTTCTGGACCACCAAGTTGTCTCTACCCACCATGGAGGATATCAGAAATACCTCATGAAATGAAAGAACAAGCCAGAGTTAGACAACACTAGGATTATAGAGGTAGAGTTCCAGCGCATTGATCCTAACCTCCTTGAGCGTTATCACAGCTTTATTTCGTCAGTGGCGAAATCTTTTTCTTGGCCGGGGAGAATTGATGGGGACATCAGATGACCTACTCAAGTGTACCATAGATGGAGACGATCGCATACATCAGCGCAACTTTCTTTATGGATGGGAGATGAGTTTCAGATGGGGCTCGCTAGGCCATTTTAGATGTGCATCAAGAATACCCCACTCTGGAATGATGCATGTGGGCTGCTTAGAATATCATTTTAGTCATGCGATTTCTATTTCGTATCGATCCGACCATTGAATCTTGCGATCAGGCCATTGGACCATCAGATCTTCCTGATCTGAGCCCTTTGGAATATGATCTTGCTTTCTTTATGTTTTTTGTTATTTTTAGGATTTATTTGATGGTTGAGATTAATAATAAATATTTTAATTTTCTTATTTTAGATGATAGGCCACTTCACTTAAGTGAGTAACATAGTTATAATTATGCTGAATTTTTAATTCTGAATTTTTAATTATAAAACCACAGGGAGGTGGAGTTCCAACCCTAGTGGTGTTACTAAGAAGAAAGAAAAAAGAGAGAAGCTCTCTTGTGTGAAGGAATTCTCCTTCTTGTGTTTTAGGGTTTGTGAGAAACTCTCCCTTCCAATTGAATTGTAGAATAGTAGAAGCTTGTTTGATGGTGGATTCTTCAAGGTACATCATTCATCTTCCTCTTCTCCGAAAGATATTCTTCTTCTTACATCATGCATCTCTCTTCTTTGAAAGGTATTCTTCTTCTTCTATTGTCTTCCTCTTTTTCTTTCCATTACAACTTTCTAAACCCTGTATCCTTTGAATCCCTAAAAACTCCATTCTTAAATTTTCATCCATAAATCCAAACCCTAATCAAAATCTGAATTTTTTTATTTTTATTTTTGTGAAATTTTTCCAGAACCAGAATTTTACCTGCATCTATCCACATGATTGTTGTACTCCTCACGCTAGATTGGAAGTCCCGACTTTTAAGTGGACCACTCTTGAACTATTTTATATTTTCATGCACCACATAGGTGAAAACCTATCATCTTCATGTTATACATCTAAATTCTTGAGTCTATTATGAGGATATGCTTGATTTTACATGATTGATTGCTGAAATTAATGTATTGATCTCTCATATTGCATCCTACAATAGTTTTCATCATCCTGCATCAAAAACCTAGAAAGTCAACTCAACTTAGATGTTCAACCATTGAGTGGACTCTTAAGGAGCCTTTTGCTTATTGAGAAAGTTCCATTTAAATAACCTAGTGGGACCATGGCCGTGTATGATTTCTCGACAATTACTATTCAAACAATGGTACTAATTCGGGTTTAAGTCCTTGCATAGGTGGTAGACTCTCCCGAGTTTCAACACAAGGTCTTGGGTTTGAATTCCCCATAAGTGGTGAAATCTCACTATGGTGTGAGCACGGGTGTGCATGTGTGGGGTGTGCGTTAAAAAACTAACTTTAAAAAAAATAATAATAAAATAAAAAGCAATTGTATTCTAATACAATCATATGTAAGGCTATCCAAAGAGCTAGCCGTTAGTGTTAGTGTGGATTGGGCAATCCGGACACAAAGTTGCTCTTGTAGTCATTTTCACAAATACACATAACATTGATTTGTTGTGCACATGCATGGCACATTACCCACATGTGCAACGTGAGCAGCATATATGTGTGCCACAAGCCTACTCATCTTCAATCAATACATGTGTCATATTTAACCTTCGAGCATCCCTAATGTACCACATGTGCAAATACTCACAGGTACACGCACCATATGTGCTGCACATGCCATTATGCATGTTCAAGAGAATGACATGTGTTATAATACATTTTTAAGTAATCCACATGTGCCACATATGCCAATATTAATCTAAGACTGAAATACATATCCAAATGTACTAATATGCCTAGTGTGCACAGGACCTGCGTGTGCTCGTCCATATGGGTTGTTTGACTAATAGCAGATAATACAGTAACACGGTCATCCATGCAAGCCTGATCAAACAGCCTTATCTGCACCAATGTTAAAAACTTTCATCCGAACAAAACTTTGATAACCAAATGGGCCTCAGGACTCCACTGAGTCTTTTCTTTTTTTGACTCAATATTTGATAATTAAATTTTAAAAAGTGATTGCAATAATAGATTCTTAAAGGGTGTTGTTGAATAACACAAATGCCCAATCATCAATTTGGATTGTAAATTCAATAGTATTAACGGGTGCAAGCTATGGTTAAAAAATCATGTCAAGCCGATGATCATTAGGCCAATTTGTTACGTTCCAATTGTTTACAAGTCATAGATCAAATGGTTAGAATCATCAAATCACAATATTACCTTTGAATCATAAGTGTTTTGCTTCTCCACTCATAAATGTTTCAAGAAGATGATTGGAGCTATTTTGCTTCTCCACTCAATCTTAATTGTCCATTTTCCATGCTATTGAATTGGATGCTTAGATGATGTAGAGCAGGCGGCGGACAATTACATGGCAAAGATGGATCAGAAAAGGCCCAGTCGGCGACAGAAGTGATCTGGACCATCAGACCTTCAATCAGGCGTATCTCGCAATCCGGGATGAGTTAGCCGACGTAAAATATATGATTTTGGGGTAGAACGAGCTACTTTAGCCAACCAACCCTGCTATGCCAGGTTGCGACACTCGGAATTGCGAGAAACCCCTGATTCGTTGATCGTTTCCCTGTTTCAATTTCATTTTTACTATAAATAGTAAGTTTTAGTTTGACTATAACTCCTCTTCATCCATTGGGCTTTAGGAGTTGCGCCCAACGTGAAAAGAGCTTAGAATAATTAGGGGAACATTTTGGTGAAGCCAAATAGGACACTTACTATTTTTGGCCAAAAACCTTGCGCACTAGTAGACATCACGACCATCTATAAATAGTAAGTTTACTATTTATAGTAAGTTGTTAATTCTAAGAGTTTTAGTTGTAGTTTGATTATGATTTCTTTCCCATTGGTTAGTACCCTTATTTAAAGGGTTGTGAACTCATTTTTATGCATTGATTAATCTATTTCGAATTTATTATAATTTATTTCTATTTTCCTGCTCTCTTTTCTCGTGGATTCAAGAAAGTCTTTGTGAGGAGTCCAGAGAAGTTTCGTGGATTCGGAATAGTTATCCTCTTGAGGAAGACGGTGCTCGACCTCACGTCCTCCCCTGCGTCAGTTTGGTATCAAAGCGAGGTTTCTCCTTGGATCGATGACTTCTAACGACGGGTCGGGCAACAATCCCATAGGCAGTGCTCCAGGGAATTTGCCTTTAACGGTGGCAAGTTTTCAAGCAGCGCAGCAAGAGAATTGGCAAGTCATGCAAGGGCTGCAGGCTTGCATGGACCGCAAAGCGAATCTCTTGGCAGAAACCCTTGGGCAACTCCGTGTTCCTGGTGGTAATCCTCCACCGCCAATTGCTGAGACTCGTAATCGGCCTGATCGCAGGATAATACCGGCAGTGCATCCAAGGGTCATGCCTGAGGACGGGGGCTCCAGTGAGGAGGAGATCGACGACATAATCTTCCAACACCCCAGACCAGGCGGCGATCGAGTAGATCGAGAATTCAAGAGATGGGTTGATATTCCTAACTTCAATGGTCAACTACACATTGAGGATTTCCTCGATTGGCTTTCTGAAGTTGAGCGATTTTTTGACTATATGGACATCCCTGAAGCAAAGAAGGTCAAGCTGGTGGCCTACAAGTTGAAAGGAGAAGCGTCAGCTCGGTGGGAACAACTGCAACTCGCACGAACCAGGCAAATGAAAGCACCAATCCGCACATGGCAGCGGATAAAGCAGCTACTACGTGCCCGATTCCTCCCTAGCGATTACGATCAGGTATTATTTCAACAATACCAAAATTGTCGACAGGGTAGTCGGTCGGTGAGAGAGTACGCAGAAGAATTTTATCGCTTGGCGACGCGTAACGATTTGGTCGAGACTGAATCACAGCAAGTCGCCCGATTCAACGGTGGATTGTGTATGGCGATTCAGGATCGGGTCCAGATGCAGTCCGTCTGGACGATGAGTGATGCGATCAAGTTGGCTACTCGGGTAGAAGCGCAACTTGAACGTCCTAACACATGGACCTATCCTACTGCAAGAATTACTACGGCAGGTCCACCTCAGGGAGCTCCACAGCCTAAGGGGAATGAGCCCGTAGGAGCATGCACTCAACCTCCTACATCTGAGAACCGAGATCAGGGAAGCGGGCAAGCTAGACCCAAAGGGGCGTCTCGACTACTGCTGGTCCAAGTAGAATTCCGAACCCTTATGCTCGGTCAAGGCCCGACAACTGCTATCGTTGTGACCAGCCCGGCCACCTGTCAAATAGTTGTCCCCAGCGAAAAGTGGCAAACCTCGCCATTAATGATGGTTGTGTTGATAACGCTTATGAAGATCCAGATATTGAAGAACAGGAGCATACCGCCGAGGACGAGGTAGATGATTCAGATTGGGTTCAGCAAGATCACGGCGAGTCGCTCGTCATGAGGCGGCTATTATATGCACCAAGAAAAGAAGTGCATCCACAGCGGCATAACATCTTCTGCATTAGGTGTAGGGTGAATCGAAAGGTTTGTGACGTGATCATTGACAGTGAAAGCAGCGAGAACATCGTCTCCAGGGGCATGGTGGAAAAATTGCAATTGAAAACAGAGCGTCATCCCTCTCCATATACAATCGGTTGGATCAAGAAGGTCAGCGAAACAAATGTAACTGAACGGTTTACCATATCTTTTTCAATTGGTAAACATTATAAGGATGAAGTAGTATTCGATGTGGTTGATATGGAAGCATGTCACATACTACTCTGTCGACCCTGGCAATCTGACCGTGATGCCACTCATAAAGGGTGAGATAACATATATATCTTCGTCAAGGACGGCCGGAAGACCATATTGGCCCCTCTGGATCCAGAAGGACCACCTGAAACTTCTAAAGTGGAGGGTCATTTTCTCTTAACCATTCGGGACTTCGTGGAAGAATCCAGAGAAACAAGACAGACTTATGCATTAATTGTGAAAGGGGAAGAACTCAAGCCTACCATCATCCCTGAAAGACTAAGGCCCTTGTTATATGAATTCCAAGAAATCTGGCCCGAGGACCTTCCCGATGGGTTACCCCCTATGCGAGATATCCAACACCATATCACTTTGTCCCTGGGTCCAATTTACCTAATCGTCCTCATTATCGAATGAGCCCGAATGAGTGCGAGCTTCTGCAGGGACAAGTGGAGGAACTGATCCGTAAGGGTCTTATTCGAGAAAGCATGAGCCCATGTGCTGTACCAGCTCTGCTAACTCCAAAGAAAGATGGGAGTTGGCGCACGTGTGTCGACAGCCGGGCCATCAACAAGATCACCATAAAATACAGGTTTCCTATACCACGGTTGGATGATATGTTGGATATGCTAGAGGGCGCAAAAATATTCTCTAAATTGGACTTAAGGAGCGGGGACCATCAGATTCGAATACGGCCGGGTAATGAGTGGAAAACAGTCTTTAAGACTAAGGAAGGATTGTACGAATGGATGGTCATGCCTTTCGGTCTTTCTAATGCGCCTAGCACATTCATGAGGTTGATGAACCAAGTTCTGAAACCTTTCATTGGGCGGTTCATTGTGGTTTATTTTAATGATATTTTGATATACAGTCAAGACGAAACCACTCATATGGAGCACCTCAAGAAGGTCCTTCAAGTACTCACTGAAAATAAACTGTACCTCAATTTAAAAAAGTGTAGCTTCATGACCGATAGCCTATTGTTTTTGGGTTTTGTGGTTACATCCACGGGCATTCGAGTGGATGAGGAAAAGGTGAAGACAATCAGAGAATGGCCGGTTCCCAAAAATATTCACGAAGTGCGAAGTTTTCATGGACAAGCAACATTCTATCATCGGTTCGTGAAAAATTTTAGTACCATTGTGTCAACGATCACAGATTGCATGAAGAAAGGGCAGTTTCAGTGGACTGACGAAGCCGACAGGAGCTTTGCCGAAATCAAGCGCAGATTATCCACGACCTCAATTCTTGTACTTCCTAACTTCGACAAATTGTTTGAAGTCAAATGTGATGCCTCATATGACGGGATTGGGGGAGTTTTGTCTCAAGAAGGTAGGTCGATAGCCTTCTACAGTGAGAAACTTAGTGATGCATGCAAGAAGTGGTCTACATATGAGATCGAGTTGTACGCGGTGGTCCAGGCACTGCGACACTGGCGACATTATTTGATTCAAAGGGAATTCATACTTTACACGGACCATCAAGCCCTCAAATTTATTAATAGTCAAGCTAACATTAACTGTGTGCATGCTAGATGGATCTCATTTTTGCAGGAATTCACATTCGTGCTAAAACATAAGTCGAGGCAACAAAACAAAGTAGCCGATGCGCTAAGTCGTCGTGCAACTTTGTTAGTCACTATGAGCAATGACGTTGTCGGGTTCGATCGCCTCAAAGACATATATGCCGACGACGACGACTTCAAGGACGCATGGGTTAGATGTTAGGAAGGTCACTCCGGTGACTTACATATACAAGACGGGTTCCTTTTCAAGCGAAATCGACTATGTATCCCAAAGAGTTCGCTAAGAGAATAGATAATCCAAGAGCTACATAGAGGTGGCCTCAGTGGACACTTGGGCGAGACAAGACGCGAGCTCTTGTGGAAGAACGGTATTACTGGCCGCAATTGGTATGTGATGTGGGAAAGGCAGTCCAACGCTGTTATATTTGTCAGACTTCCAAGGGGCAATCTCATAATACGGGCCTCTACACCCCGTACCCGTGCCTGACGGCCCTTGGGAGGATTTATCTATGGACTTTGTGCTTGGTCTCCCACGAACACAACGCGGCATGGATTCGGTGTTCGTGATAGTAGATCATTTTTCCAAGATGGTGCACTTTATTCTATGCAAGAAGACTCTCGATGCAACACACGTGGCGAATCTATTCTTCAGAGAAATTGTGCGGCTACACGGGGTTCCCAAGACTATTACTTCTGACCGTGACACGAAGTTCATAAGCCACTTTTGGCGGACTTTATGGACTCGATTCGATACACGCCTTCAGTTCAGTAGCGCGTACCACCCACAGACTGACGGTCAAACTGAGGTTGTGAATCGCATGTTGGGAAACCTCCTTCAATGTATTTCAGGAGAAAAACTGAAGCAATGGGATTTGACCTTGTCTCAAGCGAAGTTTGCATTCAACAACATAGTGAACCGCTCGACAGGAAATCCCCGTTCCAGGTTATTTACGGACGAGTACCTCGCCACACACTAGACTTGGTCCCTCTACCCAAGCTCCCAGGCATGAGCATTGCAGCAGAAAATATGGCAGACAAAATCATGGGCATTCATGCGGAGGTACAGAACAAGCCACATGCCTCGAACGAAAAGTACAAGGAGCAAGCGGACAAGCATCGGCGACAGAAAGTGTTCGAGGTGGGTGACCAAGTAATGGTCCATCTGCGCAAAGAAAGATTTCCGACCGGAACGTACAACAAGTTGAAGAATAAAAAGATTGGACCGGTACCAATCATCCGAAAGATCAATGACAACGCTTATGTTGTTGATCTTCCAGATGATATGGCGATCTCACGGACTTTCAATATCGCAGACCTGACCGAGTATCATGAACCAGCGCATAATGATAACTCGAGGACGAGTTCTTTTGAAGTGGAGGAGACTGATATAGAGCGGACCGCGGACAATTACATGGCAAAGATGGATCAGAAAAGGCCCGGTCGGCGATAGAAGTGATCTAGACCATCAGACCTTCAATCAGGCGTATCTCGCAATCCGGGATGAGTTAGCCGACGTAAAATATATGATTTTGGGGTATAATGAGCTACTTTAGCCAACCAACCCGCTAAGTTGGGTTGCGACGCTCGGAATTGCGAGAAACCCCTGATTCGACGGTCGTTTCCCTGTTTCAATTTCGTTTTTACTATAAATAGTAAGTTTTAGTTTGACTATAACTCTTCATCCGTCGGGCTTTAGGAGTTGCGCCCAACGTGAAAAGAGCTTAGAATAATTATGAGAACAGTTTGGTGAAGCCAAATAGGACACTTACTATTTTTGGCCGAAAACCTTGCGCACTAGTAGACATCACGACCGTCTATAAATAGTAAGTTTACTGTTTATAGTAAGTCACAAATTCTAGGAGTTTTAGTTGTAGTTTGATTATGATTTCTTTCCCATTGCTTAGTACCCTTATTTAAAGGGTTGTGAACTCGTTTTTATGCATTGATTAATCTATTTCGAATTTATTAGAATTTATTTCTATTTTTTTGCTCTCTTTTCTCGTGGATTTGAGAAAGTCTCTGTGAGGAGTCCAGAGAAGTTCCGTGGATTCGGAATAGTTATCCTCTTGAGGAAGACGGTGCTCAACCTCACGTCCTCCCCTGCGTCATTAGATCATCGGATAGGTGTGATTTTTACACCATGGCTTGCTCCTAATTATATGAATGAATGAATGGTTTAAATTGATGATATATCAATCCTATGTGGCATTGAAAACGGATAGGGGACTATGCTAACGAAGCAAAACCCATGTTTAAAATAATTGTCTCATGTGTAAATCATATCTAGTATCTTAAACCAAGATATATAATAATTATGCCCACTCCACGAAACCTGCTCTGTTGCCAAAGGTTACAGGTACAAAACTTCTCTTTTTAAATTTTACATTTAAAATTTGAAGAGAGAGAGAGAGAGTAGTTTGACCAATGATCCACCATCAGTTTTGTCAAGTTGAGCCAAGTCACTCTCCCAGCAAGGTCCCAAGATACTCGGCTCAGAATGGTGCTGACTCATCCTCCTCGCATGTGGCATACATCGAGTCCTATATAGACAATCCAAATTGTGGATGGACAAGCCCTTGAGAATCACATTGATTGAGCAATCCTAATCATCGAATTGATGTCTATCAAATGGACGGTGTCAAGAAAACCAGTGAATGGTCCAAATTCAAGGACGAAAATTAGATGGTAATGATCATCCACTCAGTCTTGCTTTTAGGTTATAATCCGTTCAAGATTAACTCAATGGTTTTGATGATCTGGACTTTGGTATAACCATGCCAAGTGTATGGTAGAAGGAACGCTACCATTTTAAAATGGTGATGAAATATCCAGGTCTTTGCCCCTTAAGAATATGGATTCTCAGTCCTGCGGTTAAGTACTCGAGAGGATTGGTATGTGCTCTACCACTATGGATGGACCAGGACGCGGTTTAGCCAGTGACCCCAACACCCGCCAGCTAGATGGTGTCGAAGCTATGCAGGACCCATCATGATGCATATGTTTATAATCCATGCTGTTCATCCATTTTGCCATCTCATTTTAAGGCACGAGCCCAAGAATAAGGCAGATCCAAATCTTAGGTGGACCACACCACAGGAAAACAGTATTGATTAAACATCCACGGAGGTTGGATGGCAAATAAACATTACAGTGAGCCCTAGGAAGTTTTTTACCGTGGACGTTCAATCAGTACTGTTTTCCTGTGGTGTGGTCCACCTGAAATTTGGATCTGCCTCGTTCTTGGATTCATGCCCTAAAATGAGCTGGAAAAATAGATAGACCGCATGGATAAAACACATGCATCATGGTGGGGCCAATGGGCTTTGACACCAGCTAGCTGGCTAGTGCTATGGTCAGCAGCCAAACCTCATCCGGATGGACACTGCCTTCAAAGAGAACCGATCAGCTGCCGGCATCCAAAGAGAAGTACATGCATTTTCAGACACTAGAAGGGCGCTTAGATTGTAAGTTACTTAATATAAGCTATTTGTGCCTCAAGTAACTTATATTGGCTTCTACTTAATAAGCTGAAGTGATTAAGTAATTTTAAGTTAAAACATTACTTATAACTGATCATAAACCAAACTTATTTATCTAAAATGAGTTACTTATCTACTTCTGTAGGGAGGACAAGTATCTTATTTGGTGGTATCCAAACGGGGCCAAAAAAACATGCGTGGGAGAGGGAAAACAAAAAAAGTGTTCATTTTTCTAGATTTTTAGTAGCTGGGCAAGTTCTCACCTTAAAAATCTCCTTAATAATACAATCTTAACCTTTTGATTTATGGCCTTTGGATTATTAAGAATGTACATATGAGAATTTATCACATTCAAGTAAAAATTATCATGACTCCTCATTGGAAATTTCCAACGTACTAAGCCTCCCTCTAAAATTGGAAGATTCCAATGACTGATTATGACAATTTTTTCATTTTTTATTTTAAAAAAATATTTTTGGTTAGCTTCTTATCACAGAAGTCACTGTCAGTACACACTCCACTGTTAGCCACCCCCTCTAGGGAAACGATACCAAGACCATTCAACCATTCTTGTGTTTATCTTTGTGAAGGCCGCAAATCAAAAGGTTAGGATTGTCCCGTCGAGGAGATTTGCGTGACCTAGTACACATTCCAATGGTTTAGATTACCAAACCATAGGCCCCACTTGTCAAGACTAACAGGCCGTGTACACCATACAAAGATGCACTTCATATAATCCCCTTCCCCTTTACAAGATCGATGTAAAAAGTCGATGTTCGAACAAGGAAACATTTAAGAAGAAAAGACAACGACGGCTCGTGTCCAACCCAATAAAGGTCAAATACGCTACGACACAAACCGTCCAGAGGGCTGTGTATGGAAACCTTTCCATGGACCTAGTGGCATTTGGACTCATTTGGCATCCTCATCACTGCATGAACGCATTAGACCCAGTGCACTCTTGGCAGGTTGCCTTGAAAAACATAAACTGACTAAATGTTGTATAATATGTTTGAAATACCAAAAATTTAAAAAAAATAAACGTAAAACTATTTCTTTTCTTTCACCGGTAAAAATTATGTTATTCTTAAAGTGTAATTCGCCCCCTTATCAATTGCTAATGGGTTATAGCAAATTGATTTCAAGATAAGACAAGCCTATCTAAATCCTGCGTGCAGCAATCACGAAGGGTTCATGAACTTCTGGCAAACTCTTTTAGTGGACCTATTTGCAATATTTTTATAAGGAGATTGCTATTTGTGAAACCCAAGCTCATATTAGACCACTCGCACCACGATCGTACCATCTCGCGACGATTCGTGTAAAGTCGCAAGGGAGCGACCACTCTGCGACACGATGCGCATGTGCGTGTGTGCATTCACCCAACCTGAGCATCTCAATCTCCAAAACTCCAAGTAAGAATACTACACATGTAAGACCTGTAACACCATGAGACTGACCGTATGCTTCAACTTTGACAAAAGCATGTTCCCGACAGACCAAATCGACGAGTTTTAATTGTTATCATATTTTAGTACCGCAATACTCCGAGACTTGTACCCTAGCGACCGTGCGGGTGTTACGATTCCAACGCCACGCGGCACGCCCCATGCAACCATAGATTAGAGTTGTAATTTTTCGTGCAATCTGAGGTGAGACGCACAACGTCGCATGGCGAGTGTGGCCCACATGCAAGGAATTTATAAGGGAATCTCTAATAGTTAATATTCATAAATTCTCATTCTACCCTCACAACCTCACTCATACCACCCCAACTATCCCCTTAACCAAAAGACTCAAATTGCCCCTACTTTACCCCCTTACCTAGCACCTACGTTCCCAAATTGCCCCTACTACCCATACCCCTCTCATCACAAAGTCAAGAGAACTCATACCTTTCATACCCTCTCCCATACCATCCCACTCTCTCTCTCATGCTAATCATTCCCATCTCTCTTTCTCTCTCCATCCTACCCCTCTTTCTTCTCCAATTTCCCTCTTTATCCCACTCCATTCTACAACACCCAAAATGCCAAAACCCCATACGTATCCACTCTTAGTGGAGGAGAGATGAAGAAGAAAAAAGATAGGGAGATTGAGAGGAAAGAGAGATTGAGAGAGAGATAAAAAAAAGTTAAAGAGAGGAGGTTAAGAGCTCGGTGGACCACCCGATCACACCATCCGACCATCAAAGAGTGAGTGCAAGGGTGGAGAAAACCCCTTCTAATTTTCTTTAGTTCCCGTCATTTTTGTGGCCCTACAAAACCCACCATGGTTTGTATCAACCATCTAACTTATTTTTACGGTCATGAAGATCGGATGAAGAGACCATAAAAATATCATCTTGGCCAAGGAAATGTGGACCCCACCCTGGCCCACCGTGATATTTGAATTCCATATAACTGTTCCTCGTTGGACATCACTGGAGTGGTCACGACCCCAACACCCTATACACAAACACATTAAAAATAATAATAATAAATTTATTTTATTAAAAAAAAAAAAAAAAAAAAAAAAAAAAAAAAAAAAACACACAAAGGAAAACAACTACATGATGTGCATATGGAGAGACGCCTGTCCCCTTTTTATGCCAAAGGAATGTGGGACCTACCATGGCTAGAGCTGGGTAGAAACCATCCCGATCCGGTGGATCCAAACTAATCCGAACTAAACCAAAGGCCTGGATCATTGCGGTTCGAGTAGGATCAGTCAGATCCGACCGTTCATCGGATCGAGTTCAGATCAATGTCAATCTAGACCGATCCGATCCGATTCAAATCTATAAATAAGTTAGGTATATTTACTATTTTACCCTAACCCTATATATATATATATATATATACCTTTTACTTTTTACCCTACCCTCCACCCACACTTGAACTGCCGCCGAACCCTAAATCCCCAAAATCTCTCTCGTCTCTACTTGAACGAGCAGGAGCAGGCAGCCATCTCGATCCCGATCCGGCCACTCCAGACTCCACTCAGCAGCCCAGCACACTCATCAGGCCACTCCCGATCCCGATCCTAATCCCTATCTCGATCCCGATCCGGCCACTCCACTGAGCAAATATTGTCATTCATCATCTACATTCATTAGGTAGGTACCCATTCATGTATATTTATATATTTTTTAATTTTAGGAGCGCAATGGTCACTGGTGGACCGCACTGGCTCATTGTGCGGTCGTGGCTCATCGTCCGACCATGGGCCGCTGCCCGCTGGTGGTCCGCCTGCCTTAGCTAGCTGTACGGTCCACTGGATCGTTGTTGATCCCGTCTGCCCGCACTCGACAGCAACCCGAGCCCGCCCTGGCTCACTGATGGGTCCACTAGGCTCGCTGGTTGACCGCACTGGCTCGCTGATGGGTCCTGGGCTCGATGATGGGTCCACTGGCTCGTTGATCAAATGGTATGGATTTGTATTAGATGCGATTAAATGGTATGCAATTGTATTAGATGGGATTAAATGGTATGCAATTGTATTAGATGGTATTAGATGGTATGGAATTGTATTAGATGGGATTAAATGGTATGCAATTGTATTGGATAATATTAGATGGTATGGAATTGTATTAGATGGGATTAAATGGTATGAAATTATATTAGATGGGATTAAATCCTAAGCTTATTGCTTATTGCTTATTGGTTATTGTTTATTGCTTAATGCTTATTACTTATTACTTATTGCTTATTGCTTGCTTACTGCTTAATATGTTTGTATAATTAACTAATTGTATTACATTATGTTTTTGTTAATCTCATTATTGTGCATTGTATACTTAGCTTAATATGTACATTACTTTTTTTGCTTAGATTATTATTGTGACTTGTGACTTGTAATTGTGATTTGTGAGTTAGATAATTAGTCACCTATTTAAGGATTTCTATGTGGCCATACATAAATATAGTATATTTTTTGTAGCATATAAATCGCTCGAATTGTCTCATTTTGGACAGTTCAAGGTTAGATGAATAGTATGCTTTCATATAATCTATTTAAATGTTCATGCCTGACCCGCGATCCATCTCTTCATTTCTCTCTGGATATGTTTTTTCCGTTTCATTTCCAATGCCAAATATCTTCACATTGCTTAGATATTTGGCATCGGAATGTAACAGAAGATCAACTTATTTGGAGAGACATGGGGAGATGCTGCCGAATTTTCGGCGTGGACGTTTAAATGGAAATATGAAAGTATTACAATTTATCCAACTTTGGATGGGTAAATAATTTAGGATTTAATTGTGATTGTGAGTTAGATAATTAGTTACCCATTTGAGGATTTCTATGTGGCCATACATAAATAAAGTGTGTTTTTGGTAGCATAGAATCGCTCAATTTGTCCCATTTTGGACAGTTCAAGGTTAGATGGATAGTGTGCTTTCATATAATCTATTTAAATATTCATGCCTGATCCGCGGTTCATCTCCTCATTTGTCTCTGGAAATGTTTCTTCCGTTTCATTTTCAATGTCAAATATCTTCGCATTGCTTAGATATTTGGCATCAAAATGTAACAGAAGATCAACTTATCTGGAGAGGCATGGGGAGATGTTGTCGAATTTTTGGTGTAGTCGTTTAAATGGGAATATGAAAGTATTACAATCTATCCAACTTTGGATGGGTAACTAATTTATGATTTAGTATAACTCTGTTAGCATTAGATTGTTAATGTTAATATGATTTAGTATATTTCAACTATCAGATGGAAAGTGAAGGTCTTTCCAATACCTCAGGCGGTCGATCAATTACATCGCCGATGATCTTTGAAGATGAAAGATTAGGTCTTGAACCTGAAGAGGTGCCCATTGATACTAGTACCTCACAATCACATATTGCGGGAAAAACAAAAAAGCGATGGGTAATGTGGGATGATTTTGAAGAAGTAACCTTGAAGAACGGCACCGTGAAGATACAATGCAAGTACTGCAAGACTCAGTATGCTAAGCAAGTAGATGGTTCGACTACAACTCTGAAGAAACATATTTCAAAGTGTTATAAAAAAGTGAGAACTCCGGCAGTGCAACAAACACTTTCATTTACGCAAATTTGCAATGGGTTCGTCAGAGGGTACATTGTTCATCTACAAGTATAACAAAGAACTGGTGAATGAGTTGACGGCCAAGTTAATTATTACCAATAAAAGATCATTTCAGATGGTAGAGAGTCTTGTTTTTGTCAAACTAGTCAGATGCCTTAACCCCAGATACGAGAAGGTCTCTCGTACAACAATAAAGAAAGTGTGCATAAAGATGTTTGAAAGCGAGAAGCTCAAGTTGAAAGGAGAGTTGGAAACCATTTTTCGAATTAGCCTGACATCAGATTTGTGGACGACATCCAATCAACGAAATGAGTATATATCACTAACTGCTCACTACGTTGATGCTGAATGGAGGTTTTGCAAGATAATCATAAACTTTCGTTATCTTCCGCCTCCTCATAGTAGCTTGATGATTTCAGACTGCATGTACAGATGTCTTGTAGAGTAGGGAATTGAGAAGAAGATCTCCTCAATAACTCTAAATAATGTCTCTACAAATAATAGCATGATAATGAATTTGCACAACCAGTTTAGGGCCACCGGTGACCTGTATTTTGGTGGAAAGATATTTCATATTAGGTGTTGTGCCCACGTCCTAAACTTGATTGTACAAGACGGCCTTAAAATAATTGATCCCACGATCGAGAACATAAGAGGGAGTGTGAAGTACATACAGGGGTCACCTTCACGATTACATACATGGAAGGAGATCATGAAGCGGTTGAATTTGTCAACTCAGAGAACGATGAAGTTGGATGTCACGACACGTTGGAATTCAACTTTTGAAATATTAGATTCGGTGATAGATTTGAGACTTACATTCTTTCACTATGCGGAGTGTGATAGTGCGTATATTTGATTGCCTTCTGAAAATGATTGGTCAAGAGCTTAATCAATTCGCAAGTTCCTTTTAGGTTTTTACAACAGTATGAAGAAATTTTCAAGAAGCAGGTATCCAACAATAAATATATTTCTGTCAGAACTTTGGAAGGTAAAAGATGTCTTACATAAAAGCAGTAGTGGAACAGACTTTTTACATTTAATGACCATGGGTATGCAGGTAAAGTTTAATAAGTATTAATCTGAGTGTAGTCTAGTAATGGTTGTTGTGATCCCCAATATAAGATGATGATGGTTGAATTCATATGTAGTAAGTTGTAGGGTGCGATGGGTGTCGCTGAGGTTGATAAGATTTATGATGCAGTTAGTGAATTGTACAATTTTTATGTGTGCACCACAAAAGAAAAATCTCCTCATGTGGGTTCTAATTCTGTTATTGATGAAGCACAAGAAGATACGGTAGATGATTTCATGTCTTACGTGGCACAGCGGAAAAGGACTCAAATGCAGATGCCTAGATCAGAACTCGAAGACTATCTCAAGGAGCCACTTCTAGTTGTAAAATCCAACGGCGATGAATTTGATACTTTGGACTGGTGGAGGACGAGATCTGGTAATTTATAGTACTATGTGCTCTCGTTAATGACATAAGACATATTATCAATTCCAATTTCAACCGTGGCTTCAGAATCTGCTTTTAGTACGGGGAGTAGGGTAGTAAGCAAGTATAGAAGCTCACTTACACCTGAATCAGTTGAAGCGTTCATTTGTACACAGGATTGGCTGCGTCCGATATGGGGGAAAGGAAACTCTATTGATGAGGAGTTCGATGAAGAGGAGAGTAACAAGTATGATGAGATAGTACCTGCAGCTACAAGATGAGACACTGCCTAGTGCCTTCTGTTTCTGTTACATTTGCTTCAAAGTTATATCATGATACTTGTAAATATTTTTTAACAGTTAAAGTGTAATATTATGGTTATAGGTGGATGAATATTTCTCTCTTTTCATTTTTACGATTCAATTAGTTAATATTGTTTAAATCTCTTATTATATTGTTCGGTAATTGCGTTCATTTATGACTTTAACTTATTTTTTTTATGTTGTCCACCTAACCAGATATACGATATGTCATCGGAAGATGATGCATCGGCAAATATGTAGGATTATGGAGTCCAAGTCTACTCCCAAGATGGAAAGATAAAGTTACGGTGTAAGTTGTGTAGAAAAACAAATTGTCAACAAAACAAATCGGCTCAAATTACGTTTGGCTTGTCGGGGAGGAGACGCTGCGCCATGTAGCAAAGCTCCTCAGGAAGTCTGAGATTTATTTTAAGTCATTCTCAACTCAAATACAAAGACTTCATACACCCCTCACACTACAACCACAACTAATACAACCAGCCAAAAAATATATAGAAGTAGGCCTATTTTAAATGAAGAAGGGTTAAGTAGAGGAACTGCATCTGGTTCTAGCCGGCCTTCCACAATTAGTAGAGAAGAAGAACAAGAGAAAATTTTAAGGGAACAAGAATGACACGATTATCAAGAGGCCGTTAAAGAAAGCTTGAAAATGGCATCTAGATCAAGGAGCACCACACTACAACATCCACCTCCGAGACAACATGATGTTGAAGCAGGCACGAGTAAACCATCAAAGTTTATTAAAAGTCTCGCAGCATTTTATAGGCAGTTGGGAATCCCGTACAAATCGAATCATAAAAAATGCCTGAAAAAACTTGTTGCATCTATGAATGAGGACGATGGGAAGGCATCCCTACCATCCAATTCAGCAGAGGTGAATGACCATTTTTTAGATACATCTAGTTCGAAGTCGGCCCAAAGTTCTCTCACAGTTGAATCCACAAAAAGAGAACTGAAGAATGATTCTGGCGACGAAGGTAGAGGTGGAGGGGGTTACTATTACGGTTATGGACAAGATTCATCTAGTTACATGCCACAAAGGCATTCATCATACAGAGGTTATTAAATGTACGAAAGTTTATCTAATTTGTATGTTAGTAATTCAATATGTGCATATTAGGTTTATTTACTTTTGATTTTGGACATGGTTTATTTACTTTATTCATTTTATGTCAGGATATGCATGTTAGTTTTACCTAATCTGTATGTCAGTATGTGCATGTTACCCTTAATTTCTTATTATGATTTATGAGCCACAAACACTGTGGATGAAGCATATCTCTTAAATAATAAATATGTTAGTCATATTATCAATGGCTATTCAAATGGAAAGATCAGGTAATTAGTATTATCGTCTTAGACTCTTAGTAAAACTTTTAGGCCATGCACCATCAAGCATCAATAATTAGGTCGGCAACTTTAACGGTTTAGATTTCCATGAAACTATACCTTCTGTATGATTTAAGAATTACCATCATTTTGTTACAATTTTTTTACAATTTTTAGAATTTTTTTGTTTTTTTTTTTTAATTTTCCAAAAAGAAATTTAAAAAAAAAAAAAAATCAGGACTAATCCGAACTGTACCCAATTTGATCCGACTCAGTTTCCCTGACCGAATCGAACTCAGATCGGATCAAGACAGCAGTGGTCCAGATCGGTTTGAGTCAGATGACCCGGACTCGGTCCCGGATCGGATCGAGTTCAGGTCAGGCCTTGTAAATTTCGGACCGAATCGAGTTGGACCCAATCCGATCTTACTCGATGCCCAGCTCTAACCATGGCCCCACCATGATGCATATTTTTAATCCATGTCGTCCATCTACCTTGCCATATCATTTTAGGTCTCAGACTAGAAAATGATGGAAATCCATATCTCAAGTGGACCTCACCCCATGAACAGCGAGGTAGTGACGTCCACCATTG
Source organism: Magnolia officinalis (assembly GCA_021015155.1). Lineage (NCBI taxonomy): Eukaryota > Viridiplantae > Streptophyta > Magnoliopsida > Magnoliales > Magnoliaceae > Magnolia > Magnolia officinalis. Next base: position 25,818,899 of record JAJHSJ010000011.1, on the reverse strand, counting down.
AAACCTTACTAGGGCCTACCCTACTGTTTTGTTTCCATTCAACCTGTGTTATAGGACACAAAGGTCTGGTAGAAGGGAAATCACAAATATCAACACGATCCAAAACTTCATGTGGCCCACGATCACCACGTTGCTGGCAACATGTGTTTGCACGCTGAACAGATGTGGCCAAGCTCGTGGGGCCCACCTTGATGTATTTGTCAGATCCACACCGTCCATCTATTTTGTCAGTTTATTTTAAGCCTTGGGACCAAAAAGGTATGAGGAAGATCCCGACTCAGGTGATCCACACCGTAGGAAACAGTTGGGACTACGAAGTTTACCATTGCAACCTTTCTGGTGCACGTGAAGTATTTTATACCCACGGAGTAAATCCATTTTTTGAGTCCATTCTGGAGTGGATCTACTGATCAGTGGGGCCCACTTAATGTGGTGAGAAATCCACACGGTTCATTCACCTTTCTAGCCTCGTCAAATGAAGCAGACCCAGTCTATGTGGGCTTCACGTTAGTAGTAGTAGTGGTGGATCCCCTATCGTTGAAAATTTCTTGGGCCCACCGCAAGGCCTATTTTCCACTCACCCTGCTGATGTATGTCACACGGATCTAGTGTGAAGGGAATATCCAAATACCACTTTGCTCCAAAGCTTTTGTGGGCCACACCACTCTGTCTGGCGGGGGACAAAAATATCTACCATAGGACCCCCTGATTGCACATGTGATGTTTATATTGTACATCTGCTCCGTCCATCCATTTTTGCACCCATCAGGGATGAGCCCACTACCTCATGGGACCTACTCTATGGACATTAGCCCGAAAAGAAGGTGGATCCAACTCCCAAGCGGTCCACATGAGGAAACATTGGTGATTTATGAATGATGAATTTCCATTATCATGTAGTGCGATATTTTATTTATGTGTTGGTACAATACTTCCTTGATAATTTATGTAGCATTGCTTTTATATTCGATTTAACATTACTTTATATTGATTTAGCCATGCTTTATGCTTGATATGGTATTACACACCTCATATATAGTGCTTATGATTATACGTTATCATATCACATTCGCATCATGTTTGCATAACTTGAATAATTTTAATTCATGATTTTTGGCTTGCTTATATGTGGGAAGGCCACATTGATGACCCTACGACTTGGGACACTTTCAGGAAACCCATAAGAGATGGGGCCATCTTACATGTTTATATGGCTTGCATGACATGATCGCATGACTCAGATGATGGACTCATGCATTCAGCATTGTATGATGCATTTGCATTGCACTCTAGCGACATCAAGGTTGTGGCCTCCGCATTGGACACCGAAAATATTTGTTCTAGCATTAGGGCACTAAGGATATCCTTTGGTGAAAGTCTCTAAACCCTGTGGGCTAACAGGATGCTTCAACGTCGAGACTGAATGGATAACATGAGTGTCTGAGTGCCAAATATCAGTAGGTCGTATCTCCTACTGTGTCGTGGTCGGTTGAAAAGAGGTGTGACCTTATCCGCCCGAGGGTAGGGGGCTATAAGCTAAGTTGAGTTTGACCAGCTCGTAAATGGGTTCGCTATCGACGAGCCCGGTGGGCATTGGCATACCACTGGCAAGGCGGATAGTGAGGTCTCTTCCACTCGCCTGGGCATGCGCGCGATGGGGCGGCAGACAGTGTAGAGTGTACTAGACTCCGGTGATGATTCTAGTAATGATAACTGTACTGAAATGTAGACTTGCTGAGTAGGACTTGCATGTTCAGCATTTGACTCATACATTCATTCATTCATTATCCACTCGGGCTGGTGGTGAGCAACTAAATCATTATGTGCACATTCGCAATGGCCATGATTTCGGCTAGGTATGTGACTAACTTGAGATCACGAGTTTACCACATTGAGTTTATCTATCCAAATCAAGTATAAGACTAGTTTGGATAGAAGTCCCCTGTGATGAACCCCACGGCTTGCGATATAACGTACTATCATCCCGACTACATACACCGGTTTTGTCATTCCTTTTCCATCGTATGCTTTATAGTGGAATATGAAATTTGATTATTTTATACATGATGATTGACAATTCTCATGATTCATGATCGTTCGTCCAAGTAGTATGCCTAAAATTGATCACATGATTTATGATAACGTGACAAACTTTAATAATATGGTAGGTTGAGTTTAACCAACTCATGAAATGGGTCCACTATTGGCGAGTCGGGTGGAGATTGACATACCATTGACAAGGCGAATAGTAAGGTCTCTTCCACTCGTTGTGTCATGCGCGTGATGGGGCAGCATGCTAGTGTCAGAATGTACTAGACCTCGATGATAACTGTACTGAGATGTGGATTAGACATCAGGATTTGCATATTGCATTGCATCCTCAGCATATGACATTTGACCCAGTATGTCTTTGCATCGCATAGCGTGGACGACCAAGCTGATGGTATTTATGGAGTTGTCAATCTGGCCTCCATCATTCCGCTTACTTTGACATTTGTATGCTTGGCACATGTATTGTGCACACACTCTCTAAGCTTCGTAGTAAGCTTATGCATGTTCATTACATGCATTTATGCTAAACCGCAGCAGCATTGAGGCATGAGCATGTGCCCAATCTTTTGGAGTTTTGTTATATCATGTTTTTTCATTTCAACACTGTACTCTAAGATTATATTAGTGGATATGTGATGATGATGTTTTGTGACTTGGGTACACTTGTGGTTATACTCCTTTACGAAGAAAAAAAAAATCACCCTGAAAATCCTCCTTATATGATCCCAGGATTAGAACCTAGTGCTTTGGGTCATGACAACACACACCTCCACATATAAACCATAAGATTTCTTGTCTCATTTCATATGTGGGACAAAAGCAAAAACACACTTTTTCATATGAAAATTTTTAAAATCATTTTGGCGGCATAACAAAAATTCTAAAATTTTTTATTTTTCAAAAACCAAATTTCAACACTACATTCTCTAAACCATTAGTCAATGGCGTGCAAAATTGGATGGACGAGAATGTTTATAGAAGATAGGTCTGGTCACAGACTTTTGGTATCATAAGGTTGCTGGAGTTTTTGCACCGCAATGGAGAAGGGAATGAGCATAATGGACGGTCTAGATAGCTGATACAGATACCAAGAGTACAAATGCATCAAAAAGGCTTACAAAAGCTGAGCTCGCTGGATCATTTCCCATTGAGAGATTTATGATTCATGGGCCACGCAGGGTGAGGCCCATCATATCAAGGGCTGCAGAGGGAATATCCTTGCACTCGTAATTATTTTGCTGGCTCCAACATAATTTCCTGCAGGAATCATGTGATCCTTGAGCAGCGGATAAGAAGCATCCCGCCCCTTGCCGCCTTGAATTTGTACGAGTGGGCCCATTGGTCAAGACCATTGATATGATAGGCTCCTGCTGTGCACGGGGGAAACCCTGTAAAACCTCCTAACGAAGGTCAGTGGAGAAGAAAACATAGGTTTTTTCCTGCTTCCTATTTTGGCCGTTTTCTTAAGGGTATTACATGTAATTTGGCATATTCTTTCTTATAAATACGACAGGGGTTGGACATTCAACCCCACCGGTCTTTTCCTTCTTTCAAAGCTTTTCTACTTTACAACTTCACAGGGTATCAGAGCCTAGGGTTCACTATGAAATATTAGAAGAGTTTTGAAGGATTTGTTGATCCATTCAGATGAATCGTCTATCCATGTCAGCTCCTATCTGATCAATCGTCTGGATTATCAAGCCATGGGCTGCACTTGTACAAACATAAGGCTCAAGTATAATGCACATGTCCATGGTCCTATAACAGCTCATGAAACCATTTGGTCTTCGAGGAAAAATGTCAAATCTTACAATATAACAAAAGGGACCAACCAACCTATGGCTTGGACCACTCTAGAAGGGACCCGCATCTGAGTTTTCCACCCTTGTTTCGTTTGGCTGATTGCCTACACGACCAAAGGGTGAGTCGCCTGCTTATCATAATCGGGGGAGTTAGATTAGCTAGGCTCACGTCTTTCATACACAAGGCGTCTTTCTCCAACCTGACTGATATGGGTAATTCAAATTCATATGGGTAATTCACAATTCAAATTCCAGACCACACTATCTAGCATAGTATGCAAATGTAGGTTTGTTCAAATACCTCCCGACGTATTACGGTGATATATTGGGTCTCTAGCTATTGGATATGGGGTTTTTGCAAAACCCCAAACTGTTATATGTGAATGCCCCTAAAACTCTCAGATGAATAATTCAACCCTTTGATTATAAAATGGTTATGGTGACCATTCATGTCAAAGAAAATTAGCCAAATTACCAATGGGTTGAAATAATCTAATTGAGAGCTTTTATTCGTCATCTTTCCACCATACGAAGTAAGACTCATCATATGAGCAATTTGGATCAATGGAAGATGACCCAGATTCAAAAGCTAAAGTCCCGACATACCATATTGCAATATGTCAGGATGCATTGAGCAAACCTTATGCGTGTATTGTACACTGTCAAAGGCTTTTGACTATCAAGCTCAAATTGTTGTGAAGCCTTGAATCAGTACATTATATAGACCAAATGTAGGTGTAGGGAGCTTAGGGACTGAATACAGGGATGAAGATCAAAAGGGGATTACCTATCAAATGGTGTCAAAGAATAATAATAAGGGCTCAAATCTACGATGATGAACCCGTGTCAGCTTTTACTCCATATTTTGAGAACACTCCTGTCAGAACAGCCCTCTCCTTGATCTTCAATCTGTAAAGCGACGACAAAAACCAAAAGGTAAGTATAAATTGATAGGCATTGGAGAAAGGGCTGCAGCTTGGGTTTGGGTTGACTGGCCCAACCCGTGTTCAGGTCAGTTTGGGGTGTTATAAGGATCCTCAGGTTGGAAAACTCCAACCCAATGGGTTGAGCAAATTCAGGTCAGGTTAGGTTAGGTGGGAATAATCACATGTATTTGGGTCGGATTGGATGGGGATGGGTCGAGTTGGGTCTGTTTAGAGTTGAGTATAGAGGACTTTCAGTCGAGTTCAGGTTGGTAACCTTGGATGAAATTCGGGTCTGGTCGGGTTGTGGGTTAGGTCCTTTGAGTTCATGTTGGGCTTGGGTTGACCCTCAACCCAACCGGCCCAAGTTGCACCCTAGTCGAGAAAATGAACCTCTACAGGGGTGAGTGGGTGGTTGTGCACGCGCATGTGTGTGTGCCTACCTCTTGGCAGATCCAGGGACTTCTAATCTTGAGGCCTTGTCAGATTTCTCTTTGACCATTTGCTGCTTCCGCACCACTCGATTCAATCTCCGCTGCTTAGAGAGCACGCTTCCTTGTTTCTTCGGTCTCTTACTTTCTTCATTATTTGGCTCAGATACATTGACATGTTTGATACCCACTTCGTTCTCTTCCCAGTCTGAGAATGTATGCTCATCCTCCATGCTGTAAACGAGCTCGGAAGAATCTTCATTGCTGCCATTAATTGCAATTTCAGATCCTCCATAGAAGGTTCCTTCCTGTAAATCCCAAGAAAGGCTATCTGCATCTGCATCTGTCTCTTCCTCCATTTCAGGTAACCTCGGCAGAGTAGACGAAGAAGTGCTGACCGCTATTTGTTTGGAATTGTACTGTGGATCTGTAATCTCACAAGTTATCTTCTTTTGAATCTTACCAAACTGTATACTTTGCTCGAAATATGTCTGCACAAACCTTAAACATACAAGAGAAGAGTTGATTATGCATAGAGAAACCTTTATTTAGTCCCTGAATATGTGCAAACCCTGTTGAGCCACAGAATTGAAATGTATGCTTGAAATAAAGCTCCTCTCCTTATGACATACAGATCCAAGACAATACAAACCGAACTGAATTTCAAGACATAACAAGATCCAAAAGAAGACTCAGCTGCTGTACTGTTACTCTACAACATGTCGTGTAACCAACAATGCTTGTGGAAATAATAACCATTATATGGGTTGTTATTTTCAATAGTGGCGGTAACGGGTGTCATCTGTTGGAGTATTTCAGTAACGCATGGATTTATCTACTAGAAAAAGCTTATGATAGGATCTTTAGAGAGTTAAACGGGTGGATGTTGGAAATAAAGGAGTTGCAAGAGAATATATAGACATGATTTAGGATATGTACGAGGGATCGGTAACAAATGTGAGGACCACTAGTGAAAAGACAATTGAGTTCCTAGTTACTGTTGGCATGCACCAGGTGTTGGGATTGAGCTTGTGCCTTTCCTCATTGGTTATGGACGAGAGAACAAGGCATTTGCAAGAAGACATCTAATAAGGACATCACGTCACGTACGCCCTTGCGTACATATCAGAGGAGGCGGGCTGCACCGATTTCCCTATGGCTAGGCGAGTATCCATGATCTTGCTGAAGACCCCGTGTGCATGTGCAAGCATCTAAAAGACCCCACACTGGGAAGATGCACATGGGCTACTTTATGGAGTAATCCAGACCGTTGGATTGGAGGGACGCGACGTCGGGCCATTGGATTGCATGGATCACATGATCAGGCCATTGATCGTTGATCGTCCACATCAGTTTTAGACTTTAACATATTTTATGATTTAATTTTTAATTATTTTATATTTGGACACATTATGAGTGTTTTAGTTGATTTTATTTAGACTAGGATTATTTTCGTTAAAATTCACAAGACAGAGAGATTACTGTAATTTTGAAACTTCTTGAATCTATAAGAAGATGGAGGCGTGTGACCTCTCTCCCATTGGATTTCGTAGACAAAAAAAAAAAAAAAAAAAAAAAAAAAAAAAAAAAAAAAACTCTTACTTTCTTCTTCTATCTTCATGCGATTTGAAGATACTTCCATGCGATTTGGAAAGAAGATTAGTGCGAGGCTAATCTTCATCAACGGAGATGCGAGGTCTCCATCTATCCCCACACCATCTTCTCTTTTCTCCCCCATCTAGGTATTTTCTTCAGGTTCTTCATTCTCCCATCCCAGATTTTCGTCTTCTCCCTAAACTCAACTTTCACATACCCATCCACAATCCAAACCCTAACTAACCTAAACCCATCCACCCCACGCCACACGTGTGACCATACGACCACACATGTGAATCCCACATTGCCCCTTTTTTGGTTCCCCATCATCATTATATCAAACCCCTCTCTTCCATCCCCAAAACCCTAACCTAAACCTAAAATTCCTAATTTTCCTATTTTCCCAAATTACTCAAACCCTAATTTTCACCCTAGATTGTATTAGGTTTTCTATTTTGAAATAGACTATACCCTATGCTAATTGGATGTCCCTACATCCATTAGATCCTAGTTTCTTTTTATTTAATGATCTTGTGTTACGATGTTAGTAGCTTAGGCTAAGACTATACATGATGCTCTTTTGATTTTCATGATATTTGTGATGATTATAGCGATTTTATTTTTATTTTTTTTGAATATCTTAATTCGGCTATTGGATCTCACAAGTTAATTGGTTCATGCATCGGTCCTACATCAACATCCCATGACATGGGAGAATGAAGAACCTGAAGATGACATAGTTTTGATTGGGGAGGGCGTAAACACAAAGCTAGATTTATGGAAGGGTGTTTTAGAATCTAAAGGATTTAATATTATTTAGATTAAACGGAGTATATAGAGTGCAATTTTAGTAAAAATAAGAGTGGAAACAAGGAATTAGTTAAGATTCCTAACCAAGAAGTTTCCCAAAATGAGCACTTCTATCATCTTCGGTCAATAATTCCTGAGAGTGGAGAGATTAAGAAGGATGTTGCCCATAGAATTCAAGCAAGGTGTAAGAAATGTAGATGTGCCTCTCGAGTTTTATGTTAACGTCACGTACCACTCAAACTAAAAGAGAAATTTTCTAGGATAGCTACAAGACCAGCAATGATGGATGAGTGGCAAGACAAGGATAGAATAAGAAATGAATGCATTCAAGGGAACTTAAAGAGTAACACTAATAGGTAATAAGATGAAGGAAAGTAGACTTGGATGGTTTGGTCATATGCAACTGAGACCAAGAACTGTGCCGGTTAGAGTGAGTTGGTAAAAGTTAAAGGCTCTAAAAGGCAAATGGAAGGTTCAAAAGGTCATGGGTAGAAGTTGTAAGAAAATATTTGATGACCTATGGTCTAAGTAAAGTTATGGCTCTTGGAGTGAAATGGCAAAAAAGGATTCAAGTATCCAACCCCAATTAGTTGGGATAGTACTTAGATGATGATGATAATTATCGAGCAATGGGTGCAAATCCCCAGCTCGGCAGGTTTGAGCCGGTCCTTCTCTTGGATCTAAGAAATGCTTGGTTTTGCCAAATTTTATTTTTATTTTTACTATAACTAATTATTGAGTAATTAAAAAGAATTGTTATCCATCTGTTGGATGTGGTCACTTCTCAAAGGTTGTTTCCGATTATTTAATAATAGGCCTTTCAATTGCCCAATTTTTCTATTTTTTTCTATGAAGTATTTTTTTCCTAGGTCTACAATTTCTCTCGTCCTGGAAATCTCTTCTTTCTACGATTTCTCTCGTCCTTGAAATCTCTTCTTTCTCTGCTTTGGGGAATATGGAAGGTGTTGTGATTGTATTTGTGTTGGGTTTTTTTTACGTCCTATGCACATTGTTGGAAGTCGGACGTTGGGCGATTGTTTCCCGAATAGCATGTTCGGAGCCTACATGAGCGATGAATTCTACCGAGGTACACAAACTATCTCAAAGAAAGTGACGCAATCTGGACTACATCGAGCACAACATCGTATTCGTGAATCATCTGCAGTGATCTTGCAATTCCATATATCAGGTTGTGGTGTTCCTTTCACTGGATTGATTTATTTTGGTTCTGCTTACTTTCAATAAACAATATCTAACATTATCCACACATTATATCTTCACATATAACATTCAAATGTACAAGTATGAGCAATTATTTTTAGGAGATGGTCATTAGTAAACAATGAAGATGGATTAAATATTATCATAAGCTCATCATCATAGCTTTGCCACAATTATCTAGGGTCAGATTCACAGACCTTGTTTCTCCAATCAATGCTAAGGACCTAACCCCAATAAGTTAACAAGCCTTCATGTCCTTCTCATTGAAATTACATGGATATTCTACCACGACGCGTGCGGAAGCTTGGCGGAGCTATAAAATTATGGCTAAGTCCTAGAAAAGGGGTGATTAGGATCACTTTAAAATTCTTTGCCTAATTAATACAATTTACCAATTAAAACTAATAAGGCAAATTAACACTAAGGCTTCCAAGCCAAAGTGGATCCAATCACATAGACTATAAGAGATATACTAATCAAGAAACTAGTTTATAGGGAGATAGTGAACTTGCGTGTGCATTGCAAGTTAAGTACCTAGCATACAATCCAATTCAAGCATTCATATAGTTTGACTAAAAAATCGCATAAGCATGAATAGAATTATGCTCAATTGACATTCACAAACACAAGCATGTATAGAGTATAGTGGTTCGGTTTCCCTACTCCACTCTTGGCGGACGCACTCTCCTCGAACGTACCGATATTCACTATCTCGAGAGTTATCAATAGGTTCAACCCTAACCTTTACAAGCGTACACTCCTGTCGAAGGCCTACATAAGGTCTTACAAATGTACAACCGTCGTAGGCCTACACAAAGACTTAACATACGTACACTCTCGTCGGAGGCTTACACAAGGACTTGACATACGTACACTCCCGTCGGAGGCTTGCACAAGGACTTACACATGTACTCACTCGTGTTGGTGACGATACGGTCCTATATAAGAACCCACGCGAGTTTGGGTCAAAAACTCTATACGTAGTCCTACACAAGGAAGGAGTATGAATGGACTCTACAATTGACACTTGTCGAATTGACACTTGTCGAATTGAGCCCCTTTGTTGCACCTTGCTTGGGTTGCTTGATCGATGTTCTCCCGTGCTTCAATCAGCTCCACTTGTGCTCCCTCGATCGTTGATGCCGATGCTTCAACACATATGATCAACCGCCTTGCATATGATGCCCTGATGAGGTGACCAAGGTGGTGAGAGGATGGTGGAATCTCCTACAACTAATGGATAGTTGATTTCCTAGGGGATTCACCTTAAATGGATGTTCTAAAGGATTTAGACAATGATTTAACTATAGGTTTAATGTCTAATATCTAGAACATGGAGGAGATCAAGTTCATCTTCAAATGGAGTTTGAAATGCCCATTCAAGTGATAAATCACAAGTCATCTTCAAGATCACTTAGGTCTCTTTAGTTTAGAGGCTTAGGATGAGGGATAAGAGTACGGAATCACCTAGGCTTCTATTGCACCAAAAACACATCCAAATGCCCAAGGTCCGTATGCCCTGAATAAAAGAATCAAGTTCCAACGGTCTAAAAAATGGGCAGAAAACGGCACATTCGATCGATCGACGTGAGTCCTTAATTGATCGAGCTCTGTCGAATTTGGCCATAAAAACTCACTGAATAGTTTTGGCCACGTTCGATTGATCGAGCTCGGCCGGCGATCGATCGACTCGATCAATCGAGCTTCGCTCGAGAGACGTTGAGATAGGCCAGAGATCTTTCTGTATAGTTTTGGCCATGATCAATCAATCGACCTTTTCTCAAGCTCTCCTATGAACCTGTTGTTTTGGGCAGTTTGGTTTCAAGCAGCTCAGGACCTCTATAGCCTATCTAAGCATGTTCAAATGGAGCTCCTAAGGCTATGTGATGATCAAATAAAGGTTTTCCTGTTAAGGTTAGGATCATCTAGAAGTTAGGTTGTTTTGATTCTAAGGTTAGGGTCATTAAGGCACCTCAATTTACTTGTTTCGTCAATCCTTGATGCTCCAAGTCTCCATGTGTCTTCGGTCTTCAGCTTCCAAAGGTTCAACCAACTCACTAACCCATAGACGCATGTGATTGACAAATAGGTACACAAATTAGTGCACTAACAACTACCTTATTCCACATCCTTCTTAGTCTCCCTCTCATCTGCTTTTCAAGCTTTTCAATCAAGTCAATTCCCTTCCAAACCAGAACCATCTCCTATCTTCATTGCACATGACCGAACCACCTCAATCCACACTACATTTATCTCTTATTGCGACTACACCCTTTCACTTCAGATGATCACATTCTTAAATCTATCCTTCCCAGTTTTCCTACATCTATCTCAACATCCTCATCAACACTATATCTCTGCTCATGCTGCTAACCACCCAACACTCTATCTTATATAGCATAGCTAGTAGAATAGTTGTCTTATAAAAAATTTCCCTTTTTAGGTTTCATAGGCATGCAATGATCACACACCCTAGAGGCACATCTTCACTACAGCCACCTAGCTCTAATTTTGTTGGAACCCATCAATCTCACAAGCCTTTTGAATAAGAGGCCAAGCTAACAAAACACATCACTTTGAGGAATCTCTTGACCATTAATTTAATTTGTCTCTATAACTATTTTACTGAAGTCTCATTCTAAAAATATTCCAGCTTGGTTCTACTAATTTTTAAGCCTCTACACTCTACAGCCTTCCTCAAAACCTGCAATTTAAAGTTTGCCCCCTTTCTAGTCTCATTGACTAACACCATGTCAATTGCAATTTGCAAATAACATACATCCTAGTGACAAATCTCAAATCTCATTCTCGGGAATTTCTCAATACAAAAATCTCTTGGGAAATCTTCAGATTTTGAGGATTTTTTTGGAGATATTATCAGAAAAATCTTGCTAAAAATAAATTATTATGAAATATTTACTGTAAATTAATAGATAATATAATTATATAATGAAGTACCAATATTTAAAATAATTTTTCATTAATATTGGGATATTTTTGCAGTAATCGCAAAAAAGTAAAAACTGCTATGTGAATATCTCACAATATTAGCGCAATAATCTCATTTATTAACTTTCTTGCACAAACATTGCAAGATTTTCAATTTCTCAACAGTATTTGTCACACCGCATACATCTAGGGAGCTCATCCCAGACACTAGCATTTATTCATCTATAACAAGTGCAAATAGGTAAGGACTCAATGTCAACCCCTAATGAAGGCCCACCACTGCTAAGAACCCATCAATTTCATTCTAGCTCATTCTCGCTCTTATGACACTCTCATATTTTTTTTAACGATGAAGATATATCCTTGTGGGACCACTTTCGTCCTCATCACCCATCACATATCCTCCCTAAGTACTCTATTGCATGCTTTCTCCGTATTTGAAAAAAGAAAAACCTATGTAGATTATTCCACTTATATCTAGACATCCATCACTTGTTTACATAGAAAATTAGCTTCAAATGTGATCTCACCATCAGTTTGCTCTCATCCTTGTAATGGTACCCCAACATGTCTTTAATGAAACACCAACATAACCTCCTAGGACCACTTTCCTCCTCATCACCCACCACATAACCTCCCTACACCATGTGCTTTATCCAGATCTATGAAAGTCATGTCTAGATATTTCTCTTATATCTACGCTTCACAATCAATTGTTTAAATAGAAAAATAGCTCCAATTGTTGATCTCCCTGAATTAATTTTACAATATCCTTGTTTCTGGTTGTAAACTTTGTTCCACTACCCTCTCCCAAAGCTTCATAGTATGGCTCATAAGTTGGATCCCCTTACTGTTTGTGCATCTTTGTGCATCTCCTTTGTGCTTGTAAATAGATATTATGGTCCTCCATTCATCTAGCATGTTGTCTACAAAAAATTATAGAAAAGGCTAAATCACCAAACTAATCCGATTTCAACCAATATCTTCCACACTTTTGTAGGTATATTATGTCCCCCACTGTTAGAGTTTTTTGAAACGCTGCAAATTTTAGAATTTTTGAAAATTTCCTAGTTTATAATAAACCCAAATTTATGGATCCTCATCTAAATATCGTCAAGTTTCTAAGAATAGAACACAAGGGCTAGGATTTACTTGATCACTAGCATTAAAAAATGCATATATTGTTGATGTTGTGCCTTTATGGAAGGCTCTCTCCCAGATCTATCCCAAATGAGGAGAGAAGGACACCAACCCTAGATCAAAGCTCGGGCAACACGATAAGGCATCCACAAGTGAACGCATGGAAATGTGGATAGATGGAGGTTGGATTCCCTCTCGTCTTCTCTTCTTTCTCTTTTCTTTTCTTTATTACTTTCTCTAGTGATAGTGCTCAAGGGGTGGTGGAATGTCCAAGGCTCTCTGTCCAATCCCTCTAGCATAGGATCTACTTATAAGGAGTTAAGGTTCAAGGGCAATACCAATATAGTACTCCACCACTCTAAAGACTTTGATATGCCCTCCTATATCTAAAGTTTGTAATCCTGCCTAACCATGTATGTACCTAGATTGACCTAATCCCTCCATTGACCAATGGTCATCCACCCTTGATCCAATACCCATAAAAATCAAGTGGACCACAAGATCTCAACAATTAGAATTACCATCAAGTGTGGTTAAAACCTTTTAACAATTAAAACAAGAGATCAATGTTAAAAACATTTATAAAACCTTTTAAGTGTTGAGTCTAGCAAAAAACCACTTGATGGATGGTCTAATCTATCAAATTTGAGCCATAATAATGTTCCTAGGTAACCACTGGATCCCTTAATGGATCATATAGGCCTCAACCTTATCCTAATGAAGAAACCCAGCAACACCCACTGTAACGCCCCGTCACTGTTGGACATGTGGATGGGCACACGTGGGCGGACGCTGAAGTGGGCGGGGCCTAAGGGCCTGGGCGAGCTACCAGTGGTTAGCAGGCTACTGTGTACGCAGTAGGGGTTGAACTTGTCCCACATCAGAAGAGTCGTAGGAAGTTATGGTGGTTATATGTGGGGTTCGCGCCTTAAGGATACAACGCGTTTTGGGGGCAACCCCGAGAACAAAGCCGTGAGTCCTCTGGGCAAAGCGGACAACATTGTGTCCTTGGGTGGGTCGTTTCATATGGTATCAGAGCCGAGGACGGTTCTGCTCTCGGTGGGGGATATTGTGACGCCCCGTCACTGTTGCACATGTGGGCGGGCACATGTGGGCGGACGCTGATGTGGGCAAGGCCTAAGGGTCTGGGCGAGCTACCAGTGGTTGGCAGGCTACTGTGCTGGCAGACTACTGTGTACGCAGTAGGGGTTGAACTTGTCCCAAATCGGAAGAGTCGTAGGAAGTTGTGGTGGTTATATGTAGGGTTCGCACCTTAAGGATACGACGCGTTTTGGGGGCAACCCCGAGAACAAAGTCGTGAGCCCTCTGGGCAAAGCAGACAATATTGTGTCCTTGGGTAGGTCGTTTCACCCACATACAAGCCAATACAGGTGACCCCTTAAGGTGGGCAAAGAACATTACATCAGGAGCTTGAACTCCTCACATATCCTCAGGTTTGAGAATTAATTAACACTAGTACATACACAACTTTATCTAGATTAAGCATGATGAATTTCTCGATCCAGAGACTTAAAGTGATCCTCCAATCCATGTATCCAATGGATTTAATAACAAGATCCGGTATCCATGAATACAAACATTCCTACGTAGAGTAGGACAAAGGCACCAACTTCTCGTCATGCCCGACGGTGGAGACCTCCCATCCCGACTTGTTTGGTTCCCTCATACAGGATGACCACATGAGGGTAACCATAGGTTTGTCCTAAAACATGCTAGGCAGTCATGGACTAATAAGGTACTGATGATGCGGGACAATTAACCACTTGCTCTAAAAGCTCGAACTGTTAGAGTATGGCGAATTAATCCATTTATCTCATAGCCTAGGTCCCACATCTCATGGGTTTAGGACCTCGGCTAAACCCCCTTCGTGGGCCCCAAATCACATGGATCGCCCACCCCGAGCGTGCCCCCGCATCCCACAGGCTACCCCACTCGAGCCCGATGTGAAATGCGCATTAATCACCCCTGGTGAGGAGTCTCGAACACGAGACCTCCCCCGTGGGCCCCAAATCACATGGGTCGCCCACCCCGAGTGTGCCCCTGCATCCCACAAGCGACCCAACTCGAGCTCAGTGTGAAAATGCCCCTGCATTAATCACCCCCGGTGAGGAGTCTCGAACACAAGACCTCCCACTCTGATACCAATTTGATGCAGGACAATTAACCACTTGCTCTAAAAGCTCGAACTATTAGAGTATGGCGAATTAATCCCTTTATCTCATAGCCCAGACCCCACATCTCATGGGTTTAGAACCTCAACTGAACCCCCTTCATGGGCCCCAAATCACATGGGCCGAGTGTGTCCCCGCATCCCACGGGCTACCCCACTCGAGCCCGGTGTGAAATGTGCATTAATCGCCCTTGGCAAGGAGTCTCGAACACGAGACCTCCCTCGTGTGCCCCAAATCACATAGGTCACCCACCCCGAGTGTGCCCCTGCATCCCACGGGCGACTCCACTCGAGCCCAGTGTGAAAATGCCCCTGCATTAATTGAGATCCATGGAACAGAACTCTCCCTTGACTAGTGGTCGTTGTGCCTAAATTCAAGTTCCTAGGGACAAAGGAAACCCTCTACTTTTAACCCATGTACATATTTTTTGAAGATGATGGCACCAACTCCTCAAACCTTTTACCTAAAGGTTAAGAAACCATCACCTGGACCAACCTTGCAAAGAAGAGGAATGGTATATATAATTAAGATATGCACATATATTAGTTATGGCATTAATAACATGTCCACACATGACCCATGATCATCATGATTTATGGATAAGATCATCACATTAGTTGTTTAAGGTGCACAACCGTAACCTTCCTTTCCTCTTCTTGTTAAGGTTACTTTTACTTTCCCCTACACATATTCTTTAATAATAGATATGCACTCTAAAACCCCCAAGCCTAATGCCCCTCCGAGTTCTATTCCCATGCCTGCATCTTCAATCTAGAAAGTCCAAAATCAACCTCTCTGTCTCTCCCTAATCACTTCATATTTCACAAAGATCCTCCTATCCTTGCCTTTCGATGCATCTCAAGTGATTTATATGTTCACTTTTCCTTTCACTCACTTTTGCTAGTTTGTAGAGATCTTTTTGTTCCTGTAAAGTTATTAACTTACTAAACAATAATTAATCATATGTTTTATACTTCGCTAACTACTTTCTTTGCTTCCCATTTTATTTTATATGTTTCAAGGACCTACTTCTCCACCATACTTCATAATTGTACCTCTTTTTGCTCATTGCCTTACATACCACATCCCTCCCTCCACCCTGAAAAACCAACATTTCTTCACATTGCCTTTAGACTCCCCAGGAACTTCCTTCACCACTCTTTCTCATATAGGCAACTATGATGTCCACATCTCCTAGTCCCAAGCCTATCCTTTAAGATTCCACTTTCGCCTTCTCACTTAATCTCTAAATAACACTAACCTCTCCCTTGTGTTAATTCCAACTCAATTCTTTGGCAACTTTTACTCTCGCCTCCTCTTTTCCTACCCCTATGCACACATCTAAGATCACTAGTCTACATTGTGTTTATCACCATGCCAACTTAGAAGCGTTCTTCTATTTTTCAAAATAAGTACTCTCTATTTAAGTCATATGCTATTGAAAACTCAAAGATCACCTTTCCAGATTCATTTCTTTCCCCAAACCAATGTCCCTCGTGTACCCTCGCATATTCACCACTATTCTTTCCTGCTACAATTGACTCTTATTGCATATATTTAAATCACTAGCATATATTGTGTGGTCAAGGATTCACCTAGTATAACCTCATAATCCTTGCATGTTAATCGTTTTGTACTCCGAAGTCTACTTGTTATAGGTATGGTCCATTTTTAAAATTCCCCAAATGTTCATCACCTTTCAAGATTAAGTACTCATTGTCAAGTGAAAAGTCATATTCCATTGCAAACTCCAAGATCACCTCTCCTAACTCATTTCTTTCACGAAACTCATGTGCCCCATGTACCCTCTCATTCTAGCCACCATTCTTCCCTAAATGCCCGTTGAAGTCCTCACCAATAGATGCTCATTATTCCTCTGGTAATCCTTGCATTAGCTCATCCAACACTTTGCAAAATGTCTTTTAGCACTTTCTCTGTCTTTTGTAGGGTGTATATGCAATAATAGATTTTTTTTTTTAGGTAATAGTAAACTTATTGAAAGGCATGCCAAAAGGCGAGGAAAGAATACAAAGCCAAAAGAAACAGATAAGAGATAGAAAAGAGAAGCCCATGAGCCAGATTAGGTTGCTTTTACATAAACTACCCAACCCGAAATAAGATAATTGATTCTAGAAATAGCTTCTTCAACTGATATGGCTACATTTAGAAAACAACAAGCATTTCTCGCTCCCCATACAATCCACATAATAGCCATGATATGAAGTCTCCACCTAGCCTTGACAAATTTCCCCACCATTCCTCCATGCCATGCCCAAAGAAGATCCTCCATTGCTTTCGGCATAGCCCAACTAATATGGAAAAGACCCAAAGAATGATCCCAAATCTTTTTCACAAACGGGCAGTAAATGAAAAGATGATCGATCGATTGCCCATCTTGCATACACATAAGGTATATGTTAGGAAAAACAAGGGATCTCTTTGGAGGTTGATGATGGTAAGGATTTTCTTCCTACCCACCAACCAAACAAAAACAGCCACACGAGGGGGAGCGTCATAGAAAAAATGATGAAAGGGGAACAGAGGGTCACTCAAGGTGGAAGAAGCAGAGTTCAAACCATAAAAGCAATCTCACCGAGAACTTTCCGGAACTATGAACTGACCACACCATCGAATCTGCCTCTTAAGGAGAAGGAAGAAAAATTTTTAGGAAGTCAAGTAATTCAGTGAAATCATCAATTTCTACATCCGTCAAGTGCCTGCGACACGGAGGTTCTATACAATAGTCCCGCGGCATATAGAATAATAGGCCATGACTGAAATGAATCAGTCAGCCAATATAAGGGCCAACCTGGTGAATAATGCTAGGAAGGGACTCTCCACACCAGGAATCCCTTGTCTTCTTGTTTTTCCTCTTTTCCACCCAATCTTGTCTTCTCTTTTCCACCCGATCTTGTCTTCTCTCCACACAATAACAGTATTAATTATCTCCTGCCGAAAATCAATAAAACATCCAATAATCTGTCCTCTAAAATTTTATCTACAACTATCCCTACCTATTCTTAGTATTATCCGTCCCTACGCACAACAATTTATGGGGTTTTGCTTCTTTCCACCATCTCCGACAAGCATACTATATATTAAACCTACTCCTTTCCATTGTATCCACCAAATCAGTATTCTTACCTAACAAAGTACCTACTTGCCACATTCCAAGTAATGAGACAAATTTTCCTCGTCCAGATTTGCTTCTTTACCAACATCCATCTACTCCGGTGCCGCAAGCTTTGCCCAGATTTCACAATAAAAGGGCATTGTTGCAAAGTATTGCTTCCAAAAGATGCCATAGCACACCCTTGCATGCTTTCAACCACAACCAAATTTGAAAATTATGCCTCATAACTTGTAGGGAACCCCTAGCATACCATTTCTCATTTTCCACCATGAGGTTTACAAATTATGGCTCTTTTTTTTAAAAAAACAGAATGAGCTAGCTTAATTATGATTTGAAACAAGCTTCATCTAAGGTATCTTGGTCAAAGATTGACAAGGTCAGCTGCCTACCGAACATCAATCCTCCTTTTTTAAACGAGGTGGAGACTGGCAGGTGAAGCAAATTAAAACAAAGATTACGTTAATATTGATAAAAATAAAGTTTAAATTTCATATGCCTTGCAGGCTAATCTTTACCATTTTTATCATTTTTCGTATGGAATAACAGCCATTATTGTTATATAAACTCCATTGATCATCACGTGATTGTCACTCTTGCAATGATTTGACAAAAAGCAATAAGATCTCAGTATTGAATTGGGACATAAATGCATGATTAGATACAGGCTAGGTCTGATCTTGGATTCAGTCTGTTGACGACCTAAAGAAATACATAGGAAAGAGAAGACGAATTGGAGAAGACCTATAATTTATGAGCTATGAATTAACGGTTTACAATGGGTTAAAAGTATTATTTGATGCAATGTCAACAAGATGATTCCAGGGACAAAGTCAAATAAAAGGCTCAAACAGGACAAGACCCTCGGGACTCATTTGAGCTTGTTCCGACTCAATTTAGTCACACGATGTGACTAGTCTATATCGCAGTATGCACAGTGTGATTCATCCATATCAGCAAGGAATGTAGTGTGACTAATCTGTATTGGTGACACAACTCATCTGCGTACAGTGCGAAAAGAAAACATGCAAATCAAAGTTTTAGATGATTGTTGCAACTCATTTGAATCATCGATATCAACAACATGTCCTAGAATTGGCAAGGCCCAAATAAGGCATCGGATGGATGGTCTTTATGCCTACTCAAATATTGACATATATAGACATGATGGTTGTTTTGTTCCCTTCAACCCTCGATGACCCTTCAAAGAGTCATTATGACCGGTAACTTGCTCACATGCAATGATCCTGGAGGTCCTGAACCCACATATTAGCCAATTTCACTATGACTTTGGACACACATATGTCCAGATACATCCATTGATTCAGTAGGAGATCTGGGTCTAAAGAAGATTCTTCCCTCTGCTGCATTCAGAGTTTGGGCCAAACTGAGAAGGACTATATGTGTTAAGGGTCCACACTGGTCAGCCACTACGTTTCTTCAGCACATGGGTGCCACCATGATGTATCTGGGGAAACAACAGTAGATACAGATTTACCATAAGCAAAGGTGGCTGGGTGTTGGCGCTTATGTTTTGAAGCTGGCTGAAAAGCCCCTCTATAGTGAGGACACGCTAATTGCAAGAAACCAGCTGCTTGGCCTTTCATAAGTGGGGCCAAAATGAAATGCCCATAACAAAGATGCTTACTGTTTGTTCTTGATCACGAATCATTCACACCCCTTTCTGGTTGAAGTTTAAACGGTCATGATGGTTATTTACTAACTCTAACTAGCCAATTAATCTCTCATGCGTTCAGCCAACAGTTAACATGGTCAGATCAGTCAATAGTTAATCCGAGTCAAACCTATCAGTGTGGGGTCAACACTTCTAGGAAAATAACGAGTTTCTCATGCAACGATGCATACATAGCAAAAGTGTACCTCAATCATCAGTATCCCACACCCTCGCACGCGCAAAGGTAAACAGGACTCCCATACTACAGTTTAGTTTACCATCAAACAAGCAACAAAAATCACAGCACAAGTTGTGTCCCAAAAAAATATCTTAATGAGAACTTCTCTCTGAGGTCCCAGTTTAATTATAGCCAGTCATCTTCTTCTTCTTTTCTCAACAGAATAAACTAACAAAGAACCTCTGTTCAGATATTTTAAGAGCAGTTTATAAATGCAACAAAATACAAATGATCAGCATGTCCTATAGGTAGACAGAAGAATGATAAAAGGAACCATATTATTACCTACATGCAGTCTCTTCAGATTCGAAGTAAAGGAAGGCAAAGCCCTTGCAAACAGGGTCCCTCGTCTTTTTGTTTCCAGAAACTGCTGGGATTATATTAACAATGCCAGGAAACCCCTTAAACGCCAACTGCAGATCCCTATGGATGTTCTTTTTCTTTGGAAGGTTCCCAACACAGACCTGAATTCCACTTGGAACAACTTCAGATGCTGCAAATCTCCGGTAGGGTAATGCAAAGTCAGATTCTACAGTTATGGAAGGGTATAAAACAGAAGTATTGCAACAAATCAATACAGAAAGAACTACTCCCTAGATCTTGAATTCTCTTCCAAGTATCTCATGCATCAAATTCCCAGATATCCTTGAACATCCTAGAAGCTTGGAAGTTGTGGTCCTTTCCAGATAAACATTGTTATGAACGGTCAAGATCCCTTAAGTATCACAAGAAATGCCAAGCACTGATCTATGGTGACTGCAGTTATATCCTGCTTGGATTTTCCAGTTTCTTGGTAAACTGAAGCATTAGAATCATGCAGATGTATGATGACCCACGCATGCACAACATGCCACAGGTTCACATTATTCCCACCCATTTAATAATATTCAGATTTGTCCCCTCAACAACTTTACTTGAGAAGTCATTGCCAGTGTTCGAAATATCGATACTATCGGCCGATATATCAGCCGATATTATCAGTATTGCAGTCCAGCGAAACGAAACCCTTCGGAAGATACTAAAAATTTGAAAAAATTTACATAATTCTTTGTATCGATCAATATATCGATAAATATCGCATAATATCGCCAAATATCATTTGATATCGCTAAATATTGTTCTAAATATCGTGCGATATCAACGATACTATCACTTTTATCGGGATTTTATTTCTTTTTTCAAGAAATTTGCTATACAACACCTGTGGGGGCTACTGTAACCAACTCCGGGATGTTGGGAGAGCATCATTATCCGGAAAAAAAAAAAAAAAAAAAACTTTCAAGAGTAGATTTCGGTACCTGTAAAGAAGATCGCCCTGATCGGAAGCTACGTTTGATGGCCCATTCGAATCCAAGTCTCTGATTTGGAGAGATTTGGGCGCGAAATCCATAGAAATCCTCAAAATCCTGTCATTTGGGAGAGATTTTAGGGTTCCGGAATGTCAGAACCCTCTCTGCTTCGAAAAAAAGGGCCTCGAGCCCTTATTTACAGGAAGCGGATGGGCTGGTGTACTGCACACCACTGACCTGGATGGTGTGTTGACATCACCAAGTTCTGTGGGTCCCATCATGAGTTATATGTTATATCCAAACCATTCGTCCACTTTGCGAGCTCGTATTAAGTCTTTAACCAAAAAATTAAGACAAATCCAAAGATCAAGTGGACCACACTGAAAAAAGTTGTAGGATATTAAATGTCTACCATTGAAACCCTTTGGGGGTCATAGAAGTTTTGGATCGATATGATATTTGTTTTTCCTCTTCATCAAGGTCTTTGTGACCTCATGAACAGATTGGATGGAAAATAAACGTTATGGTGGGCCCTAAGAATGTTATAACGGTGAGAATCATTGCCCTCACTGCTATTTGTGGTGTGGTCCACCTGAGCTTTGGATATGACTCATTTTTGGGCTCATGATCTAAAATGATCTCTCCAAATGGATGAACGGTGTGGATATAATAAATACATTATTGTGGGGCCCATGTAACTTTGATCTCCTTTGAACTGTTTGTACAACTTAGCTCGAGGATTTTCAGCGCTATCTTCACGGACGCGGATTTCCTGCGAAAGCCTTTGCAGGAAGTTCCTGTGCTGGAAACTTAGGTGGGGCCCACCGTGATGTTTGTGAGAAATCCACCCCGTCCATCCATTTTTTGAGCTCATTTTACGACATGGGGCCAAAAATGAGCCGGATCCAAGACTCGAGCGGGCTGAAAATGTGAGGATTGAATGTCCACAGTTGAAATATTCGAGGGGCCACAAAAGTTTTGAATCAGTCTAATATTTGTGTTTTCAGTTCATCCCAGTAGAAATGACGTTATGAACGATACGGATGGAATGTAAACATCACTATCGACCCAGGGAGGTTTCAACGGTAGGAATTTCCTTACCCACCTTTACTGTTAGTGCGGCCCACTTGAGTCTTGGATCCTGCTTAATGTTTGTCTTAAGTCTTAAAATAAGCTCACAAAACGGATAGACGAGGTAGATTTCTTACAAACATCACGGTGTGCCCCACCATTGAAAACTTCCTAGGGTCCATTGTGACCATCCAACCCGTTGATAAGTTCACACAGACTTGGATGAAAGGAAAACACAAATATCAGCTTGATCCAGAAAATTTTGTGGCCCACAATTTTTAATGGTCAATAATCACTATTTCGTGTGGAGTGGTCCACATCTACCTGAAATTTGTAACCGTCTCATTTTTTAGGCCAACCCCTAAAATCAGGTTGCAAAACCAATGGACGATGCGGATATGCCGTGCATGCATCAAGGTGGGCCCTATTGTTTTTGACAGTAGCATCAATTCCAACTATTTTCACTTGCGTGGTCCACATAAGTTTGAATGAAGGGAAAAAACAATTGTCAGCTTGATCCAAAACTTTTGTGGGCACTAATGGTCAATCACCATTGTTTCTTATGGTATGGTCCCCCTGATTATTGGATCTGCTTCATTTTTTGGATAATGTCCTAAAATGACATGGAAAAATGTATGGACGAGGTGGATATTAAATACACACATCATTGATCGGTATGTTTTCTAATTTCTAATGTATCTTTTGCTTTTGAATGCATTGGTTATGTTTTCATACACATCTTTATACATTTATAAATGTTATGCATCGTATTTGAATATACCTTAGTTTAATCAAATAACGCATAACTTAGGACCTTATACAAAAAAAATTTATTATGTGCACTTCTTTCTTGAGATTTTATGATTTAAAAGTGTGTATTAAGGTCTTTTTAAATAATCCCTGAAGTTTCATAAAAATTTTCAACTATTTTGTCAATGTTTCCCCATGTTTCCCAAAAAGTGTGATAAATTACGCGATACCAACGATATATCCCGTGCGATAACCGATACGTATCTGTATCCCAAGGTTGCGATACATTGCGCGATACCGATATTTCGAACACTGGTCATTGCTGAAGATATAAAGGCCTTCTACCAAAGAGAAGGAAGAAACTGCCATCACCCAAAGAAGGAAACTAATGGAGCAAGCAAATAAAAATTTAAAAAAAAATTAAAAAAAATTAAAAAGATCTGAAATCGATGTCTAAATATCAGTTTTTGCAATTGAATCCACCAAAAGAGAGCCCAAACAAAGCAAATAATGCCAGCTTGAATAAAACAACAATGCTAGAAAAGTAGCACCAAATGCTAGGGTAAAGCAACTAACACTCAAAAATCGAAATAGCCAAAGAATCTGTTTATTTAGTAATATCATCAAGAGTTGTCCACATGGTTGGGGCCTGTTATCTTTATGTATGCTATAATCAACCCTTCTAGAACATTCTGGATATTCCCTTTAACTTGACTTGCTATTACAGGCATAACCCAATAAACTGGCCGAAGAATAGATTCTATAAATAAAGGAACTGGATAATAGAGACATAAAATGCCAAAAGAATGCAAACTTCTAATCACAGAACTCTACACACAGCTACATGTGCTCAGTCTACAAATAACTGCACTCACCTAAATTTACTGCCAGCAATCGTGGCTGGTTGGTCCTTTGGGTCCAAAAGTCCAAGGCTGCTATGACATAGGAAAGTGTTTTCTAGACATTGTTGAAATAGAAGTTTTGCTAAAAAATCTATGTTTGTTCTCACAAGGGCATATTTGTAAGTGATCCTTTTCAAGTCTAGATGTTGGTCGCTTGGTCCTAGTTGTTCTTCATTTAATTATTCCTTTTTGTATATCCTTCAAAAAAGTAAAAAAGTAAAATCATTTTTGTATGATGCATTAAGGTCATCTGCATCTATGAAGCATAATTGTTATATTAGAATATATTGGAAAGGGGTAAGATGGCAATGCTAGGTGTGGTTTTATCAGGTTCTTACAAAAATAGATCTACCCTAGTGTTAAAAAATTCCTTCTTGAAAACCATTTTCTAGATGCTGTTATGTTTGATGGTTAATACCAAATTGTCCATTCGACACTTTTGAGTACTCTTAAAAGTGTGTACCTCGAATAGTTGCCAATACTTAATAGTTCCCATCAGTTGATTATTCTTGGCATGTGTATTAAATATTGCATGAATATGAGCACTTGGTAAAAGTGCTGAGATAAGATATATTGTGTAAAGCTCAGAACATTTGCCAATATTGAATAATGCCCATCAATTGATTATTATTAGCATGAGTATTCGATATCAAATTAACTCCAAGGAATTTGGTACAGGTGTTGAGATCAGATATAGGCAGTTAATACCTAAGATTTCAAGGACTCATGTGAGAATTGATGGCAAAGTTTAACGGTGCACAGACCTTTACTCCTCAGCAATATGGAGTGGTGGGGTGGATAAAATAGACTATTTTTACTAGTAAAGGCAGTGTATGGCTGTTGCAAGTCTCCTTTTTATCCTATGTGGAGGTGTGTTGTCTACCACGTCTATCTACATCTTGAATCAAGTTTCTTTACTATCTTTTCTGAAAATTATGTTCAAACTTCAGACTGATAAGATGTCATCTTAGTGTCCTTTGGGGTTCCTTGAGCTTGTTTTTACCCTTGCCTGAAACTAGAGTAAAGGAATTGAACAATCAAGTCTATCTAGATTATCTATCCTGCAAACTTTTAAGTGGTTTTTCTTCTTTTTTTCACAAGCTATGATTTTAAAAATAATAAGTAGTTTATAATTGCTTAGGTGTTTAAAAGGATTTCAATTCAGGCACCTGAAAGGATTTTGATCCTGATCCTGGACAGGGAGGAGGTGGTGAAGGAGGTGCCAAGGAGTAGTGTCGCCTATGAGCGGAGCTCTACCCTATGGTAACTAATGCAGGGGCATTTTCACACCGGGCTCAAGTGGGGCGGCCTATGTAAAGTAGGGGCACACTCGGGGTGGGTGGCCCATATGAGGTGGGTGGCTCATGTGAGGCGGGCCCCACCCGTGTGAGGTGCGTGGCTCGTGTGAGGTAGAACCCATGTGAAGTGGGGCCTAGGCTATGAGATAAAGGGATTGATCCGCCACACCCTATCGGTTCTTAGAGCAAGTGGTTAGCTGTCCTACATCAAAGTGGTATCAAAGCGGGAGGTCCCGTGTTCGAGACTCCTCACCGAGGTTGATTAATACAGTGGCATTTTCACACTGGCCATGAGTAGGGCGGCCTGTGTGAAGTAGGGGCACACTCAGGGGTGGGCAGCCCGTGTAAGGAGGGTGGCTCGTGTGAGGTAGGCCCCACCCATGTGAGGCGGAACCCCTATGAAGTAGGGCCCACGAGGGGTTTGACCGAGGGTCTAACCCATGTGAAGTGGGGCTTGGGCTATGAGATAAAAAGATTGATTCGCCATGCTCTATCAATTTGAGCTTTTAGAGCAAGTGGTTAGTTGTCCTACATCAGTAGCTCAAGGTCGGCAATGGCAAACGAAGGTGCGGGAGGCTAATGATCCTACAGAGTACTAAACAATGCGAGGGAAACATGGCGGTCTCCAAAGGAGTCGTGCAAGACAGTTAGCTCACATGTAACAAGGTTGTCGACATGTGGCTCTACAGTGAGGAAGATGAAGAGGTGGAGGTAAGTGACAGCTCAGTTGACGGCCGAGGCAATCTGCTGACGACATGTGGCAAAGCTATTATCATGTTCGGACAAGAAGCATGTTTAGGGGATTTGACTCGAGAGGGGATGCAAGAGGTTCAAGCGACACCTCAAGTGCCCAGGTGTCAAGAGACACAAACACATGTCCTAAAGGCAACGCAGAGATGTTGACTCATCCTCTCCTCGATGGATGAATTACCACATGTCCAGAGCACCATAAGAGAGGGAGGGTGGTGGCATGTGAATGGCTCGAATTGTGTGGGGTTAGCCTTCAACCCGACTCATGTGGCGGGGTTTTAAGTTATGGGGGAATAGTTGTGGCTTGGGTTTTTTGGATTGAAGAGGATTTTTTTTTTTTTTTTTTTTTTTGGGGGGGGGGGGGGGGGGGGGGCACTCCTCAATCTCAGTGATTCTTCAAGATGCTGTGACAAGTTACTGGTGATGCTTTACAGCAGTTTACGACCCATCTCAAGCAACTAGAAGGGGGGCTCTTTGTAGTGAGCTCGACTCTGTCAGAGGTAGATTCAGTTTTCGTTAGTGCTTGGGAGGTGATTTTAATGTTACTTAATTTTCCTTCAAGAAATCTAGTGGTAGGGGTATTTCTCATAGCATGAAAGAATTATTTGGCTAGGTGAGCAAGCACGAGTTGATCAATCTGCCAATGATCAGGGGGATATATATACGTGGTCTAATGGGCAAGTCGATCCGATCATGTCCAGATTAGATAAGTTCCTTATATTGTCGGCATGGATGGAGAAGTTTCCGCCCGTTTCTTCTCATGCTCTGTTAAAACCCTCATCAGACCATTGCCCTATTTTTCTAAATGTCAAGTTGGAAAGTTGGGGCCTTAAACCATTCATATTTGAACTCACGTAGTTAGAGGTCAAGTGGTTTGACAGCCTTGTTAAGACTGCTGGAGCTCTCTTGAAGTGGAGGGGTTCACGGGCTTGAAGTTGGGTTGAGCCAGAAACTCCGACTTCTAAAAAGGAAATTTTTTTTATTGAAAAAGGGAGGTGTTGGGAAGCCATAAAAGAGAGATGGATGAGTTTTTGAAGGGTATTCAGGCTCTTGATTTAAAGGTGGAGTGTTCGGAGTTTTCAGTAGAAGAAAAAGCTCAAAGATTGAAGTTATCCAAAGATTATTCCAGCCATCTTAAGGAAGAGGAAATTAAATGAAGGTAGCATTCAAGGGCTATCTGGTTAAAGGAAGGGGAGAAAAATACTAAGTTTTTCCACAGCATTACTAGTGCAATGACAAGAAGTAACAAGATTGGAAGTGTGGTGGTGGAGAGTAGAAGAATAGAGGAGAAGAGTAGGTGTGCATTAAGGTGGTTAATTTCTACAAATCCCTTCTCACGAACAAATGGGTGGACGAGACCCCGTCTTGATGACTTGGCTTTTAGTTGCTTCTCGGAGGAATAGGCTCTTTCTTTAGAGAAGCCCTTCTGGAGTTAGAAATCAATTTTTTTGTGGAGCCATTGGAAAGGGACAAGGCCCCGAGTCCAAATGGATTCCCATTGGCTTTTTCCAAGTTTTCTAGGATGTGATTAAAGGCGATTTAATGGACTATATGGCAGAGTTATTCGAGAGGAGCCGTTTGTCAACGGAGTTGGGTGTGTCCTTTATAGCCATCATCCCAAAGGTGTCAAGGGCGGAGTGCTTAAAGGATTTTAGGTCAATATGTAGAATAGGAGGGCTGTATAAGATTCTCATAACGATCTTGGCGACCAAATTCAGAACGGTGCTTGTCAATGTCATTTCGAAGATCCAAGGAGCTTTTATCGAGGGATAATAGATCATAAACAACGCTTTAATAGCTCATGACTACAACTCATGGCTCATGGCAGGAGCAAAGGGTGTGGTTTGTAAGCTGGATATAGAAAATACATACGATCACGTCAATTGGAATTTTCTAGAGTATTTATTGGGCCGTATGGGACGTGAGCGGAAGTTGCAAGGTTAGATGAGGGAGTGCATCTAGCCGACGAGGTTCTCAATTCTGGTTAACGGATCCCCTAAAGGTTTTTTTTCAACCGTCACGGGGAATTAGGAAAGGCAACCCTCTGTCACCCTTCCTATTCATCATAGTGACAAAAGCTTTAAGCAGAATGCTCGTAAAATGTCAAGCGGCGGGAATTATCAAAGGTCAAAGTAGATAAGGAGAACATCCAGTTCGCCAAAATTCACGCATCCAGTTCGCCAACGACACTGTCATGTTTTGTGATGCAAACGATGGTACGGACCGTACGGTAGATAAACCCACGATGGTGATCTTATGCTTTGAAACGCTTTTAGGTCTTAAGGTCAACATCACTAAGAGTGAGATGCCAGGGGTGCATATGCCCAAGGAGTAAGTTGAGCGGATGGCAGGAATCTTTGGTTGCCGCACGAGAGCTTTCTCGGTGGCCTACTTGGGGCTCTCTCTCATTGTATCAGGAAACCGGCAACACACCTATGGAATGTTGTAGTGAAGAGATTCAAAAGAAAATTATCTAGATGGAAGGTAAGAAACTCTAAATGCTTTTGGGACACTTGTCCCAAAGGGGTGTTTAAGCCAAATCTATGGTTTCTGAATGGGTGTAGGCCTCTTTAGTTGAGGCTTGTAGAGGTGGGCCGATTTTCGTGGCCTATTGCCTAGGTGTTTTTGTTTTTG
This sequence comes from Magnolia officinalis, assembly GCA_021015155.1. Lineage (NCBI taxonomy): Eukaryota > Viridiplantae > Streptophyta > Magnoliopsida > Magnoliales > Magnoliaceae > Magnolia > Magnolia officinalis. Next base: position 25,790,046 of record JAJHSJ010000011.1, on the reverse strand, counting down.
CCTTTTTCTTTATACTCTTTAAACTTTGCCACTATGCTAATAAATTGTCATCCTTAAAAAAATATATCCACAAGGAAAAGTCAATACCTCTCTCTAGGAGGCCAGATCACTCTTATAAAAACACTACTGTCAAACCTTCTATTATATTTTATGTCCTTATTCAGATGCCTGAAGTCTAGAAAAGTTAAGTTGTGGCTTTTTATGGTAGGGATCAGACAATAGGAGAAGATTTCATCTTGTGACTTGGGCGGAGGCTTGTAGTCCATATAGGGAGGCGAGGGGCAGGTATAAAGGAATTGGAGCAAATGAACTTGCCTCTTTTAGGGAAGTGGTTACAGTGGTTCGGAACAAAGGAGATTTCCTTTTGGTGAGGGGTTATAGAAGGGAAAGTATGAAAGCTAAAGTGGCAGTTGCAGTGTTAAAGATTCCTCTCTTTCTAAAGCATCATGGAACTAGAAGGGGATATCTAGGCTTAAGACCAAGTTCAGTGAAGGGATCGGCTTCTCTCTATGAAATGGGAAGAGAACTTGCTTCTGGGAAGATGTGTGGTTCGAGGAAACCTCCCTACAAATAGCATACCCTGGAGTTGTGCATCTACCTTTGGAAAAGGATAATATTGTTTCCAAGTGTAATTCTCTTGTCAGGTCCAAGGTGGTGTGGGCCCACCATGCCGAAGGAATATGCTAGATGAGGCAATCGAAGAATTTGTGAGGCTCCTTTATTGTCCCACGTGCCGGTTAAAGAAGAAGGGGATAGGATGGTGTGGCTAAATGATAAATCGGAATGCTTCTCAGTTCAATCCTTTTACAAATTTCTTTAGAAGTTTGAAAAGGATGGCGCTTGAGAGCACGAGGCAAATGTTGGGCAATATGGCGCCCCTCCAAAAGTGGCTACATTCGGGTGCCTCGCAGGAAGGGGGGAAATTCTTACCATCAATAATCTTCAAAAGAGATCCATGTGGACTTGATTGAACCCTAAGACTACCTCCATGATGGAAGAGAAGTGTGTGTGTGTGTGTGTGTGTGTGTGTGAGAGAGAGAGAGATAGAGAGAGACTAAAAAGGTGTGGCTTGCTCCACCATTTGACTGCTTCATAGTCAGATTTCCAAATCGTTCCTGTAACCGCACACAAGATGCTTCCACTACATGATTTGCGGTTGCCTAACATCAACTAGGACCAATTTCATGAGAATAAAACATTGTTGTACTTAAAATAAACCAGAATGTGGATTGAAAAAAAAAAAAAAAAAGTACATGTGGTTCCGTGGTAACCACTTAAGAGAGCCACATACGAATGGGATCAATTGATAGGCCACATTCAATCATTCAGACTCTTAAGAAACCACATCTTCATTACATCGTTCTCGCAATTGTCCCTACTTACATCACTTTTAGCCATCATCACTGTAAGACCCGAGGCCCCGAAATCTGGTTCGTACACTGGATAGTCGTTGACTGTAGATCCATTGGCCCCGAGAATGTTTTGACTTGATCATAATGTTGTTCTATTATTGAGCCGCAAGCTGTATTTCAACCCGATGTCCGAATTTTAATATACAGACTTAAAATTAAACAATCTGAAAAACAACAATTATGTCTTTATTTTATCTGGCAGAGCCCCATCATCGGGTTTTCAAAATCCGTTAGGTCCGAGAACCTAACCGTTGTGACCGTAGTCGAGTTACGGAGTTACTAGCGAAAACGGCATGTCAATAGGACACCCGGATTGTAAGTTACGAATAGATATGCACATGTATATTTTGATAAAATAACTCAAATGACCTTGATGTTTTTAAAATCCTTGGAATACTTTAGTTCAAATTACTTAAATAACATTGTTATATTGTTACCATAAGCTTACACTTCTCAAAAACATCACAAAACATCTCCCAAACCTTCTTTTTAAACAACAACAAAAAAAAAAAAAAAAAAAAAAAAAAAAAAAAAAAAAAACTAATTTTAAAACCAGTTTCAAGTCCATAAACATAAAAACCCTCTTTCAACAACCCATTTCCAGCACTCTCTTTCTTGTTGAGTTTGAAGTTGCGAAGAAGAAGAAAAGGAAATAAAAGCTGAGTTTGAGAGTCAATCCTCTGATAGTTATAGGTGAGTGCATAGATTAAGAGCACGCATATATGTGCGTTGGGTTTTCCTTGAAAACCCTATTACTGAATTTTACGGTTTAGTTGGAAATCCCCTTGAAAACCCTATTGCTGGATTTTATGATTTAGTTGGATTTTCCTTAAAAACCCTATTGCTGAATTTTATGGTTTAGTTGGAAATCCCCTTGAAAACCCTATTGCTGAATTTTATGGTTTAGTTGGAAATCCTCTTGAAAACCCTATTGCTGGATTTTATGATTTAGTTGGATTTTCCTTGAAAACCCTATTGCTGGATTCTCTGATTTAGTTGGATTAAGTTATAGCTGATTTAGTTGGAGTAAGTTATTACTGGATTTTCCTTGAAAACCCTATCCGTGTGGCCCAGACTGCCCCCCCCCCCCCCCCCCCCCCCCCCCCCCACGGTTTGACAAGTCAAAACGTTTGAAAGAGTTATCCTTCCTCCTTTTGATGTAGTTAACTCTTGAGAAAAAGCATACTTGTGGCATGAAGTCTTATAGCGGAAATGAATCTCGGATTGGATTTAGATTGGTTAAGTCATGTGCATATCATATGCATGGTTCATAGTTGTTGTATCATTGTATGTTTGAGAGTGACCAATTCATATCATGGTATGGTGGTAATCATAGTGGGTTGTGTTGCGACACACGATGTGTCCACCCTATGAGAAACTTAAATTCATGAGGAGACCACATGAGGAAGGCCATCCTATGCTTCCCTTGAAAAACATGATATATTGTGATTGTGTGTAGACTCATGCATACGGTGATTGTAAATGCGATGAAACATACTTAGTTATGACTTGAGTTGGACACCACACTGGAAAATCTGTAATTTAACAGGACATGATTAGAGGGTTCGTGGGTGAAAGTCCCTAAACCCCGATTGGTACCATGGTAGTAACCAATGCCTAGACCGGGTGGAAGGACAGAGCGCTGGAATGCCGAAATACCAAAGTAGGCAGCGACTCCCACCGACGCGTGTCGATTGATTGAGAGGTTTGACCTGACCTGCTTATGAGCAAGCAAAGATAGGTTGTGTGTGACGAGCTCGTAAATTGTCCACTATCGTTTTGTCAGGCGACTTATGACTTCTCGCTGTTAGGCAGATAGTGACGTTCAACACAAGTGAGTTAGACTAGTTCGGCCCGTGAACTATGTAGTCCCACCTCTATAGTTGACCACGGTGGAAAAAGCCTATACAAGTGGGTAACAATCATATGTGAGTCTCACCTCTATTTCAGACCTTGGTGATTCAATTGGGAAATGTGGAAAGTTGTGGAAACGTTGAAAGAGTATGTATGTTACAAGTGGGTAGAAGTCTCACCTCTGTATATAAAAATGATTTGGAACATAAAAAGTGGCATAATGCATTGTATCTTTATTTTATTGTTATCGATCCAGCAGGCCAGTGCATTATATGAGCATGACATGAAACATACATTTTCACTGCACACACGCACTCACTGGGCTTAGTAGCTCAAGCTTTCCTTTCTTTTTTTTTTTTACAGGTGAGAGTAGGGAGCTGCAGGAGTAGAGGCTACAGACTCCAATTGTCCTTTTTGTTTTGTACATATCAGTGTATATATTTTTTTGTAATACCCTGAATATGTACATCAGGTATAGTAAATATGACATGGTTTATGTTTTGGTTTTGCCTTGATGTACTCAGTTGTACACAATAACACGTGTTGAATATGATGAAATTTTGAGAAATGATACATGTTTGTCGTCTTTCCTTTCAGAAATCCTCTTTGTGGAGCCCTGCTTATAGGACTTAGTACGTGATAGTTGGAAGTCCCAGAATCAGAGTTCTACGGAGGCTGTCAACCAAAATTCGGTTTATAGTAATCATGGATTACCAATACCAGATTTAAGGACGTGACAGAAAATGGTATCAAAGCATGATCTGGGAAATATTTGCATAAATCATATATTGTATTTACTATATGTTGTTGCGTTAGAGTTGTTAGGTTTATGCTTTGCGAAGTAGAGGAGTTGTATGGTTATTTAGTGTTGTGTATATTATATAGGTTTACTTGTTCTTTTTAAGCTAATTCGGTGTTTTATCTATAGGATGCCGCCTAGAAAGAATCTTGTTCAGACTCCTCCAGTGCAACCCAAGTCTAAGTCAAAATCTACATCAAAATTTATTCCAGATCCAGTTATACCTGTTCCTGCAACACAACTTCAACAACTGTTGCAGACTATGACAACTTTAATGGCTAATCAAAAGCAGCGATCTACTTATACTCCTGAGACATCAGCGCAGGAGCGGGCCAGTGCTCTTTTTATGGATTTTAGACGTCTAGATCCACCTTGTTTTTCTGGCAAGCCAGACCCTATGGCAGCCAAGTTATGGAAGTCAGAAGTTAAGAAACTTTTTCAAGTAATGGGTTGTACTTCCAAGCAATGTGTGTTACCTTAGCGACTTACCAGTTGCAATGAGAGGCAGAACAATGGTGGAAGTTAGTTGTTCGTTCAATAGATCCAAACTTTGTGTGGACATGGGAAGCATTTAAAGACCAGTTTGATCGTAAGTTTTTCCCCGTAGCTGTTCGTCGTCAGAATGCACATGAATTTGATTCTTTGGTTCAGGGTGAGATGTCTGTTGCTGACTATGAGGCTCGTTTTATAGAATTATCTCGTTTTGCTCCACATTTAGTAGCCAATGATGATTTGAAGGCAAGGAAATTTGAGGATGGTTTGCGTCCTAGTCTGCGATCTCGAGTTAGAGGGTTTGAGTTGTCGACTCTTGAGGGAGTAGTAGTGAAGGCACAGATTTTTTTGGATTTTCCTTGAAAACCCTATTGCTGGATTCTCTGATTTAGTTGGATTAAGTTATAGCTGATTTAGTTGGAGTAAGTTACTGCTGGATTTTCCTTGAAAACCCTATCCATGTGGACTAGATACCAGATTTAAGGACGTGACAGAAAATGGTATCAAAGCATGATCTGGGAAATATTTGCATAAATCATATATTGTATTTACTATATGTTGTTGCGTTAGAGTTGTTAGGTTTATGCTTTGCGAAGTAGAGGAGTTGTATGGTTATTTAGTGTTGTGTATATTATATAGGTTTACTTGTTCTTTTTAAGCTAATTCGGTGTTTTATCTATAGGATGCCGCCTAGAAAGAATCTTGTTCAGACTCCTCCAGTGCAACCCAAGTCTAAGTCAAAATCTACATCAAAATTTATTCCAGATCCAGTTATACCTGTTCCTGCAACACAACTTCAACAACTGTTGCAGACTATGACAACTTTAATGGCTAATCAAAAGCAGCGATCTACTTATACTCCTGAGACATCAGCGCAGGAGCGGGCCAGTGCTCTTTTTATGGATTTTAGACGTCTAGATCCACCTTGTTTTTCTGGCAAGCCAGACCCTATGGCAGCCAAGTTATGGAAGTCAGAAGTTAAGAAACTTTTTCAAGTAATGGGTTGTACTTCCAAGCAATGTGTGTTACCTTAGCGACTTACCAGTTGCAATGAGAGGCAGAACAATGGTGGAAGTTAGTTGTTCGTTCAATAGATCCAAACTTTGTGTGGACATGGGAAGCATTTAAAGACCAGTTTGATCGTAAGTTTTTCCCCATAGCTGTTCGTCGTCAGAATGCACATGAATTTGATTCTTTGGTTCAGGGTGAGATGTCTGTTGCTGACTATGAGGCTCGTTTTATAGAATTATCTCGTTTTGCTCCACATTTAGTAGCCAATGATGATTTGAAGGCAAGGAAATTTGAGGATGGTTTGCGTCCTAGTCTGCGATCTCGAGTTAGAGGGTTTGAGTTGTCGACTCTTGAGGGAGTAGTAGTGAAGGCACAGATTTTTTTGGATTTTCCTTGAAAACCCTATTGCTGGATTCTCTGATTTAGTTGGATTAAGTTATAGCTGATTTAGTTGGAGTAAGTTACTGCTGGATTTTCCTTGAAAACCCTATCCATGTGGACTAGATTCCCGCCCCCCCCCCCCCCCCCCCCCCCCCCCCCCCGCTACCTGTTTGACAAAATGTTTGAAAGAGCTATCCTTCCTCCTTTTGATGTAGTTAACTCTTGAGAAAAAGCATACTTGTGGCATGAAGTCTTATAGCGGAAATAAATCTCAGATTGGATTTAGATTGGTCAAGTCATGTGCATATCATATGCATGGTTCATAGTTATTGTATCATTGTATGTTTGAGAATGACCGATTCATATCATGGTATGGTGATCATAGTGGGTTGTGTTGCGACACACGATGTGTCTACCCTATGAGAAACTTAAATTCATGAGGAGACCACATGAGGAATGTCATCCTATGTTTCCCTTGAAAAACATGATATATTGTGATTGTGTGTGGACTCATGCATACAATGATTGTAAATGCGATGAAACATACTTATTTATGACTTGAGTTGGACACCACACTGGAAAATCTATAATTCAACAGGACATGATTAGAGGGTCCGTGGGTGAAAGTCCCTAAACCCCGATTGGTACCATTGGTAGTAACCAATGCCTAGACCGGGTGGAAGGACAGAGCGCTGGAATGCCGAAATATCAAAGTAGGCAGCGACTCCCACCGACGCGTGTCGATTGGTTGAGAGGTTTGACCTGACCTGCTTATGGGCAAGCAAAGATAGGTTGTGTGTGATGAGCTCGTAAATTGTCCGCTATCGTTTTGCCAGGCGACTTATGACTTCTCGCTATTAGGCAGATAGTGACGTTCAACACAAGTGGGTTAGACTAGTTCGGCCCATGAACTATGTAGTCCCACCTCTGTAGTTAACCACGGTGGAAAAAGCCTATACAAGTGGGTAGCAATCATATGCGAATCCCACCTCTGTTTCAGACCTTAGTGATCCAATTGAGAAATGTGGAAAGTTGTGGAAACGTTGAAAGAGTATGTATGTTACAAGTGGGTAGAAATCCCACCTTTGTATATAAAAATGATTTGGAACATAAAAAGTAGCATAATGCATTGTATCTTTATTTTATTGTTAACAGTCCAGCAGGCCTGTGCATTATATGAGCATGACATGAAACATGCATTTTCACTGCACACACGCACTCACTGGGCTTAGTAGCTCAAGCTTTCCTTTCTTTTTTTTTTACAGGTGAGAGTAGGGAGCTGCAGGAGTAGAGGCTACAGACTCCAGTTGTCCTTTTTGTTTTATACATATCAGTGTATATATTTCTTTTGTAATACCCTGAATATGTACATCAGGTATAGTAAATATGACATGGTTTATGTTTTGGTTTTGCCTTGATGTGCTCAGTTGTACACAGTAACATGTATTGAATATGATGAAATTTTGAGAAATGATACGTGTTTGTCGTCTTTACTTTAAGAAATCCTCCTTGTGGAGCCCTGCTTATAGAACTAGTATGTGATAGTTGGAAGTCCCGAAATCGGAGTTCTACGGAGGCTGTCAACCAAAATTCGGTGTATAGTAATCATGGATTACCAACACTAGATTTAGGGAAGTGACAATCACCACTGCTTTGATGAGCCCTCAAATCAAATGGTTTGGATAGTCCGAGGGAAGTAATCTTTTGGGCCACAGCCCACTCGAAACGGGGATGGAGTGATACAACTTGTAACACTATATATCTTGAAAGCTTTCCATGTATAGAAGATTACAATCCCTGATAAGTAGAAGTGGAAGCATTTGACAATACATACTTTCCCATTTATTACGCAAGAAGGAAGAAAATTCAGGTATTTTCACTTCATAGCTTGAGAACATGGGCACGATAGAAGTAATACCACGTTGCAAATATAGAAAACTTATACAAAATTTAGAGAGAGAATCTAGGTCCAAAACATGTATCAAATTTGATTGTGTGGGGTCTTGAATTTATACATGAGGATGGCCCCAATATGGAATAATACGATAAATACAAAATCTAACAAAAGAGGAAAATACACAAAGGAATGCAGTATTTTCCTAATATTCACATGTGATAAGGACATCCAAGCACCAGTCATAGTATACCAAAAGAGGAAGAGAGCTCCTGTTTCTTTACAGCTAGGTGATGCATACATGGGGCCCTGTGTGCCCAATTCGAGTGCCTAGTCCGTTGAAAACCCTACATGCATGATTATGCATCTTTAAAGGCCCCACACTGGAAAGATGCACATGAGTTACTTAGTTGGACCATTTCGACTAGTGAATCATTGTCATTGGACATCTTGATCATGGGCCACAAAATAGTTTAGTTTATTTAGTTGTTTATATGTTTTTTTAGCTTGTATTTTTGGAGCTTAGGGAGTTATGAACAAATTCTATTTTATTGTGCGCCTTTACATGAAACTTTTTATCTGAGACTGTCTTTTTGTAAAAAGTCTTTATGAGATTATAAAGGCTTTAGACATCCACACACTACCCATTATTGAATATATGGAACAAAAAAAAAAAAAAGTTCTTTCTCTTTGCTTTGAGATGAAGCAAATCTCTTGTGATTAGAGTGAATTGCTGTGATGCCATGGAGTGAATCCAAGTTATCCTTCTTTCTCACTCTTAAATCAATAGGTATTTCTTTCTTTCTTTCTTTCTAGTTCTCTTTCCTTCTTTCTCCATCAACAAACCATCTCCATCTCCATCCTTGTTCTTCCTTCTACCAATCCTTACAACCCGTCCCAAATCCTAACCCTGGTTTCCTAAAACCCTAATTCTCAAAATCTTAATTCTCACAAACCTAATTCCCTAAAACCCCAACTCTCAAAACCCTAATTCTCCATAACCCTATTTCCAAACCTTAATTTCCAAAATCCGATTCCCAAACCCTAAAGTCTTAACCCTAACCTACCCAAACACTCACAAACCAAGTGAACCCCTTTGAATTGAGAACAACCCATATGATAAATGGAAGTCCTACCTTCAATAGGTCCTATCCTATCATGTTTTATAAGATCTATCTGACGGGTAATGATTTTTAGTCTTGAATCTGAGCTTAGTTAAATACTTGAATTCATTAAGCTTGTGATTGATTAGCATTATTTTGTGCTTTTAAATTGTTCTAGTTGATTCGTTAATGATCTCATTGCATCATTCTAGGCTACGCCACTCATCCTACATCAAATTTTGGTATGAAAGCCTAGGTCTAGCATAAGACTCTTATGTTGCATATAAGTTAGGTTTTCATATTGTCATGTCTAGGGTTAGTAGTCTTTCCATTCTCATCACATTGCATCTAGAGTCTTTAGTTCTTAGGTTCCCCATTAGATCCCTAGTTTATGCTCATTCGTACTGGGCGTGGTTTTGGTCTACACTCCGCAATGAATTCAAAACAGCTTGTCGAGGCTATCAATGTCATCAATATCCGTATCGTAGCCATCGAGGCCCAAAGTAGAACCACCAGTCACCAACCGGCAGCACTCAGGAATGAGACCCATACTCACATGACCCAGTTGGAGTTTCCCACCAGGCAAATACCGAAAATGGGGAAGATGGTTAATATCAAGCGGGAAGTGAAGTTGGAAGAAACCAAGTTGGAGAACGTGGAAGAGGCTGTGGCCGAGGTGTTGTCCATGGTGGGGTGTGTACTCAACCATCCCATGGAGAGTATCTAGACCACCATGATCCAGATGATCGGGTAATGAAGAGTGTGAAGATTGAGGCCCCGAGCTCTGATGGTCATTTGGACCCCAAAGCCTTCCTCGATTGGCTTGCAAACATGGACCATTATTTTGAGTGGTATGATATATCTGATCGCCGTCGGGTGAGATTCGCCAAGATGAAGTTGGTGGGCTAAGCCAAGTTGTTTTGGACAAATATCAAGCGGAAGATGGAGAGGTCTAGAGATGACCCGGTCTCACTGTGGGCCGAGATGAAAGAGAATTTAAAGGAAAAGTACCTTCGTCTCTCTTACCACCAGAAGCTTTTGGATCAATGGCAATCCTTTCATCGAGGATCAATGCATGTGGCTGACTATATCGCCAACTTTGATAAATACATGATGCGTTGTAACATCGATGAGGACCCGTTAATGACCCTTTCTCGTTTTAGGGTGGGCCTCCAACCCGAGGTTCAAAGCGAGCTCATTCCCCAAGAGGTCAGCACCCTAGAGCGTGCCTATCAAGTGGTGCAAGAACTCAAGCAGTATTTAAAACTACAATTCATGAGGCGATTCGACTCTCATGAATCCAACGTCAATGTCACTCCCTAGGGAGTTAAGCCTAGCTTTAGGAGAATCCAAAGCCCCTACTGGGTACTCAACCCAATAATAGGGATGTGAGGGACAAAGATCTAGCTAGTACTAGTTTGCGGGGAGGCGAGCATACGCAGTGTTACAAGTGCCAAGGATATTACCATTTCACACACTAGTGCCCCACGAATGAGCGAAACAAGGCCCTTGTGATTGGCGAGTTGGATGAGAATGCAAATGATCAGGGCAATTGTGAAGAAGAAGAATATCAGCCCGAAATTGATGTTAGTGATGAAGAAGTTAAAGGAATTGAGACCGTGCCTTTCGCAGTTGTCAGATGCGCCTTAGCTCGGGTCAAAGAGTGATGATTTGCACAGAATTCAATTTTCCACACTTATATCCCGTGTGGTGACAAAAACTGCAAAGTAATAATTAATAGCGGCAGTTACACCAATGTGGTCTCTGCTAGCACTATATCTCGTTTGGGTTTGAAACACGTCCCTCTCCCTCAACCCTATCGAGTTTCTTGGGTTGATGCATCCTTGATTCCGGTTTCTCAAAACTCAGCAGTGTCTTATTCCTATTCAGTTTGCCTTCTACAAAGACATGTCGTGATGTGATGTTTTGCCTATGGACGTATGCCACATCATTTTGGGCAGACATTGGTTGTATGATCGAGATGTGACACTATTCGGTCACTCGAATACGTGTTCATTAATGTATGAATGCAAGAGGATTAAGTTAAATCCTCTTCCGCCCATAAGCACCCCAGATAAGAAAGAGAACATCAAGAAAGGTGATCCTAAAGATGTGAGGAACTCCTAGCCTAAGTCTCTTCACATGATAAACGCCAAAGAGTTTGAAAGGGAGACTAATGCTGATTCGATGGTGTATACCCTCGTGGCAAGAAAGGTCACACCCAAGGTTAATGTAGAGTTGTCACCTGAAGTGATTTCGGTGTTGGAGGAGTTTAGAGATGTTTTCCTTGAAGACCTACCGTATGAGCTTTCACCCATGCGGGACATTCAGCATGCCATTGATCTTGTCTCTGGGTCGACTCTACCAAACCTTCCTCACTACCGAATGAACCCCACAGAGCATGCAGAATTGAAGAGACAAGTTGATGAGCTTCTTAGAAAAGAATTCATTCAAAGAAGTTTGAGTCCATGTGTCGTGTCAGCCCTCCTCGCGTCTAAGAAAGATGGCACTTGGCATATGTGCGCAGACAGTCATATCCATAGACCTTTAGAGTCCGTAAATGCATTCGCACACCATATCCATGATTTGCATAATGAGATTAGAAAATGAATTAATATGAGTAACGAAAAGTACGAGATATTTGTCGACTCTTATCGTAGGTTTAAAGAATTTCAAGTAGGTGACTATGTGATGGTTCGTATAAGCCCAGAACGGTTTCATCAAGGGGTCGTTAGGCAATTACAGGCACGTAATGCCAATCATTATAAGATATCGAGAAAATTGGGCTCTAATGCTTATGTTATAGAACTTCCACCTAGGTATAAGCTCTACATTCAATGCGGAAGATCATGTGTCATTTAAGAGCCTAGCAGCTTCACCCTCTAGCCCTTGTTTCGACCCTTGGATTGACCCCAATAGCTTTCCCGACCTGTCTCGCGAACCATAGCCTTTGCCAGATCCTTCTTCTCAACCTTTGCCTTCTCTACTACTGATGCAAGACAATTAACCAGTTGCTCTAAAAGCTCGAACTGTTAGAGTATGGTGAATTAATCCATTATCTCATAGTCCAGGCCCCACATCTCATGGGTTAGGACCTCGGCCGAACCCCCCTCGTGGGCCCCAAATCACATGCGCCGCCCACCCCAAGTGTGGTCCCTGCATCCCACGGGCTACCCCACTCAAGCCCAGTATGAAATGCGCATTAATCACCCCCGATGAGGAGTCTTGAACACGAGACCTCCCCCGTAGGCCCCAAATCACATGGGTCACCCACCCTGAGTGTGTCCCCACATCCCACAGGCTACCCCACTCGAGCCCGGTGTGAAAATGTCCCTGCATTAACTACCCATACCCAATAAAAGAGAAAAGACCGAAGATATTTTTTATTAGCAAGTGGTTTCCACCAAACACGGAGGTTTCCAAAAGTATCTCTTCAAGTGGAAGAATAAGCCAGAATCAAACTGTACATAGATCACAGAGGCAGAGCTTCAGAGGTTAGACCAGGATCTCCTTGAGCATTGCCGCAGCTTTATTTCACCAGAGGCGAACTCTTCTCAACTGAGGGGAGTTGATAAGGACATCCGAGCACCAGTCAAAGTATACCAGAAGAAGAGAATTCACATTTCTTTATGGCTAGGTGATGCATACATGGGGCCTTGTGTGCCCAATTCAAGTGCCTAGCCCGTTGAAGACCACACATGCATGAGTATACATCTTTGAAGGCCCCACATTAGGAAGATGCATGTGGGCTACTTAGTTGGACCATTTCGACCGGTGGCTCATCACCATTGGACATCTTGATTGTGGGCCACAAAAGAGTTTAGTTTATTTAGTTGTTTATATGTTTGTTTGTTTTTTAAACTTATATTTTTATTGAGTTTAGGGAGTTAGGAACAAATTCTATTTTATTGAACATCTTTACGTGAAACTTTTTATCTGAGAGCGTTTTTTTGTAAAAAGTTTTTCTGAGAGTATAAAGGCTTGGACGTCCACACGCTAGCCCATTATTGAATATATGAGAAAAAGTTCTTCTTTCTCTTTGCTTTGAGATGAAGCAAATCTCCTATTGTTGGAGTGAATTGGTGTGATGCCATGGAGTGAATCCAAGTTATCATTCTTTATCATTCTCTTAAATCAATACGTATTTCTCTCTCTCTTTTTCTTTGTTTCTAGTTCTCTTTTCTTCTTTCTCTAACAACAAACCATCTCCATCTCCATCATTGTTCTTCCTTCTGTCAATCCTTACACCCACAACCTAACCCGTCCCAAATCCCCAAATCCTAACCCAGTTTCCTAAAACCTTAACACTAAAACCCTAATTCTCAAAATCCTAACTTTCACAAACCTAATTCCCCAAAACCCTAACTCTCACAAACCTAATTCCCCAAAACCCTAACTCTCAAAACCCTAATTCCTCAAAACCCTAACTCTCAAAACCCTAATTCCTTGTAACCCTATTTCCAAACCGTAATTTCCAAAACCCGATTCCCAAACCCTAAAGTCCTAACCCTAACCTACCCAAACCCTCACAAACCAAGTGAACCCCTTTGAATTGAGAATAACCCCTATGCTAGACAGAAGTCCTACCTTCCATAGGTCCTATCCAATCATGTTTATAAGATCTAACTGACGGGTAGTGATTTAGTCTTGGATCTGAGCTTAATTAAATACTTGAATTCTTTAAGATTGTGATTGATTAGCATTATTGTGTGCTTTAAATTGTTCTAGTTAATCTGTTGATGATCTCATTGCATCATTCTAGGCTAGGCCATCCGTCTTGCATCAAATTTTGGTATTAAAGCCTAGGTTTAGCATAAAACTCTCATGTTGAATCTAGGTTAGGTCTTCATATTGTCGTGTCTAGGGTTGATAGTCTTTCCATTATCATCACATTGCATCTAGAGTCTTTAGTTCTTAGATTCCCTATCAGATCCCCAGTTTATGCCCACTCATACTAGGCGTGGTTTTGGTCTACACCTCACAATGATTTCGGAACAACTTGTGAAGGCTATCAATGCCATCAATATCTATTTCACGGACATCGAGGCACAAAGTAGAACCACAGCCACCAACCGGTAGCTCTTAGGAATGAGAATCATACTCGCATGACCCAGTCGGAAGCTTCCCTCTAGGAAAATCCCGACAACAAGGAATATGGCCAATCTCAATCAAGAAGTGAAGTTGGAGGACGTCGAAGAGGTAGTAGCCAAGGTATTGGCCGTAGGGTGGGGTGTGTACCCAGCCACCCCATGGAGAGCATCTAGACCACCATGATCTTAATGATCAGGTAATGAAGAGTGTGAAGATTGAGGCCCCGAACTATGATGGTCGTTTGGACCCCAAGGCCTTCCTCAATTGGCTTGCGGACATGGACCATTATTTTGAGTAGAACGATACGTCTGATCGTCATCACGTGAGATTCGCCAAGATGAAGTTGGTAGGCCAAGTCAAATTGTTTTGGACAAATGTCGAGCGGAAGATGGAGAGGTCTGGAGATGACCCGATCTCACTGTGGGCCAAGATGAAAGATATTTTAAAGAAAAAGTACATTCCTCTCTCTTACCATTAGAAGCTTTTGGATCAGGGCCAATCATTTTGTCAAGGATCAATGCACATGGCTAACTATATCGCCAAGTTTGATGAATACATGATGCGTTGTAACATCGAGTAGAACCCGTTAATGACCCTTTCTCATTTTAGGATGGGCCTTTAACCCGAGCTTCAACACGAGCCCATTCCTCATAACGTCAGCACCCTAGAGTGTGCATATCATGTGGTGCAAGAACTTGATCGGTATCTAAAACCGCAATTCATGAGGCAATTCGACTCTCATGAATCCAACATCAAGGTCACTCCCCAGGGAGCTAAGCCTAGGTTTGGAAGTCAATCCAAAGCACTTATTGGTACTCAACCCAATAATAGGGATGTGAGGGACAAAGATCTAGCTAATACTAGTTTGAGGGGAGGTGAGCATACAAGCAATACAAGTAACACCTGAAATTTGCATAGTTGAAAATATTGGCAATCTTGATATATCGACAATACAAGCAACACCGGGAATTTACACAATAAAAAAATATTGACGATACATTGGCGATATCGATAATTTGGCGATATTTAAAGATATATCGCCAATACCTATAATTTCTAAAACTACCAATGTTATCGGTATCGCTACCAATGTTATTGGTATCGCCGAGCTAGAGACACGAATAATGTCGAGGATATTTCGATAATATCAGGGATACTCCGAATAATGGCCTCAGCAAATGACCATGAACAGTGGTCTATTTTTTTCTTTTTCAAGAGATAGGACTTTGTCCAAGCATCGTAAAGTATCCCGTGGAAGAGCGCCATGTCATAGGACAACTGGCCCAATCAGATTCACAGTAAGTAGATAGCTGAAGAAGGCTATCAGAGGATTAAAAATGTCTTTTCCAGGAGAAGACTTGAGATATCTTAATACGCAAATAGCAACATCGTAATGAGGTTGACGAGACTAATGCATGAATTGACTGAGAATGTTGACCAAATAAATAATATCCGGTCTTATGATTGATAAGTAAATATGATGACCAACAAGTCATCGATACATAGAGGGGTCCTGAAGAAAATCACCTTGGTCGTCAATCAAACAAAAATTTTGTTCCCTAAGAAAAGAACAAGATCGAGTTTCGAGACGACCAGTCAAGAGCGTATTTGCATTGACTTAAGAAAATCCCCGTTGGAGAACGGGTCAGCTCAATGCCTAAAAAATATTTCAAGAAACCAAGATCTTTAATGTGGAACCTAGTATATAGAAATTCCTTTAGGGCATTGATGCCAGTTGATTGTTAGTGGTTATAATTATATCATTCATGTAAACAAGTATTGTGGTGAAGATAGTGTCATTGGAATGAGTGAAAAGAGAATAAATCTGCCGAGGATTGACGATATCTAGCCTCTTGAGAGCAAAGAAAAACTTGTCAAACCAATTTCTTGATACTTGTTTGATACCATAGAGATTTGTTCAGTCGACAAACACGTTGTTCCCCCTATTTCGCAAAACCGGTGGAATTGTCATACAAACTTCTTCGTGTAGATCTCCATGGAGAAAAGTGTTGTTCATATCTAACCGATGTATTTTCTAATGGCAAATAGCAGCAACGGCCAAGAGAAAACATACTGTGACAAGTTTTGCAACAGGAGCACATGTCTCATGATAGTCTAACTCTTTAACCTGATTATATCTTTTTGCTACCAAGCATGCGTTGAATTGTTCAATTGTACTATTAGCACGATGTTTGACTTTGTATACCCATTTACAGCCAATAGGTATTTTTCTTGGTGGTAAATATTGTAAGGTCTATGTGCGATTATGCTCTAATGCCGCAATTCCACTCTAATGCCGCAATTCCTACTGCCATTGTTCCACGCCAATGAAGAAATTTAACGGCTTAAGAAAAAGATGTCAGCTCATCATGAGAAGAAATGGAGGAAAGCAAGGAAATATGATTAGCAGAAAAACAATTATATGAAAGGAAGATAGATAAGGGATAAGGGATACCTATAGAAGGCTGTGAAGAGGGTGAAGTAGGAGATGAGGTGGGTGGTAGAGTGGGACAGACATAATCTTTGAGGCGGGTAGGCCGAGTGACTGGACGATGAAAACAACAAAGGCCAGAGGAAGGTGGAACAGTGGAGGGTAAAGGGTCGGGATCAAGGGTGGTGAGGACAAGAAAGTGAAAATACTGCTCTCTCCTAGCAATTAATACTAGTTTTGTTTCCTTATCTTCTTTCCCCCTTTTTTTTTTTTCTATAACAAATAAAAATACAATTCGGTTTTCATGGAATGTGCGTTTCCACATTCCAATTTCCCCAACCACACCCTTCAGGAAAATGGGTAAAACTTCGTATTAACTACCGAATTGCGCACATACAACAATTAGAGAGAAAAACCATATCCCCAACTTCATTCGAATCAACAAGAGAGGAAAGCTACAAACCTTTCTGTACTTGCTGTTCCGACTTCTTCTTCGAGGGAGTGGCAGCATTCTTGAGTTTATCGATGTTGGCGAGCTGGGCTTGCCTGCTCTGCTCGATTTCTTCCATAAGCTTCTCCTCAATCGAAGTGTCGTACATCTTCCCCTCTCCGAACCCAGACGGCCTGTTCTGGAACCACCTTCTCATCTCATCGAAAGGCATCATCAGCATCATCTTCTCCTCCCCATAGCCATCGTTGGCTGCGACATTGTTGCTGGTTTCACGCTTGCTCGAAGCCGAAATGGAGAGCCTAGCACGTGCCCTCCACTGCAAAAAGAAAAAGGTGGAAAAGATTGGAATTCAGATAAAGTTGAAGAATCACTGAGAAGAATCGAGATAGGAATACAGACCGGTAAGAAGGAGAGAGAAACGTGGGTTTCTTTGTGGAATTTGAATGAGAGAGAAGAAGAGAAGGGGATTTGAGTAGAAGAAGGAAGGAGGGCTGTGGAGGAGTTGAAGGGATGTAGGAATGCTCCTCCTACTACTCCTAGCATCGTTATTTCTCCAATCTCAAACCCAACTGCTGGTGTTATGCTGCTGCTTCTCTGCCAAACTGCTTATGTTGAGGAAGGATGAGGAAAAGATAACACGTGCCAACCTTATATACGTGTGCGAGGGACGCGGATTGGATACTGACACTGCCAGTAGCGAGGTCACTACTGGAAGGTGCTTTGTGGGCCCACAATGGTGTATCTGTTATATCCACACTGTCCATCCATTTTGGATCATTATTTTAGGATAAGATATCAAAACTGAGGCAGATCCAAATCTTATGTGGACCACACCACAGGAAAACAGTAGCGATTGAACACCCACCATTAAAAACTTCCTAAGGCCCACTGTAATGTTTACTTTCGATCCAACCTGTTGATTAGATCAAAAATATCTGGATGAACGGAAATCACAAATAGTAGTTTGATCCAAAACTTTCGTGGACCAAGAAGTTTTTAGTGGTGAGTGTTCAATCATCGCTGCTTCCTGTAGTGTGGTCCACTGAGATTTGGATCTGCCTCGATTTCCACATAATACCATAAAATAATCTTGCGAGATGTATGGACGGCATGGATAAAACATATACATCAAGGTAGATCAAGGGAGGGCGCACGTAGCATCGTTCAGCCGTTTAATCAGAATACTACCCACACATCATGACCTAAAATAATCTCGAAAAACGGTTGGACGGGGTGGATATATAATACACACATCAAGGTCGGCCCCACGGTAATGGCCACACCATCTTTGGCGAGGCCGGGGTCTCACTAATCCGCTCCTATGCTACGTGCTACTGAAAACCTCTGTGAGCCCCACCATAGTGTATGTGTTTTATCCACGACAGCCATCTATTTTGCCCTCTGGGCCCCACCATGGTGTATGTGTTTTTATCCACACCAGTCATCCATTTTTCCATCTCAATTTAGCGTATGAACCCAAGTAGATCAAAATCTCTGGTGGACCACACCACATGAAAACAGTGGGATTAAACACCCACCATTAAAAGCTTCCTAGGGCCCACTAGAATGTTTATTTGCCATTAAACTTGTTGATCAGGTTATACAAACATAGATGAAGAGAAAACACAAATATAAACCAGATCCAAAACTTTTGCGGCTCATAAGAAGTTTTTAATGGTAGGCATTCAATCCCCACCATTTCTTGTGGTAGGTCCACCTATATTTGAGTCTGTCTTTTTTTCTGTTCATGCTTTAAAATAAGTTAAAAAATAAATAGAAAACATGGATAAAATACAAACACATCATGTTGGGTCCACTGACCACTGTCTTGCTATCCGGAGCATTAGTATGCAATCTGTATGCATGGCACATAAAAATTTGGCAAGTCCTACGGAAAACTAACGCGTTATGTCCAAACTGTTTCCTTTGGTGGCCTATGATCATAATTTTGGGTTCAGATGGTTTACGTAATGGATGGTGTGTATGTTATGAAAGGTACACCCATGCCTCTCAGTCCGCCAAAACAACCGGTGAGCCTGGACAGGCTTAGAGGATCCACCTAGGTCATGGATCAATGACTGCAGGATTCACTGTGATGTATGTGACTTGCATCCATTCCGTCCATCTATTTTGAAATCTCATTTGAAACCATGATCCAAAAAATAAATCAGAACCAAATCTCAGGTGGACCATACCAAAGGAAACAATGGTGATTAACTATTAAAATCTTCTTGTGGGCCACAAAAGTTTTGGATCAAGCTGATATTTGTGTGGTCCTTTCATTCCAGACTTTGTGACCTTATCAACAGGTCAGATGGCAAATAAACATTCGGATTGCCTCCAACTTTTAACTATGGGTATTCAGTCGTGGTTGTTTCCTCTAGTATGGTCCATTGGAGTTTTAGATCTGACTTCAGTTTTTTGGATCATGCCTTAAAATAAGATGTCACAATGATCGGGCAACGTGGATGTAAGTCAAATAAATCACAGTGACCCAATAGTAAGGGATCCACCGAGTTTCGCGGATACGCCACGTCCCAAAGATGCCGAGTGCATCTAGGCTGTGATAAGACCAGCCCGTAGGTTGCACTGTGACCATAGGGCCCACCTCGTATGCATTAATTTATATCCATACTGTTCATCTGTTTTGCCAGACTATTTCAGGGCATGGTCTCGAAAATGAAGTGGAGACAAACTTCAGGTGGACCAGACAACAAAAATTAATGGTAATTGAATGCCCACCATTAAAAACTTTCACAGTAATGTTTATTAACTGTCCACCTGTTGAGAAGGTTATACAGACTTGGATGAAAGGAAAAGAGAAAATATAAGCTTGATCCAAAACTTGTGACTTATAAAAGATTTTTAATGATTAATAATTATTGTTTCCTTTTATGTGGTACACTTGAATGCATTGCTTCATTTTTAGGACAATGTCCTAGAATAATATGGAAAAACAAATGGACGGCATGAACATAGAATGCATATATTGAGGTGGGCTATGGCCACGTCCCACCCACGTAGCTGGTCTGGGGTTGCAGCCCAGTTGCCCTTGGAGATATGGCCGGGTTGATTCCCCACTACTGAGGTGGGCACTGTTGGGTGTTACTGTTATGTGGGCCCGCCATGATGATTGTGTTATATCCACTCTTGTTTTGGGGAATGAGTCCAAAAAAGAGGTGGATCTGAATCTTAAGTGGACCACACCGTAGAAAATAAAATTAGTGGTGGTTGAACCACACTACTAAAATTTTCATAAATGACATAAAAGTATTCGATGAAGCTGATATTTTTCTCTTCATCCATATCTGTCTGTCTTGATGGATAGGTTGGATGACAGATAAATATTGTAGTGGGCATATAAAGTTTTTAATAATAATTATTCAATCATCATTATTTCCCATGGCTCCCTACACTTGAATTAAGATCTACCTCATTTTTAGGATCATGCTTTAAAACAATCTAGCAAAATGAACACACAAAATGATAAAAAAGAAACATGCATCATGGTGAGGCCTACGACCACAAACAACCGATTGTTATCCAGCTTGTCAATGGAGGGGTCACTACCGAATCTAATTCCCGATTAGTTACCCCGTGAGAATTACCCAGCACAGCCTGAAAGGGGCACAGAGATATACCTGTGCTGGGATTATGTGGGATCCATGAAGATTTCCTTGACAAATCGGCCATCTATTTTGAGAACCTGTTCGGTGCACCGTATTATATAGTATTTGATGGGATTAAATTAGAAAATTCACTTTTTGAAATATTGTTGATGTTTGGTTATTACTTTTGTTAGGGTTAGATTAAGGCTTTGGAAACGAGAAATTTACGACTATGAACCCCACCTTTTATCCATTGGATATTCTTAAAGCAATACAAACTTAACTTCCGAACTTAGACCTGCTCATATGGACGGTAAATTTAAGGACGAAACTACCCCTCCTCTCCACTGCGTTGCTTTCAGTCCCGTTTCTTTCACCCCTTTCCACTACGTTGCTTTCACTGTTGCCGTTTTCACACCCTTTTCTTCACTCCATTCCAGTAAGGGCCTGTTTGACCGAGCGAATCCCATGAGATTAGGAGGGATGAGATGGATTTTAAGGTAATAATGGTGGTGTTAGCGGATTAGAAAAAGATCCATGGGATTGCTATATCCTGGGACAAGTTCACTGGGTCTGTTTGGCACGCCCGGCATATCACAGGATTTTACCTTCCAATCCGTCCAACCAAGGGATGGGATCAATTTTAAGGTAATGATGGTGATGTTAGTGGATTGTTTTAAGATCCATAGGATTGCTGATACTCATCTTTTTAAACGTAGATCTATGGCTACGGATTATAACTGTAGCCATAGGTACCGCTAATCTGTAGCCATAGGTATCGTGGTCCAGGGACCCAATCGACTGGGTCAGCTAGTTGGGGTCGACCGGGTCAGTTGTCTTGCCCACTTGTTTTTTAGATTTGTCTCATTTTTTGTCTTATATCATAATGAGAATAGTCAATTCATTTTTTTTAGATTTGTCTCAATTTTTGTCTTATATCATAACGAAAGTAGTCAAAATGAATTGACGTGAGACCTACATAGCTTTCAATAGTAAGGAGTTCCTACCCTAAGTTGTTTTAGGCAATCTACATCCCTTTGGATTATAGGGAATTCATATAACCCTAGGTTACTGGCAAGTTGCATAACTTTTAGACAATTTAGTTTGCATATGGCTCAATTGAGTTTCAAAACTTCCTATTTGAGTAACTTAGTTAGAGTTGAACAGTCCTACTAGGGCCTTTTATAAAGCCCGCTATAATATGTGTGTTTTATTTAAGTTGTTCATTCATTTTGAAAATCATTTTAGAACACAAGCTTAAAAAGAAAGCAGATAAAAAATACAAGTAAATCACACCCACATCACAAGAATCAATAATGATGATAATATTGTTGTTGAAACTTTCTTAAAGGTCATCGTGATATATATTTGCCATTAAACCTATTCATAAAATATTGTAAACTTAGTTAAAAGGAAAATATAAAAATATCAGCTTGATCCAAAACTCCTTAAGCCCCTAAAAGAGTTTTTTGGCAAGTTGTGTTCAAGCCCCAACATGTGGCGTGATCTACTTTAGCACTAGAACTTCTTCATTTATTTTATCATCAAAACCTTCCTAGTAATTCAGCGAGGGAACCTGGGAATTGAGCGAGGCAACCTAGGAATTGAGCGAGAGAACCTAGAAATTGAGCGAGGGAACCTTGAAATTCAGCGAGGCAACTTAAAACTTGCATGAGGCAACGTAGAAATTGAGCTTGGGTTTGGGATTACAACAGAATATTCGTCACGTTCTCAAACCACCATTTCAGTGTATACCTAGAGCTTGGGTTTGAGATTATAGCAGAATATTCGTCACCTGCAAAGATGAATTGAAAAACATATCAAACATAAAATTCACAAGATAATCAAAGTGTACAAAATCAAAAATAATTAAAAACAATGTAGCATTTCATGAATTTGAACAAGTTTCATATGAAATCGAGATAGAAATTGAGCGAGAAAATACCAAAAATTTAGCGAGATAAACTATAAAAATAAGCGAGGCAAACTATAATCTGAGCGGGGCATATTGAAAATTGAGCAGGGCAAACTGGATATTGAGCGAGGCAAACTAGATATTCAGCGAGCCAAACTAGAAATTGAGCGGGGCAAACAGGAAATTGAGCAGGGCAAACATGAAATTCAGCGGGGTAAACTGGAAATTGAGTGGGGGAAACTAGAAAATCAGTGGGGCAAACTGAAAATTGAGCGGGGCAAACATGAAATTGAGCAGGGCAAACTGGAAATTGAGCGAGGCAAACTAGAAATTCAATAGGGCAAACTGAAAATTCAGTGGGGCAAACTTGAAATTCAGCGAGGTAAACTTGAAATTCAGCGGGGCAAACTGGAATTTGAGCGGGGCAAACTAGAAATTGAGCGGGGCAAATATGAAATTCAGCGGAGCAAACATGAAATTCAGCGAGGGAAAAGATGCCTAATTCAGTTTGAATGCCATGGATTAAGATAGTTGGTGTGTATATAGAATACCTCGTACACATGATGCAATGGATAAAATAGTGTCGATACGAGGGAGTTTGGATTGTAACTTGATATAAGCTACCTATGCGTTAAGTAGCTTATCTTGGTTCCTACTTCTCAAACTGAAGTGATTAAGTAACTTTAAGTAAAAAAAGTTACTTATAATTGATCTTAAACCGACCCTAAATTCAGCAGAACATTTTTTCTAGTTACAATTTATAGAGCTTCAGGAAATGTGAAATTATCTGCAGTCAATTTGTACACCTCTTCCATATCCATCACAACTCCCAACAAATTGAACTCAGCGGTATAGCAACCAAACTTGTTTCCGTAGAATGTTTCATCGATGACAGGAAGGTTTGTTAATTGTGAAAGAGCTCCTATAATGGATGGAAGGAAAACCGACCCAAATGGGGTTACATACCCTTTAGAGCTCTTCATCCATTCTCCCTTTTTCATAGTTATCAAAAAATCATCATCGAATTTCCCCCTCTTCTTTAAGTACCTAATAAACTGCAGCATTAAAATTCTATGTTTGCTAGTAATTCTTGATGAATGAAAAGATGTAACATGATTAATTATTAGTCTACATACGTGCACTGACCCAAACCACACCCCAATCAATTTCAGCTTATCCATGATTGATTATTAGTCTACATACATGATTGCTAGTAATTCTTGTGCCTCTATTTTACTGGTAGGACGGATTGAAAGGGATTGGAAGGTAAAATCCAGGAATATGACGGGCATGCCAAACAAACTTAGTGAATCTGTCCCGAGATATAACAATCCCATGGAGGTCCCGACCTTTGATCCAGGCATTGAGAAGGTCCCGACCTTTCCTCAAATCAATCTACATCCCTGATATGGCCCAAATATCCAGTCTGGACAACTAGATAGTCCAAATCTTCAACACAGATGGTTGGAACTTAAGGCAGGATCCTCGTGCTCTTCAATCTACCAGCATGGAACTCTCTTCTTAAAAGCATGGAAGTAGAGAGTTATAATCACATTTACAATCTGGAAGGATTGAAATGATAATTGAATTTCAGTCCTTGGCTGATTAGCTCATATGGTGGTATCCAACTCTAGGCACAATAGCAGTAAGAAACATGGATTGAAATCACACTAATAATAACTCATGTCATGTATTGAAATTATAAAACTCTAGGCACAATAGCAATGAGAAGCATCATATCAAAGTACCTGAAGCCCTATCATGCTTGCAGCAACAGCAACACGGTTGTCAAGGTTATGGTGTGCCTCAAATAGCTCAAGGACTAAAGAGTTCCAGTAATCCAAGCATACATGAAATTAAGCCGGGCAAACATGAAATTCAGCAGGGCAAACATGAAATTGAGCGGGGCAAGCATGAAATTGAGCGGGGCAAACATGAAATTGAGCGGGGCAAACTAGAAAATCAGCGGGGCAAACTAGAAATTGAGCGGGGTAAACATGAAATTGAGCGGGGTAAGCTAGAAATCTAGTGAGGGAAACATGAAATTCCGCGGGGGAAACATGAAATCGAGCGGGGGGAAAATGAAATTGAACGGGGCAAACATGAATTTCAGCGGGGCAAACATGAAATTAGCGGGGCAAAGTAGAAAATCAGTGGGGTAAACATGAAATTGAGCGGGCCAAACTAGAAAATCAATAGCTAACATGAAATTGAGCGGGGCAAATTAGAAATTGAGCAGGGCAAACATGAAATTGAGCGGGGCAAACTAGAAATTCAGCGGAGTAAACATGAAATTAAGCGGGGCAAACATGAAATTGAGCAGGAAAAATTAGAAATTGATCAGGGCAAACATGAAATTGAGCGGGGCAAATAAGAATTTCAGCGAGGCAAACTTGAAATTGAGCAGGACAAAGTAGAAAATCAGTGGGGTAAACATGAAATTGAATGAGGCAAACTAGAAAATCAGCGGGGCAAACATGAAATTGAGGAGGGCAAACTTAACAGATAATTTCATGATGGACAACACCACATGATAATTTAAACATATCCAATGTTCAAATGGACAACACCATAAGATAATTTTCAATTGCACTTCTACTGTTGATCATTTCTTAGGGGCCACAGAAGTTTTGAATCAAGCTTATAATTGTGTTTTCTATTAATCCATGTCTATATGATCTTATGAACAGGTTTGATAACAAACAAACATCACTAGATAAAAGGTGGGGTGCACAGTTGTAAATTTCTCCTATGTAAATCATCGCGCTAAGAGAACTTTGATACTCTGGTAGAGATTGATGGTTCATAAGTCTGCACTCAAAATTGTGCACGTGAAATACATGTGGCTCAAAACAAACCGTCAAAATCGTGGATCTATTTTAGACATTTCATAAGAAACATGTTTTTTTATTGGCCGGTTGTTTAGACACCTAACGAACTTGAAAATTAGCTTAATTGTCTGGATTTAACAAACAATGTTTGCTAATCACCGTTGATCGATCAACCAATCTAATACGTTAATGACTTATCCATAGTGCGTCTCATGATTTGGATGGTTTCCTTGAATTAAGCGCATTCTACATGTACAATATATAAGTGTAGGTGATGGTTCAGTACGATATGGATGAAGGATGCGTGGGTTGATAGCGAGGTAATCATTATTAGTTTATTCTCTATATGCATTGATTGACATATAATTAATTGTTATATTAATCTATGACTAATTCGGACTATCCTATTGATTAGGTTATCGACAAATACATCAATTTCCTTGAGAAAAGGTAGTCCGACCTGTCACTTGCATATCCTCAAGATTGCAAGTTCTGTCCCACGTTCTTTACGGCAACTATTTAATTCAGCAATCCTTAATCTATTTTTCTTTTCTTTTTTGTTACATATATTGATATTTGATCATGTTTGTAACAGCAAAGCCTTAAGGCGTGTTTGCCAGTTTTGATCGCATACAAGGCCTCCAAATAGGCGTCAGAACGGTGGTCAGCCTACGCAATTGCCAAGCAGTGAGATAAATCATACAAAAAAGTGATTTGGTGTTATGAATGGGTAATGCACTTGTCACAGAGCATCATCTCTGACTGTTATGTGTTCTATCATATTTTAACTAATATATTGTCTTCTGAATCATGGACAGGTGTATGCGCCCATAAATCATGAAAATTCGCATTGATTTTTACTGGTCATCTATCCTAAAGAAAGAAAAATCGTTATTGTGAATAACTTAAGCACAAATCCATTAATAAAGTACAAGCAGAAGATGAAGAATATGACTAATGCACTCCCTATTCTCTTTCATGCCACTGGAGACAGCACTACGCTTGAAGGGAAGAAGTGGACCGTCAGAGTTGATGGATTGGCGCCGAAGCAAGACAATGGTTATGATTGCGACATATTCGTAATGAAATTCATCGACATTTTGTGTAGCAGTCTCACCTTGGTGGGAACAGATATGCAAAAATTACTGCCGATTGGAGGAAGTCAATAGCTTATGATTGTTTATCTCTAGTCTGTAGATGATATTTGTCAAGGGCATGGGAGGAATTTTGCAGAGATGTTGTATTATATACATTGTATTAATTTCATTGTTAAATATACATTATACATTGTTGTCCCACTCATGTACCATTTCATGTTATATACATTGTTGAATATACATTGTACATTTGTCATTTTCCATATTGGCCAGGGTTACGTGAAATCCCCCACTCAAATTTCAGTTTGCTCTAATCAATTTCATGTTTCCCCCACTGAATTTCTAGTTTATTCTGCTTAATTTTATGTTTCCCCCGCTCAATTTCATGTTTCCCCTACTCAATTTCATGCTTGCCCCACTCAATTTCATGTTTCCCCCACTGAATTTCATGTTTACTTCGCTGAATTTCTAGTTTGTCCCGCTTAATTTCATGCTTGCCCCACTCAATTTTTGGTTTGCCCGACTGAATTCCATGCTTGCCCCGCTCAAATAACCAAGCTGCCCTCCTAGACTGCATCTGGCGATGAAATTCGGTAAATTGTACGAGGTTACCTTTCCAGCTTATTCTAATGTCAGATCACCTTTCATTACTTCTGGCAAAGGAGCAAATATCGACAATATCGAAGTTCAAAACTCCAAGGAATTTTAATCCTAGATGTTAGGACAATCATTCATTCATCTTTTAACCTATTCTAAGGAATTCAATAGTCTCAACTCTTTTCAAAGAATCTGTAATTTTTAGCATGCTAAAGCTATGTGGGACCAGACTGATTTAATGAATCTGTAACTAGAGCTTGCTCTTATGATTCACTTAAAAGAAACTTCAGTGCTGCATTCCTGACAAAGGTTTTTCCAAGTTTGAACCAGTGGATTTCTATGTCACCAATATTTTGTCCAACACTGAACTGCAAAAAAGATGAAAAATAAGAAAATCACTGATTGCCTAGGAAGTCCCAAAATAGTGGGATGAGTTTTTCTACTTTATCAGTGGGATGAGTATGACCTACCTTTATATCTCGTCCAAATACTTGTTCTTGCACAACAATGAAAGATGACTTCCCTTCAAATGAACTTAAGACACAACTAACAAGAAGTTTCGTCCCTTCAGAACCTCCTGCATGATGTCTTGTTACCACTCAATTCAACAATTTAAGCTCCTTCATTTTCAGTTTACTGACTTATATTTTGCACTTCAATGTTAACATGCAAGCCTGCAATCATTTGTCAATGCTCCATGAACACAATCCACAATCAATGTTATAAAGAGGGAGATAAATTAACTGAGATGTTCATTTTGGGATATTTCCCTTCATGTATTATTCAGATATTCCGATCTTTGTCCCGCTCAATTTCATGTTTGCCTGCTCAATTTCTAATTTGCCCCGCTCAAATTCCAGTTTGCCCTGTTGAATTTCTAGGTTGCCCCGCTCAATTTCTAGTTTGCCTCACTCAAATTTTAGTTTGCCCCACTGAATTTCTAGTTTGCCCCGCTCAATTTCCAGTTTCCCCCGCTCAATTTCATGTTTGCCCCGCTCAATTTCATGTTTGCCCCACTGAATTGCATATTTGCCCCGCTGAATTTCTTGTATGCCCCTCTCAATTTTTAGTTTGCCTCGCTGAATTTATAGTTTGTCCCGCTTAATTTCTAGTTTGCCCCGCTCAATTTCCAGTTTCCCTCGCTGAATTTCATGTTTGCCCCACTCAATTTCATGTTCGCCCCGCTCAATTTCATGCTTGCCCCACTCAAATTTCAGTTTGTCCCGCTGAATTTCATGTTTGCCCCGTTGAATTTCATGCTTGCCCCGCTCAATGTGATGCTTGCCCCACTCAAATTTCAGTTTGCCTAGCTGAATTTCATGTTTGCCTCGCTCAATTTAATTAGTGTGAGTTTTCAAGAAACTTGCCTGAGTTTTTGTTTTAGTTGACTCAACTCGACAGGGTATGAGTCGAATTTATATTTTAAAAGTATGATCTCAATATACTTTTATTACGAAATAGAAAATTGAAGAACCCAAGATTTTCTACAAAAGTGGTTAAATTCTCTTTCGATTTTTGCAGAAACTCCATTTTTGATATCATTTAGCACATGGGTTTTGTCTATGATAATCCAATAGGAATGATGACTCGAGAACGTACCAATAAACAATAAACAATGGCCTAGATATAATGTTTATATTCAAAAATTGAAGAATTTTTGCTCGGAATTGTTTGGTAAGAAATGAAAAGATTCTTATCCCACCACTAACCAATAAGCAATTCCTTGGTTAGATAAATAGAGTGGTTAGTCAGTTCATGTATGCTCCTCAAATTACAATCAGATATTCAAGATATCACAACGACTTTAAAACATATAGTTAAACTGAGTTTTCTTGAGCAAATTAGTCTTGATCGTTAAGGTGGCAGGACGGGCCATTAACCAATCTGACATGTTCGATAAAGATATGACTGTTTGCATCAATATCTCATGTACAGAGAAAGGACAAAACACATTGAGATGGATCGTCAACTTGCATCCATATCTTAGCTGTAGAACAAGGACAAAACACATCGAGACGGACCATCATTTTATCCGGGTAAAAGGTGCTGGTACAAATGCATTCAATACAAAATGTTGCAATCATCCACCTTAATCACCAACTATATGTCAACATTGCTTATGTACTCATGGGTTATCAGGGATGTAGATTTTTCAATATAACCACTCCAAATTGAGACAACCAACATAGGAATTTGATAGCTACATAATGCATGCACAATTGTCGATGACGCATAACCCAAATATCGCATTGAGATGGTGATATTAATAGTCAGATTTTGGACCACTGGCTATTTTACTATAACCCTCCATTTGATGTCCAAAAATCGAAGGAAATGGCTAATTAAAAAAAAAAAAACATGAGTGGTGCATGGATACTTGATTGTGGAGAATAATTTAAAATTTACATTGATAAGATGATGCTAACCATCTGATTTTACCTTGAAAAGCCACATCCCACTGACCCAGTTGACCGGGTCAACCTAGTCAACCCCAATTCAATGTCTTGTCCCACTGTTGGGTCGGCTACTAGATTGGCTACGGTACCTATGGCTACGGTTATAATCCGTAGCTATAGAAGGCCACAAATCCGTAGCCATAGACCGACTTACTTAAAAAACAGGCGTATTTTCATCCTCAAATTCGCTGGCCATACGAGGAGGTCTAAGTTCGGAAGTTAAGTTTGTATTGCTTCAAGAATATCCAAGGGATAAAAGGTGGGGTCCACAGTCGTAAATTTCTCCTTTGGAAACCATACAGGATAGAAATTTGAATTCAGGAGATTCTCCCAGTCCCACTTGATTTACCACAGCTAGAGTGAGGAATTCAAGAGGGAGAGAAAATAGGAAGCTAATTGTGTAGCCATGTATTATCCCCACCAAGTTTTGTGGGTCCTAACATGATATACATGTGTATTATATCTGTTGGGGGGAAAATTGACAAGTCCATATGTCAGATTATGGAATGGACCATCTCTACTTAACTAGCATGGGCCCGGTGAAACCCAAGCCTGATAAGGCATCTACATCCAGAAACAGGTCGACCTTCAAGGAGGTCGAGGCAACTATAAGGACGCTTAAAGAACACGATAACGAGCCCATTCATATAAACCGTGTTCTGACCTAATGGGTCAATTATAGATCGACCATTGATCGAATATAGGTCGACCTTATATCTCCAGATCAATCACTGTCCAATCATAGATCGGTCATTATTCGTCCATTGGACGGCCATAGATCGGACAACGTCCAGTCACAAGTCAAGCGACATCCTAGGACAAGGTCGATGACCATTAGCGCCCAACTAAAGGTAAACATGGATACTCCGACCTGATTATTGGTCGAAGATGGTGAATGCTAATCTGTCGAGAAGGTTGGAGTCGCTCATTCCCAAGCCATCACCCACCTATGGGAGCCAGCATAAATCCGAGCCGTGAATTCAAGGAACCTCCTATAATCCCGAAGATCTCTCCCGAAATCTTTGGGGGATAAGATCAGATCCCGATACCATCGGAATCCAGTAATCTCGTGAAGATCCCAGATCCGGAAGGATCTCCAAGATATTGGGACGAGTCCTCATACGATTGGACTTCATTCCCTATATATATAGAGGTATCCCCAACCATCAAAGGTACGCACACTCTAACCTTAACATTCGACCGGTGTCTCTTTTCTGGAGATCCTACCCTATAAAAAGACCGCGTTCCTGACTTAGGCATTAGAGAGTCCCTAGCACTAGCCAGGGTCTCCTTTGTTTCTCTTTTACCCGTATGCAGGTACAAGAAGGTCAATCGCGGAGGGTCTGCCAAAAAACTACATTAACAGTTTGGCGCCGTCTGTGGGAACGATGTTCTAAGCCGTTTTCAGCTCTACCAGTAACATCTACAATGGCCAGGGGAAAGAAGAAAGCTCAATCCCCTCTAGTGGCGATTTCATCGGAACCTTACCCATGACTAGTCACACCCCAGAACCGCTAGAGCAGCCAAGGCAGCCTGAGCCATAAGCGAGCCATCAAGGTTCCTCCTCTGGCTCGGGTAGACGCGATCCGCAGACTCATGCTAAGAATGGTTGAATGAACAACCTAGCAAGATAGGTCAGGGATATCAGATCAGATTTGGGCCGCATGATGCAATCATTAGAACAAATTCAACCTCAACATGCACCGAGGACCGACAGTCCATCCCAGCCTTCCTGCGTGCACGCCGAGCAACAGACGGATTATTATCCCTCCCAGCCTACTGGCTTACCGATCGCCCCTCAGTCGAGCCTGCAGTATACTCCGACCCCACCTGTCCCATCTCGCGTGTCTGAGATCGTGCCTTTGCCTACCTTTGACCTACGACATGAGATAGATCGGAGAAGGCGTAGTAGGGCCCCGGTCGAGGCCACTGCTGAGAGTGGGGAACCGTGAAGAGTCGAGTTGAAGAGCCTGAGGGATCAGATCGGCAACATGCAACAAGCGTACTGAGCTAACGCAGCGATGATCATAATGGAGGAAACTGAGTCCCCATTCACTGTCGAGATTCTGCAAGCACGACTGTCGGACATGTTTCAACTGCCTCAGATCACGCCCTTCAAAGGGAATACCGACCCGTCAAAACACATAGAATCCTTCCAGATCTATATGGAACTCCACAATGCTTCTGATGCGATCATGTGTCGAGCTTTCTCCTTAACTCTGGCTGACGCTAATCGACTATGGTTTAAGCAGCTAAAGCCAAGATCCATCAGTTCATTCTCCGAACTCAGCCAAGATTTCGTCACAAACTTCATTGGAGGAAAGAAGAGACTTAAAGCCCCCGCTCATCTTCTTCACATAATCCAAAAAGAAGGTGAACTCATGAAGGACTAAATCAAGCGCTTCAACCTATAAGCACTACAAGTTCAGAAACATTCGGATGAGACCGCCCTGAACTCCATCATGAGCGGGCTAAGAGATAAACATTTCCTCTTCTCTTTGGATAAGAACCCTCCTGTCACTCTAGCTGAGTTTCTGAACAGATCGCAAAAGTATGATAACGCTAAGGAATCTTGAATATTATGGGAAGCTGCCAAAAGCAAAAATCCTCCAGCTAGAGAGCAGACGAAGACCAAGCCCAGTTCAACCAATAAGAAGAGAAAGGACGATCGATCTCGAGACTACCGAAAATCAAACAAACAGCCTGACTGTAAGTTCAAGACTTACATTCCTCTGACCAAGATGCTGGAACAAGTCCTGATGGAGATCAAGGACAAGCATCCTCTTTGTTGGTCAGATAAGTTAAAGTCTAACATCGACAAAAAGAAGCAAAAACAGGTATTGCCTCTTCCACCGAGATCATGGACATAACACGAGCAATTGCTTCAACATTAAGCAAGAAATTGAGGCACTTATTCGCAGTGGTCATCTCAGGGACTGCTTCGAGAACAGAGGAGATCGGACCAAGGCAGCTGAGGAACAGTCGATCAACAATCATCCAACTAGAGAAATCCGCACTATCTTTGGAGGCCACAGAGGAGAAGGCAACTCGAATAATGCTCGGAAAGTGCATGTTAGGAGTATTAGTCGTCCTGAGGAAGAAGTTCTACTCCTCGATCGACCTTCGAAAGAGCAAAAGATGGAAAAATACAGCATAGCCTTCAATGAAGAGGACGCCTGAGGTATCCACCTCCCCCATGACGATGCACTGGTAATCACTTTAACCATCGCCAACCGAAAAATATTTCGGATCCTTGTCGACACAGGATCGTCAGCGGATGTACTCCTTGTTCAAGCCTTCAAAATGGGAATTGGTCAGTCTCTACTCCGACCTGTCAAAACTCCATTAGTCGATTTCTCGGGCAGACAGGTTGAGCCTGAAGGAGCCATCCAGCTCCCCCTCTTGGCTGAGGAGGGACAGAATCAAACCACCATGATGGTCGATTTCCTCGTGGTCAACCAACCACCTATCTACAACATCATCCTTGGACAACCATCGTTGTACCTCTTGCGAGCTGTGGTATCAACCTACCACTTGGTGATGAAATTTTCGACTGAACAAGGAGTTGGGATCGTTAAAGGCGATCAACATGACGCTCGACAATGCTACGCGATGACACTGTGAGCCCTGCGTGAAGCAATGACCATCAAATCTCTGGATCCATGTGAAGAATCTCAAGAGAGAGACCAACCCATGGAAGACCTCATTCCAATCCCGCTGGGCGAGTCCGATCCCTCTAAACTATCCAATTAGGATCGTCCTTGACATCGCCATTACGTAATAAGATGGTCGCCCTCCTCAGATGTTACGACGATGTTTTTGCCTGGTCCCATGAAGATATGCCTAGAATTGATCCTGTCATCATCATGCATTGACTGAACATCAATCCATCATCCCGATCAATTCGACAGAAGCGACATGCCCTTGGTCCTGAAAGGTATGTCGTGGTCGAAGAAGAGGTCGACAAGCTCCTCAAAGCTGGTTTCATCGAAGAAATCTACTACCCAGATTGGGTGGCCAACATCGTACTGGTTAAAAAAGCTAACGGGAAGTGGCGGGTCTGTGTAGAATACAGAGATCTGAACAAAACATGTCCTAAGGATAGCTTCCCTCTTCCCGGAATCGATCAGTTGGTCGACAGTACAACGGGTCATAAATTGTTTAGCTTTATGGATGCATATTTAGGATACAATCATATTTTAATGCATTCTAACGATAAATCTAAGACTACCTTTGTCACCGATAAAAGTCTTTATTGTTATCATGTGATGCCCTTTGGTTTGAAAAACGCAGGAGCGACCTATCACTAGTTGGTCAACAAGATGTTCGCCTGCCAAATAGAGCGGACTATGGAAGTTATATCGACGACATGCTCGTCAAAAGCATCGCAGCTATAGACCATGTAGCCGACTTAGAGGAAATGTTCCTCATCCTTTGAAAATACCGAATGAAATTAAATCCGAGCAAGTGCGCTTTTGGCATCAACTCGGGCAAATTCATTGATTTTTTGGTCAGCCAAAGAGGGATCGAGGCAAATCCAGAGAAAATTAAGGCCCTACTCAGCATGCAGTCACCAAAGACAATCAAAGACATACAAAGGCTTACTGAAAGAGTAGCAGCCCTCAACCGCTTTGTGTCTCGAGCTACGGATAAGTGTCTCCCCTTCTTTAAACAGTTAAAGGGGAGACAGATAGTAGATCGGACTGAAGAATGTGAGGCGGCCTTCCATCAGCTCAAGCGATACCTAGGATCGCCGCCCTTGCTTTCTAAACCTGAGTTAGGAGAGACTCTATTACTATACATGGTCGTATCTAATGTAGCAGTAAGCTCGGCATTAATTAGAGAGCATGAGGGGAAACAACTCCCAGTCTACTACGTTAGTAAAGCCCTGGTCCCTATAGAGACAAGATACCCCACATTGGAAAAGTTGGCTCTGGCGTTAATGATCTCTTCCCGACGCCTGCGGTCATATTTTCAAGCTCACTCAATCATCATTCTAGCTGACCAACCACTACGTCTTCCAAAAACCCGAAGCCTCGGGTTGGTTGACTAAGTGGGCGATTAAATTAAGTGAGTTCGACATAAAATACCAGCCACGGGCCGCAATCAAGGGTTAGATAATGAGCGACTTCATTATTGAGTTAACTTGTTCTCTTGAGCAAGATCCAATCACTGACCGAGCTAAAACAGACCTACCTAGGCCGGAACTCGCCTCAGACATCATTAAATCGTCTGACTCCCAGGAAATACCCGACCCACCCAAGTGGATGCTCTACGCTGATGGCTCATCCAACTCTAAGGCCAGCGAGGTCGGGATAGTCCTGGAGACTCCTGACCATACGTGCATACAGTATGCCTTGAAATTTGGATTTCAAGCCTCCAACAATACTACGGAATACGAGGCCTTGCTCGTCGGACTCAAACTGGGAGCAAACATGGGGGCTCAACACCTTGAAAGTTTTAGCGACTCACAATTGGTCATCAACCAAATAACCGACGCTTATCAAGCTAAAAAAGAACGCATGAAAGCTTACCTTCAAAAATCCAAAGAATTAATCGTTAAGTTTTAGAAATGCAGTGTCGCCCTAATCCCGCGGGTCGAGAACTCAAAAACTGACATGTTGGCAAAACTCACTACGACAGACGAAGATCAAATCCGCAGTCCATCCCGATCGAATTCCTAGCCAAACTGAGCATCAATGAAGCCAAGCTTGTGACTGTGCTTCCAGTAAGCTTGGAATCAACCTGGATGGATCCGATCATCAAATACCACGAGAATGGTGAGTTATCTGAAGATCGGATGGAAGCACGGTGAATGAAGATCAAAGTTGCCCGATATACCATACTCAATGGTATATTCTATAAGAAAGGATTATACCTTCCTTACTTGAGATGCGCTCGACCAAAGGAAGCAAAATACATCATAAGGAAAATCCACAAATGAATCTGCAGGAACCACTCTGGAGGACGAGCGTTAGCGCACAAAGTCATTCGTCAGGGTTACTACTGGCCGACCATTCAGCATGATGCATGAAAACTCATCCAGAGATGCGACAAATGTCAAAGATTCGCCAGTATACCTCAACAACCTCCGGAAGAGCTCACCCCAATGGCCAGGTTATGGCTATTCGCTCAGTGGGGAATCGATATTATCGATCCACTCCTCATGGGTAAAAGTCAGACTAAGTTCGTCGTCGTGGCCGTCAACTACTTCACCAAATGGGCAGAAGCAGAACCATTAACTAAGATAACAGAGCAAAAGATCACGGTCTTCGTTTGGAAGAATATCATATGTAGGTTCGGAATTCCTTGGACTATCATCTCCGACAATGGGAAATAGTTCGATAACAAATAGTACCAGGAGATGTGCAAGAACCTCAGAATTCGTAATGTCTACTCTTCACCATGACATCCACAGGCGAATGGGCAGGTCGAATCAGTCAATAAGATCATCAAGTATAATCTTCGTACCAAACTCGAGGATGCTAAAAGAGCGTGGGTCGAAGAACTTCTGAAAGTTCTTTAGGCGTATCAAACTACTGCCTGAACAGCTACCGGAGAGACCCCTTTCGCCTTAACATATGGAGTAGAGGTAGTCACTCCTGTAAAGATCAGACTGCATATAGCCCGAACAGATTCATTTGACGAACAAACCAATACCGAGCTTATGGCCCTCGGCCTCGACCTCTTAGAAGAGCAAAGGGAACTAGCTCGGACTCAGATTGTCGTTCGCCAATAACAAGTATCACGCTTCTGTAACGTGCGGGTGAAAGTCAAAAGATTTCGAGTCGGAGACTTAGTTCTTTAAAGGATGTTCCAGAATACCAAGGAGATAGGGTCAGGAACCTTAGGTTCGAACTGGGAAGGACCCTATGTGTTTTCAAGCACAAGCTGACCTGGTTCATATCGACTAGAGGACTTAGCCTGACAACTGCTCCCGCGCCCTTAGAACACCGAACATTTGAAGATCTATTACCCTTAAATTGAGTCGGTACAATGTTCATTATGTATTCAATTCTGAGTTGCATTAATAAAATGTTAGCATGTTATCCGATCATTTCCCGACTAAGATCTGATGACTGGGCGATCTAGATCAGATTAACGACCGACCAAGGTTTAATGAACGAGCGATCTTGATCCGATCAACGACTGAGCTACGTCCGAACTAACTGGTTTAGACAAGTTTTAGCAAATCTCTGCACAATATCCAATTGATGCCCGAGTTACAACTTAGGCTGAGTCTGACACACTCATGTAAAGTAAAAAATGATCTACTTAGCTCAGATATTCAGAATTCAAAATCTGTTTCATTGATAAAGGCCCAAGGGGCGTGATTACATCAGTAATGTCTTAGAAAAATACATGTACACCGATCTACAAATGGCTAAGTATTGAGAACCGAAAAGGCATAGGCAAGCAGCACTTGAAGTGCTCGAAGCTTAAAAAGGTGCGGATGAGGTGCGTTTGAAGTGCTTGAAGCCAAAAAAAAGGAAAATGTAGAGTAGGATGAAGGAAATACTGCTTCTCAAAACCGGAGCATCAGACCTCAGAAGGTTACTCGGGAGTCACCTCAGAAGCCGTCTCGAGAGTTGGTTTGTCGCCCGACCCATCAAAACTTGACTCCGCCTCATCAAAAGAAGAGAGATCGAGCTCTGGGAAAGTTCACTTCATCGCCCTCGTGCACTCAACGTAACCTTGGCAGAAGAGGTTATCCCTCTCGTCCAGGAACGCCTGAGACATTTCGAACTCCTGGACAGCCTCTTTCCGAGCCATGGCGATCGCAGCATTGGTCTCCTTCCTCAACTTCTCCAGCTTCCCCTCAATCTCGATAAGCCGAGCATGACACTCGTCATGCAAGCCCTTGGCTTCCTCCAGGCGCGCTACTACCTCGGCCTTCTCAGCGAACGATGCCTCAAGAGCCGTCTTCGCAGCATGCAGCTCCGCTTCAGAGTGAGCCACTTATTGCTCGGCCACCTCTGCCCGAGTCCGCATCCGAGCAAACTTGGCGCGCGCCCTAAACTTGCACGGGGCGAACTAAAGGAAAAAAGAGGAGTAAGGACAAGTGACAAAAAAATGGAATTCAAATCAGCTTCGGACGAGGTACCTACTCCGAGGAGGGTCGTTGACATGTGCCCGAGAAGCTTGTCCATGGGAGAGCCGAACAAACCGGCGTACTCCTCTTCAACCATATGATGGTCTACCCATGGGAGGATCTCCTCCACAGTCCAGCGAAGGGTCCCTCGCCTCTCTTCTTCCTCCCCCCTCCCCGAAGGTCGGGTCACGGTAGGAAGCTCGGAAGCCCCTTGGATCTCAGCGGGGGCTACGCCCTCAGAAATGACTGTTCTAGTCGTTCCAGAAGGTGCCTTCACCTCTGTGCCCTCTCCCTCGACTTCGTAGATGACCGGGCAAGAGGGGTCGACTTTCCCCTTGGCCTTGGAGGTCTTTTATTTCTTCTTCTTCGGCACCCCCACTTCATCTCAAGGGGGAGCATGAACTTTAGAGGGGGGACGGATGAAGGGGCCGAGCTTCAGGCATCTCTGTGATAACACACGAGCAACATGTCAGAAGAATTCTTGAAAATTATTAAGTTACGAGGCTCGGCTGAAGATCTTACCGAAGCTCTTACTGGTAAGAGTGGAGTCCAAGAACGTTTTTAGGAGTAGTTCGGGCTGAAGAAGCACTCTCCAAGACCTCTTCCTTTCCTCGATCGCTCGCAAATCACGGATCCGATCTAATGATCCACCGCTAAGCAGAGGAGGATGCTTGGGTACGACTACAACAAAAACACATGCAACAAAGGTCAGATGTCAGTAAAAACCGATCAACTAAGGGACAACTACTACAATAGAAATACTGACTTGGGTCGGAGAAAGCTCGGGGGACAATGAGAGTCAATTTTGACTCGGCTGTCTCCCAGCACCCAGAGGCCCAGAATAATTTATCTCTCCAATTTTTGTTGGAGGACGAAGGGTCGGTTATAAAGGTCCTGCCAGTGTTCCGCCATGCGGAGAAGTAGTACCAGTTAGGCTGAAGATTGTTCGGCTTTAACTGGTACAGGTGGACGAACTCGTCCACAGATAGCTCGGGCTAGTCTAGCTCGACCCACAGGACCACACAGCCGAACAAAGCCCTCCACCTGTTCGGGATCATTTGTCCAGGGGCTAAGCCAAAGCGAGCTAGCAAACGCCTTACTATTCCCTACAGAGGAAGCTGCAGGCCGTACTAAAGCGCGACCTGGAAGATTACGACGGCCTCCTTCTAGAGGTTGGTCCGGAAGCTCGTCCGGCGAAAGAAGCTGGAGGACCACAGACTTAGTGACATGGTATCCGAGCCTAATTCGGGCCAACTCTTCCTCAGGCAAGGTTGAGGGCACCAGCCCCCTCGGGCCCTCTTCATCATGGGTTCTTCCGGATCGACCTCCCTAGAAGGGTCACACCCCACAGCCATCGGGCCCTTAGTTGGGGATATGCTTGGCGCCCTAGGCGCGGTCCTCTACAATGGGGACAAATTTAACGGCCTGGCCACGGGCGTTGGCCTCTAGGCAAGAGACCACTCTAGCACCCGTGACACCAGCGACCGAAAGTTAGCCTCCGCCATCATCACCGGCGACGACAGTGGGTTTGACAATACCCTAAGGCGATAACTCGCCCCACTGTTATCACCAGATGCCTCCTCCTGCGAGCTCAATGATCTGGACATGGTGTTTGTGATTAAGGCTACTCGAAAATCGAAAAACGATAGGAGGAGGGAAAGATGAAGCTCATCGGAGAGGAAACCGGAAAGTCGCTGGCCTAATTGCAGAAGAAATGGACGTCGGTAATCGCCCAGAGATAAGCAAGGAGATGAAGAGGAAAAGAAAAAATGAAAATGCAGAAGGAAAGACCCTAAGGGTTAAGGCTTCCCTTATATAGCCGTGCCACGTGGCGGGCATTGAAGAAGCCTATTAATGCGAGTCCATACGACGCCCCCTCAGCTACCCCAACTTGACACGTGGCGCGACCCCAATATTGAGTACAACGCCACAAGTTATGATCTCATTGGTTTGTCATCGAAAAGGTGGCTTAACACCCCACGTGACCTGGGGCCACAAAACGACACGTCATGATTGCGGACTGACAACGCCTATACTACCGTACTGGCCGCCATACCTTACATTAATGACAACGTGACTCGACCTAGTCTAACCCGGCCTAGCTACAACCAAACTTACTTTTCGAACCTCCGTAGATAGGCTCGAAAAGTAAGGAGGGCTCACGGTTGGGGGAAAAATTGACAAGTCCATAGGTCGGATTATGGAATGGACCATCTCTACTTAACCAGCACGGGCCCAGTGAAACCCAAGCCTAATAAGGTGTCTATGTCCAAAAACAATTCGACCTTCAAGGAGGTCGAGGCAACTGTAAGGATGCTCAAAGAACATGATAACGAGCCCATTCAGGTAAACCGTGTTCTGACCTAATGGGTCAATTACAAATCGATCACAGATCAACCATTGGTTGGATATAGGTCAACCTTATATCTACTCTAGATTAGTCACTGTCCGATCATAGATCAGTCGTAATTCGTCCATTAGACGACCATAGATCAGACAACGTATGTTCATGTGTCAAGCGACTTCCTAGGACAAGGTAAAGGACCATTAATGCCCAACTAAAGGTAAACATGGATCCTCCGACCCGATTATTAGTCGAAGATGGTGAATGCCGATCTGTCGATAAGGTCGGTGTCGTTCATTCCCAAGCTATCACCCGCCTATAGGAGACGGCCTAAATCCGAGCCACGGATTAAAGGAACCTCCTATAATCCTGAAGATCTCTCTCCAAATCTTCGGGGGATAAGATCATATCCCAATAATGTCGGAATCCGGTAATCTTGTGAAGATTCCGGATCCGGAAGGATCTCCAAGATATCAGGACGAGTCCTCATACGATTGGACTTCCTTCCTTATATATATAGAGGTACCCCCAACTATTAAAGGTATGCACACTCTAACCCTAATATTCGACTGGTGTCTCTTTTCTAGAGATCCTACCATATAAAAAGACTCTGATCCTGACTTAGCCATTGGAGAGTCCCCTGCACTAGCCAGGGTCTCCTTTATTTCTCTTTTACCTGTGTGCAGGTGCAAGATGGTCAATCACATAGGGTCTGCCGAAAAACCGCATCAACAATATATATACTGTTGATCCATTTTTTTAAAGATCATATTAAGCCGTGAGCCAAGAAAATGAGACAGATCCAAAGCTCAAGTGAAGCACACCACATAAAGCGGTGAGTGTTGGGGGCCTTGCACAAAACCTTAGGATCTAGCCTTCCAAAACAAACCAGAATTATGGGATAATAAAGCAATGAAATAAATCAAAGCATAAACCACACCACACAAGAGATTTTTACGTGGAAAACCCTCAAAGAGGTAAAAACCACGGGACCTCATCCAGATCAACAATCCACTATGAAGTAGAACATTACAACCTTCTTCACTCACGCAGAGTGGATAAACAATAAGAGAATAAAAGAAAAACAGAGAGATCTCACCGATCACGAGGACGTAGAAGTGCTGAGATGTTGATTGCATAGTAGATCACCTCCACAAGCATAACATCCCTTCTACAAGCTTCCTCTCTCTCTCTCTCTCTCATACACACACACACATACCTTTGATAGCCCTAAACCCTTTAGCAAACCCTTACAAAGCTTTAGGAAACCCTCTTGCATTACCTAGAAAGGCCCTAGGCACCCCTATTTATAGTTTAGGAAACTCCCTTCCGCACCTTGTCGCGAAAGGCCTCAGATTTCCGCAGTCCGCACAAGATCCGGACTCAAATCTGTGTAAGCTCGACTGGTCGAGCCGAGTCCTCGACCGGTCGAGCACCTCCCTCGACTGGTTGAGCACCATGGGAAAAAATAAACCAAATTCGCTGGAGTTTGAGTCGAGCCAGTCCTCGACTGATCGACCACCACCTTCGACCGGTCGAGTGAGGATCTCGACCGGTCGAGCCTGGGGAGAAAAACCCCATCAAATCTCCCCCTTTTCGACTCAGGAGGGATTCACCTTCTTTAAGTCAGACATGTTTCTACAAACCTCAAATTTACCCTTGAGCAAAGCCTTGGTCATCATGTCTGACCCATTATCGTCCGTATGGACCTTCTCAAGCTGTAACACTTTCTATTCCAAAGTATCCCTGATCCAGTGATACTGAATCTTTATGTGCTTCGACTTGGATTCTTGCTCAAGTGTATAACACTTTGACTAATGCAATAGACCACGTGCTCCTCCTGCTTTAGGCTAAGTTCCTGTAGGAACTGAAAAGGCCGAGCTAGAGTCCTAGAGGGGGGGTGAATAGGACTATGCCAAATTAAAATGATAACAGTGGAATTTAAACAATTAAAGGAAAGATAGCACTATAAACAATCCACAATACAGAAATGTAAAGCAACCTCAAAATTCTAGTATTGAGAGGTTGATACAAATGTTGTTCTAAGGACAACCTAGCACCATAAAAACCAAGGGTTTATGGCGGGACAACCTTACTAGAACGGTTTGTGTATAAAAAACGCAAACTGAAGAGGAATAAAAAGGAAATAGCTAGAAAAGAAATATAAGCTATTACAACATTCCCCACAATGCTTGAAATGTAAAAGATTACAACATCCACATCCACAAATACATCCCACAATATTGAATGATAAAAGATATAAAAAATAAACCACACAGCCGCAAAACACAAAGAATTATAGTGGTTTGCTTGTGTGTACACCAACTGTTAAACAACAGTCACACAGCTACTCCACTCCTAATATCCTCACACAGTGGATATTAGCGTTCACTATGAAAATAAGTTTTTCCAGGTTCACCTAAAACCCTCACAATTGTGTCTTTCAAGTGGGCTTACATAATTCAAAAAACCCCACACTCTGAGTTTTTTGGATCACCTTAGATAACCAAAAAGAATGAGATTTTTCTTGCTTAATCTCAAAAGAAACCAAAACAAAGGAAATTACAATAATGTAAAATACTTGGATTTCTCCTTTTGTTGCAGCCCAGAAGAACCAAATTGGAGTAGAAGTTCGAATATAGAAGTTCAATGTCCACACTCACTTATGAAATGGTTCTAGGTTTGAAATTGATTTTAAATTAAATCAAGTTGGGCTAGCTCTATTTGATTTTGATTCCAAGAAGTGGGAATACTACAATCCCTCTTTCAAATCAGATTGGAATGCAGAATACAAAATCAAATAAAAAAGCTAATAAAAGAGAATATTAAATATGTACAATATAGCTTAAGAAGTTTACAAGCTTATTTCTCAGAGTGATGTCTTGATTATACTCGAATTGGATATCAAACTCTGAAATTCGTGCTCTATTTATAAGTGCAGAAGTTGCACCTTCGACTAGTCTTATGGACACTACGACTGGTTGTAGGACCAACTGATTTTTGAAATTTTGAGCGCGATCGGATAAAGCCATTCCATGACTGGTCGTAGGCCATCCACGACCGGTCGAGGGGCCTCCACCACTTGTCGTGACCTATCCACGACTGGTCTTGAGGAGCTAGATTTAGTCGCTGAAGTTTGAGTCGTAGCTGCAGGACTGGTCGTGAACAAGTCGTGCACTGTTCACACGACCGGTCGAGCAGTCTCCAGGACTGGTTGTGGCTTAACAAAAAATTTCGAAAATTTTCAACAAACTTAGGACTGGTCTTGAAATTTCTTGGATTGGTCGAGCCAGTACTAGGACTAGTCGAACAGAGTCCAGGACTAGTCTAAGAAGAGACCAAACACTTATAAAATGATACAATTTGAATTATGTATTCAAAACGACCTACCCTAAGGTCAATCTAAGGTCTTTCATACCTTAAACAAGAAGTATGAACATTGAACCTTCTTTTCTTCAGATGATATATGATCTTTGAGGCTCATGAAGCTTGAGATCTAGACACATGATGAAGCTTGAACTTGAGATCTTTTGAAGCTTGAATTTGTAGTACTTGAGTTGTACTTCACTTGAGTCTTGAGTATGAATAGTTGACTTGTCTTTCGATGTCACTTTAAAACATTGAACTTTGAAGTTTAAAGGAGTGAACAATGTACTTGATCTTGCATTTCTTGAAATAGATCTTTGTTCTTGACTTGAAGCATTGTCCTTGTACATGTGATGCATTGTCTTGAACAATATATATCAATGTGCTACACAAGACACAAATTGTGGTTTTGACACTACAAAATTTGACAATCAAAGGAGCAAGAAACCATAACACTTATAAGAACCTTTTCATCCAAAGCATATTTTTACATGCCTTTGTGATTGCAATGTACTCGGCTTCTGTCGTCGACAATTCTACGACCTTCTGTAACTTGCTCTGCCAAGAAACCGTTCCCCCTGCAAACGTGAACATGAACCCCGATGTAGACTTCCTGGAGTCTATGTCGCCTGCCATATATGCATCTGTGTAGCCCTCTAACACAGGTTTTCCATCACTATAGCATAGGCTCAACCTGGATGAGCCTCTTAGATACCGTAGTATCTACTTCACCGCAGCCCAATGTTCTTTGCCAGGATTAGCAAGATACTAGCTGACAACACCAACTGCATATGCTATGTCTGAGCGTGTACACACCATAACATACATCAAACTTCTTACTACTGACGCGTAGGGTATCTTCTGCATCTCTTCTACCTCTACCTTCGTCTTGGGACACTGCCTGTCGCTCAATCTGAAGTGACCATCCAGTGGAGTACTGACTGGCTTTGTTGCATTTATATTGAACCGCTCTAGAAC
The DNA here is from genome assembly GCA_021015155.1 of Magnolia officinalis. NCBI lineage: Eukaryota > Viridiplantae > Streptophyta > Magnoliopsida > Magnoliales > Magnoliaceae > Magnolia > Magnolia officinalis. The sequence goes on along the minus strand of JAJHSJ010000011.1, from coordinate 25,745,843 downwards.
TTTCTCAACATACCGCTCTTGTGATAGCCAAAGCTTTCTGCTGCTTCTGTCATGGGTTATCTCCATTCTTAGGATATGTTTAACCGGGCCTAAGTCTTTTATCGCAAACGACTTGCCCAACTCCTATTTCAGCCTGTCGATCTTCTTGATGTCTTTTCTCATGATGAGCATGTCATCAACGTATAATAACAGAACTAAGAAATCACCATCTGAGAACTTGCCCGTGAACACACAGTGGTCCGACTCCGTTTTATCATACCCATGCTGTAACATGAACTAGTCAAACTTTTGTACCATTGCTTTGGAGCTCTTCCTCAGCCTATATACCATATGCTCTTTGCCCTTGACTTCGAACTCCTCTGATTGGTGCACGTAGATCTCTTCTTACATGTCACCATGGAGGAAGACAGTTTTAATATCTAACTGTTCTATCTCGAGATCCATGCTAGCCGCCAACCCAAGCAACACCCGTATGGATGTCATCTTCACGACTGGTGAGAATATCTCCTCGAAGTCTAGGCCTTTCCTCTGACCAAACCCTTTCACCACAAGTCTGGCCTTGAACCTCGTCTGTGAATTCTTCTACTCAACCTTCTTTCTGAACACCCGCTTGTTGCTCAAAGCTTTTTTGCCCTTAGGCAGTTTCACCATGTCGTAGGTGTGGTTCTTATGCAAGGATTTCATCTCCTCTTGCATAGCTTTCAACCACTCCCCCTTATGCTCGTCGGCTAGGGCCTCAGAATAATCTTTTGGCTCTCCTCTATCAGTCAGCATAATGTACTCATGTAGCGAGTACCTTTTAGACGACTGTCTGTCCCTAGATGACCTCCTCACCTTGGCTCAACAGGTGGATCAAGTGGGGGTGTACTCCCCCGTCATCAGGCACCACGGGAGGAATAATCAAATCCATGTCCTCTAGCTCACCTGAACTGAACTGGTTCTTCTCTTGCTTACCAATTTCTTCTATACACTGATCTTCAAAGAAAACCACATCTCTGCTCCTGACGAGCTTCTTCTCAGTCGGATCCCACAATTTGTAACCGAACTTTTCATCATCGTACCCCAAGAACATACACTGTCTGATCTTCATATCGAGATTGGACCTCTTGTCCTTTGGTGCATGAACGGATGCCCTGCATCCAAACACCCTGAGATGACTATACGATGGATCCTGTCCAGTCCACACCTTCTTAAGCACTTCTCTATTCAGATACACTGTTGTGTGCATTGCTTCTCCCCAGAACGTCTTGGGCAATTTCGCATGGGATAACATGCATCTAATTCTCTCTACAATGGTGCGATTCATTCGCTCAACTACACATTATGCTGGGAGGTCTTGGGAATCGTCTGTTCATGCCGTATACCCAGGGACTTACAATACTCATGAAAGTCGCTAATGTATTCACCACCATTGTCAGTGCGGATGCACTTCAATGATCTACCTGTCTCTCTCTCTCGACTATAATATGAAACAATTTAAACACATCAAAGACCTCGTCCTTGAATTTCAAAGCATAAACCCAAACCTTTCTACATGTATCATCTATAAAAGTGACAAAATACAATGCCCCACCTAAGGTTTTTGTCCTCTTAGGACCACAAACATCAGAATAAACCAAATCTAATGCATACACTTTATTAACATGAGAAACAGTTTTAAGAAATGAAACTCTATGTTGTTTCCTTGATAAACAATCAATACAGGTTTTGAGACGAATACCTGTCACGTCTGGAAGGAGCCGCTTCCTCACTAGTACCTGAAGCCCTTTTTCACTGCCTAGACGCCTGTGCCATATGTCAATAGCTAAATCTTCCACTGCGTTCAACCCACCCTTGCACACACTGACACTTGCCTTGTAAAGGGTGCAACACTTCTTTCCTCTGGCTGCGATCAATGAACCCTTGATGAGCTTCCATCGCCTACCAAAAAATTGGCTTTCATAGCAATCATCATCCAACCTTCCCGTCGACGTCAAGTTGAGGGGAAGGTCTGGGATATGCCGCACATCCCTGAGAACCAATGTGTAGCCCACATTGGTCTTCACACAAATATCACCGACCCCTACGATCTTCGATACGCCAGAATTCCCCATCTTCATGGTCCCAAAGTCACCTGACTTGTAGCTTGTGAAGAAGTCCCTGCGTGGAGTCGCATGAAAAGAGGCTCCTAAGTCTATTACCCAGTCGGTGTCCAGACTCGTAGCCGTGAGACAAACATCATGATCTACTGAAAGAATAACTAAAACGTCACTATCTGAAGAGACTGCAGTGGAATCCGATTCATCTTCCTTCTCCTTTCTTGTCGTTCTTCTTATTACGACATTCATGCATGTAGTGACCCTTCTTGCCACAATTCCAGCATTCAACATCCTTCCTGTTACTCGACTTGCCTCTTAATTTATCTCGGGCCTTCCCGCGCTTTCTGTTCTTTCCTCTCCCCCGTTCCTATGTCACAAGGGCCTCTTACTGAGTAGACCCCTGATACTTCCTCCTTGTCTCCTCATTAAAGAGACAACTGGTTACCTGTTCCATGGACACTTTTCCATCTAGCGCGGAGTTACTTAGAGACACCACCAATGTCTCCCAACTATCAGGCAATGAGCTAAGCAATAACAAAGCCTGTAATTCATCGTCCAAGACCATCTTCATAACAGAGAGCTGGTTCAATATATTGCTGACTTCATTCATGTGCTCGGTCACAGAACCACCATATTTGAACTTGAGATTCACAAGTCGTCGTATCAAGAAAATCTTATTGTCGGCTATCTTCCTCTCATACAGCCCTTGTAATTTCAGTCATAGGCTACCGGCTGAGGTCTCCGTAGACACATGGTGAAATACAGAATCGTTCAACCATTGTCTAATAAACCCCACCACTTCCGGTCCATCTTCTTCCATCATCATCAGACATATCCTTGGATTTTGCTGATATGCCTAAATTGGAGAATATAGGTCCTTGCAATAAAGCAAGTACTTAGCCTTCCATATGATTCAGTTAGAATCATTGAGGCTGATCATCCTTGACGAGCCAGCTTCCATAATTCAGAACTGATCCCACTCCGTTTAATGAACCAATAGCTTTGATACCACTTTGTTGGGGGCCTTGCACAAAACCTTAGGATCTAGCCTCCCAAAACAAACTAGAATTATGGGATAATAAAGCAATGAAATAAATCAAAGCATAAACGACACCACATAAGAGATTTTTACGTGGAAAACCCTCAAAGAGGTAAAAACCACGGGACCTCGTCCAGATCAACAATCCACTATGAAGTAGAACGTTATAACTTTCTTCACTCACGCAAGAGTCGATAAACAACAAGAGAATAAAAGAAAAACGGAGAGATCTCACCGATCACGAGGACGTAGAAGTGCTGAGATGTTGATTGCATAGTAGATCACCTCCACGAGCATAACATCCCTTCTACGAGCTTCCTTTTTTTTTTTTTTTTTCTCTCTCTCTCTCCTTTGATAGCCCTAAACCCTTCAGTAAACCCTTGCAAAGCTTTAGGAAACCCTCTTGCATTACCTAGAAAGGCCCTAGGCACCCCTATTTATAGTTTAGGAAACTCCCTTCCACACCCTGTCGCGAAAGGCCTCAGATTTCTACAGTCCGCACAAGATCCGGACTCAAATCTGCATATGCTCGACTGGTCGAGCCAAGTCCTCAAATCTGCTAATGCCGTTATGTTTTGAAGAATTGGGTGTAAACTAAAGGCTTTACATTTTAACTGTCTTCGGTATGTATATTGTGGATTGTGGTTTGTATAATCTCATTTTGGGTGATCATCACTATTGGAACTGTATTTTTAACTCTTAGCCCTATATTTCCGAATCTATTGTTATCTCTACCTTGCTTTAGATTGGCTAATTCGAATTGCGCTATTCTGATTATCTGTGTGTGAAATAAATTTAAATTTGAATGAGGACACATGTGCATTCCCATTAGATTAACATCTGGGAACTTGGGATCAGAGTCTTTGTACTCGGATGCCAATTTTCAGGGCATTACAAGTGAGTAAACTTTGTGAGGTTCACCATGATTTATGTATTTTATTGCTCAGTTCATCCATTTTATTAGATAATTTTAGTGCTTGAGCCAAAAAATGAGGCATATATAATGTTCAAATGGACCACACCACATGAAACAATTGAATTGAACGTCTACTGTTGGAAAATTCTTGGGGCCACGGCAATTTTGAATCAAGCTTATCTTTGCGTTTTCCCTTCATCTAGACAGGTTGGATGACAAATAAACGTCACTGTGGGGCCTAGAAAGGTTTCAACGTTGGAAATCATTATCCCCCTGTTTCCAGTTGTATGATCCACCTAATCTTTAGATATGCTTTAATTTTTGGGCCCAACCCGTTGAAAAAACGTATGGACGGCGTGGATAGACCACATACATTCAAGGTGGGCCCAACTGAGTTTACTCAGTACGATAAGAGCGTACTGAGTTACTCAGTACGCAATCCGATTTCTTCCCCAGCCCACCTGATTAATTGGCTGAATTTACCAATTGTGATAATCGGCGGGGATCTCTCACATGTGAGCCCGTATCCACGAGAGAGCTGCAATTGGGCGACGCTTGTGTGGTCTCTACAACGATGGCCCTTCTCATTTCCAACCCAAGCTCCCTATCTCCTTCGTTTCCTTCCAAATGGAGGACGAGAAGCTCTACGAAGCCTCTACTCCACCTTCATCACTCCCCAATTCCTTCCTTCTCTTCTCAAAAGCCTCTGAGAGCGTCGACGCAGCAGCCCAAGTACGTGTATCCTGACCCCATTCCCGAATTTGCTGAAGCTGTGAGTTTCTTCTCTTTCCATTCCTCTTCTTCCTTTCGGCATTTTGAGTGATACCCATCTCACTTCGCATACATGTTTGGCCAATCTGGACCGTCCAAACAGTGGGGTTCGGCATGGATGGAGCATTGCCAAGATGTCGCACTGATTGGATAATCTTGACTAAGTGATCTTGCCTATTGAATTTGAACCGACCACTTTCTTATTGTCCTGAAATCTTTTTAAACTGCCTCTTGGATGGACATGGTGGATGGATAGGATAGCTCAACGGTTTAATTTTTTGAGGTTCTTCATCCGTACATGTTTGGGCAATCCGGGCCGTCCAAATCGTGGGTTCTGCCATGGATGGAGCATAGCCAAAAAATCGCACTGATTGGATAACCTTGACTGGCTGATCTTGTCTAATGAATTTGAACCGACCATTTTCTTTTTATCCTGTTTTCTTCCAGAAAACCTTTTAAATTGCCCATTGGATGGACATGTTGGATGGATAGGATCTTCCAACAGTTTGATTTTTTGAGCCATGCCCCATCCATGATGTCGTGTGCATGCTTTTGATGGTCTTAATCAACTTACCCGTGCCACATGTTTGACACTGGATGATTGCCATTGCATAAATGGTGGCAAGTGCAAACCATCTTTATGCAGTGGCACGTTGATATTATATTAAGGCCGTGTTTGGATGCTTGTAAGTTTTTAAAGTTGTAAGTTACGTGAAAGGAAGTTATGCGTAATTCTGTTTGGATGCAAGTTTTAACTTACATGTGATTTAGTTTTTGTGTTTGGATAACTCGTAAGTTAGTTACATACAATAAGTTGTATATTCACACCAACTAGAGCTTGGAGAAGGGAATTATTTAAAAATTAGATTGACACATAGGAAAGCTTGAAGAAAAGTATTCAATTTTATTGAGCCCATGTAAATGAGTAGTTAGGCTGATTCTTAGGCTAAACTAATCAACATGATGGACATAAAAAAGGGCCTACGTATTCAAAATGCTTGTAATGTTAAAAAAACTTAAGGTAAGCAAAACTGAACCACAAAATTTCTTTTTCTTTTTAAGATACTTTTACGATACTATAAGGGAAAAAACAGAAAAACAAATTATATCAAATTAGAGTAATTTATTTAGGAACCATGTTCTCCGACCATACATGCCTTTGGTTAGGGGACACACTATGAAGAAATTTATGGATAAGATTCGGTCGATCCGAAAGGAACCTAAAAGCTAATGTATGGACATTTTTATTTTTCACACCGGGCTTGAGTGGGGTGGCCTATGGGATGCCGGGGCACACTCGGGGTGGGCAGCCTGTGTGAGGCGGGTGGCTCGTGTGAAGTGGAACCCATGTGAAGTGGGGCTCACGAGGGGGGTTCGGCCGAGGTCCTAACTTATGCGATGTGGGGCCTGGGCTATGAGATAAAGAAAGTTATGCGTAATTCTGTTTGGATGTAAGTTGTAACTTACATGTGATTTAGTTTCTGTATTTGAATAACTTTTAAGTTAGGAAAAGTTCAAAATTGGAATAATATTCATAAGTATATTATAAAAGGTGTGTTAAATATTAATTTACCTTGATTAACTCGTTTAAAACTATTGGTTCGACAACCACGTATTTTCTTTCCTCATCCTAGCCGAATCCACTCTTGCTCGGTGCAAGCTTATTCAATAGATATTTGTTCTTCAACACTTGTAATCGATTCCTGTAATACTCAGTATTTACCTGCACGAAAAAGACTTCTTCCACCATTTTACATACTTTATTCATAGTGGCTTCTCTAAAAGTATTATCAGATTATTTTCCCAACAAGGCATCGTCAACTAGTAAGTTAAACGTACATTCATCTATATAGAAAGTCCAGTTGACTTATACCTTTCGACTACTGCTGCTTGGATTTGAAGGTTGTGTCATGCCTTACAAAGATATCACATTTGTAAGATACTTAAGATATATCGAAAGTATGAAGAAATAAATTTAGAAACGTAACTCTAAATTGTATCTATAAAAGATTACATTCACGTACTAAGTAAAAATCAGGGCATGGGCATTAATATTCATCAAAAATATTTAATAAGAGACATTTAAATATCGTTATGTCTCGGATTATAGTTTTCCCACCTATAAGACGCAAGCTTAAGTCTGAAATCTTTTTCATCTCTTCTCTCTTCTAACTATCGCGGATTCATTATCAAATTTGCCTTCATCCTCATTATCGGTAGTTTTAACTTCTCCATTATTAGCTCCATATATATCCACATCTTCTCCTATATCATCGTTGATGTTATTGTTGCTATACTCCAAATTAGGCTCTTGATCAAGATTCTTATTAACAATGTGATTATGTAGGATACAACATGCATGGACTATATTCACTTGCGTGCGTAAAGGATAGGCCGGGGCAATATAGGAAATCGTGCATTCAATACTCTAAATATACATTCTATAACATTCCGATTAAATAACCTTTTCTTCGTCCTTGGCTCGCAACTTTGTTTGAATTCTTTCAAGTGATATCGAACTCCATGGAATGGTGCTAGGAAATCGGGTATATTCATAAAACCAGCATAAAGTAAATAGTATTTGCCTACAAGAAACATATGTCCGAAGTCACTTAATTTTTAAGGTACATATTGACTATATAATATGTAGAGGTGGGCATTGAGCCGAGTCGGGCCGGATTAGGTCCAACTCGACTCGATCTGGTTTTTGTAAGTACCTAACCCGAACTCGATCCGATTCGGGACCAAGTCCAGTAAGGCTGACTCGATCCGTACCGATTCCTTGTTGGCCTGACCCGAACTGAGTCCGACTCGGTCAAGGAAATCGAGTCGGATCGAGTTGGGTACGATTCAGTAGCTAATCCGCATTCGTCCCGATTTAAGGCGGGCCACGACCGAGGTCCCGAGCTAGGGCGGGCCACCAACGGCCTGCACGGCTACACCTGAGGTCCCGAGCCAGGGCGGGAGCTCGAAAATACACAGAAAAAAAAACATATAAATGGAACCTACCTGATGAGTGGATGAGGATGACCGATGAATATAGGGTGTTGGGCTGCTGAGTGGCCTGGATTCCGATCGAGTTCGGTGCGGCGTCGGTTCGGGTAGGGTTAAGGTTCGGGTAGATGAAGGGTAAAGGTAAAAAAAGAAAAGAAAATTTGACTTTATACTACCCGATTCCGGTTCGGATCGGATCGGATTCCAGATTTGATCGGATCGAGTTAATACGTGACCCGAACTCGATTTGGTCGGGCATCGGATCCAAGTGGGTCTACTCGATCCGACCCGACCCTGGCTTCCAGTTCGGGTTGAGTTGGATACGACTGGTTTGGTCGAGTTGGATCCGACGAGTCAGGTCGGATCCTACCCACCTCTAATAATATGTATTTACTGATTGACTTGAATTAATACCTCTTAGGACAATCAAGTTATTGTTTCGGTTGACAGTATCTGCTAACATCCGTGTATCTGAGGTTGATCTTTACCACCCTACTAGTACATATTGGAATTTTAAATCAAAAGAACAACTTGCCAACACATTCTGGGAGATAAATTCTTTTCGATTGCACCACTAGCTTGCTCTTTCAAACCGACCATAGTTGGAATAAGCGTGTCATCTATGGTTCCAACATAACCCTAAGGAAGAAAAGTATAACTTATCTTTCTATACTTTAGGATTGAAACTATAAAATGCAAAGTATGTACCTACTAACCTGAAAATAAGGGAAAAACCTCGCATTATTCATTATCTCAGGAGGCAACCCATTCTCGGGTGGTTTTAAAAAATTAGAATGTAGCCCGGTGATTGCGTTAAGCATCCTATTGAAGTGTCGTCTAATTATTTTCCTAGAATGATTGAAATGATGTTGTATAATATGGTTCTTTACGTTATGGCTAATCGTATGAAAGAAGATCACTAACTCTTCCTCTAAGGATACGGCAAATGTGCCTTGCAAGCAACTTGTCTCTCGTATAATGTCGCGAAGGCAAAAAAATGCCTCTTTGTGCATATAAATGTAATTGTAACGTGTTAAATTCGGTTTATTGATAATCACATCTACAACTTGAGCGCCTGTCAATTCCGTGGCTGTTGCTGTTCATGTGGTTCTTCTATAATATTATTTTTCTCAAGCCAACGGATTATTAATACACTTGCTACGACTGCTACAACCATGACATTCAGCTCCGTGTCAGAATTTTATTCCGACTTGTTTAAGGTGTGTTTGGATAGGCTATCAAATTGAATTCTAATAATTAGTCCAAAGTCCATGTAACATGCACCAATGACCAAAAAGAAGGAAAGTAAAAAACAAGGAAGAAGGAACAAAGCGATTGCTTTGATGCACAAGTGGCGCCTTTGTTTGATTGCATTGCATGATTTCACAAGTTGCTGTTGCCACAAACTCGATACAATACCGAAATATGGCCAGACAAATATATTCTTGACTGGCCAGATATAAAAGAGAGGAAAAAGAAAAATGGAAACTGGATCAATTCTGCTTCTTTTCTCCTCCTAAGAAAGCATTTAATTTCACGTGCAATAACATTTTGAATCCAGAGAATCATAATTCCATGCATCCAACTGGAACACTTGATAATCAATCTAATTGCCTCACAAATCCAATTAGAAGTAGTATCCAAGGAGGCAATTAGTTTAACGTGCAATAACATTCCTACCGAAACTCATACACCTCTATAATTGTAATTGCTGATGTTTTGCTTTGAGAGCCCCTACCAGAGCTTTTACTATAATAAAAAAGGTGTTGGGGAGAAGATCCTTGTCTACTGTCAAAGATGAATGCTGTCAAAGATGTTGTCATTGGGTTGACCCAAACCAGCTAGACATCAAGTCTGAGTCAAGTTTTGAGGTTTTTGAACTACGTGCCAAACTGTGCACTGAAGCTCCTTAGAAAGTTTTCATTGAACCCAAAAATCTCTCTGGTTTGTGCAACAAAAGTTCAAATATGTATGAAGTCATCAAATGGCTATCGTGGTCTCTTATCTTTTAATTATATTTGTATGGGTTGAAGCAAAACAAGTGTCCTAACTCCTAACTTACTTATCAAGCACTTTACACACACATGTGCCCTATATGCATGAGATCCAGCGATTCATTAATTGGCCCTGCAATAGATGCCATGTGCACGAAGAATCACAATGGCCGGATGATCTTATCTGCCTATTGGATAGTAGGGAAGTTCAACCAATGACCAAGATCCAATGGACATGTCAGCCAAGTGGCAAGAATTGCTTAAACAATTTGACTTTTTGGGATATGCCCCATCAATGGTAGGGCACACTAGTTGAACGACCAATATCTCAAAGATGCAAACAACCTGTACACATATAGAATGCTGGGCAACTACCTTAGACTGGATCCTTTCGTACGGAAAAGAGAAGTCGACTGTACTTAAATGTTCTCTTTTAAGCAATAAGACATTGGCCAAAGATAATGGCCCAAACAGCAAGAACAAATCTACTCATTCAGTAACCATGCAATCATATTTTGAAAAATCACTATCGGTGCATCCATCCATCAGCTCCAAAACTAACATGTATTAAGACATACTAGATGACAAAAACTACTCGTCATCTCTATCAGTGTGAATTTTAACCAATTTAGTGATACGGAGAAATGCTCGAATGCCCTTAGAGCACCACAAGTTACAATGCTCCTAGTTGCGTTGGGATCTTTAGACAGCCTAATCAATTGATCTATACTGTTCATCATGTACAACGCACATTTCTTAGGCTACCATGCCAACATCACACCAATTTGACAATATTAACCATTTGATTAATGGCCTTTAGTATCAACAGTCAAGATCAATTACACAAGAATAGGTCATTTCAACACTTAAATGGTAAGCATTATATCTCCACTGTTTCATGAGGTGTGGTCCACCTAAGAGTTGGATGTTTCTCATTTTTGGGTTGATGCCCTAAAATAATAATCTGAAATGGATGGACGGCATGGATAAAACACATCTATTCCAGATCATTTTATGCCATGAACCCAAAAATAAGGTAGATCCAATTCTCAAGTGGAGAATATCACAGGAAACAATGTTGATTGAATGCCCGCCATTAAAAACTTCTTGGGGGCCTCAAACTGATATTTGTTTTTTCCATTCATCTAGGTCTTTATGACCTAATCAACAGGTTGGATGTCAAACAAACATTATAATGGACCCTAGGAGGTTTGTAATGATGGACATTCAATCACAAATGTTTTCCTGTGGTGTGGTCCACTTGAGGTTGAGATCTACCTCATTTTTTAGATCAAGCCCTAAAATGATGTGGAAAAATGGATGAACGATGTGGAGAGAACACATACAAGATGGTAGGCCCCACAGAGCACCAACCAGTAGCCACATAGCTATAACAATGTCACTAGCCAAATTGTGTTTGTCTTAGCTCTGACGCAAAAAAAAAAAAAAAAAAAAAAACGATGAAGAGGGAAAAAACGTAAGGGTTTTTTTTTAGGACACATACCTTGCTGGAGAGAGAGAGAGAGAGAGAGAGAGAGAGAGAGAGAGAGAGAGAGAGAGAGGAGAAGGAAACTCTTCATGGTTGTAGCAGTTGTGACAAGTGTAATAATGATCTATTGGCTTGAGAAATATAATATGTTAAAAGAACCGCATGAACAACAACAACCACGGATTTGGATAGGCGCTCAAGCTGCATATGCGATTATCAATGGACTGGGGTTAACGCGCTATAATTACATTTGTATGCACAAAGAGACATTTTTCACCTTCGCGACATCATTATACAAGAGAAAAGTCACATGTGAGGCACATTTGGCATATCCTTAGAGGAAGAGTTAGTGATCTTCCTTCATACAATTGGCCATCACGTAAAGAGCTATGTTATGCAACATCATTTCAACAAGTCCTTGGAAACAATTGGTCTCTTCTTTAATAGAATGCTTAACGCAATCGCCGGGATACATTCTAATTTTTTAAAACTACTCGTGAATGGGTCGTTTCCCGAGATAATGAATAATACTAGTTTCCCCCCCCCCCCCCCCCCCTTATTTTCAGGTTTGCGAGTACATATTTTGTATTTTATAGTTTTAATCATAAAATATGGAACGATAAGTTATACTTTTCTTCTTTAGGGTTGTGTTAGAGACATAAGATGACACACATATTCCATTATGGTTGGTTTGAAGGAGCATGCTAAGTGATACAATAAAAATGGATTTATCTCCCAGAATGTGCTGACAAGCTGTTCTTTTGATTTAAAATTTTGATATGTACTAGCGGGGTGGGAAGGATCAACATCAGATTAACGGATGTTAGCAGATGTTGTCAGCTGAAACAACAAATTGATTGTCCCGATAGATATTTATTCAAGTCAATCAGTAAGTACATATTAATTAGTTAATATGTACCTTAAAAATCAAGTGACTTTGGGCTTATGTTTTTTGTAGGCAAATACTATTTATTTGATGCTAGTTTTGTGAATATATCCAGTTTCCTAGCACCATTTCGTGGAGTTCAATATTACCTAAAAGAATTCAAATAGGGCTGCGATCCAAGGATGAAGGAAGAGTTATTTAATCTTCGCCATTTCTTGTTACAAATATTATAGAATGTGCATTTGGCGTATTGAAGGCATTATTTCCTATGTTGAAGACCTCCCCAACCTATCCTATATAGTGTTGTACACAAGTCGAATTGAGTCAAGCTTGGCACAGCTCGGCTAGTAGCTAACCCCAGCTCGAACTTGACTCGGCTTGGTCCTCGAGCCTGTTTGGCATTTTCTCAAACAGGTAGAATGCATCTTCAATTTCTCACAGAATGTAAAACAGTAACAATATTTTACAGGTATTTCATCAAACACCTGGAGAGCAGTATCAAAATCAAACACCTGGGCGAGTAACATCAAAATCAAACAACCGGTGTATCCATTCCTTCCTCGCCAGTACTTCGTTGAGTCATTTCATCAAACACTCGGTGAGCAACATTCATATCAAAATAACCGAGTCACCGAGTTGATTCGATCCGAGTCGGTTCGAGTTAAGGTTCGATCCAAGTCGAGTCGAGCTCGGGCAAGCTCGAACTCGGCTCGAAATTTTTTGAAGCTCCAAAAACCAACTCGACTCGGTCTGAATCCAATTTCGAGCCGAGGTGAGTCGAGCTTTTTCGAGTCAAATCGAGCGAGCTGACCGAGCTAACTCGACTCATGTACAACTCTAATCCTTTCCTGCATAATGACATTGTTAATGAGAATCTTGATTAAGAGCTTGATTTGGATTATAACAATGATAACATCGATGATGATATGGGAGAAGATGTGGATATAGATAGAGATAATAATGAAAAAGTCGAAACTATTGATGATGAGGATGACAACGGATTTGAGAATGAATCCGCGATAGTTAGAAGGGAGAAGAAGAGATGGAAAGATTTCAGACTCGCGCTTGTGTCTTTTATGTGGGCAAAATATAATCCATGACATAACGATAATTAGATGTCTCTTATTAAATAATTTTTTTAATGAATATTAATGCTAATAGCCTGATTTTTTTATTTAGTATATGAATGTAATATTTTACAAATATAATTTCAAGTTATGTTTCTAAATCTATTTATTCTTGTTTTCAATATATCTTAAGTAACTTACAAATGCGATATCTTTGTAAGCCATGTCGTAACTTTCAAATCCAAGTAGTAGCAGACAAAAGGCATTAGTCAACTGGACTTTTTATATGGATGAATGTATGGTTAAATTGCTAGTTGACAATACCTTGTTAGGAAGAAAATCCGATAATACTTTTAGAGAGACCACTATGAATAAGGTATGCAAAATGGTGGGAGAAGTCTTTTTCGTGCAAGTGAATACTGAGAATTGCAAGAATCGATTATGACTGTTGAAGAGAAAATATCTGTTGAATAAGCTTGCACTGAGAAAGAGTGGATTCAGCTAGGATAATGAAAGAAAATATGTGATTGCCAAACCAGTAGTTTTGAATGAGTTAATCAAGGTCAATTAATGTTTAACACACCTCTTACAATATACTTATAAATATTATTCCAATTTTGAACTTCTCATCTTGTACAGGCAAAACCTGAAATAAAAAAAGATTAGAAATAAGCCATTCCCACTGTTGAAGCAGTTCGAGTCTATATACAGAGACCATTCTGCCACATGGAGTTATGCATGAATGTCAGATGATCCTAATGAAGATGATATCGTGACATTTCACCCAATGGATGACATCCAATTGTCTCCAGTTCACTCCGGAACCTATGCACCATTTGAACTCATAGATTGTGCATTTTGGGATGTGACACAACATGAATATCAACAATCCGGGGGAAGTAATAAAAGGAAGGCAGGAACCTCAGCTCAAGGGCCATCGAAGAAAAAGAAGGCCACTCTCGAATCGATTGTCGTAGAAAGATTTGATGGCATTTGCCGGTCAATAGATAAATTTGTCACCTTCAAGTTCTCAACTAATGCTACAGTTATGATGACGAAATTATGGAAGGAGTTGGAGAACATGACAACTATCGATGAGGCCTTGATGTATAAGGCTTTTAGGTTCCTTTCGGATCGACCGAATATTATCCATACATTGCTTCATAGTGTGTCCTCTAACTAAAGGCATGTATGGTTGGTTGGAGAATATGGTTCCTGAAATGGATGACTCTAGTTTGATGCAATTTGTTTTTATGGTTCTTTCCTTTGCAGCATTGTGAACACATTTTAGAAGGAAAATGAAAATTTGTAGTATATTTTGCTTATCTTAAGTTTTTTTTTTTTTTTCATATTACAAGTATTGAATATGTGAGCTAACTTTTATGGCCCACCTATTGATTAGTTTAGCCCAAGAATCAGCCAAACTATTCATTTACATGGGCTTGATAAAATCGAATACTTTTATCCAAGCTTCTCATTTGTAAATCTGATTTTGAAACGATTCCCTACTCCAAGCTTTAGTTGGTGTGAATATGCAACTTTTTACCTGTAACTAACTTATAAGTTACTTAAACATAGAAACTAAGTTACATGTAAGTAAGTTACATGTAAGTAAGTTACAACTTACATCCAAGCACGATTACCTGTAACTTTCTTTCACCTGTAAGTAAGTTACCTGTAACTTACAACTTAGAAAACTTATGTGCATCCAAACACGGCCTTTAGAAAAGTTATAGGCATCCAAACGGCCCCTAAGAAAAGCATTGTACTACGACAGAGAGTGATGGATGAGATGCAGGGAAACAAAAATTGTTCATGTGGCCATGAATGACTTGATGGTTTAGAAAACAAGCATACTGAAACTATTCTGCAACTGTTTGATTAGTTGATATCTGATGGACAGTCCATGTGAAAAATAATCTGTGTATGGGATTGTACCTTTCAGAAAGTCAGAGAATACAATTATCCAAAGAACATATAATTTCAGGTTTATACAATGAGAACTGATCACCTACAAGCACCTGTACTGCTATTTGCCAGTACAGGGCCTTTCAGCCAGAAAGACACAAGACGCAAAATGATTATTATTTTTTTTTTTAAAGAAAACTTTTTCTTTTTCTTTTTTCTTTCATCATTTGGCTAAAACTGCGCTGTACCGCAAATAGCAATACAGGCACCTGTAGGTAATCAGTTAACTAACCTATCTACAGTGGTCTCCATGATTTGGACAGGTTAGTAGATATATACCATAAATTTCCAAGTGAGTGCATATCATCCATCGCAGTCCACTGACTCAAGTAACTCATCTTTTATGTTGTTGGCTGCAAAAAATCGGAAACATGTCACAGAGGTCCTGCGATCCACACCATTCATTGGGTCTCTCCTATTGTGTGTGGGTCCACTCTCTTAAAATCAAACGGTTTGGACCATCCTATCTCTTTGATTGTGGGCATTTCCTGTTTGGTTCTGACCATTGTGAATGCAAATACATTACCAGTTTTGCTTTGGCCAAACATAGAAAACTATTTACCTGGTAAATGCTTTACCAGTTATCCAAACATGACAGAATGAAACAGTAAATTTACTGTTAAAAAAAGACAATGAACAGTTTAAGATAATATTTTTCAAACATCGAAATGATAACTTAGAATCTCCCACATTCTTCGTTGACCTAATCATAGGGGGCCCATCAGATGAATGGTTTGAATCATGAACTTTTGTGCAATTTGACCTATGTTGTGCATGTAGTAGATTGCACATTTTGATTTGAGCTGGCCTTTCCCTGTCTTGATGGTGAGAGCCTTGCAGCATTGACCTAAGGGCAAGGGTTCAAGGCTGGTAAACCATCTGCAGCAACAGTAACATACATTTTGATTTGTTTTGTTATCTTTATGATTTCCAAAGGAAACCAGGAAGTTCCGAAGCCAGCTTCTAAAGAAGCTCTCCAAGGACAAGGATACTTTTGGCAACGACATGGATGCAGTTGTGAATGTTTGCACTGAGGTATTACTTCTTTGGTTGGAGTATGATTTCCAATTTGATGATGGGTGTCATGTGGATTGGAATTGTATCATGATGGATTTTGCGTTTGGTTGGTGGAATTTAGACTCATCCGTAGGGCTTTGATAGAATGTGGGGCTTTGCATCAAGCTAGTATGCGGGGCCTGGTTTCCACTGTTGGATGATACGTGTGTGATCTATCGGGGCCTGGTTTCCACCTCCAGATGGCACATCTGTGATCTATCAGGGTCTGCTGTGAATAAGCCACATACGAAAAATAAAGGTAGGACACTCATCAAGTGAGCCGCACATATGTTGAATCAATCGTATAAATATCTCTTCAGCAAAACATTGGTCACAAAAGGATTTTTAGATGACCCGACAAAGCACAAAGCGAAGCTCTGCAAGAAAATTTATTACTACTCAAAGCATAGTGACAAATCTCCTTCTTGGCAATTTCTTGGCCCTGAAATTTCCCAGGAGATTCAAATTTTGAGTTTTTTTTTTTTTTTTTTTCCAGGATATTATTGGGAAAATATTGCCGAAAATAAAAATATTTATTGTAAATTACTATATGAATTTAAAATTTAAATATTTATTTCTATAACAATTTCCTTAATGTTTTTACTATTTTTCAAGTTAATATCATAATAGCGTTGCGATAAAATGCTACATTTTAAAATCTGTCAAGATTTTGAAAATCTCGTGATAATATCATTTAAGAGCATCTCTTGTAATATTATCATGGGATTTTCAAAATCTCGGTGATATTTGTTACACTGATTCATAGAGTGCGTATTCTTTCATAAAATTGGACTTTTTCTCTTAGCACCCATTTCTTCACATATAAGTATGACATGCCTGATCAGTGGATCAATATAATTGTTTGGTCCATGGAATCGTCACGATGTCATGGGTGTACACTACCTGACTATGCCCAGATCTTTGACATGCACACCATCCAATAGTTGGAACCAGGCTCTGCATGGAAGCTGTAACCCTAATCCATAATTAGTGCAAGCAACTTAGCCATTTAAGTAAGGCCTTGTTTGGATCGAGGAAATAAGAATATGAATTTGGTACATCCATGAACTTGTTGGATTTGGATTTAGCAAATTCTATAGTCCAATGCTTTTGCAATCAAGCTACAAATCCATGGGAGCATTTATTGCAAAGGAATTACCTTTCTTTCTTTTCTTTTCTTTTGTTGCTTTTGTAAGATTTCTCATTTTGAGGATTTGCGAAGTCTTTTGTTTATTATTTTGGGGATTTGAATTTTCCCCAAATTCATGGATTTGTGGAGTTGTGGATGTGGGAAATCCATGGATTTGGTAAACCCCCAACCAAAAAACAAACGGGAGATTTGAAATTCGTGGATATCACAATTTCCTGCCCCTAATCCGTCAACCCAAATAGCAGGGGAAGAGATCCAATTCCTTTATTTCCATGCTGCCATGTCGTGTGCCATACATGTGGCACATGTATGATATTCTAACCATGCATATAACAGGCTCCACTATTAATGGGCCAGTAGCCCAAAACTTCCTTGATAGAATATCCTAACCAACACCAACCCAAAATTGCCCCTGATTAGACTATCCTAATCTTCAAATAATTAAGTGAACTTTTTCATGCTGAATATGTGATATTGCTGACAATTGTCTTTTCCTTTTGATTTGTATGACACCGATTAATAGGTTCAGACCATTCAAGAACTTAAGATTTTGGGTTTGTATACCATTCACTATTGGACCTATTGAATGAGCGATTCTGATCTTATCCTTGCATGACGTGCTTATTGGGCTTTCTATACCTCCAATGCCTCGAGTGGCATTTGATTAAACTCCTTGCATGCAAATGATGCTGAGTATTTCATCCTACTCTTCATGGCATGTCTGTGGTAGAGGTTTTTTTATTAGGAGGGTGTGATGGCCCTTCCTTTCTATCTATGGAGAGAGGGAATGAGGGGACTTGTGACTGTTAGTTTGATGATAGGCTTTTTGCACCACCCAATTAACTAAAGATAATCCTTTTTGTGATGATGATAAAACAAGAAGCTATCTGGCAACTGCTTCATGGGTTGAAGGATCATATAATTCCTTGTTATTAATTTCTTCGATGATGAAACAAGATACTGGCAATGTCTTAGATATATCTACTTTGATTTGATGCTAACTACTTAGGATGGCGTGGCTGTGAAAAACCAGATATTTAATGACTTCTTGCATAAGGAATACGGAGGTCCAGGGACACTCTTGGTGGAACCTTTTACAGACATGTTGTTAGCTCTCAAGGAGAAGAAACTGGCAGGAGCTCCCATGGCTGCACGGGCTGCTCTCTTATGGGCTCAAAACTATGTTGATCATGACTGGGAAATCTGGACCTCGCAACCGCCGAACTGATTTGGTCAGTTCCATATCACCCTTGATATCATTTCTCATACTTAGCTGCTTGTAGCTACTCTATTCTGTGGTGGACAGGAAACTACTCTGCCATAGATCTTTGAAAATGTAGAATGTTAGAATGAACGACTACATGGAAAGTTTATACCCTTTTTATCATCTGTATGGGGCCTATCTGATTATGTATGGTACGAAAACGATGATGCTAGGAACTCCTTACTGTACATGTGGCATTTACCTGAAATCTGGACCACCCAAATAGTTGAACTCACTGTAGGTCAGGCAGAACCCCAGAGTCAGCTTATTAGACAATCCTGACTCTGATTAAATGGACATTTGTTAGTTGAATTTGTATCTTTGATTACTTCTTTGATTATTTTTTTTCAACACCATCCATTAGATGTCCAATAATTATTTAGTTAGGATCATAATTTCCGTGTAATTTTTGGGTTATAATCCATGTAAGGCGGTCCCGCTATTCGGGCGGTTTGGATTCAAGGTACCAGCTGTATGTACATTAATGGGAGGTGCCCCTCCATGGTAGTTGTGGCATGATGACCAGCACCCTATCATTCACCGATTATGTATCATGGTACCAATGCTCATTTCCTTTCAACATAGTAGGTGATTACAACTGCATCTGATCTGTTCCTTTTATTTTATTTTGGGCATTATACAAGGATTGCATTCAAGTGAAGTTCTTCTGGTTTACAACTGCTCAAAAGTATTTATGGGATAACTGAGAATGCTAGGCCTCATCCATTGCATTGTCCTTCTATTTTCCGTGTTTGAACCATTTAGACCGGTTCAACATCAAGGTGAGACTATCTATCTTCAATTCATCTGTCTGTCGTCCATTCAAAGATTATGACATCAGCTTCCGACTTCAGAGATACTCTGTAATGATGGACGCCATTGTCTTTTCGACCTCATGATGCACTGTGCTGTCTTTGGTTGATGCCGCTCTTGTTTTGCCTCCTGAAAAAGGTTTGATGGTTATGGGAGTGTCTTGAAATGCCTTGAAGAGCAGCTTAGTAAGTCTCTCCATCTTGCTCCTCTCCAAATCATACACATGCAAACATGGACATGGCGTGGAAAACACAAAGCATGTAATACATGCGTCTGGATATACATGCTTGTTAACACAAGTAACTGTGCAACTCGGGCAGGTTGGGTTGGGTTGGGCGTCAACTCGAGCCCAACCTGACCTCAAGAGGACCCAACCTGCAAGCCGATCCAACCTGAATTCCAATCCAGGGTGTCCAACCTGAACCCAACCTGAATGGCTGAACCTAACCTGAATTCCTATATGCTCGACTTGACCTGACCCAACCCAAATACATGTGATTATTCCCAGCCCGAATTTGCCCAACTTGAACCCAACTCGATTTGAAATCAAGTTAGCTTTTTCAACCCGAATCAAACTCAAAGACCTTGACAACCTGATCCAACCCCAAGGTATCCCGTATCCGTTACGATAAAGCCGTAAAGGTTGATACATATAGATAACAGTTGTGAACATTACGCGATACGGGGGTGAAAATGGGCAATTGATTTTTTGGGACCGTATCAACTGTTACAGGGGCCGTAACAGTTGTTACGGGGCATAATGACCGTTACACCTGTAACGGTTGAAAAACAATCAATTCTTTTTTCTATGTAAATCCATTTTTTGCTCATTTTTCTACTTTTCTCACTCCAAAAACTTTCCTATCATTCTACAACAGATTTCAAACCCTCATACAATAGTCTTTAGGATTAAAATAGTAGATTGAAGCGATTTAGGCAAATACAAGCTCCAAGAGCCATTTTTTCAAAAAATTGAAAAAAAGTGGTATATATGCATTTTTATCCGATTTCTAATTCTAATGCTCGATTGTGATGTGTAAATATTAAAGATATATAACCATGTTCATAAATTCACTAAACAACCCAATACAACACTCTCACCAAAGAGTTGTTCAAAACAAAAAATGAATGCAGATTTGGAATATTTACATTATTCTAGATTTTCTAGATATTATTTTAGAATTTTTCGAGCAAATTTTTTTGAATCGTTACAGGGGTCGTAGCGGTCGTTACGCTCCCGTATCGGCCGTTACGCTCCCGTATCGGCCGTTATGACCGCTATCGGTATCGGTAACAATCATGACCCTTACGGCCACCGTTACTGATACGGAACACCTTGCCTGAACTTGCAGCCCTAAACACAAGTATTCACACAGGCACAAACAACATGCTCAAGCTACCTTATAATACTTGATTTTCCTCTAGATATAAAATGTTCCATTTCTTCAATAGAAAAAAAAAAAAACCATTATTTTCACTTTCCTTTTCTTCTTTTGAGATCTTTGAGGACTACGCATGTGATATACATGTTTGCACACACACACATGCATGCACGCACCTAAAGACTTCATGTACACAAGTGGAGATTAGATGAGTTTTTTTTTCATTTTTATCCAGAATGTTTGAATTTGAACGTCTTGCCTAAATCAGTTTTTTAAAACTTTGACCGGACTAGTCAGTTGAACAGCTTGAACAGTCAGTTGGGCTTTTTGGGATCAAATAACAGACAGAAACTGGTCTCTATCTGGTCCAGGTTTTAAAACATTGATCTGGATACAAACGAAGGGAAATGACTCACATTCTGTGAAAGCTCTAATTGTTAGTGGATGTTGTGCATAGACTAACAAAAGGTTCATGCTCTCATTGTTGCTGTCCATGGCGAGGATTGCAATCCCAATCTGCCATACCTGCTTATCTGAGCCCCTTAACTCATCACCATCATTTGATTGTTTAAGTCCATGGTCTAGAAGTTAGACTCGACCCTGACCTATTTTTGTCTAAACTGGTCCATCATAGGCAAAACGGTCCACCCTTGATGTCTGTTTAAAAATCATCCAACAAAAATGTCTGTGCTAGAGTGGACAAGGTGTGGTAGGTTGTCTTGTCGTCCACACCTAAAATTTTCCACTCAGACTATTGACGTGCCTCTGGTCCGACCAGACAAAAATGGTCAGCTGTATTTGATCCGTACGGTCTATTTTGGGTTTTCAATCATTTGTTTGCTGGTATTATGAGTTCATGCATCGATCATGTGGTGTACGTGTCATACACCAGACAATTCTCCTATAAACAGATGAAACAAAGCCTAAAACAGAAAGTTTGCTTCATATCAACCAGTGGATACAGAATTATTCACCTTAATACTCTTCTCCCATTCAGATCTCCTGCCTTCTTCCTTCAAACATTCTAAGCTCCTACTTATCCTCTGCTGCTGCTTCTCTGAATCTGATTCGTTCTTCTTCATCCTCCAGTACTTCTTTTCCCACAAATCTTTCATAACCTCTAAAACCCACAAGTAAATAAACGAGCAAATCAATGCATACAATACTTCGGCAGCACATATCATATCCTACTACCCATGTAAGCAAAGCACTACCAAAGATTTAAAATTGGTTTTGGTGCACCATGTCGATCACCACAGAAACTGGATTCTATCACCCCATGTCAGGCCAGTATGGGCCAATTTCATGGATGAAACAGCCTAATATTAGACGATTTGGATTGGTTTTTACCAGTATTACCCATGAACAACAAACCGGAAAGAAGAACGGACCATAGTTAAAGAACCCAAAAACTCGTCTTGATATTCATCTAGGTTGGGTCGGCTAAATGACTCAATCCCAATTGACTCAGTTTTTAACAAATATAAATTATAATTTCTAAAAATAGTAAAGAATATTTAAAATAATTACATGTAGGACATGTTTGTAAACCATGAATTGCATGCCAAACAATGGAAAAAAAGAAGAGTGTCTTTGATATGACGATTTGGATAGCAAAGAAAATGATGGATTCTACCCAACAGTCATTACACTTTTTCATAATTTGGATTATTGGCATAAGAAACTAAGTGAGAATTTTGAGAGGTATACAAGATTTCCACTTGCTATTTAAATAAGACTTAAGATTGAAATCCATGCTTTAATAGATCTCAAGCAAAACACTACATGATTATTTTTGTCTTTTCCTTGAATTCTATGTATCCAAACATGCCCATAGCGTTTGTATTAAAAAAATAAGAAACTAAACTACAAAGTCTTGCGTAGCTTTGAAACTGGCTTAATATGTATGAGTATTTCCTATGAACAATATGGGTGTATCGGTCTGAAACAGCTTGATATGAGAGATGTGAACATATGGGCGCATCGGAGTTGGTGGTGAACAGTGCGTTATGTAACACACCCATTTCTAACCTGGAGTCTAACACCTCTTATTTAGATTTTGTAAAAAATCAGTTCAACAGGGCAAGTGACTTGCACTGCAAGTTGTGTCTAGTCGATTGAGTTATTAACTTGATGATTCTTCCTGAGATAGGGATGTGAACTGAGTTTTCTAAAGATTTGGCTTGAAATCCCCCTGAGCTTAGTTTTGAGTTGAGTCAGTGAGTTTTAGAACTATGGAATGGAGACAAACCTTGAGATGTAACAAGCCGATAAACTTGGCCCATAAAAAGTGTATCCGTTGGCCGAAGGATCTTCACATGCACTCCGTTGTTCTTGTTTCTCCCCGCCTCTAGTTGACAAAAGGTGACGAGTGCGACGTAGTGACCTGGGTTACTTCTCATCACCTTGCTCACGCTTATCGGCCAATACAACCTCTCTGCTCTTCCACCCGGATGATGTATCACCACCATAGCTGAATCCGTTGCCTGGCAGTTCCCCATATTGCTCTCCTTCAAAGAAGCTCTCTCTCCCTGTAAAGAGGAAGAAGAAAGATGAGAATGAGAGTGAAGAAGAAAGGATGAGGAAGACTAGGTGAAGCTGGCACCCCTCTCTTTCTAGCACTAGCCCCTACAACCAAATTCCTACTATATGCCATCACCTTTCATCTCACCGTTCCTTAGAAGATGGCCAGGATGACAAATGACAAGATGTCATTGGCAGTTGGAGGGAACAGCATGTTAGTCGTGTCTGCATGGCTGGCTGGTGCTTTTCTTGTTGCCTACCGAAGCGTGAGATTCCGTGAAGGAAACATGGCCGCAGCGTTGTCTACGTGATGTTAGTTGTTTCCCCTTCAACGTAAGAAGTATGTCTGGTCATGTGGCTGTAAAGTTACTCATTTGGTTGTGGATTGAGCATATCTATAATCACAGTGATCAAGCAATCCTAACCATTCAATTAATGACTAATAGAATGAATGGTTAAAAGTAAAATAAGGAGTTATTCAAATTTGAATGGAAAAATCAGATGGTTAATATTATCTTCTCAGTACCTTTTAAATAACCAAAAAGAAAAAAAAAGAAAAAGAAAAAGAAAAGAGAGACACCTAGCTGAATTACCCAGCGAACAAATCGCCTCCTTGCTATCTTAACAAGAAAAGCGGACCATGCGAATCGCTTATTGGATCTTGTATATTTTGAGTATATCAACCAGGTCGACTGCCGCCGGCATAACCAGTACGAAACAATTCTTTTTTGTTTTATTTTATTATTATTATTTTTTAAACCTTAGTGAAAATCTCCTGCTCGGCAATTTCTTAGCAAGCGAATGTCTTGGGAGATTTTAAGTTTTTGACGTTTTCTCTCTATAATATCTGGAAAACCTTGCTGGAAAAAGAATATTAAAATATTTATTAAATTAATAAATGATTAAAAATTTAAAAATCTTCCAATCTGTGGGGTTTTGTGCATTGGCCACCGCCACTGAGGTCCATAGTATGAATGGTGTGGATCATTTAATCATGGTCCCTACTTGTATTAACTGAATAAGCCAACTTATCCGCCCAGCATCGTGTGAGAGGGAATACTTGCAACACACGCTGATGCGCAAGCATGTGTGAGAGATTGAAGCCATTCATCAGACGATCCGCTCTGGTAGCTTAGATGTCTCAAAATTCAGGCCGATGAGATTATTTGGGTAGGCTAGACGCGTGCGAACTTAAATGAACGGGTAAGAGAAATTCTCCAGTGGTCCAAATTACATATGGATCGGTGGCCCACCTGAGGATTAGATCGGTACGAGTTTCAGGACATGTAACCAACAAAGTGCAGATCGGTGGCCCAACTGATGTGTAGCGGAAAGGGATCGGCTACTCACCCTGCCACTAGCCAATGGCTAGTGGTCGGTGATCTGTGTGTTTCATCCATGCTGTCCACCCATTCTTTCAGATCATTTTATGGTATGAGCTTAAAAATGAGGTTGATCCAAATCTCAAGTGGACCGCACAGTGTTGATTCAACGCCCACCATTAAAAACTTCCTGAGGGCCACAAAAGTTTTGGATCAAGCTGATATATATTTGTTCCCTTCATCCAAATCTGTATGACTTAATCAACAGGTTAGATGTCAAATAAGCATTACAGTGGGCCCTAGGAGGTTTTTAATGGTGGACGCTCAATCACAACTGTTTTCCCATAGTGTGGTCCACCTAAGATTTAGATCTACTTCATTTTTGGAATCAAGCCTAAAATTATATCTGAAAATGGATGGACGGCGTGGATAAAACACATACATCATGGTGGGTTCACATAGCACCGACCACTAGCCAACTGGCTGGTGGCAGCCTCACTAGCCAAACCGGGTCTGATGACAGCTACAATGTTGCATGCTTAACGGGAAACCCGACTCTACGAACCCGAGGTCTTCATTTACACGTGTGAGGCGAGTGTGAGCGTTAGCATTCTGTTGTATGATACCTGAAAGCTGGCAGAGTGAATTCCGCTTTACATTTTCCTTTTTAAAACCGTGGCCTTGGTAGAGAGTTTGTAACGTTACGTTTTCAGTCTGTAAAATTGGGCCGCTTTAACTGCTTTAAACAGTTGACTTGATGGGCCTTAACCTGCCCCAGATTTAAAGATTCCATCCGTAGAACATTTTGCCTTTTTTGTGGGACGCAGATTGCATACTCACACTGCAAGTAGCCACCTCGCTACTGGAAGGTGCTCTGTGGGCCCCAAAATGATGTATGTGTTTTTATTCACGCTGTCCATCTATTTTGGATCATTATTTTGGGGCATGGGGTTAAAAAAGAAGCGGATACAAATAGAGCTAGGCATGGGATGACTCGGCTTGTCTGACTCGTTCAGATCCAAATTGACCTGAAACGAATGGGTGAGTTGGTTTGAACCAAATAGGGTTCGCCCGATCCGAACTCAAACCGAGTTGAGTCCGAGTTACCCAGTAACTTGACCCGACTCAACTCGAAACTCGATCCGGTCAAACTCGACTCAATTCAAAACCCGACTAGACTTGGATTAGATAGGTACGTTGGACTCGGTACTGAGTTGGGTCGAGTTCGGGTCAAGCATATTTCAAAACCGAATAGAGTCGGGTCAACCCTAACTCGGTTTGACTTGAATCGATGCCCAACTCTAGATACAAATCTCAAGTAGACCACACCACAAGAAAATAGTGGTGATTGAATGCCCACCGTTAAAAACTTCCTAAGGTCCACTGTCATTTTTATTTGCCATCCAACCCGTTGATTAGGTCACAAAGACATGGATGAAGGGAATATAGCGTGGTCCAAAACTTTCGTGCCCTGAGAAGTTTTAAATGATAGGCAGTGTGGTCTACCTGATACCTGGATCTGTCTCATTTTTGGGTTCATTTCTTAAAATGAACTGGAAATATGGATGAACTGCATAGATAAGACACATACATCGTGGTGGGGCCGCGGACAACCATTCAATAGCAAATTGTACTGGCAGTGTCAGTATGCAATCCGCGTTGTTTTCTTCGCTCCAATGTGAACGGTTGTTGTATTTTCTTTATAAACTGCCTTCATGGCTGTCTACCTTTTATTTGGTTTATCAGCCACCCAAGCGATCAATATTTGCCGTCTGATCAAATGGATTGCAAATGGACGGTGCAAATTTGTTACAATAAAAGTATGCTCCATGAATTTGTATCATCCATCATGTGGGGCCCACCTTGCCTTCATTCCCCCCCCACAAAAAAAAAAAAAAAAAAAAAACTATTAAGATCTTCCTGACCATCTGATCAATGACTAGGAAATGAACGGTCCATACATATTATAGTGGAAAAGGCCATATCATTATCCATCATGTGGGGGGGCTTTGATTGCCCATCTCTCTCAAAAAGTACGTAGACCAGATGACGCTTGATGTCGGGTGAATGATGCACGGTTTGCATTGATTATTAGAAAGGATCATTGATTTGAATTTAACGTTCTGTCAGGTCTGCCTTTGCTTGCTCATCTCTATGGTAAATCACTATCATCTGATAATTATAGTCATCTAATCGATGGCTAGAAAAATAAAATTTAATGGCATTTACCCGAAAATGTTCTTGCCATAGCAAAAAGGTGGAATGCAAACAGGAATTTTTTAGAATAGTCGAGGAAAGATCTCGTGGCAATCAAACAGTCCGAGTCACAACTTCTCTACAATTTTTTTCTGCGGGTCGGTTTCCAGTCCTGACAAGTGGGTCCCAAATTCCTGTCCCGAGCACCTTTTGGCCTCCCACTGAGGATGAATCATGCCCAAAAAATCTTCTTGATAGGAAAAGTTTAACCTTTATTATTTGTGGCGTAGAATAGATGGGTAAGAAGAAAAATACAACAATTGTCCACTTTCAGCTGAAAAAGGTCTCAAGATTGGGAGATGTTTCGGCATGATTCAGAGTAAGATGCAATAGAACAATGGTTGTGATTAGCAAACTATAGGTCCCACTTATCAAAATTGAAAACCTACTTATCCTTGAAAAGATAAGAATTCTTTGATTAGCAAGATTCATTTGTTCAAGGACTATTTATGTCTTGGCTGTAATGGAGCAATGGAATGGTTTAAATCAATGTAATGTCAGCAATCAGCAATCTAACCATGGCTGAATAATAGAGTTTATTTATTATTATTATTATTATTTTCAGGTCAAGGTGGATGTGTTCTTATAACCTTCTCGATCGTGTGTGTGTGCAGTCGCTCTGCTTACCGTCCGTGTGTGGCTGTACCCCGTGCGTACCCTAGTTCCCTGCATTCCTTCCCGTGCGCGAGTGTGCGTTCCCCGATCCCCCATTGACCCAGAGTGCAACATGTTTGTCCGTGCCCTTGCGCACATGTATCCCGACCCTCGTGTATGTGTACGCATTGGACGCGGATTGTGTACTACACCGTCCGTCCCTAGCTCCGAACGGGCAGTTCTCTGGGCGGGTCCACCGTGATGTATCCGTACATCCAAACCGTCTATCCCCTTTATCAGATTATTTTAAGGCATCAAAACAAAAATGAGGCAGATCCAACGATCAAGCGGACCACACCAAATGATAAGCTTGGTTGCATTAAAATGCACAAAGCATTAAATGTCAGTTGCATTAAATGCAAGAGTCATCTGTGGTGTGGTCCATTTGATCATTGGATCTGACTCATTTTTGTTCTGATGCTTTAAAATAATTTGAGAAAAGGGATTGACGATTTGGATGCACAGATACATCACGGTGGGCTCGCCCACAGAACTGCCCGTTCGGAGCTAGGGACGGGCGGGGGTAGTACGCAATCCGTGTCCCTTCTCACCCCTTAATGGGCTTACAAATATCAGTTTGATCAAACACATTTGTGGGCCCCACTGTTTGAAAAACTGTGGGGGATCTGTCCTCCATTGAAACCTGAAGGCCGCTATAAAAACTTCCTGGAGGCCGCTAAAATGTTGATATGGCATCTAAACCGTCCAAAGCGTGGGGCCTACTGTAAGACCTGTATCCTAGTTTGTACTGTTCCATCGACTTCTGCAATCCTTTCTGTCAAATTCTGGCAACCTGTGACGTATAATCAACGTTTGAGATCGACCCTAAGTTATATCCTGTAGAATTGAGTCGGCTTAATCTGAGACTTGTATCATTGCAACCGCACCGTCGCCGCGGTTTCAATGCCGCATCTTACGTATCGATTCGATACCCTGACCAGAAGATGCGGGCTGGTGTTTATTTCGAAGAAAACACCGCTCATTTGCAATCCTACGAGAATCTCTACAACATGTCCCATCAATCAATCAATCACCTCATGTTAAGTACATACAACCCATGCTTTCTTTCTCCCTAAGTCAAGCAACCACCAAGTCAACTCTTAAGTCAAGTACACCATCACCTCACATCCATCACTCCATAACCATCACCTCTCTTACAACCACCCTCTCTCTCTCTCTCTCTCTCTCTCTCTCTCTCTCTCTCACATTTTCCAAGCAAGAGAGGAGAGTGCACATCCAACAATTTTTAAGAGAGAAAAAGTGTTTTGTGTGGCCCATTTCCTCTCCTAAATCCTTCATCCTAGCCATTCAAACCTCATCACCCTCCATCAAAGAGAAACACAAGGAGATTGGCTTTCCGGCGGACAAAGAAGATCGAACGGTGGGTGCTTATTAGGCTAGATTTTCATGTTTTGATGAAGGGTCAAGTGAGGCCTACCGATTGATGGTATAGATCTCACTTGGGACCCTAGGTGTGGCCAATGGCCCACATTGATTCTCATGATCATTCCATGATGGGGCCATTCGATCTCCATAGACCCCATCATGATGTTTAATTTCCTTACATAAGAAGGGCTCATCTAGACCTTCCATTTTGGTGGAGAAGGGATCTCTAAAGTTGATTTTGGATTTGGTGGGCCCACATGTATGTGAGACCCACTTGATGTATGATTGAATGTAAGGGAGGGCTCATAGTGGCGGAACCCTCCATCACACGTGTCCCGTCTCTCTCTCTCTCTCTCTCTCTTCTCTCTCCCTCTTTTTTTTTTTTTTTTTTTTTTTTTTTTTTTTTTTTTTTTTAAATGTGATGATATGTCTATGTGGCCCACCCGAATGGACCCCACCATAAAGCATGTATTTGATCCAAGTCATTTGTAGGTGGGGCCCACTTTGTATATATGTTGTTCCACACCACCCAGCTATGTGTGACCCACCTAAGCAGGGCCCACCTTAAATGTATTTGCCTTGCCTAGAACCGTCCAGCGTCTGGACGTGAACTAGGAAAACACAAATGTTAGCTTGATTCTTAAGCATATGAGTGAGCCACTTGTATAGGCCCCACATGGATGTATGGATTCAATCCACGCCGTCCATCCTATTACCAACTCATTTTAGGCGTTGAGCCGAAAAATGAAATTGATCTAACTTTCTGGTGGGCCATACCTTTGAAACCAGTGATTTTCACCGTTTAAATTCACCTTAATTTTTCTACACGCCGAAAGATGCCCAATATTGGGCTTGATGGATGGGTTATGAACTGTAGAATCCATTGGCTGGGGTGGATTCACTTGATGCGGGCCTCACATGTGAAAAACCATGGAAAAACCAAAATTTTTTTCTAAAAAAAGAAGGTAAGTAGCACCTGCTGTCGCTGACAGAACAGCAGGCGCTACTGCGCTAGGACGATCCCTGACCGACCGTGGGTCCCTAAAAGTGGGCCCCACCTTGATGTGTTTTGAGAATCCACACCGTCCATGCTGTAGGCCCTTAGGGCAGTGGGCTGCCCTCCAAATATCAGCCCCATCTAAGGCTCAAGTGGCCCACATCATAGGAAACAATGGTGATTGTATGACTACCATTGAAACCCATTTTTTTGGTTCACAGAAGTTTTGGGTCATTTGAAATTTGTTTTTCCTCTTCATTCCAGGTCCGTATGACCTTATCAACAGGTTGGACGACAATTAAGCATTATGGTGGACCTCACATGGGACCCATAATGATGTATGGGTTTTATTCACACCGTCCAGGCGGACGGTGGAACCCACAGTAATGTATGTGTTTTATTCACACCGCCCAGGAGGACCGTGGATCCCACTCTGGCGTGTGCTGGACGGCCAGGGGGCCCACTTTGAAGTATGTGCTTCATCCAAAACCATCCATCCTTATGGGATCCACCATGATGCATGTGCTGCATCCAAAACCGTCCAACCATTTGGCCAGTTTGTCCTTCAGGCTTGAGACTAAAAAATGAGGCAGATCTAGGATCAAGTGGACCACATAGCAAAAAAAAGTAGTGGGGATTGAGTGTTTGCCATTGAAACCTTTTGTTTCACATAAGTTTTGGATCATTAGGAAATTTGTTTCCTCTTAATCCAGGTCTGTGTGACCTTATGGCCAGATTGTATAGAAAATAAATGTTACAGTGGGCCTTGAGAATTTTAATGGTGGAAATCATTGTTACCACTGTTATTTAGAGTGCGGTCCAGTTGATCTTTTGAGATGATTCATGTGTGTGTGTGTGTGTGTGTATATATATATATATATATATATATATATATATATATATATATATATATATATATATACACACACACATACATATTGATGTATTTGTGGCCGTTGGTGTGGCCCATCTGATATACATAAGGCCCATGTTACGAGGCCCATTGTGATGTATTCAAAGGCTTATGGGATATGGCCCATTGCAATGTACATAAGGCCCATTGATGCGGCCCACTTGATTTATATAAGGCCCATATAAGGTGGCCCATTTGATGTATCTGAGGTCTATGGGTCGAGGCCCAATGAGATGTATATAGGTCCATTGCAATGTGTGATTCCCCATGGTTTGT
Source organism: Magnolia officinalis (assembly GCA_021015155.1). Lineage (NCBI taxonomy): Eukaryota > Viridiplantae > Streptophyta > Magnoliopsida > Magnoliales > Magnoliaceae > Magnolia > Magnolia officinalis. Next base: position 25,714,649 of record JAJHSJ010000011.1, on the reverse strand, counting down.
GTAATGATATTTTATGGCAGGCCATGCCTTGGGAACAATGTTGGTTTGACGTCCACATTGTAAGAATAATGTTGGTTTAATGTCCGCATTATAAATCTCCCTAGGGTCCATTGATAGGCCCATACTGGTTATGTGTAGGCCGTCTAGGCCCATCTTCGGTGTAAGGATAGTTCATTACTTTATAACATGCTTAGTACACTTTCATGATTCATGCGCATACGCATCATATATATGCTTGATACGAGGAATGTTTGATCATAGCATAAGCCGTTGGGCTGAGACATTTACGGGACTCCTTATGAGACAGAGTGCCTCACATGAGTACGTGGTACTCGCGAGATTGCTGCATGACTGATGGTGTGACTCATGCATTTCTCATTGTGTCGTGATTCACTGCAGCCCTAACGACATTGGGGCCGTGGCCTCTACAGGCACATTGTGGATGGTCGTATCAGATACCGAAAATATTGGCTCTAGCATTGTGGGCACTTAGGATGTCCTTGGGTAAAAATTTCAGAACCTTTTTGGTACCAGGGGATGCTCCAACGTCTAAATCGAGTGGATACAGGAGCGCCCGAGTGCCGAATACCTGTAGGCCTCGTATCTCACTGTGTCGTGGTCGGTTGGAAGGGGGTGTGGCCTTATTCGTTTGAGTGAGGGGGCTATAAGCTAGGCTGATTTTAACCAGCTTGCAAATGAGTCTGCTATGGACGAGCCGGGTAGGTATTGGCAGACTACTGGTCAGGCGGATAGTGTGGTCTCTTCCACTTGCTTGACTGTGCAGCTAGGGAGGAGGCAGTCAGTGTGAGGTGTATTAGACCCCGGTGATATCAAGAGAGGAACTGTACTGATATGTGTACTTGATGAGGACTGACATGCTTGCTTTACATCTCGTATATAACATCTGGCTACATAGGCCTCGCATGGCCTTGGTATGGCCGATAACATTCATGACTTACATTACATAACTTTGGTACAGCTGATAGTATTCATGGACTTACCGCATATTTTCACATTATTCTGATATTCTATACTTGGCACTCACCTTGCGCACACACTTACACCACCTTCTAAGCTTTTGTAAGCTTATGCACGACCGTTGCGTGCAGGTAGCGTTGGACAGCAGCAACACTGAGGTAGGAGTGCGCATTTGAATATTTTGGAGTTTTGATCACCTTGTATTTTCCTTTCCGCATTGTACTTAAAGTTTTTGATATAGTGGATATGTGGTGATGTTGTTTTGTGACTTGGTTATGCTTGTGGTATGCTCTATTACAAAAAAAAAATTCATACTGAAAATCCTCCTTGTAGAATCCCAGGATCGGAATCTGGTGTATGGGCGCTGAGAGCCGAGAATGGGGTACTACGGAGGCTGTCGGCACCGGATTCGGCGATCAGGAATTTTGTGAGCCCGTTCTCTGAGTTTGGGGCGTGACAACCCTACTTTGACATATGTGTTTTATACCTCATCATTCATCCAAATTTCCAGCTCATTTTAGAGCATGGTGCCAATTTAAACAGCAAACTTCATTGGTAGATGCTATAAAATCATGCAGTTTGTCTAGATAGCGGATCCCACCATGATGTACATTCTGATGTATGTTTGATCTCGTGAACATATGAAATTCGTTACGTAGGGTGGACCACATAACTTACTAACTTGCTGAACCATGATTTGGTGTAACATGGTATATCTGGGACCCATTGAATCGTGCTTAAAATGATATGGATGCGGGCCCACTAAATAATGCGAAATGTGGCATAAGTGTGGTCCACTAGACTATACAAATTATGTTGTAAATGCTGTCCTAGACTCTTGACCATGTAACACCAAATCTGGGCCGTCTATCTTGCAAATGTCTGAGATGATTGCGGCCTAAACTGTGTATAAGTGGCCCACCACTTGTGTGAACTAGGGACTAAGTAGGGCCACTGATCGGACCGCATTGTAGTGTATGTGTGTGCTTCGAATTATGTGATGAAGTGATGTATATGTAATCACTAAATCATATGATTAGTGACTGATATATGATCCACTCAATCCTTGAAAGTTGTATGTTTTTATGGCCACCCAATCTAGTGCATAGTGGCATGAGAAACCACCTAGCTATGTATAAAATGTGTGGATGTATGGTTCGCTAACCTTATGACTATATGATGGAGTATGCCACTAACTTAATGATCAATGTGTTCTAATAAGGCCATAAAACCTTGTGATGAAGTATGGCCACTCGATCATGTGTTTTTGTGATGAGAAGTGGCCACCCACCTATGTGAAAAAGTGATGAAATGTAGTTAATTACATGATGTTGTAGCCAGAAAATTAAAAGAATATTGTGATGAATTATAACTCCCTACCAATGTGGTAAATGATATAGATTGTGGCTACTTGATCGAGTAGAATGTCACACCCCAGACTTGGTGACCGGACTCACAAGGAACCCGATAGCCGATTCTGGCCGCAACAACCTCCGTGGAACCCCATTCTCAGTTCCTGACACCAGGTTCCGATCCTGGGATTCTACAAGGATGATTTCTATATCATGAATCTAATAAGAGCATCCCCAAAATCATAACATAGTAACCATAGGAACACATTACACAATCTACTAGGAATTAAAACTTTATATAGGTACATAGGCTCAAAAGAAAATACATAAGCTGGAAAGAAGGAAAACTGCAACAAGTCCTCAACACGTTCCGACAAGCTCCTCAGCTACTGCGACGACCTAGGATCTCCTGCACGCATCAATCATGCATAAGCTTATAAAAAGCTTAGAGGGTGGTGTAAGTGTGTGATAACGGTGCTGAGAAGAATATAGCATGATTATGATCAATACCAATGTCACTAGCCGTACCTAGGCTAAGCTATGAAGGCAGTAAGCCATACCAAGGCTATACAATGCAATACATGAGTACTGGGAGCCATACCAAGGGCAATGCAACATAAGGCTTATACAGCCGATGCAAATGCAATGCGAAATATGCCAGTCCTCATATCAAGTCCACATATCAAGTACAGTTCCACCATAGGGAAACCACCGAGGTCAAGTACACTACTGGCTGACTGCCGCTCTCTAAGACCCGCACAGTTAAGCGAGCGTAAGAGACCTCACTACCTGCTTATGGACAACCAATCACCAGTAAGGCTTAACGGTAGCGGACCCATTTCACGAGCTAGTCAAACTCAGCCTAGCTATGCCCCCTCACTTAGGGGGGTAAGGACAAACGCCATCTCAACCGACCTCGCAACAGTGGGAGTCGCGGCCTAGCGGTATAAGGCACTCGGGCGCTTATGATTTACACTTGGTCTCAGCGTTGAGGCGTCTTCTTGGTACCATGAAGGTTTAGGGGCTTTCACCCAGGGACATCTTATGCTCCCTAAATGCTCAAGCAACATTTCTGGTGTCCACACACGACCATCCGCTATATACCTATGGAGGCTATAACCCTGATGAAGCAAGGGCGAATATCCACATGTTATGCAATGCCACATGCATGAATCACACAATCAACCATGCATCAATGCCAAGCATCCAACGTGCTCAAGAGGAGAAACTCCTTCCCTCAGGGAAATACCAAATGTCCTGTCCAATGGCACAACCATGGCCAATCACATCTCAACTAAGCATGCATATGATGCGTATGGGAGTAGGTCGTGAAGATGAACAAGGGTACTAATGCAGTGAGATGTACTATCTACCTACCCAAGTAGGGTCTAGCTACTTAGATAATCCTCATAAGGAATACAACTCAAGTGGGGGCCCAATAACCTGGGGTAATCCACAAGACTTAAACATACAAAACTATGGGCCTAACAAGAGTCTAAGGTGAGCATTCAACCACACTTAGAAGGAAATGGGCCTAGAGGGGTCCGTAATGGGGACATTCAACCAACATTTCCCCAAAAGGCATAACCAACAACAAGCCATATAGATATAAAGCCCAAGGCTCACATCCAATCCACATACATGAATCCCACATAAAGGCATAAGAAAATGGCCCAATCCACCTATAACAATATGAGCCAAAAGAAGGCAATTCAAGAACCAAGTCTTAATGGAATCCATGCATTAAGTTGGACTTGGTGGGCAACCCATGAGCACAAGTACATGGCCCAAAATCAAGTCTAAGTTAGGTAAAATGGGTCTCACAATATTAACCCAATAACTGGTAATTTAAGTGGGCAATCAAGGGCCCAATTTCACCCTTACTACAGCCCATAAGTCCAGCAAAATGGTGGAAAACAGCCCATACACATGGTTGGGCCAGGCTGGGACATCCCAGCCCAATCTGGGCCCGCTGGAAGTCCCAAAAATCTGATCTATGTTTGGGTCCACAAATGATCACTAAAGGTGACCCATAATGCATAAATTAAGCATGAGAATTTTAAAATATAAGGGAGCAACAAATACCTAAAATTCTCAATATGGTGTGCCCCACATCCAATAAAATTTCAACCATAACAATGTTCATTTGGGGTCCTTGTCGGACTTTTAGCCCACCCAACTTCCTAGGCCTGCTGAGGTCCAGAAACTTATCAAAATATATGGAAATTTATCTCATAAAGGCCAACAATAATCAAGGGGGGCCCCCACCAGATGGAGAGTGGGTCAACGCCATAGAAATTATGTGGGCTTGCTGTCGGACTTGCAGTCTAGCAGCAGCCCAAGAACAGTTGGGCGTCCCATGGGCAGGGTGGTCCAAGGCCTGGATGGCCTGGAACAATACATACATCAAGGTGGGCTCCACATGTCCTAAGGTGGGCCCCACAAGGGACGTCCACCAAGGGTGGACCCTCCCACATGGGCCACCCAAATGGGGGAACGACATGGATGAAACATGCCATCATGGTGGGCCTGCACACTGGGGACGCGGCCTGCCCATGCTGGACATCAACCCAGCTGGACGTCCAGTAGGGCTGTTGTCCCAGCCCTGTGGCCCTAAAAAATCATGGCCCTGTGGGCCCTAGAAACATCAGAGGTGGGCCAAAAAAAAATCATCCACAAGGTGCAATGGGTTTGGACCCAAAAACTTCTACAATAACAAAGAGGACAACAAGGTTTGAACAAAAAATCTGCTACTACATGCTGCTGTCCTCAACTTGAGTACTCCACTAGAGTGGGTCCAAGGCCTCTAAAAGTTTGAAAAATAGGGGGCTAAGATCCCCTAACATGTATACATCAAGATGAAGTTTAGAAAAGTGGCCCACCTTTTCTAGAAAAATTTATGAATTTCAGATTCCATCAGACCGTATTGCTGGACCGTCAGACAGAAATCTGGCTATCCAACCATCTTGGCCCACTCTTTTGGATGACCAAATGAGGTCAGATGAATGTGAAAATTGGCATGCATATAGGTGGGGTCCACACCTTCAAGAATAACATATCAAATGGGGCCATACACCCCACCAAACACCCTAAAATCTGAGCTCAAGTCAGTCCAAAAATCTGTCCAGAAAGTTTCTAGACAGCAACATATTGCTGAAATAAAATAATTATAACCACCACTAAAAGAGGAAATCATCTCATAAAAATTGTGGTATGGACCACCTCAGTGGGCCCCACAAACATCCAGACCATTTCTACCATGAAAACCCTTTTACATGTGCCCCTTTTTGGTGCATTTGGGGCCACAACGTCCATGGAGTGGACTGTTAAGGACGTCTACTCCCTTGTGACGGTCTGGATATTTCTGAGCCACAAGGTGGACCACACACACCATGATCAGAGGTATATACAAGGGAAAAAAATAAAAGATTCGGCCACAAGGGAAGGGGCTCCGCCACATTGAGGCCCTTCCCTGTAACACCCCAGATTTTTGCCAACTTGGAGTTAGACGTAGTTAGGCAATGGGTCGATCCTGACACCTTAATTGCTTCTCAAAAACTCAATCCCAACGTCTCAAATCCCCTTTCAACTCATTTCCTTCATAATCTCTCATTTCACCTTTCACCACCTTGTTCTTTAAATGTTTCTAAGTACTTTCATATTAGGCATGAATCCTAAAGTTTAGGCGATGAAGAACAATACTTTAGAAATCCGTACAAAGGCCCAAGTACCACCTTAGGCAGAAATCAAATAGGACTAAATCCTTTAGAAACTATACGAGAATAAATTTAGTGCTAAGCTAGATTAGCTACTAAATTCGCTTGATCCACTTTAAATACGATCTGCAAGACCCAAAACTTGTAAAATCATTAACGCTAGGTTACCCTAAAATCTAGGATTACTCTCATTACCCAGTTGCTCTCGGGAGCACATTGAAACTCCGTATCGGATCTGGACCGCACGTTGAAAGTCCGAATAATACAAAGTTATATAATTAGGACCGCCTTGCTGGGCTTGACAACTATCTCGGAAATCAAATCCAGATAGTGTCCCGGAGCTATTCGCTTGAGCCCGGAGTGAAGTGTGTGAGAAAACGTGGTTTTTTTTAGAAATTAAATCTAATTTAAGTAATCTGAGACTTGTCGCTTGCGGGCCAGATATAAGCAATCAGACCATTAAAATCTGACCCAAATACACCCTCGGATTAGGAGAAATTTCCCATACATGCCCTGATCGAGTTTTGGTGACCATTGAATGGAAACTAGTTCGCTGCGGTCGATCTGTAAATCTGATCGGACTGAAAACTTAACTTGACCTAGATCCATGGTCAGGGAGCTTAAGTCTGACCTTAGATCAAGGGGGGGCTCCGAAAATGCTCCGTTGAGTCGAAACAGACTGATTTTGGTTATAACCTAAGTATACCTTGGCCCTAGGCCTATTTTCGGCAATTTTGGGCCTATATAAGGACCTTAAACCCTCTCTCATTCACTCCATACGAATTTGAGAAAACCCTAGTAGAGAGAAGAGAGTAACGAGAGAGAAAGTATGAGAGAAGTGGGAGTTATTCTTGAGAATCGCTTCTACTATTCTACGTGCATAACCATCACGATCTTATCGCTATTCTGACGATTTTGACCCCGTTCTTAGGTAAGAAATCCTAACCCTAACTTGATCTAGATTTCCAAATAGTGTAAGTGATGAAATAGCTAACCTATTTCATGCTATAGGTGACCGTTGTGTCGTAGACAAAGGCTTAATGTTTAAACTGAGTTTGGTTTAAGTTTACCGACGAAAGGTGCGGACTTTAAACGTATAGGTTATGGTTTTCAAGGCTTTCAATGTCAATTAATGATATATTACTGATGTGGATGCTATTGCACATGTACAAAGTGCTGTCCATTTCATTTTTCAGTTATACGTTAACTATGTCGAATATACTATATTCCTCATATTTGTAGAAAATACCATATACGTATGAATACGAATTTGTGATTGCCATGATTAATTGCTATTTATGTATACTAGATGCATGTGTATCAACTTCTGGGTGAACGAATTAACTTAATACCTGTTATATTAACATACGTCGTGTATGTACAAGTTGTAGCCTAAGTGTTTGTGAAAATGTCTAAATGAGTATAAACTATGCATTAGTGTACGCCACGACTAACCGTCGTGGATATGTGATTGTTGTATAGGCGGCAATCCTTTGACGAAAGGACTTGCCCTAATACGTATTCTAACTACTACATACCATGTATGATGTTATGTGCAGACTAAGTGTATGTAAAAATGTCTGTATGAGTAAGTGCTTATAAATTCTTCTCTAATTAGGTGTTGAGATACGATTCTCAACTCCTTTAACTATGTGTATGCTTTCCTCCATGTACCGTATATTATAGTGTTTGTTTTTATCTATGGAATGCATATGTATAAATCTATGTTTATGTTGTATTCCATAAAATGCAAGAACAAAGTCGTAAAGGGTGATGGGGGAGTGGTGTAACGATTCCGTACAACAGCCCTAGCAGCCCTAAAGCGGACAATATCGGACCTTTGATTGTATGATTTGAAATCTTGATCCATTACTGCTTTAACTATCTTCTATGATATTTTGTTGTAATTGAATGTGATTGGGGTTATTGTATAGTCCAGGCAATCGGTAACAGATCTTAGATTGGTGGATGATGTTGCTTCGCCACATACGATGTGTTCGATGAATCCGAGTCGTACTAAAGTTGTCGGTAGTGGTTAGGCAACACGGAGAGCTTATGCACTTCATGTCGATCAACTTTGGGTGTGCTTGTGCTAGTCGAGCCGGTCAAATAACCCGATTGGCCCGATGTATGTTAACCATGTTTGGACACTACTGCTTGAACCTAGGGTACCAAACTCACCAGTGAAATCCCTGTTAACCTCGGTACCTTGATCCGCTAAGACTCATGAGCCGGACATGGTGGTATGGGACACCGTGGTCGAGCTGTCAGCCTACGTTGGGGCGACGAGCCTCCCCGTAGTGACCAGTGAGCAACCCAGACTCGTGAGCCGATACGGTGTTATGGGACACTGTATTTGAGCTGTCGGCCTACAATGTTTTGGTGACGAAGCCATGATGGGTGATGGAGGAGTGGTGTAACGATTCCGTGCAACAGCCCTTGCAGCCTTAGACGTGCCCTGTGTAGTGACCTCGAGCATACACTGAACTTGCATTGAGGCATCGAGCCTTTCCGTAGTAATCAGAGTATAAACTAGGCCGTATTGATTTGGCGACGAGCCCTTTGCAGTGACCTAGAACCGCAACATCATATGAGATTTACTAGGACTGACGACCCTAGAATGGATCATTGTTTGGGAAATGATATAAGGGATGTACCTTAGTTTTCCAGTCCTGCTGTATGAAAAGGACTAATAAGAACTTGGTAATTATATGCATGTACCGCATTATGCGTGTGTTCAGGCGTAGCAGGTCAAACACTGAGGCAGTGTTGTTCATGCTCGAACGTGAGATGAAGTCGCTGAGGGAGCGTAGGCGAGGGCATGCATCATACATTCATACCATTCTTACATTAACAAGAGTACTTAGGGATGTGTGATTTACTGCTTTATCATTACTTCTTGATTGAATTGATAACATGCTAACCTTTGCTTTATTGTTCCACTGAGTTGATCACTCACTCCCACATTATAGGACGGTGTTGTACACACCAACCAGACTCTGTCTTAGCTGCAGGTGATGGCGATGCTTATGAGGCAGGGCCAGACTTTTACGACGAAGATGAGCTCTCCTATATGCAACTCTCTGGCAAGTTTATGTAGACCTGGAGTTACGCTGACGGGGCTACAGGGTTTTAGATAGAGAACATTACACTTTCTCATTTTGTACATTGTGGAACTACACTTGTAATCCTTTACCCTGGTAACATGTTCACACTCTGAAGACTTACACCAGTTTACATATATTTTATATATCTATCACAGACTTTCGCTTGCAAATGCACTTGTCTCTGGAGTATAATATGCTATTTTGGTATAATCCCATTCAATACACTCATCATAATCATCATTATCTATGTTGCATAAGTGATGCGTTGGAACTCGGGAGCTGAGCTTTGCTCGACCCCTGATTTTCAAGGCGTTACATTCCCCTCATCACACAATCACACATATCCACTATTACATGATTTACAAGGATCTACAAGAACATAATGCTTCCTATTCAATATCTACCATGGAGATGCAATCTCCACCAAGGATCTAGGGTCTAGATGACCCAAGGAACCTGGAGCAAAAGAAAGAAAGCCATGTAGGGGTCCATGGAGGATGACCCCTTGTATGGATCATGCATGCACAAAGGATGGGCTATCAACCACATCTATGAAGACATGGGGGCCACCACCATCATTTGATGGGCCCCACATGCTCCAAGATGAAAGAAAAGAGGAAGAACAACTATGAAACAAAAGAAATCAGAAATCTATCTCTATCTAAAGAACACTCACCTCAAGTTCTATCTTCAATCCTTCACCACTATGATCTTCTAGCTCTAAGGAAGGGATTTCTATGGTGGAGATGGGTTGGGAATGGTTAGATTGGAGAGAATTAGAGAGAAAGGGGGCTGGAGAAATGGAGAAGGTAGGGACGTTAGAGGGGTTCTAGCAAGTGGGAATAGAGAAGAAATGAGAAGGGAAAGAGAGGCTTGGGAGATGTAGCTAGAAGACAATGATTTGTTTCTCTAAAAGAGGCTAGTCATAATGGCCTATATAAGAGAAATGTAATGATGGGCATGAGAGAAGCAACCCATGCTTGTGAGGGGCTAAGCTATAGGGTAGGCTTTCTAGAAAGCTATGAATAGGGATGACATCATCATGCATAGAGAAACGTGCAATGCTAGGTTGGGTCCCACCAAGTCACACATCAACGGTGTAAATAGAACGTGGCCCATAACTTATGATGTACACGTCGGATTCACACACGAGATACGACGTTGGAACCGCGGCGCCGATGCTGTCGCAATGGGATCGGTTTCGAGTTGATCTGAGTCGTGTCTATGTGACTGGACTAAAAGATGACCACAAACACTATCAGTAGGTCTCGGGTCGTAAGGATTCGACCGGTAGGACTGCGAGACCTAAAGGAACGACATGCACACTTAGGTTAGGGTCTTACAGCTCTCCCCACCAATAAAGAAATTTCGTCTTTGAAATTGCTAAAACTAGAAAGATAAACATGCATAAACATCATGATATACATCACTAAGCACAAGAGAAGGCGATACATAAAGCAATACAATAATCAAGCATCAAACAAATGGCGATAAAGCTCTTGAATCTCGGCTTCGCGCTCCCAAGACGCCTCAGCCTCCGAATGATGACCCCACTGCACCTTCACCAGGGGAATGACCTTGGTCCTGAGAACCTGCTCCTTCCAATCAAGGATATGAATCGACTGCTCGATATAAGAAGCGTCCTCCTGGACCTCAAGGGGCTACTAATAAATCACTGGAATAATGTCCGACCCACACTTCCACAGCATAGACACATGGAACATATCATGAATCTCGGACAACTCTGAAGGCAAGGCAAGCCTATAGGCCGTAGCGCCCACGTGCTCGGTAATCTCAAAAGGTCCAATAAATCTTGGGGCAAGATTGCCTTTCGCTCCAAATCGAACCACGCCCTTCATAGGCGAGACCTTGAGATATACCATGTCCTTAACTGCAAAATCGAGGGGTCGACGCTGACGATTAGCAAAACTCTTCTGCCAGCTCTAAGCTGTGCGCATCCTTTGCCTGATAATATCCACAACCTCTGATGTCTTCTGCACAAGCTTGGGACCTAGGAGACGATGCTCTCCAACCTCGGTCTAACAGCTAGGAGATCTGCATGGTCTACCATATAGTGCCTCAAAAGAAGCCATGCCGATAGTTGCTTGATAACTGTTGTTGTATGCAAACTCGACAAGGCGCAAATGCTCGTCCCAACATCCCGTAAAGTCAATCACACAGGCTCTGAGCATATCCTTAGGGATCTGATTGACCCTTTCGGTCTGCCCATCTGTCTGCGGATGATAAGCAGTGCTGAGCTGTAAGGTTGCCGCCATCGCTTGCTGAAAGCTCCTCCAAAACTGAGACGTAAACTTGGGGTCTCGGTGAGAAATGATCAAAACTGGAATGCCGTGTAATCTCACTATCTCCTCAATGAATACCTTCCCAAGCCGATCCAATGTCCAGGTCGCACGCATTGGAATGAAATGTGCCGACTTCGTTAATGATCAATGACAACCTAGATGGAGTCGTGACCGCACTGAGTCCTCGGCAAGCCCATGATCGACACATGCTCCCATTTCCAAAATGAAATGCTCAACGACTTCAACGGACCAGGGGGTCTCTAGTGATCGGCCTTGGCACGCTGGCAAGTGTCACACTCAGCCATAAAACTAGAAATCTAGCTCTTTATCCCTGACCAAAAGTACTGCATCCTCATATCTCTGTACATTTTCGTGAATCCCGGGGATCGTAAGTCTTGATCGGTGTGCCTCGGTCATCAGATCACGTCGCTACTCTGGCACGTCCGGGACACACAATCGACCTCTATAGCGAAGTCCACAATCGGAACCAATCTGCTTGTTTAATTGCTCCACGGATACTGCCTCTGCTCGGTATCCCTGGAGCGACTCGTCCTTCTGTTGAGCCTCGATCACCCTAGCCACCAGAGAGGGTTGAATCGACAAGCTCGAAAGCTGAATAATGGAAGAATGTAGACCGAACTCAAAGTCGAACTTCGATACATCCTCAAGCATCTGCCACTCACGAACCATCATCTGTGTCACCAAGCCTTGTGGCTGATGGCTGAGCATGTTCGCCACCACGTTTGCCTTGCCCGGGTGGTACTGAAGGTCGAAGTCATAATCCTTCAACAATTCCATCTATCGTCTCTGTCACATGTTCAACTCTGACTGTGAAAACAGATACTTTAAGCTCTTATGGTCCGAAAAGAGCTTGAACCTAACACCATAGAGATAATGCCTTCACACCTTCAGTGTGAAGACAACAGCAGTTAGCTCCAGATCATGCGGGGGGTAGTTCAGCTCATGGACCTTGAGCTAGCGCGAGGCATACGCCAATGGCTTCCCATGCTGCATCAGAACAACACGCGGACCAACTCTGGAGGCATCGGTAAAAATAATAAAACCATCACTCCTATGAGGAAGAGTGAGGACAGGAGCGGACGTGAGGCGGTCCTTCAACTCCAAAAATGCCTCCTCATAAGCGTCACTCCATACATACTTGGCGCCCTTCCGCGTCAACCGGGTCAGCGGTACTGCAATACGGGAGAAACCCTCAATAAATCGTCGATAGTACCTCGCCAGACCAAGGAAGCTACGAATCTCGGATGCGTTCGTGGGCTAGCCCCACTGACACACTGCATCAACCTTCGAGGGGTCCACAACGACACCCTCCTTCGTCACTACATGACCGAGGAACTTCACCTCCTCCTGACAGAACTCACACTTCTCCAGCTTCGCATACAGCTGGTGGGCACAGAGGGTCTCGAGCACAATCTGCAAGTGCTCCTCATGGTCCTCCCGGGTCCTCGAATACACAAGAATATCATCAATAAATACAACTATGAATTGATCGAGATAAGGTTGGAAGACCTCGTTCATCAGCTGCATGAACACGGCGGGCGCATTGGTCAGCCCAAATGACATGACCAAGAACTCAAAGTGATTGTAGCGCGTTCGGAAAGTTGTCTTCAGAATGTCCTCCTCTCGGACCCGAATCTGATGATAACTAGAGCGCAAGTCAATCTTGAAAAAGAACTGATCACCCTGCAGCCGGTCGAACAAATCATCTATCCTGGGAAGTGGGTATTTGTTTATATTAGTGACCCTATTGAGCTCGTAGTAATCCACGTAGAGCCTCAATGAGCCATCCTTCTTCTTCACGAACAATACCGGGGCTCCCCACGGTGAACTGCTGGGATGAATAAAACCCAACTCCCAGAGCTCATCAAACTACTCTTGCAGTTCCCTCAACTCCATCGGTGTCATTCGGTAGGGGGCCTTCGAAATAGGTGCAGTACCGAGCACCAAATCAATCTGAAACTCTATCTGTCGATACGGCGGTAAACCCAGGATCTCCTGAAACACATCCGGGAACTCGCAAACTGCTGGCAACTGCTCAATACACCCTGCCACAGACTCCTCAACAATACAAGCTAACAAACTGAATAACGGCTCTCCTCTGGGATTAACAACGAATTGGAATATCGGCAAGCCGAGAATATGAAATGTGACTGTCCTCGCGGCACAGTCCAAGATAGCATGGTACTCGGCAAGCCAATCCATACCCAGCATAACATCATACTTGGCCATCGACAGAACAAATAAGTCGGCGGGCAGGAACATCTCACCAACCAAAACTGGGCAAGAAGAACAACGACGACTCAGAACTGCGGACTTCCTTAAGGGAGTCAAAATGGCTAAAGCCTTAGGCGCAAACTCCGTTGGAAGACTGGTCGATCGGCAGAACTCAACCACGAATGAATGAGATGCTCCAGAATCAAACAAAATACGAGCAACACAAGTAGAGATAAGAAGAATACCCTCAACTACTCCTCTAGAAGACGATTGTGAGTCCTGCTGGGCTGCATAGAATCGGCCCTGTGCCAGCAATGAAAGCAAGCCTGAAGACTGCAGATCCTGACCTTGCACCTGCTGTGCAGCAATATATACTCGGCCTAGGGACTGTGGGGGAGGTACATGTCCCCTCGGCTGCTGTCTCTGCTGCTGCCACAGCCGCTGTGGCGGCCTACCCTGCTGTCTCTACTGCTGGGGAGGAGGCTTATGAACAGGAGTCTGATGCTGGGGTCGCTGGTGCTGCTGTTGTGGAGGATGAGGCGGGGGCAGCTGCGGTGCCCTCTGCTGCTATAAGGGATGAGGACACTCATGCCTACATTGCCCAGACTGTCCGTATCCATAACACACGCCAATAAAAGGCCTGGAAGAAGGAGCTACTGGCTGCGACGAGGACGAAGCTGGCTGTGCTGCAGGCTACCTAAACCCAGAACGACCTCGATGCAGTTGGTGCTAGTGCTGATGAAAACTACCGGAAGGTGCCTTCCTCTTCCGGTCCTGCTAGAACTCTGATCTCTGGTCCTCTGGGTCATGGCCCAATCCTCCTCATACACCAAGACCCTATGCACGACCTCATCAAATGTGTTCAACAGATGTCCCACGATGCGACTGTGAAGGGCAGGATGCAAGCTGCTCACAAAACGTTTAGCCTTCCGCTTCTTGTCGTCGACGAGGTAGGAGGAAAAATGAGATAGCGCAACATATCGGGCCTCATACTGAGACACCGTCATCTCACCCTGCACCAGGGTCTTGAACTCTAGGGCCCTTTGCTCCCGAATATGCTCTGGGAAGAACTTCTGGTCAAAGCGAGCCACGAACTCCTCCCACGTCCAAACAAAATCTGGTCCAGCCATCCTCAAAATTGAACTCCACCAATGACGGGCCTCGCCCTAAAGAAGGAAGATGGCTAACGAAACTCTCTACTCACTGGTGCACTGTATGGTGTCAAAAATCTTCTCCACCTTAGTGCGCCATAACTCTGCCGCAGACAGGTCCGGCTCACCCCTAAACAACGGGGGATCATGCTGCCTAAAATCACGGAGCAACATACTCGTTCGCAACTGCTGAGACTTCTCAGGGGCCTCAGGAACGGGCTGACGGGTCTGAAGAACAGCAGTGACGACCTGCATCATCTGATGGAAATGCTCGACCCCAACTGTAACCGTGGGATAAGCGGGGGCGGCACTGGCCTCTAATGGAGGCACACGTGCAGCAGGAGCCTCAGAAAATGGAATAATAGGCTCAAGTGGGGGAACAGGTGCCACTGGGGGTGGAATCACAACCTCAGGTATAAGATCGGGACTAGGGTCCACAACGGGTGGAGTAGGATGTGCTCGGGTCGATCGGGTCACTGGAGCAGAATGAGAACCACGGCCATGGGCATCATAGCCACTGGCACCAAGGCCATGGGCGCCACGCTTAGGCGGCATCGCCTACACAAGAACAAAGGTGATGGACACCTTGATATTAGAATCCTTGAAGGCTCAAACAGAATAAGGGAAACGTACACGGGACACGACTTGTCTTAAGCTCGCAGCAGATATGTGATGTCGTCCTAAGTTTTCTGTAGGTTACTTGTTATGCTCTGATACCAACAAGTGTCACACCTCAGACTCGGTGACTGGACTCACAAGGAACCCAATAGTCAGTTCCGGCCGCAACAGCCTCCGTGGAACCCCATTCTCGGCTCCTGACACCAGGTTCCGATCCTGGGATTCTACAAGGATGATTTCTATATCATGAATCTAATAAGAGCATCCCTAAGATCATAACATAGTAACCACAGATAGTAACCATAGGAACGCATTACGCAATCTACTAAGAATTAAAACTTTATACAGGTACATAGGCTCAAAAGGAAATACATAAGCTAAAAAGAAGGAAAACCGCAACAAGTCCTCAGCACGCTCCAACAAGCTCCTCAGCTACTGCGACAACCTAGGATCTCTTACATGCATCAATCATGCATAAGCTTATAGAAATCTTAAAGGGCGATGTAAGTGTGTGATAACGGTGCTGAGAAGAATATAGCATGATTCATGAACAATACCAATGTCACTAGCCATACCGAGGCTAAACTATGAATGCAGTAAGCCATACCAAGGCTATGCAATGCAATACATGAGTATTGGACGCCATACCAAAGGCGATGCAACATAAGGCTTATACAACCGATGCAAATGTAATGCGAAATATGCTAATCCTCATATCGAGTCCACATATCAAGTATAGTTCCAACATAGGAAAACCATCGGGGTTAAGTACACTACTGGCTAATTGCCGTTCTCCAAGATCCGCACAGTCAAGGGAGCGTAAGAGACCTCACTACCCGCCTGTGGACAACCAATCACCAGCAAGGCTCGACGGTATTGGACTCATTTCATGAGCTGGTCAAACTCAGCTTAGCTATGCCCCCTCACTCAGGCGGGTAAGGCTAAACCCCATCTCAACCGACCTCGCAACAGTGGGAGTCACGGCCTAACGGTATAAGGCACTTGGGCACTCATGATTTCCACTCGGTCTCAATGTTGATGCGTCTTCTTGGTACCATGAAGGTTTAGGGGCTTTCACCTAGGGACATCCTATGCGCCCCAAATGCTCAAGCAACATTTCCGGTGTCCACACACGACCATCCGCGATATACCTGTGGAGGTTACAGCCCTGATGAAGTAAGGACGAATATCCACATGCTATGTAATGCTAGATACATGAATCACACAATCAACCATGCATCAATGCCAAACATCCAACGTGCTCAAGAGGGAAAACTCCATCCCTCAGGGAAATACCAAATGTCCTGTCCAATGGCACAACCATAGCCAATCATATCTCAACCAAGCATGTATATGATGCATATGGGAGTGGGTCATGAAGATGAACAAGGGTACCAATGCAGTGAGATATACTCTCTACCTACCCAAGTAGGGTCTAGGTACTTAGACAATCCCCATAAGGAATATAACTCAAGTGGGGGCCCAATAACCTGGGGTAACCCACAAGACTAAATCATACAAAACTATGGGCCTAACAAGAGTCTAAGGTGGGCATTCAACCACACTTAGAAGGAAATGGGCCTAGAGGGGTCCGTAATGGGGACATTCAACCACCATTTCCCCAAAAGGCATAACCAACAACAAGCCATATAGATATAAAGCCCAAGGCCCACATCTAAGCCACATACATGATTCCCACATAAAGGCATAAGAAAATGGCCCAATACACCTATAAAAATATGGGCCAAAAGAAGGGAATTCAAGGCCCAAGTCTTAATGGAATCCATGCTTTAAGTTGGACTTGGTGGGCAACCCATGAGCACAAGTACATGGCCCGAAATCGAGTCTAAGTTGGGTAAAATGGGCCTCACAATATCAGTCCAATAACTGGTAATTTAAGTGGGCAATCAAGGGCCCAATTTCACCCTTACTACAATCCACAAGTCCAACAAAATGGTGGAAAACATTGGGCCAAGTTGGGATGTCCCAGCCCAATATGGGCCCGCTGGAAGTTCCAAAAATCTGATATATGTTTGGGTCCATAAATGATCACTAAAGGTGGCTCATAATGCATTAATTAAGCCCGAGAATTTTAAAATATAAGGGAGCAACAAATACCAAAAATTCTCAATATGGTGTGCCCCACATCCAATAAAATGTCAACCATAACAATGTTCATTTGGGGCCCTTGTTGGACTTTCAGTCCACCTAACTTCCTGGGCCTGCTGAGGTCCAGAAACTTGTCAAAATATATGGAGATTTATCTCATGAAGGCCAACAATAATCAAGGGGGGCCCCCACCAGATAGAGAGTAGGTCAACACCATAGAAATCAAGTGGGCCTACTACTGGACTACAAGTCCAACAGCAGCCCAAGAATAGTTGGGCGTCCCATGGGTTGGGTGGTCGAAGGCCTGGACGGCCTGGACCAATACATACTTCAAGGTGGGCTCCACATGTCCTAAGGTCGGCCTCACAAGGGACGTCCACCAAGGGTGGACCACCTTCCCACGTGGGCCACCCAAATAGGGGAACGACATGGATGAAACATGCCATCATGGTGGGCCTGCACGCTGGGGACGACCAGCCCATGCTGGATGTCAACCCAGCTGTACGTCCAGTAGGGCTGTTGTCCCAGCCCTCTGGCCCTCAAAAATCATGGCCCTGTGGGCCCTAGAAACATCGGTGGTGGGCAAAAAAAAAAAAAAAAATCATACACAGGGTGCAATGGGTTTGGACCCAAAAACTTCTATAATAACAAAGAGGACAATAAGGTTTGAAGAAAAAATCCGCTACTACATGCTGCTGTCCTCAACTTGAGCACTCCATTAGAGTGGGTCCAGGGCCTCTAAAAATTTGAAAAATAGGGGGCTAAGATCCCCTAACATGTATACATCAAGATGGAGTTCAGAAAAGTGGCCCACCTTTTCTAGAAAAATTTATGAATTTCAGATTCCATCAGACTGTTTTGCTTGACTAGTACTGTCAGACAGAAATCTGGCTGTCCAACCATCTTGGCCCACTCTTTTGGATGCCCAAATGAGGTCAGATGAATGTGAAAATTGGCATGCATATAGGTAGGGTCCACACCTTCAAGAATAATATATCAATGGGGCCATACACCCCACCCTACACCCCAAAATCTGAGCTCAAGTCAATCCAAAAATCTGTCCAGAAAGTTTCTGTACAACAACATATTGCTGAAATAAAATAATTATAACCACCACTAAAAGAGGAAATCATCTCATAAAAATTGTAGTATGGACCACCTCAGTGGACCCCACAAAAATCTAGACCATTTCTACCCTGAAAACCCTTTTGCATGTGCCCCTTTTTAGTGCATTTGAGGCCACAATGTCCATGGAGTGGACTGTCAAGGATGTCCACTCCCTTGGGACGGTCTGGATATTTCTGAGCCATAAGGTGGACCACACACATCATGATCAGAGGTATATACAGGGGAAAAAAGAAAAGATCCAGCCACAAGGGAAGGGGCTCCGCCACATTGAGGCCCTTCCCCTCATTACACAATCACACACATCCACTATTACATAATTTACAAGGATCTACAAGAGCATAATGCTTCTTACTGAAGATCTACGGTGGAGATGCAATCTGCACCAAGGATCTAGGGTCTAAATGACCCAAGGAACCTTAAACATAAGAAAGAAAGCCATGTTGGGGTCCATGAAGGATGGCCCCTTGCATGGATCATGCATGCACAAAGGATGGGCTATGAGCCACATCCATGAAAACATGGGGCCCACCACCATCATTTGATGGGCCCCACATGCTCCAAGATGAAAGAAAAGAGGAAGAACAACTATGAAATAAAAGAAATCAGAAATTTATCTCTATCTAAAGAACACCCACCTCAAGATCTATCTTCAATCCTTCACCACTGCGATCTTTTAGCTCCAAGGAAGGGATTTCTATGGTGGAGATGGGTTAGGAATGGTTAGATTGGAGGGAATTAGAGAGAAAGGGGGCTGTAGAGATGGAGAAGGTGGGGACGTTGGAGGGGTTCTAACAAGAGGGAGTAGAGAAGAAATGAGAAGGGAAAGAGAGGCTTGGGAGATGTAGCTAGAAGGCAATGATTTTTCTATCTAAAAGAGGCTAGTCAGAATGGCCTAGATAAGAGAAATGCAATGATGGGCATGGGAGAAGCAACCCATGCTTGCTAGGGGCTAGGCTATAGGGTAGGCTTTCTAGAAAGCTATGAATAGGGATGACATCATCATGCATGGAGAAACGTGTAATGTTAGGGTGGGTCCCACCAAATCACACTCAACGGTCCAAATAAAACGCGGCCCATAACTTATGATGTACATGTCGGATTCACGCACGAGACGCGATGTTGGAACCGCAGCGCCGATGTGGTCGTAATGTGATAGGTTTCGAGTCGATCCGAGTTAGGTCTACATGTCCAGACTTAACGATTATCACAAACACTATTCGTAGGTCTTGAGTCGCTGGAATTCGACTAGTAGGACCGCGAGACCTAAAGGAACGACATGCACACTCGGGGTAGGGTCTTACATAGAATGATAAGACGTAGATGGTCATTAAATATATGATCATGCAATGTAAGTAGGGTCACTAAATATATGATGATGCAATGCATGTAGAGTTACTTAGTTCCGTGAATAATGTGACTTATGTATATCTATAAAATCATGTGTTCATAGGATGCATGTCGAGTTATTTTAGTATGTGAACTTGTGACTTATGTAGGGCTACTAAATTATGTGACCTTGTGATATGTGTAGTGCTATTGAATTATGTACAACTGTGTTGTGTTAGATTACTAGATCAGGTGCTTATGGAATTGGTGTACAATCACTTAACCATATACAAAAGTGAGTTATACATGACCACAAATCATGTAATCATGCGATCGATGTATGTAATATTGTATGTATGACCTTTAAACAGTGTGAGATTTGTAATGAGTATGATATCATTTACCTTATGATTATATGACACATCTAGGGCCATAAGACCATGCAGAATTAAGTCGTAAGTGTAGTCATCCAACTATGTAGTTATACGGTGTGTATGGCCTCTCAACTATGTAAAATTGTAATGCACGTGTGGCCATTAAGCCATGAGGACTCGTGACTCTAGTACGACCACTTAATCATGAGAACTTGTGATATATGTGTAGTATTTAACCGTATGATTATATAATGCACATGTGACCACTCAGCCTTGTGAAGCCGTGATGTCCGTGCAACCACTTGATCACGCGATCATGTGATATATGAATAACCAATTAAATAAGTGAAGAGGTGATGTATAAGTAGTCATTTAACTCTATGGTCTTATAGTGTATGTATGATCACCTAGCTATATGAAATTGTTATAATTTGTGACCCACTTAATAATGTGAAACTTATATACCTACCTAACCATACGATCTATCCAAAAGGATGACAACTCCAAGTGCAAGGCTGCGATGTAGTTTTAACTTGGTAAGACTAAGATCGAATCTACCTAGACTTATATTTATGCATTTTCTAAAACACTTAAGAATCAATATTAAATCTAAATTAACTATGGAATTGAATTAGAAGAAATAATGATTGAAACTAGACAACGTAATGAGAAAAATCAATAAAGCAAAATACTCGAGCGTCAATGATTCACTTCTACCAGTCTTAATGCCTAATTTACTTGATTCAATTATATAACTCAATTGAAATCAAAGTCCTATCCTGTCCACCCGGATAATAAAGCAGTTACTTCATCATTCACAAGCCAAAATAGATTTGAACTTCAATTGATTCAGTTCCCATATGAAACACAAAAGTATTGATCATAGGGAATTCAAAGCATCTATCGTGCCCTTAGGATACAATAAATCAATGAATTTTACAGATCAATCATTTGCAAAAGAGATAAATAATCAATCTTAACCTTCCTAAGCATGCAAAGTGCCCGAAGTTTACAATGAACCAAACTAAACTAAAAATAAAGGTTTATTCAAACCAATATCAATGAGTTGTTTAACATTCAAACTAATAACTTGAATCAAAGTAAACTAGAAAATTAAAAACCACTACAGGCTTCACCTCATAGCCCTAGTTAAGAGATTTAGCCAACCATAGTCATAATTAAATTAAACTTTAAAACAAACATGAAAAATAACTTAGAACCGAAAGATTGGAGAGGAGGAACGACTTCGTAGAAGCTCCACTACTCCTTGCTCTCTTTCCCAAATCTTAAATCGTACTTAGAAGAGCCTAAATCACCATATTAAATAGACTTGATTCACACAAACCTTGAGCCAACTTCAACACTTTGTTACACTTCAATCGTACTGACTGTAGCCTTCGGTTGCACTGAATATCACGTTAGTCGCACTGAATTTGCCTCTCAGTTGTAGCTGAATTTTTTTCAAATTTCTTATGAAGTCTCTGTTACACTTTGTTCACACCGAACTCTCCTTTGGTCCCACTGAATGTGTCTTCAGTTTGGACCAAACTTCGAACCGAATTACATCTGAAAATTATAATTTATTGCTAGACTGTTCTGGACACTTTCGGTCGGACCGAACCAACTTTAGGTGTGACTGAATAGTCTATTATTTTTGTTAATACATTGTGAGATTTTTTTAGTCTTTTTTCTCTCATCGGCACTTGATTTTTTTGGATCTTTGGCACTTGAATTCTTTGAAATTTTCAATGTTGACCTTCATAGATCCAATCCTTCACTTTGTCATTCTTCAAGCATTAAATCTTCTATTTAATAATCATTTTCATCTTATATCTCTAAATCACATCGCATAACAAAACACACGTAATTAGATTAATTTAGCATACCCATGCATATAAAACCAATGCACAATTAAGAAAAATATGCAATATTTGAAAAGGCCTAGCTATATGTCCTAGAGGGGGGGTGAATAGGACAATACCAAATAAAACTTATAATAGCAGAATTAAAAGAAATATGATAGCCAAAGTAAATTACAAAGCAGGAAAGTGAAACAACCTCAAAATTTATATCTTGAGAGGTTGATACAAATGTTGTTTTAAGGACAACCTTTCACCAAAAACCTAGGTTTATGGTAGGACAACCTTATTTCTAGAAAGATCTTTGTATCAAATCTCAAACCAAAGAGGAATAAAGAAATAAATACAAATTGAATGTAATCACAAATGTATTGTTCTAGGGACAACCATACACCATAAAAATGGCAGGGCAACCTTGCTGGAACAACTTTTTTAAAAAAAGAAATTGAATATCAAGCTGATAAAGGAATAGCAGAAAATAAATTCTAAACTATTACAAAATTCTCACAATGCTTGAATTAAATGATTGCAACATTCACCACCATACATACATCCCACAAAAGAATAATTAAAGATTAGAAGTTTAAATCATTCAACCACAACACAAGGGATTATAGTGGTTTGCCTATGTGTTCACCAATTGTTAAACAACAGCCACACAAAATGCTACTCCACTCCTAATATCCTCACACAGGGGATATTAGCGTTCACTAACAAAATAGGTTTTCCCAGGTTCACCAAAAACCTTTACAATTGTGTCTTTGTCTGTGGGCTTACACAATAAAAAAAACCCCACTTCTGAGTTTTCCTGGCTCTCCTCAGATAACCAATACAACAAGATTTTTCTGGCAAATCTTGAAAGAAACCAAAACAGAAAGGAATTTACAATTAAATATAAAATACCTGAATATCTCCTTCGATGTAGCAGCCCGGTAGAACCAAGTCAGAGTAGATGATTGAATGTCCAAGTTCAATGTCCAGTACTCAATTACAATGGTTCTAATTCTAATAGATTTTAAATTTAACCAAGTAGGGCTTGCCTTAATTGATTTTGATTCCAAAGAAAGGGAATAGTGATTCCTCTTATCAAATTAGATTGGAATAGCAGAAACAAAATCAATTAAATAAAGCTAAGGAAAGAGAATATTAAATAAGCACACTTAGCTTAGATGGAGCACAGAAATATCTCTCAGAAGTTTGACGAAGATTGGCTTGAATGGATTAATTAATTCGATGATTTCTTCTGAGATTCGTGCTCTATTTATAGGTGAGCAGATCGCACCTTCGACTGGTCTAAGGTGCCCTTCGACTAGTCGAAGAAATAACAAATTTGAAAAAAATCGGGCGCGATAAGATTTGACCGTTCTACGACTGGTCGAAGGCCTCCTTCGACTGGTCGTAGGTCACCTTCGACTGGTCGAAGACCTTGTGAATTTATCGCTGGACTTTGTGTCGAAGAACCAGTCGACACTGTTCCTTCGACTGGTCGAAGAAATCCCTGGACTAGTTGAAGCCTAACAGAAAATATTTGATTTTTGTAACAAACTTACGACTTATCAAGGAATTTCTTAGACTGGTCGAAGCAACTCTAGGATTAGTCGAAGAAGGCCTAGGACTAGTCGAAGAACTGACCAAACTTATGTAAAATAAACATTTGATTTATGTATCCAAAGTGACCTACTTCTAAGGTCAACCTAAGGTCAGTCAAACCTCAACCATGAAGTAAGGACATTGAAATATAAGGAACTAGTGACCTTGAAGTATGAGCCTTGAAGTCTTGATGTAGCTCAATCTTGAAAGTGTCTTGAAGTCTTTATGAACTGCCTTGTACATGTCTTGAGTTCTTTATGAACTGCCTTATACTCTTCTTGAAGTCTTGAAGCTTGAGTCATGTCTTGTGAGTAGTTCTTGCATTCAAGTTTGATAGTTGTACTTGTGAGCTTAGCTTGTTCATGAATGTTGATCTTTGAGAGAGCTTCACTTATGCAAGATATATAACAGTGATTTTGGCACCACAAATTTGACAACAAACAGGGATATAAAATATAGCACTTACAATATTTCACACTAAACACCATTCGACCTTATGATACTTTAGTAACCATGTGATAATGTGACCTTGTAGCCGACCTTCCTATGAGATCTTGTGATATTGGCGGGGCCACTAAATCATGTGAAATTGTGGCATTAGTGTGGCCACTAAGCCAAGTAAATTTGATATGTGTATGTGTTCACCTATCTAAGTAAACATATGATATGGGTGTGAGCACTTGATCATGTGAGATGTATGAGGCCGCTTAAGAATATGGACTTGCGATATTATGTGGCCACCTGACCATATGAAAGTATGATAAATGGGTGACCATCTAGCTATGTGAATTGTGGTGTAGTGAGACCATTTAATTATGTGATCTTAGATCCTTAGCCATGGTGAGTAGAATGAATGATATTCGTGTGACCACTTAATCACGTGAACTTATGATAATCGTGCGGTCATGTGAACTTATGATAATCGTGCGATCATTCGAACTTATGAACTGTGCTAATTGTGTAGCCTCTTGAATATGGAACTTGTGATACGTGTGTGGCATTTGATTATGTGAATTGATGCTAATTGTATGGTCATTTGACAATGGAGCCTTACAATAGGTCTGTGATCGCTTAACTATATAAATCTAAGTGTCCATCGGACTATGTGAACTTATGATATGCATATGGCCACTTTTCTAGGTGAACTTGTAATATATGCATGACCACCTAACTATATAAAGTAAGGTACAGTATAATGATGATGCTTCACTATTGGTAGTATGCCAAGTAGGTGGATTAATTATGCATAGTATGATGACCTCTTTTAAAACCATATCATTTCAAGTTTTTGTTTATATGCTTAGTAGTGATGAATGCAATAGATTGTGGTTACTTAAATATGTGATAAATATTATGAATAGTGGTCACCTAAAAGTGTATGAAGATGTGTCCACTTAACCTTATGCTAATATAATAAAAATGTGGGTACCTACCTATGTGAAAATGTGATACATTGTGACTATTTAACTATGAGATGAATGTGATAAATTGTGGCCACTCCACTATGTGACAACGTGTGGACATGTGACCATTTAAATCTTATAATGATGTGTTAAAATGTGGCCCCTTAATTATGTGACTTGATGATATGTTTAACATATGATATTAGATGTTTACTAGAAGTAAGCATACTAGAATGTGTGGCCTAACTATACTATGTGACCATTGAACTATGTGATCCTGGGATTTGCTTGTGCTAAGTAATGAGGATAAACTTATAATATGTACCTTGTATATTTTAGTGAACACTTGTATATATGGGAGGTATGAACACTCACATAGCTCCCATGATTATGTGTAGAGTTCACGCCTAACCACCGGGCTTGCTTAGTTTACGCCATGTGAGTGTAAACTTATTTGGCTAGTTTTGATCGATTTGATGCATTGCATGTGAAGTATGAAGTATGAGATGGTCATGTGCATGGTGCCATGTTGTGGAATTGAGGGGGTGTTTGGAGCATGGGATTAGGCAGTTTTCAATGGGAGTAGGATTTCCAAATCTCTGGTTTGAAAGTATGAATTGTTGAGAAGACGTCCGTTGCAGGTTTGAAGGGACTACTCGGGTCCTGCACCTGGGTGAGGGATCTACTAAATCATACATTGGTACTTGAGCTAGCCTCGAGCCACTTCCATCTAATACCATAGCTAGATTTAGGGAATCATAACAGTTCCTTAGAATGGAGAAAATTAGGAATGTGGACCCCACCTTTCAGCCAGACGGTTTTATGAATAAAGACAAACCTTCTTTTGCAAGTTAGACCTCCACGTGCGGAGACCCATTTTTTAGACAAAAATACCCCTCCTTTTCACTGCGGCTCGCTCAAGCTCTCACTTCTCACATCCGCTTTCACAGCCGTTGCTTTCATCTCCCTTTCTGCTTTCACAGCCGTTGCTTTCACCCCCTTTTCTCACTCCGTTTCCACTAGAAAGACCAGCGCAGCTCATTTTGTGGGCCCCCCTTACCAGCGTTTTGTCTTCTTCTTAAAATGGTCGGTCCAGGGAAGAAATCACGCACCACAGGTATATCTGACACTCAGTTGGGCCCACACCAGCCCTATGGCTGGTGGTCGGTGCTCTGTGGGCCCCACCAATCACAATGTGTTTCATCGTTTCCGTTCATCCATTTTTACAGATCATTTTAGAGGTTTATCCTAAAAATAAGAGGGATCTAAATCTTAGATGTACCACACTACAGGAAAAATAAGAGGTTTCCGTTCATCCATTTTTACAGATAATTTTTATGGCCCCAAAAAGTTTTCAATGGTCGATGTTCATTAAACACTGTTTCCTGTACTGTGGTCCAATTGAGATCAGGATATACCTCATTTTTTTGTATAATACCATAAAATGATCTATAAAAATAGATGGACGGCATGGATGAAACACATACATCATGATGGGGCCCACAGAGCACCGAACACCCGCCATTGGCTGGTGGTAGGGGGAGTAGTCAATCTGTTTCCTGTAGTATATATACGCCGTCCATCTGTTTTTCCTTCTAATTTAAGGTGTTAAGCCTCAAATTGAAGCATACCAAAATATCAAGTGGATCATACCACTGGAAACAGTGGGCATAATGATTTTTTAGTTTGCCCTGCTGATTTCATGTTTGCCCTGCTGATCTCATGTTTGCCCCGCTAATATTTTACATATATAGTGAGGAACTCATTTACTTGCTAATGAAATAACATGTTCATGTCCACCAATTAATTAACATGAAAAAATCAAGTGCCAAAATGAATGATATTGAGAAAGACTTGTGCTAGCATATGTTACTTAATAAACTAATAAGGAACGGTTACGAATTGGGATTTCTTGACACCCAGTACATGTCCCCATCTTAAGCACTATTCGCCTCGCTGTTTTTGTAGTTTGCCCCACTGATATTTCACTTTGCCTCGCTGTTTTTCTAGTTTGCCCCGCTGATGTTTCAGTTTGCATCACTGTTTTTCTAGTTTGGCCCACTATTTTTCGAGTTTGCCCCACTCTCCATCCGTTTTCCCAACTTATTGTAGCGGTTTAGCCCGAAATTGAAGCATATCAAAAGATCAATTGGATCATACCATGGGAAACAGTGGGGCATAATGATTTTCACCGTTGAAACCATAGTGGGCCCAAGAAAATCATCCATGTCTGTAACAATGTAACAGACATAGATTCCATGTATGAATGGGCTTGATTTGTTGGAGTGTGTGTGTGTGTGTGTGTGTATATATATATATATATATATATATATATATATATATATATATATATATATATATATATATAAAGGTTCTATGAGGATCTTTAATAGGATTGTAAAGGTCATTTTTAGTTTCTTATTTTGGGAAGAAAAAAAATATGATTTACGATAAGATTTGTAATTCGATACAATTTAACCCCTACTACGATTTGCGATACGATAACGATTTTGACAACATTGGTCACATGACTCACATCACGTGCATTTGACTGTAATGATGATTTTGCTGCATTGTTTGTTTCCACAAATCATGCTTAAAATGGTGGTTTTATAGTGTGAAAATGTAAGGATTATATATAACATTACCTCCATCCTTTGCAAGTGTAATTGACTCTTGATATACGAGCCACAATTTATGTTTAAACAAACACTTAGAAATAGTAATGATGGCTCCTTTGCATTTCATATGAAATTGAAAAATCAAACACGCATTGGGGAGAAAACATTCTAATTGAAGAGGGAGAGTGTTGAGGCACAAAAAATATCTCATTGCAGTGGTCAGAGAATTCCATGTCCAGGGACATTTTGGTAATTTCCATGTCCGAGGGTATTTCTGTAATTTCCATGTCCGGGGGTATTTTAGTAATTTCCATGTTCAGGGGTATTTTGGTAATTTCCATGTCCGAGGGTATTTCTGTAATTTCCATGTCCGGGGATATTTCGGTAATTTCCATGTTCGGGGGTATTTCGGTAATTTCCATGTCCGGGGTATTTTGGTAATTTCCATGTCCAGGGGTATTTCGGTAATTTCCATGTCCGGGGGTATTTCAGTAAAAATCCATGTCGGGGGTATTTTGGTAAAAATCCATGTCCAAGGGTAGTTTACGTATTTTGGTAAAATTCTAAGTCCAGGGGTAGTTTAGGTATGTTGGTAAAAAAGTATTGGAAAGGGTATGGTAAAAATGGGTGCAAAGGTGTCATTTGAAAGGAGAAAGATGGTACACCACCATTTAAGAGGAAGCTTAGTGGTCACCATGGTTTAAGGAAAGAGAAAGACCATATGAGAAGAGATAAGTGGTGGTGATCACCACTTTATAAGAGTGATGGAGCTTATAAATACTCCTTCCTGCTTCAGTTGGAGGGGTTGAATCATTTGGTGGGTTAGAAGAAGTAAGGAAAGAGAGAAATATAGTTGCTGGTTGCGCGAACTGCGCAAGGGAGAGCTGCAGTTGCGCGGGGATGCAGTTGCGCTGGTCGCGCAACTGAGAATATGGTTGCGTGAACCGCGCAAGTGAAAGATGTCATTCCACCGACCCGCGCAACGGAAGTTCCAGCTCCACCGACCCGCGCAACGGAAGTTCCGGCTCCACCGACCCGCGCAACGGAAGTTCCAGGTCCACCGACCCGCGGAACGGAAGTTCCAGTTCCACCGACCCGCGGAACGGAAGTTCCGGTTCCACCGACCCGCGCAACGGAAGTTCCGGTTCCACCGACCCGCGCAACGGAAGTTGTAGTTCCACCGACCCGCGGAATGGTCGTCCGTGCAACCAACGAATGACTAGAAGTTTTCATAGTTCAAGGGATTGTCTCTCCACATCTTAAGGAGGAATGACTAGAAGGATGCTCCATCTCATTGAAGACTGGCTGATTGAATTAGCAATTCCTCCTAAGTACCTAGGAGATGACCGAAATAGCGCCGTTATGCTGCCGAAATTTCTATCTCCTTGGATATTGGCTGAACGTTTCAGCAATTCCTCCTAAGTATCTAGGAGATGACTGAAATAGCGTCGGAATGCTGCCGAAATTTCTATCTGGCTATATTGTCTGTTTTAATTGATTGTGCTTTATTTTCAGAATCAAGGGAATCCGAGGATGTAAATGAACTCAGAATAAATATAATAAATGTTCTCTCATTCTTTCTTTGTTATCATTGAATAAATCCCCCAAATCAAATACATTTGTTTTCTTGTCGAAACAGAGAGTTTGAACAAAAATCGGTTTTTCTAGTTTGCCCCGCTGATATTTCACTTTGCCTCGCTGTTTTTCTAGTTTGCCCCGCCGATATTTTACTTTGCCTCGCTGTTTTTTTAGTTTGCCCCGCTGATATTTTAGCTCGACCCGCCGTTTTTTTAGTTTGCCCCAATGATATTTCACTTTGCCTCGTTGTTTCTCTAGTTTGCCCCGCCGATATTTCACTTTGCCTCGCTGTTTTTCTAGTTTGCCCCGCTGATATCTCACTTTGCCTCACTATTTTTTAAGTTTACCCCGCTGATATTTCACTTTGCCCCGCTGTTTTTCTAGTTTGCCCCGCTGATATTTTAGTTTACCCCGCCATTTTTCTCGGTTGCCCCGCTGATATTTCAGTTTGCCTCGCTGTTTTTCTAGTTTGCCCCGCTGTTTTCTACTTTGCCCCGCTGGTCTTCTACCATTGTACTAAGTAAACTCCGCTGGGCCCACATTGAATGTATGTAGTATATCCACTCCGTCCATCCGTTTTTCTAACTTATTTTTGCGGTTTAGCCCGAAATTGAAGCATATCAAAAGATCAATTGGATCATACCATGGGAAACAGCGGGGCATAATGATTTTCACCGTTGAAACCATAGTGGGATACAAGATATGATGTTTGTTTGTTATCCACAGAGAATCATTCTCAACGCAAGAAAATCATCCATGTCTGTAACAATGTAGCACTAATTTAACACGATTTACAGAAAATAAAAGGATCGAAATTCGAAATGCTCACCGAATCGAACATGTGGGATATATTGTACTACTTGTCTGTTTTGTATCGCACTAGTGGGATACAAGATATATCGTGAGATATATCGGCCAATATTGTCGATATTTAAAACATTTACTATAACCACATGCTTGTAATATGCTTATGTCTGTAGATTGATTGGGAGTAGTGTGTGATGAAGATGTGGGTCCCAAAACCTAATTTACGAGTTGCCTGACCCATTCGGTTAGCCCAACTCTCGGAGTTGTATTTAGAGTTTTTATTTAATAGACATACATTTCATGTATGAATGGGCTTGATTTGTTGGAGTGTGTGTGTGTGTGTGTGTGTGTATATAAAGGTTCTATGAGGATCTTTAATAGGATTATAAGGGTCATTTTTAGTTTTCTATTTTGGGAAGAAAAAAAATATGATTTACGATAAGATTTGAAATTCGATACAATTCAACCCCTACTACAATTTGCGATACGATAACGATTTTGACAACATTGGTCACATGACTCACATCACTTGCATTTGACTGTAATGATGATTTTACTGCATTGTTTGTTTCTACAAATCATGCTTAAAATGGTGGTTTTATAGTGTGAAAATGTAAGGATTATATATAACATTACCTCCATCCTTTGCAAGTGTAAATGACTCTCGATATACGAGCCACAACTTATGTTTAAACAAACACTTGGAAATGGTAATGATGGCTCCTTTGCATTTCATATGAAATTGAAAAATCAAACACGCATTGGGGAGAAAACATTCTAATTGAAGAGGGAGAGTTTGAACAAAAATCAGTTTTTCTAGTTTGCCCCGCTGATATTTCACTTTGCCTCGCTGTTTTTTTAGTTTGCCCTGCCGATATTTCACTTCGCCTCGCTGTTTTTTTAGTTTGCCCCGCTGATATTTCAGCTCGACCCGTCATTTTTCTAGTTTGCCCTGCTGATATTTCACTTTGCCTCGCTGTTTCTCTAGTTTGCCCCGCCGATATTTCACTTTGCCACGTTGTTATTCTAGTTTGCCCCGTTGATAACTCACTTTGCTTCGCTTTTTTTTTAAAGTTTGCCCCGTTGATATTTCACTTTGCCCCGTCGTTTTTCTAGTTTGCTCCGCTGATTTTTCAGTTTGCCCCGCCGTTTTTCTAGTTTGCCCCACTGATATTTCAGTTTGCCCTGCCGTTTTTCTAGTTTGCCCCGCTGATATTTCACTTTGCCTCGTTGTTTTTCTACCCTAAGTAAACTTCGTTGGGCCCACATTGAATGTATGTAGTATATCCACTCCGTCCATCTGTTTTTCCAACTTATTTTTGCGGTTTAGCCCGAAATTGAAGCATATCAAAAGATCAATTGGATCATACCATGGAAACAGCGGGGCATAATGATTTTCACCGTTGAAACCATAGTGGGATACAAGATATGATGTTTGTTTGTTATCAAACCTATTCATAAGATCATACAGACATGGATCAATAATTTAAAGAGAATTATAAGCATGGATCTAAAACTAAGCAACCTTGTGATGCGCTACATTGATTAAGCTACGCATCCTTGTAATAACGAATGGATCAATAGAATAACAAATTATAAGCTTGATCCAAAACTTCTGTGGCCTAGATGAAATGATCAACATTAGAAGTTCAATTCCCAATTTCATTTGGTTTGTTCCATTTGAACATTGGATACGTTTATAGGAATCGGCTCAAGCCATGAAATTAATTGTTAAGTTTGCCCCGTTGATTGCCTACTTTGCCCCGCTCTTTTTCGTGTTTGCCCTGATATCTTTCTAGCTTGCCCTGCTAATTTTCTAGTTTGCCCTGCTAACTTTCTAGCATGCCCCGCGGAATTTGTAGCATGCCCGTCTTCTTTTATAGACGATGTTTTATCTTGTGAATTTTATGTTTGATATGTTTTTAAATCCATCGGTGTAGGCAATGGAAATGCTGTCGTCAGCTCCAAGCCAGTTGTTTTTATGAATGAAGACAAACCTTCTTTTGTAACTTAGAGCTCCACATGCGGACTTCGAATTTCTGGATGAAAATACCCCTTCTTTTTGCTCAACTCACTGCTGCTGCTTGTCAGTGTTGCTTTCACTCCCCTTGACGGAAAAAAACGAGCAGGTGCTTCCCCTTCACTCTCTTCCAACGAAGAACTGAAGTACGAAGGGTTTTCTTCTCATTTTCCTGACTGAAATCAATTGTATTGGTTTTCAAATAATGGCTGCAAGAATCATGTGCTCTTTTGGCGGGGAGTTAGAATTTGAAAACAAGCGATACTCGTACACGGGTGGAACATCAAAACAAATGACACTACGTCTCGAGACTACGTACGAGGAGCTTCGATCTACAATTTATAAGATTATTAAGAGCATACCAGAAGATTGTGATATTAGGATGAAAGTATTGAATCCTTGCACTAACGAATCAATGCCTCCAATAGAAATCGAAGACGACGATGACGTCAAAGAGTTCTTGACTTACCAGTTTGAGCATTCGGAAAAATTCATCCCATTTGTCATCGAAACAATCCAACACATCAATACCACAACATATGTGGACAGTGTGGCTGAGGATTATGGTGTGGAATTCAAACACAATCCTTCTCTAATACAAGTGGTAGCAAGCAATGATCAATTAGAAGAGCCGCCAAAAAAAGTAAACTTCGTGACTAGACAAGTCAGTGGTGCAGTTGACATTTACAGTAATTATGAATACAAGACACCGCCGTTAGCATCAATAACAGATCTGCCATCATCATCCACCATCCCATCTGTGCGTGTAAGCGACATTCCGTCTCGAGAGCTCCCTGAAACATCAAACCACATGACTCGTCAAGTTCTCCCGTCATTTGATGATGATGCACTCACCAATGCAAAAATACTGGAATATACTGATCTGGAATATGAACTAACTGATATAGCTGAAGGGCAAACGTTTAAGGACAAGAGTCGGTGCCAGTATGTTTTGAGCCAGTTTGCAATTCGGAATAATTTCCAGTATAGAGTACTATACTCAAATTCGAGCAGATTTACCGTGGTGTGCTTCGAAGATGCATGTGAATGGAAGGTTCATGCATCTCGGGTGAATGATACAGGTATATTCAAAATACGGACTTATACATCAAAACACACGTGCGGCATGGCATGGATGAAGAGCGATCACCGGCAAGCCAGCAGTAAGCTAGCGTGTGATCTGGTTTTTAGCCGCATTGAACAACGCCTAGGGTTGAGGCCACGTGACATTATCTTCGCCATACAAGAGAAATATAATATTCGTATCAGTTATTGGAAGGCATGGAAAGCTAGGGAGCTTGCAATTAATCACGTGATGGGGTCTTACGAAGACTCCTACAATCAACTCCCTTTGTATTTGCATGAGTTGAAGAGGGTGAACCCAGGGACAGTAACTGCCGTTTCTATAAACCAACAAACTTGGTGGTTCGAGAGATATTTTCTAGCTCTCGGCCAATGCATTCGAAGTTTTCAGAAATCATTGCGGAGGGTATTGGCTATTGACGGGACACACTCAAAGGGTAAATATAAGGGTGTGCTATTCATCGCCACGACCTTAGATGGGGACAATCATATATTTCCACTTGCGTTTGACATCATGGAATCAGAGAACAGCAGTAGTTGGAATTGGTTCCTTACCCACCTTAACAATGTGTTAGGGTCTGTGGAGGGTCTTGTCATTATATCGGACCGACATAAAGGTCTAATGAAAGAGGTTCCTCAAGTCTTGCCGCATGCAATCCATAGGTATTGTGCGTACCATATCTACAGAAACTTGGTGGACACTTTTAAGGACAAGTCGTTGGAGATGTATTACTGGATGGCTGTGAAGACTTGCAGGAGGGCCGAATTTGAAAAACTAATGCATGATATCGAAATGGCCAATCCCCCAGTACATGCATGGCTGACAGAAATCGGGTACGAGAGATGGGCATCTTCGTACTTTCCAGGAAGAAGATTCAACTTGGTCACGACAAACATTTCTGAGTGCATTAATGCCCTTTTCAAAGAAGCACGTGAATACCCCGTTACGAAATTGATAAAGGCTGTAATATTGAAGATACATGAATTGTTTTACAAGAGACGAGAATTCGCGGCGTCAATTGTGGGTCCATTAACACCATGGGCGGAGAAACAGTTAAAGGATATCGTGCAGAAGGCGCGAGATGTTCGCTGCCATGCTATTTCTCGAGATGAGTACTATGTCGTTGGAGATTATAACGATACGGTGAAGCTCAGTGAGTTTTCATGTACATGTCGTGAGTTTGGCGTGAAGGGGTACCCTTGCATGCATGTCCTGTCAGCCTGCATAAACTATAATCTGGATCACTACTCATACTACTCCCCATTCTACACGGCGCATAATTACCTGGCCGTGTATAGCGAATCGGTGTATTCAGACGCGACAATAGCGAGTGGGAAATGTCAGTAGGGATGAAGGAGTATTGTGCGTAAATTAAACCCCCAAGACAGAGGAGGTCAGCTGGGAGACCCAAAAAGCTTAGAATTCCATCGCGCGGAGAGGAATCGAAAACAGTAAAGTGTGGGCGATGCAAACAAACCGGGCATAATCGACGGTCGTGCAAGTATCTGATATCCGGTGTATAGCATACCATGTGATTTATGTAATTTTTGTACTTTGTATGATACATACTATTGAAAGTTATATATTGCTCCTAGTTGATCTTCATGTATAGCATATCGTGTAAAAATGCACCAACTGTCAGCCCTATCTATATATGCATTCTAAAATGCCTCCTTATATTGTAAAAAAAAATTATCCACCATATTACATGCATAATAAGGGTGACATCTGGATAATCAACACCGCGTGCAGATACATCAGAAGTCACAATAATACGACCTTTAGTTCTACAGCTTTCTAAAAGGATTCCACAAACCGATTGCATGAACTTAATTGAAAGTTCAAATATACCCTTTAGTTCTCATCGATGGGCAACCACACCTTTCCTAATGTTTTCCGGTGCCTATCTGTCCGTATGCGAAGATGCAGGCACTGTAACCTACAAAGGCAGATTTCATCACTGGCTCTACTTTGGGACGCCAAAAAAAAAATTATGTAGTTCATTTAAATGTTTGAGTGAACGAATCCAACTTCACAATTTCACATTGAGTAGCAATTGGGAAATCGCCTTTTGTTTTAGTGTACTTTGTAAAGATTATCTGAAATCATTTGCTAATGTCGATGTATTTCATAATTAGGAAGGAACATATGCACACCATTGAAATCCATCAACATCAGATATGTAAATGAAATTAAGAACATGCAACATAACATGAAATGCATAAATAAATTTCAGCATAACACCATATACAGTAATCAAAATAAGATCCCCAAGTTTGGGCACTAAAATCAACATCCCTTCATCAGTCAAAGTAAAATTCACCCCATGATCTAAAGAAACAGTTTGAAAATATGGATTTTTATAGGCTTGGCATACCAAAAAGATACCTGATGCGCAAGCCATCATTCCTGAGTAAATCTAGTCTAGCTGGACGGACCGCCACCCGGTGGAGCGACATTATCACGCTGGCAGGTGATTGTGGCAATAAGGTTATCAATTTTACGCTTGACCCGGTTGATACTATTCTAGATGCCTCAGAAAACTGCTCTAATCGTGACATTCGTCTATTCTGCTCATCCATGTGCCTAACAATATATGCCCTGCGGTTGTGGTACGGTATCCTTCGACTGGTACGACCATATGCGGGTCCTGGCTCCTCACGTTGCTCACCCTCCGTGGGATATTCGGTGTCGGCTACCTCTGTCTCAGCCGCTCCGTCTCTACAGCCTCTGTCTCCGCTGCCTCTTCTTCTGTCTCTCCCATCAAGACTTCACTGCGCCTCACTCATGCCGATGCCCCTTTCGTCCCCAGTTTCATATGCTTGATGTTAGTTTCTATAAACATTCTCATGGGTCTGGGTCTGTCAGTAGTGGGCATCAGCCCTACATGACGGGAGAGTAAACATAGAAGGTGTGGGAATGGAATGACATCCCTTCTCGTGGTCGCTATGTTGTCGGCGATTATTTGAGTAATGATTGTGGGCAGACACAGAGGAATACCATGACAGATGCTGTATAGAATGCCTAACATATACGCAGTAATATCGACTTTGTTCGACTCCCTCGGATAAACATTTAAGCAAAAGATATTGTGTAGCACCTTATACTTGAATTCCATGTGCGATGATCTCAGTGCATTAACCTTATTCCACGGAACATCCTGACCGTTACCAAAAAACTTCGTCATTGCTAACCGTACAACTGGGTCATCGATGTCGTGATCAGTTAAGCCTCGAGCTGTGACAAGAATCCCTAAAAGATGTGCAATTACCCCAGTATCGATGGTGGCGGAGTTCTCTCCAATGGTCACCTGAAAGGAAGGAGGGTGCAATACCGGAGAGTGACAATATGATAGAAATATGATAACTTGCTCATTTCGAACCGTCCCTCCAAAATCTAAGATCTTACTCCACCCAGCATTTTCCAAAATCTCAATAATCCCAAACCGCTGGATGGACGCTCGGTCGATTTTTTTTTCGTATAAAATTTTTCGGGCACGAAATTTGTCGTACAGGTTCGCAGGAGGAGGAAGAACCTGCTGGATCAGTTGTTCCGGTTGGATTAGTGGAGGGGGGTCCTGAATTGGAGCACTCGTCTGAGTACGAGCTCGCCTAGCTGGCGACTCGATTGGGGATGTCCGTTCCTCTGACTGTTCCAGTCTAGGTCTGGATCGAATTTTTTGACGAGCTCCCCTGGATGACTCTCCAAGTATAGGCTTTTTTCCTTTATCCTTTGCCATTATCTGTAGTGATGATATTGTCTGTTTCAAACAAAAAAAATGATAAAGTAAACTCGAAATTGAGAATATATATACCGGTCCATTTCATGATTTGTAATCGAATAGTGAACTAATGTACCTATATAAATCGAGTTAAGGATTATCTAGAAGAACTCCGCATGAGCAATTATCACACAACTTCTGATACCATACCATACTTCATACGATCATGCCACTTATATATCAAATCAGCTCCATTCACATCTATTCACAGAAGCATACAATGATTCTTAATATCTAGTGGTAAAATTTATCAATGAAGGAGCTGTTCTGATTTCTAAATTTCTATTTCCTTTAGAAATGGTATACAATGCCTTTGTTTTCTCATGTGATCGGATTTCTAATTCTAACAATTAACTAGTAATGACCTGCAGGAATTACATCTATCTAAACAATTAAAAGAAATAGAGAAATAAGTTCAAATGGAGATAAGTTCTAGTTTCTTTAGATAGGGTTCAGCTTATGGGGTATCTTCAGTATCTGATTAACGAATATACACAGAAGGTTGCTTTGCCATAATTTTTTTTTCCTTTTAGGGTGTGTTTGGTTGCATCAAAATGGCCTGATTAATCATGACAATATCATGAAATTTCGTGATTTTGGGTGCAACCAAAACGCATGCAAATATTTTCGTGTCATCTCTCTCTCTCTCTCTTTTCTTGTTCATGTAAATTGCACTAGTACCTTAGCAATGTTATGTAGGAGGTTTCGTGTGTATGTTTTTCTTCCAAGTTTTCGCCGACAGTCTATATACATTTAAAAAAAAAAAATTACAAGCACGTGAAGAAAACAAATAAAAATGAAAAAAGAAGAAGAAGAAGAAGAAAATAGTGTGTTGGACCAAACCACTCTTTGTGCATACGCATTAAAATAGGAAATAAAAGGATCATGGAGAAGAGGAAGACAAATAGAGATGAATATGATCAGATGCAATGAACACAGACTTACCGAGATCATATTAGGAGAAATCGCCCAAAGATTAAGCGCTGCTAATGTGGAGAAATCCGCTGGAGATGAAGTTATGGGAAGCTTAGAGAAGGAGTGCAAATAAATGACCATTTAGTATAATAACTGCTGGTTGGTGAAAGCAGTTAATGCCTTTTTTTTTTGAAAACCGTAATCCATCGATATATCGACATGTTGTCGATATATCAAATAGTTCCTATCGATATATCGACAAACTATCGATATATCGTCATCTTCCGTTTTATAATGTTTCGCTTCTGGAGACTTAAAGTCCTAATTCGATATTATCGACATACCGTCGATATATCGAAAAGTATCCCATCGATAAATCGACAATATGTCGATACATCGTTAAAATCTCACATATGTTCAGCAACATTTGTCATCAACATTCGATATTATCGACAAATTGACATTATTATTGATCACTTATAACAATTAAATCGATAATATATCGATTATATCAATGAATTACGTAGATTATATCGATGATATGTCGATCCAATCGATGATATGTCGATGAATCATTTTTCGATATTCTGTCGACAATATATCGATATATCGATAAGTTATACTATCGATATATCGAGATATTAGCGATATATCGATAAAATAGAAATATGAACCAACTCTTGCTGGACAATTCCAAACCAAATTCGATATTATCGCCATGTTTTCGATATATCGATATGTATGTATGATCGATATATCGACATTATGTCGATTTATCGTTGAAATCATCAACTTTGGGCTATGGTTGCTGGACAAATGGCGAACAAATTCGATATTATTGCCATGTTTTCGATATATCGATATCATATATTGTCGATATATCGATGAAATAAGTAAATTTCGGTGATTACTTGCTGGACAAATGACGACCAAATTCGATATTATCGACGCTTTTTCGATATATCGATTTCCATATATCATCGATATATAGACATTATGTCGATATATCGATGAAATACGTAAATTTCGTGGATTACTTGCTGGACAAATGGCGACCAAATTCGATATTGTCGACACGTTTTCGATATATCGATATGTATATACAATCGATAAATCGATATGATGTCGATATATCGTTGAAATACGAAAATGCTTCAAATGTTGCTGGACATTTGTCATCCATATTCGATATTATCTTGTGTAGATGATAGCAGGTGGAGGTCACAACAAACATGCCATGGCCCATCTAATGATGGTCCACACGTGTATTTTGAAACTTAAGATACTGGACAGCTTTTCCTACTCTCCCATTTTCTGGTACACGTGTGGCTAATGATAAGTGGGCCGGCTTAATGTGTGTGCAAGCTGTGGACCACATGATGAATGGTCTTTATCTATTACTACGAACAACTTCTATGGGCCCACCATAATGTATGTGTTGTATCAACACCGTCCATACATTTGGAGAGATCATTTTAGAGCATGGTCCAAAGAACGAGGAAGATCCAAGGCTGGGGTGGACCCCACCACAGAAAACAGTGATGAGAGTGTCGCCCACCTGATAAAATCGACAACATATCGAATATGGATGACAAATGTCCAGCAACATTTGAAGCATTTTCGTATTTCAACGATATATCGACATCATATCAATATATCGATCGTATATACATATCGATATATCGAAAACGTGTCGATAATATTGAATTTGGTCGCCATTTGTCCAGCAAGTAATCCACGGAATTTACGTATTTCATCGATATATCGACACAATGTCGATATATCGACGATATATGGAAATTGATATATCGAAAACGCGTCAATAATATCGAATTTGGTCATCATTTGTCCAGCAAGTAATCGCCGGAATTTACGTATTTCATCGATATATCGACATCATGTCGATATATCGACAATATATGATATCGATATATCGAAAACATGGCGATAATATCGAATTTGTTCGCCATTTGTCCAGCAACCATAGCCCGAAATTGATGATTTCAATGATAAATCGACATAATGTCGATATATCGATCATACATACATATCGATATATCGAAAACATGGCGATAATATTGAATTTGGTTTGGAATTATCCAGGAAGAGTTGGTTCATATTTCTATTTTATCGATATATCACTAATATCTCGATATATCGATAGTATAACTTATCGATATATCGATATATTGTCGACAGAATATCGAAAAATGATTCGTCGATTGGATCGACATATCATCGATATAATCTACGTAAGTCATCGATATAATCGATATATTATCGATTTAATCGTTATAAGTGATCGATAATATCATCAATTTGTTGATAATATCGAATGTTGATGACAAATGTTGCTGAACATATGTGAGATTTTAATGATGTATCGACATATTATCGATTTATCGATGGGATACTTTTCGATATATCGACGGTATGTCGATAATATCGAATTAGGACTTTAAGTCTCTAGAAGCGAAACATTATAAAACGGAAGATGACGTTATATCGATAGTTTGTCGATATATCGATAGGAACTATTCGATATATCGACAACATGTCGATATATCGATGGATTACGGTTTTAAAAAAAAGAAGGCATTAACTGATTTCACCAACCAGCAGTTATTACACTAAATGGCCGTTTATTTGCACTCCTTCTTCTGTAAGCTTCCCACAACTTCATCTCCAGCGGATTTCTCCACATTAGCAGCGCTTAATCTTTGGGCGATTTCTCCTAATTGATCTCGGTAAGTCTGTGTTCATTGCATCCGATCATATTCCTCTCTATTTGTCTTCCTCTTCTCCATGATCCTTTTATTTCCGATTTTAATGCGTATGCACAAAAAGTGGTTTGGTCCAACACACTATTTTCTTCTTCTTATTCTTCTTTTTTCATTTTTATTTGTTTTCTTCACGTGCTTGTAATTTTTTTTTTAAAAAATGTATATAGACTGTCGGCGAAAACTTGGAAGAAAAACATACACACGAAACCTCCTACATAAGATTGCTAAGGTAGTGGTGCAATTTACATGAACAAGAAGAGAGAGAGAGAGAGAGAGAGAGAGAGAGAGAGAGAGAGAGAGAGAGAGAGAGAGAGAGAGAGAGATGACACGAAAATATTTGCGTGCGTTTTGGTTGCACCCAAAATCACGAAATTTCATGATATTGTCATGATTAATCAGGCCATTTTGATGCAACCAAACACACTCTAAAAGGAAATTTTTTTTTTATGGCAAAGCAACCTTTTATGTATATTCG
Organism: Magnolia officinalis; assembly: GCA_021015155.1. Lineage (NCBI taxonomy): Eukaryota > Viridiplantae > Streptophyta > Magnoliopsida > Magnoliales > Magnoliaceae > Magnolia > Magnolia officinalis. The sequence goes on along the minus strand of JAJHSJ010000011.1, from coordinate 25,673,336 downwards.
TTAATCGGATACTGGAGATACCCCATAAGTTGGACCCTATCTAAAGAAACTAGAACTTATCTCCATTTGAACTTATTTCTCTATTTCTTTTAATTGTTTAGATAGATGTAATTCCTGCAGGTCATTACTAGTTAATTGTTAGAATTAGAAATCCAATCACATGCGATAACAAAGGCATTGTATACCATTTCTAAAGGAAATAAAAATTTAGAAATCAGAACAGCTCCATTAATAAATTTTGCCACTAGATACTAAGAATCATTGTATGCTTCTGTGAATAGATGTGAATGGAGCTGATTTGATATATAAGTGGCATGATCGTATGAAGTATGGTATGACATCAGAAGTTGTGTGATAATTGCTCATGCGGAGTTCTTCTAGATAATCCTTAACTCGATTTATATAGGTACATTAGTTCACTATTCGATTACAAATCATGAAATGGACAGGTATATATATTCTCAATTTCGAGTTTACTTTATCATTTTTTTGTTTGAAACAGACAATATCATCACTACAGATAATGGCAAAGGATAAAGGAAAAAAGCCTATACTTGGAGAGTCATCCAGGGGAGCTCGTCAAAAAATTCGATCCAGACCTAGAGTTGAATAGTCAGAGGAACGGACCTCCCCAATCGAGTCGCCGGCTAGGCGAGCTCGTACTCAGACGAGTGCTCCAATTCAGGACCCCCCTCCACTAATCCAACCGGAACAACTGATCCAGCAAGTTCCTCCTCCTCTTGCGAACCTGTACAACAAATTTCGTGCCCGAAAAATTTTATACGAAAAAAAATCGACCGAGCGTCCATCAAGCGGTTTGGGATTATTGAGATTTTGGAAAATGCTGGGTGGAGTAAGATCTTAGATTTTGGAGGGACGGTTCAAAATGAGCAAGTTATCATATTTCTATCATATTGTAACTCTCCGGTATTGCACCCTCCTTCCTTTCAGGTGACCATTGGAGAGAACTCTGCCACCATTGATACTGGGGTAGTTGCACATCTTTTAGGGATTCCTGTCACAACTCGAGGCTTAACTGATCACGACATCGATGACCCAGCTGTACGGTTAGCAATGACGAAGTTTTTTTGTAACGGTCAGGATGTTCCGTGGAATAAGGGTAATGCACTGAGATCATCGCACATGGAATTCAAGTATAAGGTACTACACAATATCTTTTGCTTAAATGTTTATCCGAGGGAGTCGAACAAAGTCGATATTACTGCGTATATGTTAGACATTCTATAAAGCATCTGTCATGGTATTCCTCTTTGTCTGCCCACAATCATTACTCAAATAATCGCCGACAACATAGCGACCATGAGAAGGGATGCCATTCCATTCCCACACCTTCTATGTTTACTCTCCCATCATGTTGGGCTGATGCCCACCACTGACAAACCCAGACCCGTGAGAATGTTTACAGAAAATAACATCAAGCGTATGAAACTGGGGACGAAAGGGGCATCGGCATGAGTGAGGCGCAGTGAAGTTTTGATGGGAGAGACAAAAGAAGAGGCAACGGAGACAGAGGCTGTAGAGACGGACGCGGCTGAGAAAGAGGCAGCTGACACCGAATATCCCATGGAGGGAGAGCAACGTGAGGAGCCAGGACCCGCATATGGTCGTACCAGTCGAGGGATGCCGCATCGCAACCGCAGGGCATATATTGTTAGGCACATGGATGAGTAGGATAGACGAATGTCATGATTAGAGCAGTTTTCTGAGGCCATCCAGAATAGTATCAACCCGGTCAATCGTAAAATTGATAACCTTATTGCCACAATCACCTGCCGGCGTAATGATGTCGCTCCACCGGGTGGCGGTCCGTCCAGCTAGACTAGATTTACTCAGGAATGATGACTTGTGCATTAGGTATCTTTTTGGTATGCCAAGCCTATAAAAATCCATATTTTCAAACTGTTTCTTTAGATCATGGGGTGAATTTTACTTTGACTGATGAAGGGATGTTGATTTTAGTGCCCAAACTTGGGGATCTTATTTTGATTACTGTATATGGTGTTATGCTGAAATTTATTTATGCACTTCATGTTATGTTGTATGTTCCAATTTCATTTACATATCTGATGTTGATAGATTTCAATGGTGTGCATATGTTCCTTCCTGATTATGAAATACATCGACATTAGCAAATGATTTTAGATAATCTTTACAAAGTACACTAAAACAAAAGGCGATTTCCCAATTGCTACTCAATGTGAAATTGTGAAGTTGGATTCGTTCACTCAAACATTTAAATGAACTACGTAATTTTTTTTTGGCGTCCCAAAGTAGAGCCAGTGATCAAATCTGCCTTTGTAGGTTACGGTGCCTGCATCTTCGCATACGGACAGATAGGCACCGAAAAACATTAGGAAAGGTGTGGTTGCCCATCGATGAGAACTAAAGGGTATATTTGAACTTTCAATTAAGTTCATGCAATCGGTTTGTGGAATCCTTCTGGAAAGCTGTAGAACTAAAGGTCTTATTATTGTGACTTCTGATGTATCTGTACGCGGTGTTGATTATCCAGATGTCACCCTTATTATGCACGTAATATGGTGGATAATTTCTTTTTACAATATAAGGAGGCATTTTAGAATGCATATATAGATAGGGCTGACAGTTGGTGCATTTTTACACGATATGCTATACATGAAGATCAACTAGGAGCAATATATAACTTTTAATAGTATGTATCATACAAAGTACAAAAATTATATAAATCACATGATATGCTATACACCGGATATCGGATACTTGCACGACCGTCGATTATGCCCGGTTTGTTTGCATCGCCCACACTTTACTGTTTTCGATTCCTCTCCACGCGATGGAATTCTAAGCTTTTTGGGTCTCCCAGCTGACCTCTTCTGTCTTGGGGGTTTAATTTACGCACAATACTCCTTCATCCCCACTGACATTTCCCACTCGCTATTGTCGCGTACTGGATACACCGATTCGCTATACACGACCAGGTAATTATGCGCCGTGTAGAATGGGGAGCAGTATGAGTAGTGATCCAGTTTACAGTTTATGCAGGCTGACAGGACATGTATGCAAGGGTACCCCTTCACGCCAAACTCACGACATGTACATGAAAACTCACTGAGCTTCACCGTATCGTTATAATCTCCAACGACATAGTACTCATCTCAAGAAATAGCATGGCAGCGAACATCTCGTGCCTTCTGCACGATATCCTTTAACTGTTTCTCCGCCCATGGTGTCAATGGACCCACAATTGACGCCGCGAATTCTCGTCTCTTGTAAAACAATTCCTGTACCTTCAATATTACAGCCTTTATCAATTTCGTAACGGGGTATTCGCGTGCTTCTTTGAAAAGGGCATTAACGCACTCAGAAATGTTCGTCGTGACCAAGTTGAATCTTCTTCCTGGAAAGTACGAAGATGCCCATCTCTCGTACCCGATTTCTGTCAGCCATGCATGTACTGGGGGATTGGCCATTTCGATATCATGCATTAGTTTTTCAAATTCGGCCCTCCTGCAAGTCTTCACAGCCATCCAGTAATACATCTCCAACGACTTGTCCTTAAAAGTGTCCACCAAGTTTCTGTAGATATGGTACGCACAATACCTATGGATTGCATGCGGGAAGACTTGAGGAAGCTCTTTCATTAGACCTTTATGTCGGTCCGATATAATGACAAGACCTTCCATAGACCCTAACACATTGTTAAGGTGGGTAAGGAACCAATTCCAACTACTGCTGTTTTCTGATTCTCCGATGCCAAACGCAAGTGGAAATATAAGATTGTCCCCATCTAAGGCCGTGGTGATGAATAACACACCCTTATATTTGCCCTTTAAGTGTGTCCCGTCAATAGGCAATACCCTCCGCAATGATTTCTGAAAACTTCGAATGCATTGGCCGAGAGCTAGAAAACATCTCTCGAACCTCCAAGTCTGTTGGTTTTTAGAAACGGCAGTTACTGTCCTTGGGTTCGCCTTCCTCAACTCATGCAAATACAAAGGGAGTTGATTGTAGGAGTCTTCATAAGACCCCATCACGTGATTAATTGCAAGCTCTCTAGCTTTCCATGCCTTCCAATAACTGATACGAATATTATATTTCTCTTCCATGGCGAAGATAATTTCACGTGGCCTCAACCCTAGGGGTTGTTCAATGCGGCTAAAAACCAGATCACACGCTAGCTTACTGCTGGCTTGCCAGTGATCGCTCTTCATCCATGCCATGCCGCACGTGTGTTTTGATGTATAAGTCCGTATTTTGAATATACCTGTATCATTCACCCGAGATGCATGAACCCTCCATTCACACGCATCTTCGAAGCACACCATGGTAAATCTGCTCGAATTTGAGTATAGTACTCTATACTGGAAATTATTCCGAATTGCAAATTGACTCAAAACATACTGGCACCGACTCTTGTCCTTAAACGTTTGCCTTTCAGCTATATCAGTTGGTTCACATTCCAGATCAGTATATTCCAGCATTTTTGCATTGGTGAGTGCATCATCATCAAATGGCGCGAGAACTTGATGAGTCATGAGGTTTGATGTTTCAGGGAGCTCTCGAGACGGAATGTCGCTTACACGCACAGATGGGATGGTGGATGATGATGGCAGATCTGTTATTGATGCTAACGGCGGTGTCTTGTATTCATAATTACTGTGAATGTCAACTACACCACTGACTTGTCTAGTCACGAAGTTTACTATTTTTGGCGGCTCTTCTAATTGATCATTGCTTGCTACCACTTGTATTGGAGAAGGATTGTGTTTGAATTCCACGCCATAATCCTCAGCCACACTATTCACATATGTTGTGGTATTGATGTGTTGGATTGTTTCGATGACTAATGGGATGAATTTTTCCGAATGCTCAAACTGGTAAGTCAAGAACTCTTTGACGTCATCGTCGTCTTCGATTTCTATTGGAGGCATTGATTCGTTAGTGCAAGGATTCAATACTTTCATCTTAATATCACAATCTTCTGGTATGTTCTTAATAATCTTGTAAATTCTAGATCGAAGCTCCTCGTACGTAGTCTCGAGAAGTAGTGTCATTTGTTTTGATGTTCCACCCGTGTACGAGTATTGCTTTTTTTCAAATTCTAACTCCCCGCCAAAAGAGCACATGATTCTTGCAGCCATTATTTGAAAACCAATACAATTGATTTCAGTCAGGAAAATGAGAAGAAAACCCTTCGTACTTCAGTTCTTCGTTGGAAGAGAGTGCAGGGGAAGCACCTGCTCATTTTTTTCCGTCAAGGGGAGTGAAAGCAACGCTGACAAGCAGCAGTAGTGAGTTGAGCAAAAAGAAGGGGTATTTTCATCCAGAAATTCGAAGTCCGCATGTGGAGCTCTAAGTTGCAAAAGAAGGTTTGTCTTCATTCATAAAAACAACTGGCTTGGAGCTGACGATAGAATTTCCATTGCCTGCACCGATGGATTTAAAAACATATCAAACATAAAATTCACAAGATAAAACATCGTTTATAAAAGAAGACGGGCATGCTACAAATTCAGCGGGGCGTATTAGAAAGTTAGCAGGGCAAACTAGAAAATTAGCAGGGCAAGCTAGAAAGACAGCAGGGCAAACACGAAAAAGAGCGGGGCAAAGTAGGCAATCAACGGGGCAAACTTAACAATTAATTTCATGGCTTGAGCCGATTTCTATAAACGTATCCAATGTTCAAATTGAACAAACCAAATGAAATTGGGAATTGAACTTCTAATGTTGATCATTTCATCTAGGCCATAGAAGTTTTGGATCAAGCTTATAATTTGTTATTATATTGATCCATTCGTTATTACGAGGATGTGTAGCTTTGTCAACGTAGCGCATCACAAGGTTGCGCAGGTTTGGATCCAAGCTTATAATTCTCTTTAAAGTATTGATCCATGTCTGTATGATCTTATGAATAGGTTTGATAACAAACAAACATCATATCTTGTATCCCACTATGGTTTCAACGGTGAAAATCATTATGCCCCGCTGTTTCCATGGTATGATCCAATTGATCTTTTGATATGCTTCAATTTCGGGCTAAACCGCAAAAATAAGTTGGAAAAACGGATGGACGGAGTGTATATACTACATACATTCAATGTGGGCCGAGCGGAGTTTACTTAGAGTAGAAAGACAGCGAGGCAAAGTGAAATATCAGCGGGGCAAACTAGAAAAACGGTGGGGCAAACTGAAATATCAGCGGGACAAACTAGAAAAACGGCGGGCAAACTGAAAAATCAGCGGGACAAACTAGAAAAATGGAGGGGCAAAGTGAAATATCAGCAGGGCAAACTTAAAAAACAGCGAGGCAAAGTGAGATATCAGCGGGGCAAACTAGAAAAACAGCAAGGCAAAGTGAAATATCGGCAGGGCAAACTAGAGAAACAGCGAGGCAAAGTGAAATATCAGTGGGGCAAACTAGAAAAACGGCGGGTCGAGCTGAAATATCAGCGGGACAAACTAAAAAACAGCGAGGCAAAGTGAAATATCTGCGGGGCAAACTAGAAAAACAGCGAGGCAAAGTGAAATATCAGCGGGACAAACTAGAAAAACCGATTTTTGTTCAAACTCTCCCTCTTCAATTAGAATGTTTTCTCCCCAATGCGTGTTTGATTTTCCAATTTCATATGAAATGCAAAGGAGCCATCATTACCATTTCCAAGTGTTTGTTTAAGCATAAATTGTGGCTCGTATATCGAGAGTCATTTACACTTGCAAAGGATGGAGGTAATGTTATATATAATCCTTACATTTTCACACTATAAAACCACCATTTTAAGCATGATTTGTGGAAACAAACAATGCAGCAAAATCATCATTACAGTCAAATGCAAGTGATGTGAGTCATGTGACCAATGTTGTCAAAATCGTTATCGTATCACAAATCGTAGTAGGGGTTGAATTGTATCGAATTACAAATTTTATCGTAAATCATATTTTTTTTCTTCCCAAAATAGAAAACTAAAAATGACCCTTACAATCCTATTAAAGATCCTCATAGAACCTTTATACACACACACACACACACACACTCCAACAAATCAAGCCCATTCATACATGAAATGTATGTCTATTAAATAAAAACTCTAAATACAACTCCGAGAGTTGGGCTAACCGAATGGGTCAGGCTACTCGTAAATTAGGTTTTTGGGACCCACATCTTCATCACACACTACTCCCAATCAATCTACAAACATAAGCATATTACAAGCATGTGGTTATAGTCAATGTTTTAAATATCAACAATATTGGCCGATATATCCCACGATATATCTTGTATCCCACCAGTGCGATACAAAACAGACAAGTAGTGCAATATATCCCACATGTTCGATTCGGTGAGCATTTCAAATTTCGATCCTTTTATTTTCTGTAAATCGTGTTAAATTAGTGTTACATTGTTATAGACATGGATGATTTTCTTGCGTTGAGAATGATTCTCTGTGGATAACAAACAAACATTATATCTTGTATCCCACTATGGTTTCAACGGTGAAAATCATTATGCCCCGCTGTTTCCCATGGTATGATCCAATTGATCTTTTGATATGCTTCAATTTCGGGCTAAACCACAAAAATAAGTTGGAAAAACGGATGGACGGAGTGGATATACTACATACATTCAATGTGGGCCCAGCAGAGTTTACTTAGTACAATGGTAGAAGACCAGCGGGGCAAAGTAGAAAAACAGCGGGGCAAACTAGAAAAACAGCGAGGCAAACTGAAATATCAGCGGGGCAAACTGAAATATCAGCGGGGCAAACTAGAAAAATGGCGGGGCAAAGTGAAATATTAGCGGGGCAAACTTAAAAAACAGCGAGGCAAAGTAAGATATCAGCAGGGCAAACTAGAAAAACAGCGAGGCAAAGTGAAATATCGGCGGGGCAAACTAGAGAAACAGCTAAGCAAAGTGAAATATCAGCGGGGCAAACTAGAAAAACGGTGGGTTAAGCTGAAATATCAGCGGGGCAAACTAAAAAAACAGTGAGGCAAAGTGAAATATCGGCGGGGTAAACTAGAAAAACAGTGAGGCAAAGTGAAATATTAGCGGGGCAAACTAGAAAAACCGATTTTTGTTCAAACTCTCCCTCTTCAATTAGAATGTTTTCTCCCCAATGCGTGTTTGATTTTCCAATTTCATATGAAATGCAAAGGAGCCATCATTACTATTTCCAAGTGTTTGTTTAAACATAAATTGTGGCTCGTATATCAAGAGTCAATTACACTTGCAAATGATGGAGGTAATGTTATATATAATCCTTACATTTTCACACTATAAAACCACCATTTTATGCATGATTTGTGGAACAAACAATGCTTCGATGATTGCATGGGTGACAGCTTACTGTCCGCACGGATGAGCATCCCCGGGGCGATGATTGCATTCATACATCCATGCATCTAATAAGACTGCATCTACTACATTTTGGGTTTGTATGTATTTTTGTGTTGTCCCTTGTTTAGCGCGGCGGTGTGTAATCTTGGGGGGAGATCACACTGAGCTGGCCACTCATTCATCAATGGTCAACCGCATAGAGGACGCAGGTTCGGGAGGTGTCGAGGGCGTGACCGATTTGGAGGCGGTGGCAACCGAGGAGGAGCCATATGATGGAGAGTTGCAACAAGAGGCGGCAGCCTACTTCGGGCTAAACCAGTAGTTTAGTTGTTTATCCTATTTCCGTACATTAGTTTTCTTTGGAATGATACTTAAGATTTTGTAAGCGGCCCCCAGTTGGGTGGGCCCGAATATTGCTCCTATTTTGAGGCCGTATCTATGTCATGTTTTCATTCCCGCTATATCGCACTTTGATTTAATTGAATGGTAGTCATCGTTACCATTAGCTAACTCCTGGGTTCTTGAAATCTGGGTCATGTACTCGGATTTCGAAAACTGGGGCGTTACAAGTTCGCCGTGGGGAGCGCCGGTACTTTTTGTGAAGAAGAAGGATGGCTCGTTGAGGCTCTACATAGACTACCGCGAGCTCAACAAGGTCATGATCAAGAACAAGTATCCACTCCCGAGGATCGATGATTTGTTTGATCAACTGCAGGGTGCACAGTTCTTTTCGAAGATTGATCTACGTTCCGGTTATCATCAGATTCGGGTCCGAGAAGAGTACATTCCGAAGACGGCATTCAAGACGCGCTATGGTCATTTCGAGTTTCAGGTCATGTCCTTCGGACTGACCAATGCACTCGCTGTCTTCATGCAATTGATGAACGAGGTCTTCCGCCCTTATCTCGATCAGTTTGTTGTAGTCTTCATCGACGACATTCTGATCTATTTGAGGACCCATGAGGAGCACGAACAGTATTTAGAGGTTACGTTGCAGACCCTCCCCGCACACCAGCTCTATGCGAAGCTGGAGAAGTGCGAGTTCTAGCAGGAGGAGGTGAAGTTCCTCGGGTCACGTGGTGACGAAGGAGGGTGTCACAATGGACCCCTCGAAGGTTGAGGCAGTGCGTCAGTGGGGCCAGCCCATGACTGCTTCCGAGATCCGCAGTTTTCTTAGTTTAGCGGGCTATTACAGGCATTTCATTGAGGGCTTCTCCCGTATTGCAGCCCCGCTGACCAGGTTGACCCGGAAGGGCGTAGAGTTTATTTGGAGCAACGCCTGTGAGCGAGCATTTATGGAGTTGAAGGAACGTCTGACGTCCGCTCTTGTCCTCACTCTTCCCTTTAGGAGTGATGGATTTATTGTATTCACCGATGCCTCGCATATTGGTTTGGGTGCTGTCCTGATGCAGCATGGGAGACTAGTGGTCTTCGTGTCTCGTCAGCTCAAGCTCCATGAGCTGAACTACCCCACGCATGATTTGGAGCTGGCTGCAGTTGTCTTCGCACTGAAAGTGTGGAGGCACTATCTCTATAGGGTTAGGTTCGAGCTCTTTTCTGACCATAAGAGCTTGAAGTACCTTTTCTCGCAGTCTGAGTTAAACATGAGGCAAGGCGCTGGATGGAGCTTCTGAAGGATTATGACTTCGATCTTCAGTACCACCCGGGCAAGGCGAACTTGGTGGCAGATGCCCTCAGCCGTCAGCCACGAGGCCTGGTGGCGCATATGATGATTCAGGAGTGGCGAATGCTTGAGGATGTAGCAGAGTATGATTTTGAGTTCGGCCTGCAGTCTTCTATCGTGCAGTTATCGAGCCTGTCGATTCAACCCTCTCTTGTCACAAGGGTGATCGAGGCTCAGCAGGCTAATGAGTCGTTGTAGAGTTATATGGCTGAGACGACATCCGAGAGTCAGGTAGATTGACAGATTGGTATAAATGGTGGACTTTGCTTCAGAGGCCGATTATGTGTTCCAGATATTTCTGAGTTACACAGAGATCTTATGACCGAGGCACATCGATCGCGATTTTCTATCCATCCTGGCTCAACGAAGATGTACCATGATATGAGATGATAATATTTTTGGGTGGGAATGAAGCACCAGATTGCCAGTTTTGTGGCTGAGTGTGACACATGCCAGCGTGTCAAGGCCGATCATCAGAGACCCCCTGATCTATTCCAGCCGTTGAGCGTCCCGATGTGGACGTGGGAGCACGTGTCGACAGATTTCATTATGGGCTTGCCGAGGACTCAGCGCGGTCATGATGCCATTTGGGTTGTTGTGGATCGTCTGATGAAATTAGCACATTTTCTCGTGATGCGTTCGACTTGGTCTATGGACTGGCTTGCGAGGTTATTTATCGAGGAGGTTGTGAGACTGCATGGCGTTTCAGTCTCGATCGTTTCTAACCGAGATTCGAGGTTCACGTCTCAGTTTTGGAGGAGCTTTCAAAGAGTGATGGGGACTGATTTGCAGCTCAGCACCGCATACCATCCGCAAACCGATGGCTAGACCGAGAGGGTCAACCAGATCCTTGAAGATATGCTTTGGGCCTACGCGATTGATTTTGGGGGTAGCTAGGATGAGCATTTGCGATTGGCTAAGTTCGCATTCAACAACAGCTATCAGGCGACCATCGGCATGGCTCCTTTTAATGCCCTATATGGCAGACCATGCAGATCATCGAGTTATTGGACCGAGGATGGAGAGCGCCGTCTCCTAGTTCCCGAGCTTGTGCAGGAGACGTCAGAGGCTATCGATATCATCAGGCAGAGGATGCACACAACTTAGAGCCGACAGAAGAGTTTTGTTGATCATCGGCGCCGTCCCTTGGAGTTTGATGTAGGGGACCATGTGTATCTTAAGGTCTCGCCCATGAAGGGTATAGTTCGATTTGGAGCGAAGGACAAGCTTGCCCCGAGATTCATAAGACCTTTTGAGATCACTGGGCGCGTTGGCGCCGTGGCCTATCGACTTGCCTTGCCATCTAGTTGTCTGGAATCCACAACATTTTCCATGTCTCTATGTTGAGGAAGTGTGGGTCAGACATCGTTCCTGTTATCGATTGACAGCCGTTAGAGGTTCGTGAGGACGTTTCTTATATTGAGTAGCCAGTTCGTATCCTGGATCGGAAGGAGCAGGTCCTCCGGACCAAGGTCATTCCATTGGTGAAGGTTCAGTGGGGTCACCATTCTGTTGAGGAGGCTTCTTGGGAGCGCGAGGCTGAGATTCGAGAGCGTTATCCCCAACTCTTTGATGACTGATCATGTGTTGTATTTTGTACGCTATCTCTGATTTTATATGATGATGTTATATTTCTTCTCCCTCATGAGTTATATTTAGTTGTGATGATTGTGTAAATTTTGAGGACGGAATTTTTATTAGGAGGGGAGAGCTGTAAGACCCGTATCTTAGACCGTACCATTCCGTAGACTTCCGCGGTCATCCCGGTCAAATTCCGGCAACCTTCGACCTTTAACCGATATTTGCGCATGACCCTGATTCACATGCTGCCAATCCGAATCGATTTAACCTAAGACTAGTACCTTAGCGACCGCGCCGTCGCTGCGGTTCCGATGTCGCGACTCGCGCGCTGAGGCGATACTTTGACTAGGAGATGTGGGCCAGCGTTCGGTGCGAGAAAAATGCCGCGTGTACGAATTCCGAAAGAATCTCTACAAAAGGTCACATCAATCAATTAACAATCAAACCCATCAATCCATCACCTCTTACCCTTCCCCAAGCAACCCCAAAGTAAAAAAGGCTCTTACACACCCATGCTTTCTTACACCATTTGCCACAAAAGTCAAAAAGGTCTCTTACAAACCCATCACCACCACATCCATCACCCATCACTCTCTCTCTCCCTTTACAAACACCCACTCTCTCTCTCTCTCTCTCATTTTTCAAAGACATTCCAAGCTACCCAAGAATCCCATACGTCCAACCTCTCCAACTCTCCCAAGCAACAAATGTGGCCCACCTTTCCTACCCTTTCATCTCCCATCTCAACCATCCAAACCTCATCTCCTCCATTGGAATCGAAGCTAAGGAGCTAAGGAAGCCTAGAGTGCAAGTAGGAAGCGGTGGGTGATCTTAGATTTTGTTTTTCCTTCATTTTATTGATTTAAGGGTCCATATATGTGGGACCCACCTTGATGTATGTTGTATGCAAGAGGGGCCCATAGTGGTGGGGCCCCTCCGTATTTGCCGATCTCTCTCTCCCGCTTTGATCATGGTCCACCTAGGATGTATGTATTTCATCCATTCCACATACCGATGGACCCCATCCATGTGGGACACACCGTGGTGTTTATGTATCATCCCAACCATCCATTGGGGGCCCACCTTAAGGTGGCTAATAGTGGGGGTGGTCACCAATGAAGTGTGATCTGACGTGGGCCCACCTAGCCCCATAACTCAATTGGCTAACCGAGTGAAAGATACCTCGTTTGAACGTTGGAGGTCTTGGTATCGTCCCTGTGAAGGTGGCTAATATTAGTATAGCCCCATAACTCAATTTGATGACTGATCATGTGTTGTATTTTGTACGCTATCTCTGATTTTATATGATGATGTTATATTTCTTCTCCCTCATGAGTTATATTTAGTTGTGATGATTGTGTAAATTTTGAGGACGAAAATTTTATTAGGAGGGGAGAGTTGTAAGACCCTTATCCTAGACCGTACCGTTCCGTAGACTTCCGCGGTCATCCCGGTCAAATTCCGGCAACCTTCGACCCTTAACCGACATTTGCGCGCGACCCTGATTCACATGTGGCCAATCCGAATCGATTCAACCTAAGACTAGTACCTTAGCGACCGCGCTGTCGCCGCGGTTCCGATGTCGTGACTCGTGCGCGAAGGCGATACTCTGACCAGGAGATGTGGGCCAGTGTTCGGTGCGAGGAAAATGCCGCGTGTACGAATTTCGAGAGAATCTCTACAAAAGGTCACATCAATCAATCAACAATCAATCCCATCAATCCATCACCTTGATGTGTACAGGGTGTGGACCATCAGCGCACAGCGGGTCTTTGGCTTTTGGGGTGGGTCACGTGTACAGGTCCCACCTTGATGTGTACAGGAAATCCACACTATTCATCCTTTTTCCCAACTCATTTTAGGCGTTGAGCCAAAAAATGAGGCTAATCTGATAATTAGGCGGGCCATACCATAGAAAACTATGTTTCATACCGTTTAAGGCTATTAGGACCCACCTTTCTGTTTCTACATGCTAAAAATGCCGAATATTAGACTTGTTTAGTGTATTTCAAGCCCTAGAATCTATTGGACGAAGTGGATTCTCAGGTAGCGGGCCCCACATGTGATTTTCGCAGGAAAAACAAAAAAAAAAGAAGAAGAAAGGAAGTAGCAGCGCTGCTGCTGTCAGAAGGCAGCAGGTGTTGCCTGCGGTCTGGCGGGCGGACAAGCAGCAGCCACCCACGGCTCCAGCCGTGGGCCCCACCATAATGTATATTTGTCATCCAAACCGACCATGAGGTGGGACCTTCCCTGAAGTAGGCCCCCTCCAAATATCAGGCCGATCCAACGCTCAGGCGGCCCACATCATCGGAAATGGTGTTGATTAAAGGCCTGCCATTGAAACTCTTTTTTTTGGGGCCACAGAAGTTTCGGATCAAGCTGAAATTTGTTTTTACCCTTCATCTAGGTCTGCGTGACCTTATGAACAGGTTGGATGGGAAGTAAACATTATGGTGGGCCCCACGTGGAGCCCACATGATTTATGTGTTTTATCTCCACCGTCCGCCTGGACGGTGAGCCCACAATGATGCATTTGTTTATCCCCACCGTCCCCTGGACGGTGGGTGTGTGCCCGTGCATGCATGTGCGTGCGTGTGTGTACGTGTGGGGTTGTGCATGTGTGTGTGTGTGTGTGTGTGTATTATATTATTGTATATATATAAATATATTATATTATATTGTATAATATACCTGATGGTGGGCTTTCATGGGCCTCACCATGATGCATGGGTTCATCCAATCCGTCCAACCACCTTAGAAGCTCATTATGAGCTAAAGAATGAGTCAGATCTATTGTTTCAAGTGGACCCCACTGTGATATAAGTATGAGGCCCATCTCAGTTTATTTGTGGCCCATCCGTTGAGGCCCACCTTGATATGCATGAGGCCCATATGATTAGGCCCATCTTGATGTAGTTAAGGCCCAACCATTGAAGCTCAACTGATATACTTAAGGCCCATGTTATACGACCCATTTGTTGTACCTAAGGCCCATAGGTCGAGGCCCAATTGGATGTACACAAATCCATTAAGATGTATGACCCTACCATGGCTTGTGTAATGGCGTTATGACAGCCGTGCCTTGCGAGCAATGTTGGTTTGACGTCCACATTGTAGAATAATGTTGGTTAAATGTCCGCATTATGATTCTCCCTAGGGCCCATTGTTAGGCTCATACTTGTAGGCCGTCTAGGCTCATCTTCGTTATGAACAACATCTATCCCACATAACATGTTTAGTATAGTTCCATGATTCATAATCATACGCATCATATGTGTGCTTGATATGAGAAGTGACTGATCATAGCATATGCCTTCAGACAGATTGTTTAGGGGCTCCCGGTTAGGCGGTGTTGCCCCACATGAGCGCACGATACGCGCAAGATTGCTGCATGACTGGATAGCATGATTCATGTATTTCGTATTGTGTGACATGGTTACCGTATGCCCTAGCGACATCAAGGCCATAGCCACCATAGGCATATCGTGGTTGACAGTATTGGATACTGGAAATCTTATTTTACATGGGGTGCTATAGATATCCTTGGGTGAAAGTCCCTAAACCCTTATGGTACCAAGAGTTGCTCCAACGTCTAGACCGAGTGGGTGCATGAGCGGCGAGTGCCGATTACTAGGAGGCTGCGCTTTCCACTGTGTCGTGGTTGGTTGGAAGGGGGTGCGGCCTTACCCGCCCGAGAGGAGGGGCAAAACTAGGCTGAGTCTAACCAGCTCGAGGAATGGGTCCACTATCGACGAGCCGAGCCCGATATTGGCAGGCAGGTAGTGAGGTCTCTTCCGCTTACCTTATTGCGCGCAATGGGACGACAATCTGGTTTAGAGTGTACTAGACCCCGGTGATATTCCAAATTCGAGCTGTATTGATATGTGTACTTAGATGAGGATTCGTACGCTTGAGTTGCATCTCGCATCGCATGGCCTTGGTATGGCCGACATCATTCATGCCTTGCATCGTATAGCCTTGGTACGGCTAGTGGTATTCATAGATTCATCAGCATGTTCCACATTACTCTAATACGACATATCTGCATTACTACCTTGCGCATACACTTTCACCACCCTCTAAGCTTTCTATAAGCTTATGCATGACCGTTGCTTGCAGGTGACGTTGGGACGCAGCAGCGCTGAGGCAGGAGCGCAGAACAAATCATTGTGGAGTTTTTTTGTCCATTATCATTGTATTTCCCTTTATGCTCATTTTACTTGTAAAGTTTTTTATCATAGTGGAAATGTGATAGAGTTTTTGGTTGTTGTTTGTGGGTTATGCCTTTGGTTATGCTTATTACGAATTAAACTGATGTTGAAGATCCTCCTTTTAACATCCCAGGACGGAACCTGGCATGTGGGCGCTAGGAGCCGAGAATGGGGTTCTACGGAGGCTGTCGGCGCCGGATTCGGTGATCAAAAATTTTGTGAGCCCGGTTTCCGAATTTGGGGCGTGACAATGGACAAGGTCCGATGTGATGTGTTTATGGCCCATATGATGAGGCCCATTGAGATGTATTTGAGGGGCAGGCAATGGAGCCCATTGTGATGTATATTAGGCCCATGAGACAGGCCCATCGTAATGTGTATTAAGCTCTTGAGTGAGGCTCATGGTATTGTATATTAGGCCCTTGTGTGAGGCCATAGGTCCGCTATATGTTAGGCTCTATGTGGGTCATTCTTTGGGGGCAATGTTGGTTAAATGTCCACATTGTCGAGGTCGATTGTCGATGGCGGTTATTGATACCGATTACGAGTATGTGACAACATAGCATCATGATACATGCCCACACGCGTCATCTGCATGTTTGTTATGAGATGTGGTTGATCATTGCATATATCATTGGGTAGGTTGTTATGAGATTCCCTGATAGGCAGAGGTTATCTCACATGAGCGCATGGTATACGCGGGATTGATGCATGACTAGATTGTATGACTTATGCACCTTGCATTGTGTGTTGTGATACTGTACGCCCTAACAACATCAGGGCCGTAGCCTCCACAGACATATCGTGGATGGCCAGATGGGACACCAAAAATCTGTTATTAGCATCGGGCTGCTATAGATGGCCCTGGGTGAAAATCCCTAAACCCTCTTAGTACCAAAGGACACCTCAATGTCGAGACTGAGTGGATACATGAGCGCCCAAGTGCCGAATACCAGGAAGCCGCGTCTCCTACTGTGTCATGGTCGATTGGGAGGGGGTGGGCCTTACCCGCCCGAGGGTAGGGGGAATAGCTATGCTGAGTTTGACCAGCTCGTGAATGAGTCTGCTATCGACGTGCCGGGTAGATATTGGTTGACTACTGGCCAGGAGGATAGTGAGGTCTCTTCCACTTGCATGGTCACGCGTCAGTGGGCGGCGATTGCATGTAGAGTGTACTAGACCTCGGTGATGATCCCATATATGTAGAGTACTGATTTGTGGAGCAGGAATTGCATACTTAACATTATATTTATTCATTCATTCATTCACTATCCACTTGGGCTGGTGGTGCATAGCTAATCGTTATGTGTACTTTCGCAATGGCCAGGATTTCGGTTGGGGGGCGCGACTAACCTAAGATCAGGAGCTTATCACATTGAGTCTATATATCCAAATTTAGGTATGGGACTGGTTTGGATAGAAGTCTTTTGTGATAGGCCCTATATCCTGCGATACCATGTACTATCATCCCGAATTCACACTGCAGCTTGGTCATTTCATTCGCACCACATATTTCATATTGCATTACATCCTCGGCATATGGCATTCTGGGTTGCTATATTTCTGCATTTATATGACCTAGATGAGGTTGATAGTATTTGTAGCTCTTCCGAATTGCATGTTGTATTGCATCCTCGATATCTGATATCTGGTTCATTATGTTTCCGCACTACATAACTGATTTACACTACTTTCTCAGTATCTGACATTGGCTTGCTATGTCTTTTCATCGCATATCCTGGATGAGGTTGATGATATCTTTATGGATTTGTCAGTATTTCTGCTTACTCTGATATCGTATGATTCATGATCTTACCAGTATTTTCGATATTGTATGATTATGGCATTATATTGAATACTTGGTACTTACCTTGTGCACTCACTTACACAACTCTCTAAGCTTTTTATAAGCTTATGCACGATAGATGCGTGCAGGTGATGTTAGGTTGCAACAGCGTGGAACTTGGAGCATGTAGCTGACTTATGGAGCTTTGATTTTGACATGTATTTCCCTTTCAACATTGTACTCAAATGTTTATATTAGTGGACATGTGATGATATGTTGCCTTTGTGATTTGGGTAAACTTGTGGTTATGCTTCTTATGAGATAAATGTACGTTGGAAAATCCTCCTTGTAGGATCCCAGGATCGGAACCTGGCATATGGGCGTTGGGAGCTGAGAATGGGGTACTACGGAGGCTGTTGGCACCAGATTCGGTGATAGGGATTCCTGTGAATCCGATTTTCGGGTTTGGGGCATGACATGTGGTGCGTTTAAATCCCATTGTTGTGGTCAAGTGGGAAGAGGTTTTACCAACCTAGCATGTTGAGATTGTGAAATGGGTTCAGGTTGATCCCCTGTCATGTTAGGATTGTAGTAGGGTTCCCTGTCGATTGCTGGGTGGAGTGGTTTATTTGCCATGGTGAGTTTGACCCCACCATTGAGGTGGGTATACAAGGCTATACACCATGGTACATTTTCCCTAGTACTTTTTAAGGTATAACAGTAATGGGATGTGTTGGATATTTGACCTTGGAGGCATGACATACATGATTGCATGCATATGGGTATCATTGTGCACTTGGATATTAGTAAGTTGCATAGTATGTCATAAAAATACTTCACACACAAGAGATGTACTCACTGGGCATTTTGAAGCTCATGTATTTTTTTATTATATTTTTTTTAGGTCAAGGCATATAGCATGAGTAGCATGAATTTTGTGACGCATTTGATGTTCTACTCTTTTAATTTTTGTGATGTATCTATGTAGTTAGAACTCATGTATTCATTGTACCTATAAATACTTCGTATTAGAATAAAGTTTTAGGTTGCTCTCCCATCCTTTTCGTAGTGTTAGATGTCATAGTCGAGGGAAACACTACTAACCATACAAGAAAATTCACTCAAAATTTTCTAGTCACATCCCAAGACTGGAGTCAAGTGCATTGACTTTATTTTCGGAGTTTGACAAGATGGTACAAAAGTAGTATATATTAGATAAAAAGAATCAAGATACACCATAGAATACAAGAACAATGGTTCAAAAATTTGAAAACATGCATGACTTGACTCTGTCTAATTGGGTTGGGTTAATTCAAAGACTCGACTAAGTCTTTACTTGAATCGAGTTGGTATTTTAATAATTGATTTAAAGTATATAGTATTTTTAATTTTTTTTTATAAGTAAATAAAATAGCTAGAACAAACGCATTTGTCTAATGGTTAGTTGTTAATGTTCCAGAAGAGTTTGATTATTCCAATGCTGTCACATTTATCATTTTTTAATAAAAAAAGATTGATTGTGACTCAGTAAAGTCACATAGAGTCTTGTGGAGTTAATGAGTTTTAAAACTATGTTTTCTATCCCTCAATAACTATAAAATGATCAAGTTATTGTATAGACTTGAACATAAAGCTAGACACGAACCGAGCTAACTTGGTTAATTCGCTCGACTCGGCTTGGTAAGCTTGACTTAGCTTGGCTCGAAAGCTGGGTTCGAGTCAAGCCGAGCTCGACTCAACTCAGCTTGAAGCTCGGTCCGAGTTCAACTCAATTTATGTTCCTTATATATATATATATATATATATACAAAATCAAAAAATTAATTTGAATAATAATTTTTCCTATTATGCAATAGGGCTTATGATTTTAATGGCTTGGATTGATGAACATATGATAATCATACAATAGCTATGTCCAAAGTTTGACTGCATCCACACCGTTGATGTAGTATGCCCCAAAAATCTAATTGATAGGATGATTCTATACTTTGTATTTGTGGCCTTCAAACGGACGATAAAGAAGAGAGATACAGCTATGTTCATATTAATTTGGTTTACAGATTGCTAGGATTGATGGCTAAGATGAGAAACATTTGGTAGCAAGGTACATACCTTGCAGACGAAACTAATTGTTGGCCCTAGTGGTTCCGGTTGAAAGGGTTGTGATTCAATGAGGGTCCCTCACGTGAGAGGGTGTTAGACATCAAAGTGGATAATGTACGTGTGAGAGATCTAGGCCATTCATCTAATGGAACAAAGATAATGTTGGTCTACTGATAAACCAAGTAAAAAAGTAGCTCGAACTAGGCCTGAGCTAGCTCGAGCTACTGACCGAACTGAGCTAAGAAGAATTCGAGCCAATGTAAGTTGTTGGCCAAATCGAGACGAGTTGTGCCAAGCTCTGCTTGATTCGACTCTACGTCTAGCTCTACTTAAACTTGCAAATAATGGCATGAAAGTTCGATAAAGTGGTCATTTCATATGGCTTTAAATTAATGAATCCAATAAACATGTGTATTTAATTTTTTTGTATGAAAAAGTAATAATATATCTATATATAATTAATATGTTAATTTTTGACACATGTTTAGAAGCAATAAATAATACTAAAATATTATTATTATTTAGTTTTGAAGTCGATGTGATTTTAAGTATCAAGCTAATGAGGAATAAGAATAGCATAATTCTATCTCAATCTCATTATATTGAAGAAAATACATAAAAAGTTTAATTATTATGCTAAAAATTTGATTTCTACTCTTATGTTTTATTCTAACATCAAATTAATGTAAATAAAAGTCGTAAATTAATGCTAATTTAAACATATAATTGCTCACTAAAACTAATATGCAATTAAACTTAGTAAGACAATATAACACCAAGGCATCCAAACCAATAGTAGGTCCAATCACATATACTGCAAATCATATTCCTATGAAGCAACTAGTTTATAAACATGATAGTGTGCATGTGTGTGTGGGATTTGCTGCCTATCAACTCCTAACATTCATTTAATCATGCATACATATAATTAAACATTCACTCATATAAGCATAATTAAAAAAGTGCTTAAAGACAGTCTCAAACACAAGCATGTATAATGGTTCAGTTCCTTACTCTACTTCCAGCGGATGCGATCAACCCATGAGTGTACCGGATTTCACTATCGGAGGTTTTAAATCAGGTTTACCTCTAACCTATATAATCCCACACAAGGACCGACTCCCTCGGAGACTTACATGGTTTTCCATATGCTCGTCATGAACCCCAGTCCTAATCTAATAATCTACATTTATTCTCATCAGAGACTCCCTCGCAACACGTATACACCCGTGTCCGATGGCTTACACAATGACTCGCATTTATGTTCTACACAAGAACCAAAGTCTTACACAAGAACATAATTGAGTTTGACAATTCAAACTCTCTACACTTAATCCTACACAAGGAGGGAGTGCATATGAACTTATATAAATGACAACTTGTCAGATTGATCTCCTTTTGTAGTGCCTTCTCGGGTTGCTTGATCAATGCTCCCCTGTGCTTCAATCAACTCTCCTTACTTCCCAGGTTGTGATGTTAAGGCGTTGACAATGCTTCAGCTCCAAGAGATCAACCACCTTGCATGTGATGCTCCTTTTGATTACCAATGTGATGGGAGGTTGGTGAATTATCCTAAGAAAGGTTGAGCCTAATCTTTAGAAAATGGTGGAGTTCAAGCACATCTACAATATAGAGGTTGGAATCCTCATTAGAGTGTTAATATCAAAGAAGATGACTTAGAATTCATTGGTTTAGAAGCTTAGGATGGTGGATATGATCATGGAATCACCTTTGCTTCTATTGCACAAAAAACCTATGCAAATGCCCAAGGCCTGTATGCCCTATGTATAGAAATCAAGTTCCAACGGTAAAAAAATGGGTAGAAAATGGCTGGTTTGATCGATCAAACTCCCCTTCTATGGGATCGAAGGTTGGCTTGATGGCATTAAGAAATTTAAGAAATTTGTCAATTTGTTCCTAGACATTTTTGGGTACATTCGATTAATCGAGCCCGATCAATCGAGACCAATCAAGGATCACTCGATGGGTTCAATGATCACTCGATGTGATTGAATATCACACAAAAATTGCTATTTTAGACATATTTTTACACAACAACTTTGCACCTCTTTTAGCCTTACTAATCATGTTTCAATTAGGCTTTTAAGGCTAATGGATGATCAACGAGATTTATCTATTAAGTCATGATCATCTAGAGGTTCAAGAGGTTATTTTGGGTCAAGAGTTAGGGTCGCCATGGCATCTCATTTATCCGTTCTTTACTCCTTGATACTCATGTCCACTCGTGTCTTTGGTTTTTAAATTTCAAGGGCTCAACCGACTACATGACACACAGACTCACATAATTGACAAACAAGATGCACAAATCAGTATACTAACAATTGTCCACATGAAAATAGACATCTAAATATGAATATTATTTAAAGTCACACATATTTCCTATTGCATAAATTACCCATTTATTACTATTTTGACATGAAAGCCCACTTGCCTGGTTGGGCATTGCAGCTAACCAAGACCAATTCTATTAATATAAATGGCGTCGTTAAAACACTTATTGATGCTACTTTGCTAATGTTTTTGCTCGAATGCAAAGTAGACTCTCACATGCTCACATATGGCCACTTCAGGCCTGGCCCACTTGCAAGATCACCAAAACTACCACTAAAGGCGATGCTAATAAACATACACAACGTCATTTATATCACAACTGATGCGAGGCATAAATACAATGGGTTCACTGTTCCTTCCATGTGGGGCCCAATTTTACTAGCTACCACATGGACAATTAGTAGCAATCCATATCATCGTTTCTCATATGTACTTGATATGCCATCCAAACCATTCACCAATGGGCTTTGCAATAGCGAATCATGGGCTCAAGTCATCCTATCATTAGCAGACAACGTGAGTGGGCCCCTGCATGAGCATACACTTCACTCAGGCTTGATAGTGAGGAGAAGTTTATATGCAAGCGAAACACATACACGCACACAACAAATAGGTGGGCCTAAGCCCATTCCGAGCCTAACACTTGTGTAGTCTATGTGCAGCTTCAAATGACAGTCCATTGGCTACTGAGTTGGGTCGAAGGCCATAACAGATGCTTGAAATGCAATTTTAGACCTTACAATCTAGCCCAAAATGACAAAGCCCATTAAAAAGCCTTAACAGTCCTGGATTTCTATATTTTATAAGGAGACTGGTTTGACTGTTCTAGAAAGTCACTTCTAACTTAATTAAAACATGAAGTCACATCCCCACACACATGACGGTCTAGCTAACATGCCATGTCAAAATTCATGCTTGCCTCTTGTATTGCTTTTGATAATGACAATTATTCCAATAGTAAAAAATTGATGGGATCTCACTGGCAACCATATCCTAGTCAACCCAACTAATGGCATGTTTATTTCACATGTCAGCACCAAATCACAGATAGTTGAAGCATGACTTGCACCCTTATGCACTAACAAGTCAAACATCTGGCTAGACATTGGTTCATATCAAGTAGCATAATGACTCTGGTGGGTCCAAACTATTCGCCAAAGGACAACCATCCTACCTACTTCACATGCCCTATCATGGTGTATTTCATGAAACGCCAGGATCAAAACAAATCTGGTCAGAAGGGTCGATCTAGGACAAACACAGACTAACATCACTATAATTTTCATGGCCGTAACTTTATGACCGATTATTGGAATAGTGCACGTCCTTGGAAAGCCATGGATGAGCCCTACACAGTATCCAATCAACTGAGGAAGTTCATGGCTCCTGAACAGTTTCACAAAAAATCAATAATTTTAGTAGTCAAATTTTAATATGAAATCATAATTAATTATTGTTTATAAGTTACAATTTTTTTATTTTGTTAGTTTTAAATGTCTAGATATAACTGATATGATTATTTAACAGTACTTTATGAGTTTAGGTATGTTTGTATGTATTTTACTATTTTTAATAAATTATTTTGGAGAGTTTTCTTTTTTAATTAAGTTGAGAGTCTTGCTTATTGTAGAAACCCCACACCAAAACGAGATTAAACTATTCTTCAACTTCAATTAAAATTTAATAAAGAATATTTATATGGCTCCAAGCTCATCGTACGACTATACAAGTTGGAGAGGGTATGACTTAGGTAGGCCTCGGAAGCAACCGACGCACTGGATTGACAGATTGAAGAGCCTGCCAATCCATTTCCACCCAAAATTGTCAGGGTCTCCAGAACACTCAAATGTACATTATTTTGATAAAGTCAACCCAATTACCTCTAAAAGCTCTAAAAAGCCTAAGGAGATAGCTATAGAAGACCCTCAGGATTGCTAGTACATTGATTTTTGCACCCTATTTGTTAATCACGTGAGTCATTATGTCAACTAGTTGGTTGAGCCTTTGGAAAGTGAAGACCAAAGACACAAGCGAAGACAGATCATCAAGGAGCAAAGAATAGGTAAAACGGGTGCCTTGATGATCCTAACCCTTCACTCAAAACAACCCATATAATTTTAAATGATCTTAACCTAGTAGGAATACCTAATTGATCATCCCTTAACCTTAGGAGATTAAAAAAAACATGATAAACAAGGCTAGAAGAGGTTCGGAGCTGTTGTGTAAAAGATTGCCCAAAACAATAGTTTTCGATTGATGTTCGATGTCATCGAGTTGCCATCGAATAGACTTCGATGACATTGAAGGTCTGTCCAATGACATTTAAAAGAGTTAGAAATGTCTAGCAACTAACTGAATTTTTCTTTGATTTTCTCGATGGCATCAAGGTCACTTCAATGACATCGAAGACTCGTTTTACAGAAGATTCATTAAGGACTTTAGTCATCTCTTTCGTCCTTTATGCAATCTCCTTCAAAAGGATATTACCTTCGAGTGGAACAAAGAATGTCAGAGAGGTTTCTCTAAGCTTAAGGCTATGCTAACTACAGTTCCCATCATGCTACCACCTGATTGGAACATTCCTTTTAAGATCATATGCGATGCAAGAGATTATGCTATATATTGGGGCAGTGTTGGGCCAGAGAAAGGAGAAGAAGCCTTACGTGATTTATTATGCGAGTAGAACTCTAAATTCTGCCTAAGTGAACTAATTTACTATGGAGAAAGAACTCTTAGCCATAGTGTTCGCTTTAGACAAATTTAGATCGTATTTAATTGGATCCAAGATCATTATCTATATCGATCATGCAACACTTAAATACCTTCTTTCTAAGAAGGATGCCAAGCCTCATTTGATAAGATGGATCCTCCTACTCCAAGAGTTCAATATTAAACTACACGATAAAAAGAGAGTAGAGAATGTAGTGACTGACCATCTCTCTAGACTTGTCATAATCAATTCCCTTGAGCCGACACCTATAAACGACATGTTCCCTGATGAACAATTATTTAAACTTTCCCAACTACCATGGTTCACTGATATCACAAATTATCTTGCTACGAGTTTCACACCAACATATTGTGTAAGATAAGAAGAAATTCTATGCCAAGGTACGTAACTTTATCAGGGACAACCCATATCTATTTAAATATTGCCTAAATTAAATCCTAATGAGATGTGTGCCCAACAACGAACATTAAAGCGTAATCTCCTTTTGTCACTCTCAGGCCTGTAGTGGTCACTTTTCTACTAAAAAAACCATGGCCGAAATTTTGCAGTGCGGTTTTTATTAGCCCACCATCTTTAGAGATACTCATGAGTTTTGCAAAGCTTGTGAGCATTGTAAAAAATTGGAAGGATTCTCCCGTCGAAACATGATGCCACTGAACCCCATTCTGATTATAGAAGCATTCGATTGCTGGGGCATTAACTTCATGGGACTATTCCCCAAATCATTTGAAAATATTTACATTTTGCTAGCAGTGGACTATGTTACCAAGTGGGTCGCGGTGATCCCATGCCGGAACAATGATCATCAAATAGTCATTTGATTCTTAAAAGAAAATATTTTGTCCTGGTTCAGAACACCTCAAGCCATCATCAGTGATGGAGGGTCACACTTTTGCAACCAGACATTAATGAAGAAATATGACATCTCACACAAAGTAAGCACCCCCTATCACTAGTAGACAAGCAGTCAAGCTGAAATTTCCAACAGGGAAATCAAACAAATTTTGGAAAAAATGATTAACCCCAATCGAAAGGATTGATCTATCAGATTGACCGATGCTTTATGTGCTTACTGTACAACTTTCAAGACCCTCATTGGAATGTCTCCCTTTAGACTTGTCTATGAAAAGGTTTGCCACTTACCTGTGGAGTTGGAGCATAAAGCCTAATGGACAATTAAAATTTTAAACTTTAATTTAGACAACGCTAGCTTGTTGCGTAAACTTCAACTGAAGGAACTCGAAGAGATCCGGAATGAAGGTGTTTCATGACCGGAACATCCTTCGGAAATCATTCATGCCAAGTCATAAGGTCCTTTTGTATAATTATAGATTACACCTTTTTCTGGGTAAGATTCGATCTTGTTGGACCAGCCCCTTCATCGTTAAAATTGTTTATCCTAATGGGGTTGTTGAAATTGAAAATCCAATGAATAACAACATTTTCAAAGTAAATGGTCATCGATTAAATCCATTCGTTAAGAAATTTTATTCAGAGGATACGTCTATTCATTTGATTGATCCTGTGTACTAGGATTGACCTCCTAGTCTGATGGAGGTTTAGTTAGGTTTATTTCTTTCATAGGATTTAGAATAGTTGTTTTAGTTTGTTTAGTTTCCGTGCTAACTCCTTTTACATGTTGAGAACTTTAGAAATGCCTCAATTCTACTTCTTCTAGTATGATCTTCCTATCACTCTTCTTTTATTTTCGTTGTCTCATATGCATTGATTATTACATTTTTTTTTTATATTGAGGACAGTGTAGAATTTAAGTTGGGGATGCAAGATTAGATAGACTAATCCGTGTTTTCCTAGTTTTGATATAAAATCTTTGAAATTTTTTCAATTTTCAATTTCAAAAACTTGTTTAAAAAGAGAAAATCTGGGTAATTGAACATATTCCAAGTACTACGATAAGATATAGAGCTGACTTTTTGAATTTTTTAGAGTTTTATTAACTGAGTAAACTATTAGCTAAGTTCTCTCAATGATTTAATTAATAGAAAGTTTAAACATCAATTAAATCTAAGTCGCAATTCACACTCAACTTGTTTTTTTGTGAATAATACTAGAATTTCTAATCTTGACATGTACATCACTGAAAAGTATTAGGAACCAAGTTTGGAGATCCTTATCCACCTTAAAAATAATGAAAACGAAGAAAACAACCAGCTAGAAAATAGTTAGATTGACAAAAAGGTCATATATATGTATGTTTCAATGAAATTTCAATGAAAAAGAATGAAAAGACTGAAAATAATGTGAAAAAAGGGCCATTGATATAAAATCCGAAAGCTGAGAAAAAGAAGAGAAAATGGGATAAGTTCGGAATCAGTGCTTGTGTTGATCTATCAACCTTAAAGTGATGAGCATGGCTGACATTATGAAACGATAGTTATCTTCTATGGAAAGTGAGTTAGGATTCAGTAAGCACATTAGAAACTTGATGTTTCAACCCATTATATTAATTAATTGATGTAGGAAGACTTAATTCAATTGTTTACCCATGATATTCAACGATAGATTTTCAAATTATTACTCTTTCATCTTTGATTGCACAAAAGTTTGTTTTCAGAAGGAGGTTTGAAAATTGAGAAAATTGAGAATTTGAAAGTTTGTTAGGACTAACAAAATGCTGGTTGGGCAGTGTGTTGAGTGTCAAATATTGCATATTTCTCATGGTTTATACCTTGATTTTATGAACATTATATCACTTAATCGATATATTTATGCATGTTTATCTTGCGGGGTGATTTCGAGAGCTTAAGGAAAAAGGATGCTAAAAGCTTAATTTCGATGCTCAGGAATTACCAAGGCAAGGATGGATCTTTGGAGACCAAGATTGAAGATTTCAAGAGTCCAAGATCCAAGACAATCAAGTCAAGAAGGAAGAAAATCGAGTTTGCAAAGTGCAGAATTTAGAAGTTGCTAAACTTGACTGTCGATGACATAAAACATACTTCGATGACATTGAAGTAAGTGTTCGATGCCGTCGAAGGAGGATCGATCATATCGAGATTTTAGAGAAAAATCAAGTTTGATTGCTAGACTGTTGGGTGTAATTTTCGATTCCATCGAAGACCCTTTGATTCCATTGATGACAGGGTTTAATGACCTCGAGATTTTCAAGCTAAACTCACTGGACTGTTCTGGGTGATTTACGATGACATCGAAGACTCCTTCAATGACATTGAAGCTAAGTTGATGATATCGAAGGTTAGGCGATGACATCGACAACTTACGTAGTGCGAAAAGGCACACCGTTTCCAATTCGAATTAAACTTGGACTCGCACCTTCGATGACATCAAAGGTTACACAGTGCATAAATTTGAGGCGGTTTTCAAAGTCCGTCGAACCAAGCTTATTTAAAGGGGTTTTCTGAGGCATTATAAGCAAGAAGTAGGGTTAGAGGACTAGAGCCAAGGGTATAACATCTTCCAAGGAGTTCTTTCTTCATCTCTAGTTAGTTTCTCTACAGTTTATTCTATTTCATATTTTCTAACATCACTAACATCGTTTGCTTGCTTTTATTTGTAGGATCTTCAAGTCCAGTTTTTCCCTACCGATAACATCCTTCCTCACTCCCTCTACTTGCTTCCTTAATTGATCTTAACCATTAAAATCCCCAATGAAATGAGTGCAGATCGGACTTCTTTAAAAATCTAAAAAAAAAAGGTCAAAGAAAACCCGTCCGATGACGCCTTCTTATGAGATCGAGTGGATGTTTTTAAAATAAAAGGCTTGGAAAATCTTTCAGAAATATTTTGTAATAAAAGGCCTAAAACTAATGTTCACAAAACGGTTATATGGTTCTTAAAAGAAAATACTTTATTGAGAATTAGAACACCGAGATCCATAATCAGCAATATAGTTTTACACTTCTATAATAAGCCATTTGAGAACTTAATGAAGAAATATGGCTTTACACACAAAGTGGCTACACCCTATCATCCATAGACAAGTGGTCAAGCTAAAGCTTCCAATAGGGAGATCAAACAAAATTTAGAGAAAATTGTGAATCCAAAACATAGGGATTGGTCTTTGAGACTAATCGACGCATTGTGGGCTAATAAAACTGCATTCAAAACCCCTATTAGAATTTCTCCCTATAAACTTGTCTTTAGGAAAGCTTGTCACTTACCAGTGGAATTGGAACATAAGGCATACTGGGCCATAAAGAAGTTCATTTTTGATATTGACAAGGCTAGCACGCTACGTAAACTCCAGCTTGTGGAGTTATAAGAAATTAGGAAATACACATATAATAATGCAAGAATATGCAAGGAGAGAATGTAGATGTTCCATGACAAGAACATTTTTTGAAAAAATTTAAGCCTAATAAGAAAGTCCTCCTATACAATTCTCGTCTCCACTTTTTTCCTGAAAAATTGTGATCTAGATGGATTGGTCCTTTCGTAATAAAGAACATTTATCCTTGTGGGGTTGTGGACATTGTGAATCCAAAAACAGTAATGCGTTTAAGGTAAATGGATAGAGATTGAAACCGTTTGTGAAAAAATATGCTTCAGAGGACATGTCTATACCTTTGGAAGATCCCGTGTACTAGGATTGATCTCCTAGTCTGACAGAGATCCTTTTCCTTGCTTTATTAGGATTTAGTTTTCTTTGGTAGAATAAAATCTTTTGTTCTTAGTTTTTAGTTGTTGAAGAACCAATCTTTGAAGTTCTCTCTCGTACATATTGCCCTTCATATACTTATTTTCACGTACTCATCTTTATTTTGTTACTCTCATGTTGTTTATATTGCATATATTTCATACATTTAAGACAATGTAAAATTTAGGTTAGGAGTGAGTTTTCCATTGGAAAAATCTTTCCATTTGTGCTGGATTATGAATTTTGAGCTAAATTTAGAAAATTTTTAAAAGAAGATTTCTGTAATTTTGGGTGTTTTCAGAAGATAATTCGAGTTAAAATACTAAGATACTTTGTGTTGAGGATTTTTAAGCCTAGATGCTAGTCACTTAATAAAATTTAAGATTACGTTTAGTTTGATAATTTTTAATTGAAAAGTTTGAACACTGATCGAGTCATGAATATAACATGTCACATCTAGCTTACACATTAGTGTTTAGTTGGATATTGAATTGTTGACTTGAAGATTATTGAGAATGTTAGGAACCAAGCATGTAGAATTTTTTCCATCATGTTCAAGTGAAGAAGAGAGAAAAATACCTAGTAAAAACAATAGTTGTCAAAAAGGGCTACCTATTGAATTTCCCATGAAAAGACTGTTTCGTATAGCAAAACAAAAGAAGAAGAATGTATGGAAAAAGAAAAATAATGAAAATTGAGAAATAAATTGAAAGCCGTAGATGAAAAGATCAAGAGTTGGAATAATGAAGTGCTAAACTGTAAGACAAGTTCCGGTTTAGGCTTTGGTTGATTTGATCATTCATTTGA
>JAJHSJ010000011.1:24813868-25043028 GCA_021015155.1 Magnolia officinalis | reverse complement strand
TTTAGTAGGAAAATCAAAACTCATGACTTAAAATACCATTCTGCAGTTACCAAAATCCAGCCCAAACAAGTTACGACGTTCATTGTTCCCCTTCAAATTCCACATTCATGCCATCAATGTTCCATGAATATCATTGAAGGGAATCTCATCAATGACAGCTATGCAAGTTACTGTTGATGGAGGAAGAATATCCAAAGTGTCAGTGGATGAGCTAAATCCAGGCTACAATCAGATAGTAATTATCGTTTCAAGAAACTAACTTCTTTATCTAAGGAAGCAGAGGCATGAAAAGTTATATATAAACAGTAACAGTTAGAACTGAGCTGAATTCCATTGCCAATGCCACATAGAACTATTTGCCAACATGCTAACTATTATAAAAGAATGCAAAGAAGAATGTACAAAGTGAAAATTGTAAAAAACAGTAGGGAACAGAAAAATGAGAAATCTTGATATGGAAGCAAGATATTCAAACACACCCTGGAACCTACATTTCATGAATAGTTTCTAACATCTTACATCAGAAAGTCATTCAGGCTGCTTTTTGGCTCATGAGCATTTCACAGGCATAGAAAAACAAATTTATGACTTTGGAATTTCTACTCTTTAGGCTCTTAGTAGGTTTATGTAAATTGTGAAATATGAAGAAAAATCTCTCTTGTGGCAACCAAATGTACTCTAAAACTAATAACCAGTCCGTAATAAACTGCAATTCAATCATTTAAACAAGGTTTTCCTGAATGTGGCAACCGATATCCACAACTTCACATGTATCTCAATTATTGCAGCTCAGACATTTCAATCAGACTTTGGTTCCATCCTTAAAAAAGACTACATATAGTGGTGGCAACAATGAAATGGGCAATCTTCTACAATCCTCGCTACTTCCTAAATGTTCATATTGACAATAAAGACTTGCCATAATAAATAGAGTTAGAACTATTTACAAGTCACAATTCTCAACTCATGTCAGAAAATTACCAAACTAGAATATTTCTGCCTTTTAACTACAGCACAAAGTGCATAATCCCACAGACATTGAATAGAAGATATAAAACAGAGATAGCCTGGAACTTTTTGAAGTGTCAAAGTCAATGATCACCCTTCAAATTGATGAAGGCGTTAATTAGATTGGTCCGTCAACATACTCGAAATTTAGAAGTTGGGACTATTGAAGAAAGCTTCCTTAACTATTCTTTTCTCTTAACTTGTCCCACAAAGAAGATACAATTACATACAGAAAAATCAGCAGCCAAATCTCTCTTTTCTTACCTCAAGGTGGTAGTCCAACTTCTGTGGGCCCCACCATGATGTACGTATTATATCCACACTGTCCATCCATTTGGAGAGATCATTTTAGAGCATGATCCAAAGAATGAGTTAGATCCAAACCTTGAGTGGACCCCACCACAGAAAACAGTGGGGAGAGTGATGCCCACCATTAAAAACTTCTAAGGGCCACAAAAGCTTTCGATCAAGCTGATATTTGTGTTTTCCTTCTTTCATGTCTGCGTTAACACATAAACACTTTTAATCATCCAATAAATGTTCACTATTTTGATAGTCAGACAATCAGATAGTGTAATTTTTGGTTCATGATATATCTAAACTGAGAACCATTATTTGAACAGTTTAATTTGACTTGTATGGCTTGCATGCAATTTATGTAATTTGTAAGTGCCTGCATATCATCCAAAGTTGGAGACACTCAATGTGGATGCTAAGGGCCTCTTTAATGCATGGGAATCTATGGATTAAAAAGAAGGAAAATTGTAATCATTAATGTTTCCTCCCCTAGTTAGACTACCAAACAAACATGCATAAAATTACCTGAAAGTGATTGTGCAGAAAAAGAAAAAGAGATCAGGAAAAAAAAAAAAAAAAGGAAGAACAAAGTTGTTGCTAGTTGAGTGTGTAGCATGGATAGGTTAAGAAGACCACTTGTAGAATTGTTTTTTTTTTTTTTTTTTTGTTCTGCAAGTTGTTGCTAGTTGAGTGTGTAGCCATACATGAACCAAAGGGGAAATCCTCAATAGTATACAGAAAAAAAAAAAAGGAAGAACCAAGTGACAACAGTATCCTCGGGCATATAAGAAAGGATGAGAAACAATAAACTAGAGGATTGAAACACTCTCAATGGGGTAAGTTTTAACTTACACAACAATAATTACAGGATTTACACTTCTGCAACAAATGAGAAGAGGCAACTGTTGTAGCAAAGAGGTGATGGGAAATCAAATTGTCAAATAACATTAAATTCTAGTTAAGTAGTGCATTCTAATTCAGTTTAGCATGGTATACCATAGCATGAATTGTTACCAGCATGGTATACCATCTAAAAAGTTCAGTCGAATACTTACCTTGAGCCTCACGACAACATCTACAGCTAGTTTAGCAAAATGCTCCTTGTCCTGGGAAAGTATTTTTGAATTTAAAGTGGTCATAGCTATCTTCATCAAGTCTGATTTAAACTTCTCTACATTACAACAATGGCAGTGTGCATTAGAGACATACCAGTCTGCACCATTTTTCAAGAGTGACCCACCCAAGGAGCTGCCCAGATAATAGACTGCAGTGCCACCTCCAATTTGACTGCAATGTAATACTATAGCAAATGGAAGTAAAAAAAGGAAAAAAAAAAAAGAAAGAAAGAAAGATTGGCCATCATCATCATCATCATGGTCTCATCCCAGCTATGCTAGAGTGGTACTGTTATGTGGCACCCACTTGATGTATGAAGGCCATCAACCCTATCTATCAGATGCATCACCACACATTACCTAAATCCACCTGATGCAACAGTCAAGTGGGCCACAACACAAGCGAACAATGTGAGAAGGGATGCCTACCCTTGATTTAAATAGGGCCACACCAAAAATATGAAATGGCTTGTTTTAAACGAAGTTGCAGCAACACCTACCAATAATAATAATAATAATTCCAAGTTACACATCAAACAAAGTTGGAAGGAGATACCAGCAATAAAAAAGAAAGTCCTAGTTTGTAGAAAGAGCATATCAAACAAAGTTCAAGGAGATCCCAGTAGTTGCTGTGAAGAATTCCATTGCAGCATGAGTTACCTGATTGTGAGGCCCGACATTCTTGTGGTGCCCACCTGAATGTGTGTGGATTGTACATCCCCTGTTCATATTGTCAAATATAGGGGCGAGACCCCTCCTTTTGATTTTTTTTTTTAAAAAAAGGTCTATTAAGAAGAGGACTAGATAGTTTTCACAAGCGGCTCAATGAGGAAATTCGACATGGAATTGACAAGGTAGGTAATAGATGAAATACCCCAACATTATTGTATTTCCAAAGCTTATAAACTCCATAATCAATTACCTGTAGCCAAAAACCTGCTCATGTCAACCAACAACTCTACACATCATTTTTTGAATAAGCATCCATGTAAAAATAAAAAGGAGATTGTCCAGGCCATGCCTGGATATTGCTAGTTACTAAAAACAAAATTGTAAGAAACCTACAGCTAAATGTGGCAAATTACTGTACCCAGACCCAAGGCCTTAGAGGTTTGCAATCCCCTCCATAGTCATCTCTACACGAATAGACATGCCAACCTGGCACATGCACAGGAGATCCAATCCAGTTTATCAAGTGAAACCATCATTAGATCATTGGACCAAAACAATTAGGCTGCCCAAGGGTGCCAACGCTAATCTTTAAAATAAAGTTTTTTTTTTAAAAAAACCACTTGCAATCAAGAGTCCATTTTTTGTACAGATTGACCACTTGATAGTTATTGTTTTAATGGCAGATCATCTGAACTAGGTTGGTTTAAGCCCAGATTTTGAACTAGCTGGAGGCTGTGACGAGCCCACTGACAACCCTGGGCTAACTGGGTTTTTTCTAACCTTGATGTAGAATTTCACCAGCCACATCTTATCCTCAATGTAGCAGTTGGGAGGCAGAGTCAATTCCTGAAGGGAGGAATGTTAGTGTATATGAAAACAACATGTGCTTGGTTAAGCATAAATTGTCTATTTGAAAGAAAAAAAGAAGGAAGAGAAAATGTACCCATTTAAATGGATGTTCATGGTTTAGATTCCATGTATATGGGAGATCCACGCCAAAGATCCCTGCAACCAATGAATAAATAGAGAGGCAAACAGTTCCTAAGCTAAGGAAGATCTCTGACTGCAATGGAATAGAATAAGCAAAAACCACTTGCAATCAAGAGTCCATTTTTTTGTACCAGTGAAACTAGATGGTAGAGATGCCAAATCACATGAAAACTACAATAAGCAAAAACTAATCGCTTGACTGCTACAACAGAGATAACTACCCTAAAAAGCAGATAATCCAGCAAGTGAAAAAGATATACACCCTTAATCTGCTCTAAGTGAACTACTAAAAAAGGGCCAATGACAAGGAAAAGACAAAAACCATTTGCCAATTCATAACAATAATATCCCAACGCTTCATCCAATGTAACTTGATTATCGTCATATACGGGCGTCTTTGGAATCCTTTAATGTCTGCTCATAAGCCTGATTTTTGTTGATCCAACACTTCTCGTATTGGAATTTGAAAAAGAATGTTTTTGCAGCCCACATTTTAAATTTTGAAGCCAAAGGAGTTGCATTTCTGCCCAAATCATTGTGATTTTGGCATAGAGCATCAAATTAATTATCGCTCGACTGCTTCAACAGAGATAACAAGTTTCAACTTTCAAGTCATACATGCATTTGTAGAGGTAATTAAGTCTAGATGCATATGCAACCAGCTGGGTCATACATGCATTTGTAGATGTAATATGCAACCGGCTGGGTCATACATGCATTTGTAGAGGTAATTAAGTCCTAAACATACTCTTAAATCAGGTATTAGATCATCATACCTTAGGCTCAATCTTTTCCGGTGTGATATTTTTGCGGCACTTACTTCCACCAGACGTTGAAGGCTGCAAGTATCCGAGATTAGCAGCAAGGATGAAGAATGGTACAGACCACATTATGGACCACCATGAAAAACACAATTCTAGCCAATGCATACGGCTAGAATATTGCGGTATTAATCCTTTTTTTTTTGCTTTTTTCTTTTTTCTTTTTTCTTTTTTTCCCTTGTTTTTCTTTCTTTCTTTCTTTCTTTTTTTTTTCAAAAAAAAAAAAATTAAGAAAGGGGACTGATTATATTAAAGTAGAAAATAGGAACAAAAAGTAGCAACCATGATTATTTGTTGCATGTTCGATGTTTCAGTTCAAAATTTCCATTTTAATTTTTGTAGCGTTGAGGGAATTGTTCAGGGCCAAACTAGGAAACTGCCCATGCTCCAATTTCTTACCCAGCAGATCATTCCTAATAGGCAAATGATCCCTAAATAAAAACTGACAGAAACCATTAGGTATAGAAGTAATTCCTAATAGAGATTTATGTAACCTAGAATGTTAAATACAAATCCCAAATAATGCCCAAACAAAGGTTTGACTCGATATTTATGGGAGTTTTATGCCAATTTAAACATAAGGCACAATACCAAATTGAAGAATAAATCAAGTATTGTACTGCTAAACAGATCAATACATTTTATTTTCAAAGAACTATCAATGCAAGAAATCTCTACTTGAACACAATGCCCAAACCTTTCAAAGTCTTATGCAACTTTCATCATTTTATTAAATCAAAGTCAAAAAAATAAACTACATAATGTTCAATTTGAAGAAGATGATCCACTCTTACATGACATCCACTCTGAGCAGTTGCTCCAGCTAATGTTGTGAAATGGGTCGAAAAAATTAAGATTTTCAGTGACCACATCCAAAAAAAAAAAAAAACAATCGACATACCCCAAAATCATGCCCGAGTAATTCCATGCCCTGCTTGCACCAAACCAATTAGCTAATTATTCCAAAGGAGTTACAAAAGATTTAGAAGGACCATGAATCAATTTTTCATGAACAGTGACATATAATGCAAAGGAGTTTTGAGGCAGTACCTGTATCGCAATAATGAACTCTGAAACTAAGAAAATCTTCAAATATATTCACAATAGCCCACACCTTTGGCAGCAAATTGCCCAATTAATAGGAAAATACAAGTAAAACTTAAGTAACAAGAATGGATGAAAAACAACGTAAATTATCATTTCATTCCATCTGTAACTGAAAGTTTGCATGACAGAAGGAAGAAACCATACATACAGTTTTTGCAAACATAGCTTAGAAACAAGGGAGAATATGTTAACCAGTTATGGAGGAAAAAGCCTTTTCCATTTATCATCCATTCATGAGAATGGCAAAACAAAAGAAAGCAGATGATGGCTTAATAACAACACCATGCTAGCTCTTTGTAAGGCATATGCAAGTATGCCTCAAGATAAAACATTTGTAGCTTCAAAGTTGCCAATGGAAGTACACTTGACTACTATGGCTGCAGATGAGTGTACCACATTTACCAACTCAAGATCACATCTAGACATAAGATACTACAATCCACACAAAACATTTCTTGTTAAGCCATTTTATCAAACAGTTAGCATGCACAAAACACAGGAGGAATTACATAATGGCTCTCTGAAATCCAACTATTAGGATCTAAAATCATGTTCAGTCGACATTGCAAGTAACAAAAGGCAAAAGAAAAACCACCTAAAAATCTTAGTAGTCTTCACAACACAAACTCCCAAAACTTCCAGCAATGTTAGGCTGCTGGATAGAATAACCCAAATCAAGCAGGATTTTAAACCCATTACTGACAGTAACCGGAATACATGTCCGATAAACTCCATCATCGTCTGCTTGACGGACAACAGATTGAAGGCCCACCAAATACGGCAGCCAATAGTGTCAATCGCCACCGTCATCGCCGCTAAGCTTGCAGCAGCCATTAATGGCAGCAACAAGCCCTTAGAACTCCCAGCCATTATAAAAAGAAGAAATAAACAGGGGTTTTCAAATCATAGATGGGAGGAAGAATAAGGTTTAACAGATGAGTGTTGGCTACCATTAGAGGTGTGCGGCCGCTAAATCCTGCTTTTGATTTGAGTCAGCGGTGATGAATCGAACTCCGGTGGCTGTGATTTTGAAATCAAGTGTTGGCATATCCAGCTCTCTCCCTTCTTTGGATCTAACATACAGAGGCAGATAGAGAGAGAGAGAGAGAGGAATCCTCAGTGGAGAGAGAGAGAGAGAGTGGGAATGAGGGGGTAGGGTTGAGAGAGAGGGAACGAGAGGGGTAGGGTTGAGAGAGCGGGAATGAGGGCGGTGACTTTTCATTTGGGTGAAATACCCCGCTGAGATTTTGCGTTCGCACAAGTGTTCTGATGGACGGTCCGGTAAAGGGCTTTGCGGGGTCCACGGTGATGCATTTGATATATCCACTCCGTCCATTAATTTTGTAAATTTTTTTTACATGGAATGACCCTAACATCTAGGCAAATCGAAGGTCCAATTGAACCACACCATCGATCAATGGTAGGTATTAATCTCCACTGTTTCCTACCGTGTGGTCCACTTAAGCGTTCAATCTACTTCATTTTTTGGGCTCTTGCACTAACATGCTCTTTCTAAACGAATAGACGCATTAGATGAAGCACACAAATTTTAATGGGCCTCATAGAGTCCCTTGCGAGTTGTCCCAGGTTACAAGAACGTGTGGTGGTGTAAGGTTTTAGCTACAGTTTGATCAACTTTTAGCTACGGTTTTAAGCCATAGCAATATAGCTACGGTCTATATCCGTAGCCAAAAGCTAGCATAGTCCGTAGCCTTTGATCGTTTTTTTGGTAGTGTTCATCAGGGACTTGCCTTCACAGGGACATTCGTGGATAACCGTATGTGTGGACACCGAAAATATTATTTGAGCATACCGGGTGCATAGGATGCTTATGGGTGAAATTTTCAAAACTTTCATGGTACAAAGGATCTACTCCAACGCCGTGACCGAGTGGAAACTATGAGTACACGAGGGCCTTATATTGTTAGGCCGCGACTCCCACTGTCATGTAGTCGGTTGGATAGGGGCGTGGCCTTACCTGCTTGGTGTGAGGAGGCATTACTAGGCTGAGCCTGACCAGCTCATAAATGGGTCTGCTACCTTCATGCCTTGTTGGTGATTGGCTGTCCACAGGCGGGTAGTGAGGTCTCTTACGCTCGTTTGACTGTACGGGGTCAGTAAAGCGGCAGTCATTCAGCAGTGTAATGGACCCCGATGATTTCCTTATGATTAAAAATATGCTTAACATATGGTTTAGTTATGAGCACTAACATTACTTGCATCACATTAGCATTGGATGTGTAAGCCCCTTCATGTATTACCTCGGTATAGCGTCCAGTACTCATCACATCGTATTCATGATAAGCCTTGGTAAGGCTAGTGATGTTCTCATTGAGCATGTTTTCATTGTTGCATATCCTACTATTTTTCTGTGCACCATTGTCACATACTTACACCACCCTCTAAGCTTCTATAAGCTTATGCATGATTGATGCGTGCAGGAGACTCTAGGCAGATGACGTAGCAGCAGAGTGTGGAGTAGAGTTGATCTGAGGACTCCAGTGTTGCTGACCCTTTTCTCTCTTTTCCCATTATCTTATGTATGTCCTTTCGGACCTGATGTAAGCTTGTAAAAGTTCAAATTCTTAGTGGATTTTGTGATGTGTACTTTGTTATTCTCAGATAAACTTGCTGTGATATTGGGTATGCTCGTATAGGAAATGATTACACTGTTATGGAAATCCTCCTTGTAGGATCCCAGGATCGGAACCTGCCTTAGGAGCCGAGAATGGTGTACTACGGAGGCTGTTGCGACCAGAACCAGCCATCGAGTTCCTTGTGAGTCCGGTTACCGAGTCTGTGGTGTGACATTCTGTCTGACCAGTCTATGATCAGGGTCCACATTTAATTTGTGGACCATCACCTCGGGACTGATGTCGGGCATGTCTTGATGGGACCAGGAAAATACGTCGGCATGATGTCGAAGGAGATCCATTATTAAGCCT
Source organism: Magnolia officinalis (assembly GCA_021015155.1). Taxonomy (NCBI): domain Eukaryota; kingdom Viridiplantae; phylum Streptophyta; class Magnoliopsida; order Magnoliales; family Magnoliaceae; genus Magnolia; species Magnolia officinalis. Next base: position 25,034,073 of record JAJHSJ010000011.1, on the reverse strand, counting down.
CGGAGCTCAGGGGTCAACGATGAACCGACATGCACTGTTCGTGTCGGGTCGGACTCGTCGAGCGGAATGGTCAGAAGGTCCTCCATTGGGTACCCTCTTTCAAGCGAATCTCCTCTGGGGTCAATGAAGACGGTTGCTAGGGTATAGATCGGAGTCCTTGCTTTCAGAGCGATCAAGTAGCATCGTCAAGCTTCGCACTGGTCTCCTCGGACGTGACCGACCCCGTGATTGGTAGGGAATTTCATCATGAGGTGGTAAGTAGATACTACGACTCTCATGGAGTTGAGGGAAGGTCATCCGAGGATGACATTGTAGGTGGAGGGACAGTCTACCACCAAAAAGTTGATCGTCATGGTGGTTTGGTTCTGCCCCTTCCTAGTAGTGACTGGAAGTTGGATGGAACCCTCAAAAATGAGCTTGTCGCTCGCGAACCCGAGCAGTGAAGTCCTGACTGGTCGGAGCTATGACTTGGCTATTCCCATCTTGTTGAATGCATCGACAAAGATTATGTCAGTCGAGCTACCTGTGTCCATAAGAATGTGATACACCTTACAGTTGGATATGGTCAGGGCTATGACCAGGGCGTTATCGTGTGGGTGTTGAATACTGCGGGCGTCTTCCTTCATGAATGTTAGGTTGCAAGGGCGCATTCGTTGCTCCTTGTGCGGTGTGCTGGTGAGATGAACATAATGACTTTGGCTAGTGCTGGAAGCATGTGCCTTTCGAACCCAGTTTGAATCACCACCTCCCACAGGTCCACCGAAGATAGTATGGATCTTGACGGTGGGGTTGTTGTTGATTGCCCTACTGGGTTGCTCATCCTTCTGAGCTGGTCGTTCTTCTTTGACGTATTCTCCTAAGTGCCCGCTACGAATAATGGCCTGGATCTCTTCTTTGAGGTCAAAACAGTCGCTGGTTGAATGACCTCGGTTGCGGTGGAAGCAATAATACTTTCGTTTATCCTGTTCGTCTGCATCAATTTTCATCTGAGAACTTGCTCGGGCGTGGTGTTGAGAGGAGTGTATGAGCTGAATCTACTCTTTGGACATCTAGTCGGCTATTGTCCTCTCACCAAGTCCTCATCCCTTCTTCTTTTGCCAATGGGTGCTTGGGACGAGGCTTCCTCTTTCTGCCTCTTGTCTTAGCTGAGCTCCCGACGTCTTGAGTAACTTTTTGAGAGCTGAAAAACTCTTTAGCATTGGAGTACTTTTGTGATCTATTCATGAGGTCACCTAGAGTTGTCGGAGGATTTTTACCTATTGAAAAGAGGAACCGTCCTTCCTTGAGTTGAGTCCGGCTTTCATGACGGTTGGGGCTATTTTATCTGAGTAGTCGTCCACCTGTACCACTTCTTCATTGAACTACACAATGTAGTCTTTCGGTGCTTCACCTTCTTTTTGTTTGATTATGAGTAGATGGGTGGACTGTTTCCTTCATTCTTTCCAGACGATGATTTGTGTCAGGAACGCCTTGCTAAGGTGGGAAAAAGAACCGATGGACTTTGGTTTCAGTTGTTTGTACCAGCTCCGTGTAGCTCCTATTAAGGCAAAGGCAAAAGCTCGGCACATGATTGGCTTAGATGCTGACTGAAGTTTCATCCATGCTCTAAAAAATTCCAAATGCTCAGTGAAATCTCTGGAGCCAGGATACGGGGTGACAGGTGGCATTTAGAACCTCGGGGGAGGGCCGAAATCATGATGTCATCGGTGAAAGGCGGCTCAGCCTCTTCCATCATGAAGTCTATTGAGGTCGGGGCTTGCATTTGATAAGCCTGGCATATATCGCCAATCTGACCTCGCAACTCATTAAGTTGCGCTTCCAAGGGATCTTTGTTCTCGACAACAGTTTCATGGGCAGGCTCCACCTTGGGGCCCTTTTCGTGCCTCCTCTTTTCTAACTCATGACGTATGTCGGATGAGGCCAGCGTAGAGGTCCTCGAGATGTGAGAGGGTGCATGGCCCGAAGCGTCGTGGGATAGGTCTTTCCGAGAGTCCGCTGGTGTCGTGACCCCGATAGCTGCTTGAGTAGCGGCCTCCTAGTTGGAAGAGAGATCTGTCTCTCCAGCATCTACCTTATTTGGCCAAGGTCGGTGGCCAGTGTTTCAACTTGGTTGTTCCAGGGAAAGAAGGCGGCCTCCTCGGTTTTGAGACCGCTGTGCCGGACCTGTAGGAGCAGATTCAGCCTGGAGTTGGGAAGATGAATCCTGATGAACAGGCTGTTATACAAGCATGGGATCGACAAAGGTGGTAGCGGGAGGAGCTTTCTTTCTTCGTTTGGCCATTGTTGATGTATGAAGTGCTAGAAACGACTTTGACATCGTTCGTACAGACGACGCCAAACTGTTGATGCAAAAATCTGGTCCACCCTTTTTAAACATTCGAGTACCTTCACAGGAAGAAGACAAAGGAGACCCTGTCTAGAGCAGGGGACCCTCCGATGTCAAAGTCAGGCTAAGAATCTAGGTCTAGTAGTATCGAGGGGTTTTAGATGAGAGATTATGCGTAACTTTTCATATAGATGGACCCTCTATTTATAGTGTAGGCAGACGAGAGTCGGTTCTTAATCTTTGGCGTGATTCTTGCACAATTTTCTCAATCGTCACGCGAGATTTATGCAAGTGATAAGGGTCGACGTAGTTAACCCTAGAATTACGCAGCGGATGGTCGAGATCGACTTTTGCTAGATCTTGGATGGTCGAGGCCGACCTGGGCTGGATCCTTCAATTGATCAGGATGAGGCTTAGCTGAGCTGAACCCTTGATTGATCGAGCAGATAAGCTTGGTCGGAGCTCAAACATATGAGCTTGGTCGGAGCTTGAACAAATAAGCTTTGTTGAAGCTCGGACATATAAGCTTGGTCGAAGCTTGGACAGATAAGCTTGGTCGGAGCTTGAACATATAAGCTTGGTCAGACCTTGAACAAATGAGCTTGGTCGAAGCTTGGACATATAAGCTTAGTCGAAGTTTCGGAAATGTATGGTGTCAAGTATCAGGCTCGTGAGTACGGAGTGTCTACCCTTCACCAAAATGATTTATTGATGATTATCCAAGAACAAGTATCAGGCTCGTGAGTACGGAGTGTCTACCCTTCACCAAAATGATTTATTGATGATTATCCAAGAACTCATCGGCCCATAAGCATATGCTCGTGAGTTAGAGCTAACCTTACAAGTGGATAAGACATTTTTACCCATGACAAATACTTTGATGCAAAAAGATATAAAACTTTATATGATGATGCAAGACCGTATTTGTACCATTATTGCCTTAAGAACTCACAATATTAATGTTAATGTTGAACTGTATAGTTTAAAGCCCCGTAGCGATTGGTCCGATAACAACTTTATTAATATTCTTCAATTGGTTAAGAATTGATAATTCATTAATGGGCTACAAAAGTTTTGGAACAAGTTGATATTTGTTTTTCTATTTTATTTTTTTATTTTTTATAATTATCTTCGTCAAGACTTAGGAGACCTTATCAACAGATTGGATGGTAAATAATCACTACAGAAACATTAAAGTGTTCCCTATCATGTTTTTAACGGTAGGACAGTCAATCACCGCTGTTTTTCGTGGTATTCGTGGTATAGTCCATTTGCTTTACTTTTGGAATAATAACCTAAAATGATACGAAAAAACGGACCGAGGGTGTGGATATATAATACAAATATCAAGGTGGGCCCCACGGTAGGCCGGGGTCTCACTTAATCCGCTCTCTATGCGTGGAGACTTTTCGCTGGGTGGGGCCTACAAACACCTCTTCAATCTTCACTTACCAACCTGTCATCTCTGTTGGACATCCCAGCCATTCACCACGTGGGCATCACAATGTTGTTTACCTAACCATCTACTTACGTGTGGGTACCTCATGCAGCTCTCAGATATATCACACACTTACCGGATTGGCGGCCGTCACTTGTGCCACGTGGAAGGTGCTTGTGCTATCTGGTCCAGGTGAGATTGAAGAGGCGATTCTTTCCCACGTGCCAACAGGCAAGCTCCTGATGCTTGTCTCACATACAGGAGTGGCCGCCTAATCAGTGGAGAGTCCCTATCACTGGGTCAGGTCACACTCATGGTGGGGCCCACTCTTGCACATCCGTAGCTGGTTGGCAGACGTTCTCGTGAAAAAGTTGAGAGAGGGGACCGGATTCGTCTAAAAACACACGAGCTCTTTGGGGCTCACCAGAACATGTGAAATCCAGTCCGTTCATCAGGTGATAATCACCGTCTATACAAACGATCAGCAAGAAAAAAAAAAAAAAACTCGGATGGTGGTTCCACACACAGACCTATGGTTGGCATCCTATTCCACTCTTGTTTGTGGTGTGGTCCACCTGATCTCTGGATATGCCTAATTTTTGCCCCGGGTTCTGGAACCCACGAGCGCAATCTGATGAACGGAATGGATTTCACGTACATAAGATGGTGGCCCAGGCAGGGAGCAGAAAGGCGCAACTCGTGAGCCAGAATAATGAAGAAAATGGTTGGAGAAGCAGCATCTTTAGCTGTGTGGGCCACACACAATGATAGAAAGCACGCGGCTAATGGCGAGAGGGCCACGAAGATTTTGATTGTTATTCCTTTTTCCTCTCTGTTTGTGTGTCACGTCCTCTTCTCTCTGCATTGGATACTGGGAAAGTCTGTCTACTTTTCCTTTCCGCATGAAACATGAGAAAAAGGTGGTGGGCCCCACCCACCTCAACTGCTACCTAGACAAGGTGGAGTGTGCTTTGTAGGTATTTAGCCCACCTCAGAGCTTAGGTTAGGTCTGAGCTCGTTAACAAAGATGAGATGAGATCTGCTGAGCGCTGAGGGGCGTGGATTAGGTACTACCCCCGTCTGTTCGGAGCTCGGGACAGACAGAGGCTCCGAAGGCCAACTGATGTATGAATTTTATTTATACCGTCCATCCATTTTATTCATATAATTTTAGATTATGAATTTAAAAATAGCAAAGATCCAAGGCTCAAATGTACCACAAAGTCAGGATTAAATTACTACCGTTGAAAAATTCTTGGGTCCTATAGAAGTTTTGGATCAAGATGATATTTATTTTTTGACTTCATCCATGTGTATATGACCATATCAACAGGCTGGATGGCAAATAAACAACACGGTGGACCCTAAAAAGAATTCAATGGTGGGGAGTTAGCACCGCTGCTTCATGTGGTGTGGTTCATAAGACTTGGATCTGCCTTATTTCTTTAATTATACTAAAATGATATGGAAAAATGGATGGACGGTGTAGATATAATTCATATATCACAGTGGCCTCTCACTGGCACTCGGAGTCTCCGATTGTCCTTAGCTCCGAACAGGCGGGGGTAATACCCAATCCGCGCACAGCGGCTGTACTTAAACTCGCTTGAGATGTGAGGGGAGGGGCCCACCTTTGATATACCCTGGACAGAAAATCAGGCTGGTATACTCAAAATGCAGGCTACAAGTAAATAAGACAAATGAATGGATAGGAACGAATAACGCCAGTGTTTGCCGTGAATGAACACATCAGGTCCACTCATCGAGTTGGTCACACCCGGTGTAATATGGACCGTTGATCTCTGCATCTAACCATCACGTTTGGGCCGTGGGATCGATCACTTTGAATCGTATGGGCAGAATAAGTTTATTCTACAACGTGATTTCTGGAGTGTACTGTGAAGTATACAAGAATCCAATCCGTCCATCATTTGCATCCTGCCATGATCTCCTTTGACCCCAAAATCAGCCCAATCCAACTTAGTGGGCCATATTATGTAAAATCATGCATAAACCTATGAAACACCAAGGTGTGGCCCACCTGAGTTTTGGAACAAAGTGATTCTTTTGACTGGCTACTAATGCTAGTGGGAAGAATTTTTGAACGGACTGGATGGGATATGGAAAGCATGGTGGGCCCACAAACAACTTTGAAGGTTTTAATGGTGGCGTACCCATCCCAGCTGATCACTATCTATGGCCCACCTGTGTTCTCGATCAGGCTGACTTTTGGGATTCCCGTAAGAACTTGTAAGGACTCACGATTTCAACTAATTGGATGTGGTTCCCACATCAGTGGGCCCCACACCGGGTTGTAGGTGTAGAGGATCTGGCCTTGTAAAGAAAGCAAATCAAATAATAAATATGCAGCAAGAGCAAGGTAAGTTATAATGCTCTCAGCTGTATTGAGATACTGAAACAGTCCAATCCAATGATCTAGACCGTTCATTAGATCCAATGCATATTTCGTGGGCTACCATGAAATTATCACACTGATGTCACAATGTTAGCCATTTGATCAATGACAATAAAATAGACGGTAGTGATCATTTAGGTTAGGTCCAATTACCAATTTGATCCGTCTATTGCTAGGGAGCATCACTGATTACTAGATTACAGAGAATCGCTTTTGTTAGGCAACCGTAACCATGCTACCCATGGCATGGAAAAAAGGGTGGCTACAGAAAATCAGGCCAAAATAAGGATGGATTAGATCATCCGATCAATGTAATTTTCATCTGGTATAGCATCAAATGTTTTCCGAACTTAATGGACGGTACGGATCGATGGATTGGACTGTCCAAGTGAACCTTGATGCTCCGAGAACACGGGAGAAATTCTCAGATCCCTGATGTAAAGCCGGACTAGACCGGCTGGTTGGACCGTGTTTGGACCTTCCAGGCCGAGTCCTTTACAATGAGTTGCTAGATTTGGACTAATCAGGGCACGCAATTTCCCAGCGTTGAACAGTTGGGTCCCTGGCGATTTCGACCAGCGCCCATGGCCTTTAGTTGTTAGGTAATCTTAATTGATTATTGTAGGGCGACGGGTTGATTTGATTGGGCTGGTGGTTGAACTAATTTGGACCCGATCATCCATAGAGTAGGTTGATGTAAGACAAACTCAGGATATTTCATGGATGTCTGGTAGTGAAAGAAGCTGTGGCATAAAGCTCAATCCAAGGGTACAGCGCCGATTATAACTTTTGACTAGTGTAACTTTACAAATGTATATCTATTTCAAGCATATAATATATATAACATGTAGTTGAAAAGCTATTGATTAGCTTTATATGTTGGTTAATGATAAAAGATGTCAGCTTCAAATCAATTTTCAAAAATAAAGTTCAAAGGGTTAATTTTGAGTTTGAAGTTAAAATTTACTAGTTTACTATGTTATGATTTTTGTCATTTGTAAAGCAATTTTTGTCATTTTTAAAGCATTTTAAATTTTAAAAAGTTTTGAATTAGCTTAAAGTCTTTGTTGAGTGATGAAAAATAGATTGAGTTTATATCGCCCGGAATTTTCATAGCCCAAGTTTATACTCATGCCCAAGAAAATCAGGTATTAATAATTGAATACTTGGATGCTTCAAAATCACATCTTATTATTATTATTATAAAGATCACATCCAATTACATTCACGAAGGTAACCATTCACGAGCGTAAAATCAACTATTTAGGTTAGAATTAGAACTTGAAATAGAACCTAATATCTCTCACGGATTATAAGAGGGGAAAACAGACGAAGCGACTCACCTCTAGCATTATAGAGGCCTAACTCGAATCTGAACCTAGTTGATGACTCAATGAGTCATGGACAATGCATAACGTTTTCCTCCATAAGTCGGCCTCTCTCTCTCTCTCTCAACTCTCTTATTTCTATCTTCTTTTTTTTTTTTTTTTTTTAAATTTTATTTTAATATTGTCCATAAGATTTCATTTCTTCCTAGAGAGGTTCCTTTTATAATGTTTCAGATATGATTTGTGCAAGGGAAGAGAAGCTCAAATGAGTTATACAACGTTTAAAGACCTTTTGCGCAAACAGCGTGAGTAAGATTTGCATTGATTTCCTTTTCGTAATTGCTCCCTAAGTGTTGGCCTACTTTGGGTTGAATTTCAAGGTTTAATTAATGCTCATCAGATCCATCCAATAAGCAATTCAGATCGTCGAAATGTTGCCAATCAGAGATAACGACCGTGGGTTTTTCCTTAATGAAGAGGCAACTCTTTAATGGCAGGAATTAACTCAAGGTTTCTTTCTTCATTCCGCTTCTTGTGGAGGGTTTGGATCTGATGTAGGAAACTTATGAATGCGAGAAATCAAAGGTTGGGGTCCTTCGATAAATGGTTCGTAGCAGAAAAGCTTCCGCATGGTGTGGTTGCTTCCTGAAAGAGGCGAAGGAAAGCTGTGTTTCCTCATTCCTCATGACTCTTCCTTCCATCAGGGGCGTTGGAATTGCCTAGGGAGAGGATTGGAGTGTTCGTTTACTGTCATGCCTTAAACTCGGAAACCGGGCTCACAAAATTTCCGATCGCCGAATCCGGTGCCGACAGCTTCTGTAGTACCCCATTCTCGGCTCCCAGTGCGTATATGCCAGATTCCGATCCTGAGATCTTACAAGGAGGATTTTCCAATGTACATTTATCTCATAAGAAGCATAACCACAAGTTTACCCAAATCACAAAGGCAACATCATCATCACATATCCACTAATATAAAATTTTTGAATACAATGCTGAAAGGAAAATACACATATATCGAAAATCAAAGCTTCAGAAGTCAGCTATATGCTCCAAGCTCCACGCTGCTATGACCTAACATCACCTGCACGCATCCATCGTGCATAAGCTTACAGAAAGCTTAGAGGGTGGTGTAAGTGTGTGCACAAGGTAAGTGCCAAGTATTCAATACAATGCCATAATCATACAATATCGGAATTACTGGCAAGATCATGAATCATACGACATCAGAGTAAGTGAAAATACTGATAAGTCCATGAGTTATATAATGTCAGAGTACGCAATACCGATCGGCTATGGATATGAGGAGTCATAAAGAGCCAAATATCAGATGTCGAGGATGCAATGCAATATACGATGCAAATGGAATGATCATGCTGGAATGTGAGGTCGGGATGGTAATATGTAGTATCGCAGGCTATGGGGTCCACCACAAGGGACTTCTATCCAAATTAGTCTCATACTTAATTTGGATAGTCAGACTCAATGTGGTAAACTCCAGATCTCAGGTTAGTCGTGCGCCCCAACCGAAATCTTGGCCATTGCAAAGGTACACGTAGCAAATAATTGTGCACCACCAGCCTGAGTGGATAGTGAATGAATGAATGAATGAGTATGTAACTCCTGCTCGATAAGTCCACATGTCAATATCGTACATCTCTGGGATCATCACCGGGGTCTATTACACTCTACTCCAAGTTGCCCCTATCCGAGCACACAATTGCGTAAGTGGAAGAGACCTCACTATCCGCCTGCCAATATTGGGCCCGGCTCGTCGATAGCGGACTCATTCCTTAAGCTGGTCAAACTCAACTTAGATATTGCCCCCTCACTTAGGCGGGTAAGGTCACACCCCTTCCCAACCGACCACGATACAATGGGAGACGCGACCTACTGGTATACAGCCCTCATGAGCTCTTATATATCCACTCGGTTTAGACATTGGGGCGTCCTCTAATACCAAGAGGGTTTAGGGATTTTCACCCAGGACCATCTATGGCGGCCCGATGTTAGAACCAAACATTTCCGGTGTCCCATCTGACCATCTACGATAAGCTTGTGGAGGTCACGACCCTGATGTCGCTAGGGCGTACGGTGGTTATATCACAAAATGCAAGATGCATGAATCACACAGTCCAATCATGCATCAATCTTGCGTATACCGTGTGCTGATGTGGGGCAACTCCGTCTCTCAGGGAGTCCCATAAATAACCTGCCCAATGACATATGCAATGGTCAACCATATCTCATAACAAACATGCAGAAGATTCGTATGGGCATGTATCATGATGCTATGCTATCACATTCATAATTGGTATCGACGACCGACACCGATAATCGGCATCGATAATCGGCCTATACAATAGGCCTCGACAATCGGATCAGCCTCGATAATCGAAATCAGCCCCGACAATCGGAATCAGCCTCGACAATTGGAATCGACCTCGTTCATCGGAATCGGCCCCGACAATCAGAATCAACCTCGATAATCGGAATCAGTCTCGACAATCGAAATCGGCCTCGATAATTGGCCTCGACAATTAAAATCGGTCTCAATAATCGAAATCGGCCTCGACAATCAGAATCGGTCTCGATAATAGGCCTCGACAATCAGAATCGACCTTGATAATCGGAATCAGCCTCGACAATTGGAATCGCCCTCGATAATTGGCTTCGACAATCAGAATCGGCCTCGATAATCGGAATCGGTGAGAATAGGCCTAACAAGGCTTAAGGGAAGGTCAGAATGTGGACATTTAACCATCATTGCCCATAAATGTAGACATTTAACCAACATTGCTCCCAAGGAGTAGCCCACATAGAGCCAAACATATTGTGGGCCCATGGCCTCACACAAGGGCCTAATATACAAGGACTACATATACATCACGATGGGCCTCATCACATGGGCCAAATATACATCACAATGGGTCGCAATACATGGTGTCACATATATGACAGTCGGGATGTATCCATGAGCCGAAAATACATCATAATGGGCCTTGCCCATGGGCCTCATATACACAACAGGTGGGCCCCAACATATGGGCCTTAAATACAAGGCAGGTGGGCCCTATCACATGGGCCTCAAATATACATCATGATGGGCCTTAGGTGGGCTTGAACCACACCAAAAATTATTTCAACAGTTATAGGTGTATTATGTGTATCACTGTACACTATCATTCCATGGGGCACATAACCCACTAATGATGATCAGCACTGTCCAAACATTGACCAGGTAAATTAGTACCATCGGCTATGTAGATTGTAACGTCTCGGAAAAATCCATACAAAGACCCAAGTACCACCTTAGGCAGAAATCCTTAATGACTGAATCCTTCAGAAATTAGACGAAAATTAATTACGTAATAAACTAAATTAATCGGTGTATTATCTTGAATCACTATTTATATGAACTGCAAGAGCCAAAACCTTTAGAATCGCTAATTCAACATTACTTTAGAACCTCGGAGAAATCCTAAAACCCAGTTGCTCTCGGGAATACAGTGAAACTACGTATCGGACCTGGACCGCGCATCGAAAGTCCGATTACCGCTAAACTATAAGGTTATGACCGCCTTACTAGGCTTGACAACCATCGTGGGAATCGAGCCCAAATGGTATCAAAAAACGCACAACTTGAGCCTGGAGCGAAGCGTGTGAGAAATGCGAATATCTTTAGAAAATGAACTCAAACTTAAGTAAATTGGACCATTCACTTGTGGGCAAAATTGAAGGTTTCAGACAGTCAGATTTTGACCAAACAATACCCTTGGATCAGAAAAATTTCCCTGCATTGGTTAGTATACTTGTGGCCCTAATCGAGTGACGATGACCGTTGAACTGATACGGGTCTTCCATGGTCGATCCACAAATTTGATCAGATCGAAACATTAACCTAGCTTAGATCCATGGTCAGGGAACTTACTCCATGACGTAGGTGAGTAATGGGCCTCTAGATGAGTCCCGTTTGCCCAAAATAGACACCCTTTAGCGATAACCTAAGTATACCATGGCCCTGGGGCCATTTGAACCAGTTCTGCGCCTATTTAAGGACCTTAAACCACCCCATTCCCATTCCATACGAATTTTCTCCAAATTCTAAGAGAGAGAAGAGAGAAAAGAAGAGAAAAGAGTGAGGAGAAGAGAGAGAGTTTGGGAGATCTGGGCGGTGTTTCTCTCTTACGCCTACACGCACTAGATTGTCTTTACAACTACCTACATGAGTCATTTCAACTCCGATTTGGGTAAGAAATCCTAACCCTAATTTTGTTTTAGGAATTCAAATAGAGGAATTGACGAAATAACTAACATATTTCGTGATTTAGGTAGCCGTTGTGCTGTAGACGGGAACGCAGTGTACGAACCGAGTTCGTAACGAGCAAACCGATGAAAGGTGCAGACTATAAATGTTTAGGTTATGGTTTTCAAGGCTTTCAATGTCAGCAATGATTTATGTCTGACTTGATTGCTGCCACATGAGCTTAGTTACGATGTATTCAGTAAATTTTACATGTGTGTGAACTATATGAATATATCATGCATTCTATGTGTTTGTTGAAATGCTGGAATGAAAGTGAAATCATGATTTATGCTGGCCATGACTATTAATATAGAATACATGTGTATTGTGTGTATGACAAATCCTTTATAAAAGGATTTGTCATAATACATGCTATAACTAATTTAGTTTGTGTATATAGTATTATGTAGTCTAAGTGTTTGATAAAATGTCTGAATGAGTAATTAATTGTTTGATAAATTGTAATTATTAAGGGTGTTGAGATGGGATTCTCAACTACCTTATCTATATGTATAATTCCTTCATGTAACCTTAATTTCAAATACGTGATTTATATATAAAATGCCTATGTATGATAACATGTTTTATGTGTTTGATAAAAAAAAAAAAACTCAAATGATTATTGTATTTGAATTGTTTGTTAAATGCTGTTATGATTATCACATGTGTTTACTTATTGCATTTGGGTATGATTGGGACTACTACGTAGTCCAGGCAATTGTTCACTCCCCAAGTATAGGGTTGTGATGTAGTAATAAACTCGATAAGACCGAGGTCGAATCCACAGGGACTGAAACCCGTACGTTATCTAAAAATAACCAGATCTAGAACTAGCCTAATATGAAATCTAAATCAAATAATTTTTGAGGAATAATGGTGAAATAATAATCTAAAACTGAAGAGAAATTGAGAGAAGGAACACTAGGGATTCAGAGGATCCACTTGTAGAGATCAGGGAGATCTTATGCCTGGATTAAAAATCAGGGAAATTAACTGAACTGCCGTTGATATAGTTTTCAAGAGATGAGAGGTATATGAATTAGAATGGATTCCATCACCAAACCCTGCCTAGGAGACAGAGCAAACAACAAAATTAAACTAATTATGACCAATCAGATGATTATGAAGGTTAGGAAGGGTACCAACATCCAACCATGCCCAGGAGACGATGGTGAACAACAGGGCTTCCTGACGTCATAAACATTTAAAAGAAATAGGAAATACTCAAAGCCATCGCAGACCCATTGTAATTTCAGTCACAACAGACCATTAAAAACTAAAAATATTTCCATAATAAAATCAAATAAAAAATCAGTTCAGTCTTAAACAAAAGGATCAAATAAATAGCTCCCATCTTGCTACAAGCTTCACCTCTTAACCCTAGCTAAGAGGTTTAGCCCCTCATGGATGGGCTGAATCCTTTATTAAAATAAACAAAAAGAAAAAGAATAAAAGAAAGAAAAATTAACTAACTCTACTCTCCTCCTGCCTCTGCCCACGTCTAGCCCAAGATGCCCCCACACGTTCTCTCTCTCTCTCTCTCTGTGTTTTATAGGTGCCAGGGGTCAGCTGTTTGTAGATACTGATGGAGTTGGAGAACCGACTCCCCTTACGCAAAGAAATTCGCAAACAGCAAGAGCCGCGCACCTCTGTTCTGCGCAGGGGAGAAAAACACAAAACTCGTTGCGTTTGACTCGAATTTGAGATGAAGGATCATCCAGATTTTCATATCCGCCTTCTTGGACAGAGTTAGGACCGCCCTTTCAAGAGGTTGAACGGTCTGGATCCTCGAGCCGATCGCGGACGGTGGCTCGCAACTGCCCGCAATTTCTGGTTTTCCCGGATTTCACGGGCTTGCGAAATCCTACTGCGTAACCGTTTTATGCTGTTGAAGTTGGTGGGCCCCTGATAAGCGTCATATAGAAAATCCAGTCCGTCCACTGGATTTATCTCAGAATTTCGGTCAAGAAAGGGTGGTTTTGGCTTGCTTTTGACACGGTCCACTTGATTTTTCATTTTACCGTCCATCCTACGTTTTGAAGGTAGAGATCTGATAGCTGCTTCTTCTTGGAAAAGTTCCACCTAGGTCATGGTTAGTGGGCATGTAGGACTATGATGGACGGTCCAGATCATCCATTTTAATGAGGAGTGGGCCCCACAGAGAGTACCCGTCGTTGGCAGCGAAGACGCTGTTGCGTCTCAAGTATTTTAGAAATTAGTCGGTCAGCGGTTGGTTTGACCGGACTCTCTATCCAGTGCACTTCTCATGCACGTGTACCCTATGTACATGCGATGTACATGTGGGGTCCATCATGATGTATATTGGGAATCCGTTCCATTCATCCACTCCCCCGTCTAATTTAAATGGTTGAATCCAAAATTGAGGCATATCCAGGTATCAGGTGGGCCCCAAATCAGAGATTTATGGGCTGATCTATCCGTTGGGCCACTTCTACAAGGTTCCAATGGTTTAAATTTCATGTGTACGGTTAATTTATGGTCCTCAGGCCACGTATGAAGTTTCGAGCCGAACGGATGATTGGAACATTGTGATCTTGCATTCTGGACCAATTTCGGGCCACTTGAACTTCAGTTTCTCTATTTTCTCGGATCTCTGGCATGTAAATCCATCGATCATGGTCCCCTGGGGTCCGTCTCTTGCCTTGGTGTCTTCAGATCGTTAAAACCATGCTTTTAGCACCTTTTTGCAATCCATGCTCTCAAATACACCCTGCATCACAAACATGGTTAAGACCAGACGTTAAATAATATTATGCTCGTAAATCCAGGTAATTATTGGGGTCTAATATGCAATATTTGACCCTCAACACAACTCCCAACCAGCATTTTGCTAGCCCCGAGCAAAATATGCGAAAATTAAGTTGAGAATTACGAGACATTTCTTGTGAAGCCGAGTGATATTTCGAACAAACAATCCAGATATGAGAAATCTTAAGACTCATGAATGTTGATTATCAATTTCTCCTGGCCTCTCATGCACGGTGAATTTCATAATCAAGTTCAAATATTAATCCATAAACTAGAATAATTTGAAACATTGAGTTCCATGGGTGTAGAGTGTAATCCAGACTTTCAACATTAATATTCAATTCTCTATTTCAGGATATCGTTGGTAACCAACAAGAGAATTCATGATAACCAAAACTTGCCCCACAGATCATTCTTTTATTTTTATCATCTTTTGATTTTTCCATTAAAAATAACGCTAAGGAGGGGAATCATTTCCTCACCTATAGGGAGCAAACCTATAGTGAGAACTAATCGCCCAACTCTTTCCGAATGGTAACCATGGGGTCTAAAATCTACACCTATAGGGAGCAAACCTATGGTGAAGTTCGTTCGCCTAACCCTTTTCGTAGGCAGCTATCTTGTAGCTGGGTATTTTTTTCTTTCATTCTTCTTATTGAACAGGATGGACAAATTCCCTAGATTGGTTCTTTTCATGCTTAATGATTACCAAGTCAATCCTTCAATATTGAACTGAAACCTCAATGTGTAAGCGAGATGTGACATGTGAAATCATGACTCAATCAATGTTTAAAACTTCTAATCATAGATTAACAATTCAAACTTAACTGTGAAATCTAACAGACACTGAATCCAAGAGTCATAAATTACCAACATGACGTATCTTGAAATTCTAGTGCTCTACATGACCGTCAAGATCACTTCGAATGTTTAAGAAAATCCATTTTTTTTTTAAATTTCACAATTTTTGTTCAAGATCAAGAAAACACTGATTAGGTTACCTAATCTCCCACCCCCAACCTAAAATCTACATTGTCCTCAATGTAAAATATATAAACATGCAATGCACACGGGACAACGACAGTAAAGAAAAAATGATGGGAAGATAGTACCTGGATAACGAATCGAGATAGATTTTTCAAGAGATTGCTGGGAGAGATCAGGTCAATACAAGAGTGAAACCAACAAAAATAACAAAACAAAATCCTACCTATACCACTTTCGCAGGTGCTTTCAATTGCATTTAGCGTATGCAACAAGCCTTTAAACCCCTAGGTTGCCCCTAGTGGACGAGTTGTAGTCTCGTGAGGGTTTGCAGTATTGTTACCTACAAACATTGAACTAACTAACTAGGAAAATTAAATGGAATGAAAAGCTGGGTTGCCTCCCAGGAGCGCTAAGTTTACTGTCTATCCTAAAACAGCATAAAGAAAACTACCCTAGTCCTAAGAAAGCAGGGAAAAACTACTCAATCATGCCGCAAGGTTCCTCTTCCGGCCAATATCTTGATAAGTTTCGCAGTAAGTTCCTCAACAAGATCATCCAAAATTCCTTTTTGCAATAGGCTTGGATGCCCTGGAGCATGACATTCCAGAGAAACTTATGTACCTCATCAAAAATTTGTCGTTGATTCGCCTTAGGTATCCAGAGTATATACGATTCACCTGCGACAAAAGAAGTTTCGAAGTTAGTATCCCATGGTGAATCAGAGACTACAAGTAGATCAAATTGAGAAAAATTTTCAAGAAGTGGTGTAGTCTCAACATATTCCGAAGTATCAGACTTCGGTTCAATTTTTATCTCCTCCTCCCTTAATGGTAAACATTCGGGATCTGTGGAAGGAGGGGCTTCAGAGTAAGGGTTCTCTTGGTCAGTGATGACTACCGAGATATTGTTTTTCAAGGCATTCACTATATCTCTTATCATAGGATCATTTGAATCTGCAAAGTGTGCCAAGCGATCATCCAAAGAGTTGGGAAATTCAATTGAACGTGACTTATGTTTCACATTAGAGCTCGTGATGATCTGCCCAAGGAATTCATCGTCTTTAAAGGTAAACGGAGGTGTGCTCTCTTGCTCCAGCCCTGCACAGACAGATTGAGGGTTAGTGTACGAAGTATTGATGTGCGGACTCTGCTCATTGATACTACTCAGAAAAGGCGATGAATCGTCAAAATTCGATAGTTCAGATGGTGACCTCAACTGCGTGGTTTCAAATTCCAGAGTCGTATCGAGTAGCTCGTCCATCTTCCGAATCATATCATCATTTGATTCAGAGGAGTGGTCCAAACATGTTTCACAAGAGTTAGAAGTGTCGGTTGTAAGGGACTCGTCCTCCACCTTTAAATCAGACATGTCAGGTGAGGGGAGTGGCTCATTATGACCAATGACTTCGTGTTCGTCTTGATCATTGACCTAGACCAATCTTGAAATTGATTCAAGGGAAATTTGGGCTGCACATTTATGATCATCATCCCAATACGCATCATCATCTAATTCTGTGCAGTGCACACTTGGGATGGGGTCGCTTTCCTTACATTCTAAATTCGGTGGAGGTTCGAATAAACTAACCTCAACCTCATCATTGAGATCCTGTGTATCATGTAAGGAAAGTTTGTCATCATCACTGTATTTGAAAAACACCCATGTATCTTCATCATTCTTTTGAACAGTCATTGAGATCGACTCATCGGGGAATTGAATCGTATGCTTATTAATGGAATCCAACTCCTCATTCCAAATTACAGATTTCGTCAAAAGCGAGTGAGGATCACTTTCCTTGCATTGTATTTCTGGATTGGATTGTAGTTGGGATGAGCGAGCTTCCTCTATCCTTTCAAGGCGTGAATTGAGTGCTTCTAATGATTTCATCATTTTCGCAACATGCTGGTTGAATTGTTCTAGATTAAAACATGAATCCTCTTGGATCGTTTCTGGTTGGATCTCAAAGGTATGAGATCCAAGAGAATAATTATTACAATATGTTGTCGGTTCATCTTCCCAGTTTTGATGGTTCCACTAGTTATAGTCATACTGATCATTCATGGGAGAATATGATGGTTGATAATAATCCTCATTCCCATAATTACGATCATATATGGCCCTATTAACCGATGGAACATAACGTTCTAGTCGGTTCTCAATGTCTGTTCTCGATGGAGAGAAATCTTGAGGTATTCGTTGAATTCCACAATCCTCAGGCATTCCCCAATATCTCCTATCCATCTCAGCATATGCACGTACCCACGCTTCCATGGTATAACCCTAACTCTGAGTCTAATCCTAGAATAAAATGAAATTCCTACAGCAATATGAAAGGTAAGCAGAAGAGAAGTGAGAAGGATGTTACCAATTTAGAAGTTCCTATGTTAATACCCAAGTTAGAAGATCTATCAACGACCCTACAAAACAGAAAGGTTAGTTCTAAAAATCAAATAAAAAATTCAAAACTAAAGTTAGTAAAATCCTAATCTTAAACTAACTCTAAAACCAATTAATTTCAGAAAATCGTAGCCGTCAGTCCCAGGCAACGGCGCCAAAAACTTGTTCACTCCCCAAGTATAGGGTTGTGATGTAGTAATAAACTCGGTAAGACCGAGGTCGAATCCACAGGGACTGAAACCCGTACGTTATCTGAAAATAACCAGATCTAGAACTAGCCTAATATGAAATCTAAATCAAATAATTTTTGAGGAATAATGGTGAAATAATAATCTAAAACTGAAGAGAAATTGAGAGAAGGAACACTAGGGATTAGAGGATCCACTTGTAGAGATCAGGGAGATCTTATGCCTGGATTAAAAATCAGGGAAATTAACTGAACTGCCGTTGATATAGTTTTCAAGAGATGAGAGGTATATGAATTAGAATGGATTCCATCACCAAACCCTGCTCAGGAGACAGAGCAAACAACAAAATTAAACTAATTATGACCAATTAGATGATTATGAAGGTTAGGAAGGGTACCAACATCCAACCATGCCCAGGAGACGATGGTGAACAACAGGGCTTCCTGACGTCATAAACATTTAAAAGAAATAGGAAATACTCAAAGCCATCGCAGACCCATTGTAATTTCAGTCACAATAGACCATTAAAAACTAAAAATATTTCCATAATAAAATCAAATAAAAAATCAGTTCAGTCTTAAACAAAAGGATCAAATAAATAGCTCCCATCTTGCTACAAGCTTCACCTCTTAACCCTAGCTAAGAGGTTTAGCCCCTCATGGATGGACTGAATCCCTTATTAAAATAAACAAAAAGAAAAAGAATAAAAGAAAGAAAAATTAACTAACTCTACTCTCCTCCTGCCTCTGCCCACGTCTAGCCCAAGATGCCCCCACACGTTCTCTCTCTCTCTCTCTGTGTTTTATAGGTGCCAGGGGTCAGCTGTTTGTAGATACTGATGGAGTTGGAGAACCGACTCCCCTTACGCAAAGAAATTCGCAAACAGCAAGAGCCGCGCACCTCTGTTCTGCGCAGGGGAGAAAAACACAAAACTCGTTTCGTTTGACTCGAATTTGAGACGAAGGATCATCCAGATTTTCATATCCGCCTTCTTGGACAGAGTTAGGACCGCCCTTTCAAGAGGTTGAACGGTCTGGATCCTCGATCCGATCGCGGACGGTGGCTCACAACTGCCCACAATTTCTGGTTTTCCCGAATTTCACGGGCTTGCGAAATCCTACTGCGTAACCGTTTTACGCTGTTGAAGTCGGTGGGCCCCTGATAAGCGTCATATGGAAAATCCAGTCCGTCCACTGGATTTATCTCAGAATTTCGGTCAGGAAAGGGTGGTTTTGGCTTGCTTTTGACACGGTCCACTTGATTTTTCATTTTACCGTCCATCCTACGTTTTGAAGGTAGAGATCTGATAGTTGCTTCTTCTTGGAAAAGTTCCACCTAGGTCATGGTTAGCGGGCATGTAGGACTATGATGGACGGTCTAGATCATCCATTTTGATGAGGAGTGGGCCCCACAAAGAGTACCTGTCGTTGGCAGCGAAGACGCTGTTGCGTCTTAAGTATTTTAGAAATTAGTCGGTCAGCGGTTGGTTTGACCGGACTCTCTATCCAGTGCACTTCTCATGCACGTGTACCCTATGTACATGCGATGTACATGTGGGGTCCATCATGATGTATATTAGGAATCCGTTCCATTCATCCACTCCCCCGTCTAATTTAAATGGTTGAATCCAAAATTGAGGCATATCCAGGTATCAGGTGGGCCCCAAATCAGAGATTTATGGGCTGATCTGTCCATTGGGCCACTTCTACAAGGTTTCAATGGTTGAAATTCGATGTGTACGGTTAATTTATGGTCCTCAGGCCACGTATGAAGTTTCGAGCCGAACGGATGATTGGAACATTGTGATCTTGCATTCTGGACCAATTTCGGGCCACTTGAACTTCAGTTTCTCTATTTTCTCGGATCTCTAGCATGTAAATCTGTCGATCATGGTCCCCTGGGGTCCGTCTCTTGCCTTGTTGTCTTCAGATCGTTAAAACCATGCTTTTAGCACCTTTTTGCAATCCATGCTCTCAAATACACCCTGCATCACAAACATGGTTAAGACCGGACGTTAAATAATATTATGCTCGTAAATCTAGGTAATTATTGGGGTCTAATATGCAATATTTGACCCTCAACAGCAATCGGTAACGGTTCTCGATGGAGTGGCTGAACTAGTTTCGCCACATTAGATACGTTCGATAAATCCGAGTCGTACGGTGATTGTCAACAGTGGTTAGGCCACGTGAAGTGCTTATGCATTCCATGTCGATCAATTCGACGGGCGCTCGTACCAATCGCACTTGTCAATTAACCCGATTGGTTTATTATGTCTTTACCATGTATGAACGCTACTGCTTGAATCTAAGGTACCACTTACCAATGTAAAGCCCATTTCAACCATGGTACTAAGATTTGTTAAGACTCATGAGCCAAAAATGGTGGTGTATGGGACACTGTGGTCGAGCTGTCGACCTACGCTGGGGTGAGGAGCCTCCCCGTAGTGACCAGTGAGCAACCCAAACTCGTGACCTGAATATGGTGGTGTATGGGACACTGTATTCGAGCTGTTGGCCTACGTTCAGGTAACGAGCCTCCTGTAGTGACCTCGAGTATAAATCAGGCCTATGCTGAGGGATGAGCCTCTCCATAGTGACCTCGAGTGCGAACTCGTGAACTTACCTATCCACTACTTTTCATCAGGGGTGATGCCCTACAACTTGCCTATCGTATGTGATTAACTAGGATTGATGACCCTAGATGGATCATTGTTTGGGTAAGTGATATATAGGGAGGTACCTTAGCTTTTCGAATATGTTGTATGAATAAGTCTAATAAATTACTTGGCTAACACGACCATGCACTGCATTGCATTGCATGTGCTTTGGCGAGGAAGTGCATGTTTAGGGAGTTTACCATGCACGATCGTGAGATGATGTCGTTGAGGGAGTGCAGGTGAGGGCATGCATCATTATGCATATCATTCCTGCATTAATAAGAGTACTTATGATATAATTGTTGTATTGCTTTATCATTACTGCTTGACTAAATCGATAACATGTTAACCTTTGCCTTATAGTACCACTGAGTTGATCACTCACTCCCACTCTGGGACAGTGTTTTAAAATACCAACTAGACTCTGATTTAGATGCAGGTTATGCCGAGGCTTTCGTGACGGAGTTGGACTTCTTCAACGAGGAGGAGGAGTTCTCCTGCATTCAGCTCTCGGGCAGGTCTATATAGACCTCGAGCTGCGTCGCGGGGATTACAGGGATATTAGATTTGTTGAATATTTTCATTTTGATATTTTGTATATTTTGAAACAAAACATGTATGTATTCAGCCTGGAAATACATTCATACTCTAGAGGTTATGGATCACATGTATACTCTATACATTTATCTCAGTCTTCCGCTTGCTCAATTTAAATATCTTTGGAGTATGATATGCTGTTTTAGTGTGATCCCACTCATGTTTAATGCACTAATGTGGACAATATTCAAACATCATTATCCATGTTGTATAAGTGATGCGTTGGAACTCGGAAGGTGAGCTTTGCTCGACCCTCGATTTTTGGGGCATTACAAGTTGGTATCAGAGCATGATTTGGATTAAACTGGGCCTAAATTATGATAATACGACACTCGCTGACATACTTGACTTAGGAGGGGGCGATAAAACGTAGAAATGATCGTAGGATTCCAAGTTTCACCGACTGGTGAAACTGACAGTTGAAATGTACCCTGTATGTGTCTGGGATCACATGAAATGATCTCAATTCCTCCTTAGGCCATCAATCGATGGGTTTAAACTATTAGATAGTGATTTCCAAACTTGAAATACGCTAGGGGCGTGAATATGTGCGAGACGAAACTTGAAACCACCTTAAACGGGCATGGGAGCCCAAACTGTAAGTTACAGAGGGACCCAGGAGGTACCCCGCCCTGTTTCGGCACCCCGTGGGGGGGGGGGGGGGAGGCCACCATCCCCAGACGGCAGCACCGCTCACAGTCCAGTGGATTGCGGTGGCACCTCGCCAACCAAGGCCCGCTGTGCCCCTCTCCAGCAGGCCGCGGCGGGCCCGCAAATCCGGCGGCCCGCCGCCCCTTTGCACATGTGTGGGGCCATGTAAATCATGTGGGGCCCTCTATTTTGTCCTCCTAGCTTCATTTCACCCCCCTCCAAGTTTTCAAATCCTCCAACCCCTCTAAAATCCAATATTTCCCTCTCAAATATTCATTTCATGCTCAATCTTCTTCTTCTTCTTCATTACATACACACCCTCCATCATATTCCTCAAAGCTCCTCTCATACAACCTCCTATCTCTCTTATTTCCTCTCATTTGAGCACACAAATCTATCTTTGTGTCTTATAAACCCCAAAACCCACCAACCCATCTCATCCTTCAAGCTATTTTAACCCCATGGCTCTTTTTGAGATAGTTACCGCCGTATTCTCGCTCTCCACACTCCTTTCTCTCATGGGAAAGAGAAGGGCGTCCATAAATGAAGTCGGGTTTAGCCGCCCAACTCGTCCAAGGAAGAAAACGAGCACTGAGGCAAGTACGAGCACTGAGCAAGAAAGGAGATTGAAACGGGATCTTGACCCGTGAATCCCCATTGAAAGATTACTACCGGCGGGCATCGAATTAGGTAGGTACCATAACCGTCGAGTGGTGTTTAAGGCTCATGTTGATGAAAAGCTATTTAGATTGTACCCCGTGATGGACATCTCCTAGAAAATGGTTGGGGTCGCATATTTAAGGGAAATACCCATGCGAGTGAAGGAGTAGTGCGTTCCTTCTATGCTCATATACGGGACCCATTACTGGAGCCACTATAGTTCACTATCCCTCTGGGAAGAGAGTAAGCCATAGTCAATGTTGACATGATAGCTCGAATCATGGGTATGGAGCGTGGACTTGTGCATGCTAGTGAGAAAATCCTTTCCAGTGAACGAGAAAGGAATCGCCGCACCCGTTTCCTCTGCGGCCAGCTTGAGCAGTGGAGGCGAGGAAATAGCCTTGCATCGACCAAATTTATAAATGATTTCTGCCTACTCCACCATATATTTACGTATAACATATATACAAGGTGGAGCAACCGCACGGAGTGTACTCGCCTCATGGTTGATTTCTTATACAGAGTTGGTCAGGGAGACAAGCTATGTCTGCCTACATTTGTCCTATCTCAGATTGTGGATACTGCACGATCCATACGGGGAGATGCCTCACTTCCCTTCGACTGACTTATTTTTTAAAATGCCCGCCACTTCAGTTTCAGACTCTATAGATGTTGCCCCGATTCATATCATCAGTGACATTACACTCAACAATATGGGCATAAGCCCTAGGCAACGCCAAGCCTGTCTTGATGAATATGGAGATGAGATAGAAGAAGAAAGTGAAGAGGAAGATGAAAGTGGTCATGAAGAAGGAAGTGGTGAAGAGGAAGAAAGTGAAGATGAAGAAGGTAGAGAAGAAGAAAGCGGTGAGGAAGAAGGGAGTGATGAAGAGGAGTCCTAGGATTCAGATGGGGGACCTCTTACTGCTACACCTGAGCACCGCCATGATCGGGCCACCTTAGAAGACCGCATGACTCAGATTGAAGAGAACCAGGCTGCCTTGAGACAAGAGGTCAAGGAGACCTAGGCCGAACTGAAGCAAAAGCTCGAAGAGAATCAGGCTTATGTGAAACAGAAATTTAAGAAGATGTCTCGCACCTTAAAGGCTCTCCTATGCTGTATGCAGGATAAGGGTGCGCCTTCACCTTCACCAGAGTCGGACAACTATTCGTATGTTGTAGTCGTCTTTTGGGTTGTTTTGTTCCTTGCTTTCTATGTAATAGTCCTTGTTGGCTTAGTTGGATATTAGTAGTTAGTCTTAAAGGTTTTGTTAGGTTAGCTCACATGCATCTTCTGTCATGATCCATGTAAGACTACATCTCATGTATTGTGACAATTTTGGTTAAATAAAATGCATGAAGCTTCTTTTAATTTGGAATGTGTAGAATGTTTGAAAAAAATTTGAATGTTGTCATTTAAAATCTTACACGTGTTGCACCCTATGTTATGTATAGGGAATGCCTCCGAAGACCACTCGGAATATGACATGTCTTGCACTTGGCGGATCGTTTAACGGGGCACCTCCCCTGATTGATAGCCACACGGACCCCAGTTTGGGCCCTGATAGTGACACCATTTCGGATTCACAGCCGGCCACTGGCCCCACCAATGGGCCAACACCTAGTGCACCACCGGTTCTAAAACAGAACTATGCATCTACCTCGACACCACTCGTGCCTCAGGCGGCCCCTCCGCCTGATAAGTTGGAGCAGATGATGCTCCTGATGTAGCAGCAACAATAAGTTTGGACCACGATTGCGATGGCCCTTGCCTAAAACATGAATATGGTCCCGCCTGCACCACCTATGTAGCCTGCTGGAAATATGAATGCTAACGGTCTATTCGAATGCTTCCAGCGTTTCCGACCTCCCACTTCTACAGGCACTCAAAGGCCCAAGGAGGCCGAATACTGGCTAGATCGCATCTCTAAGATGTTGAAGTCGCTGCACTGCACTGAGGTAGAGCAGGTAGAGCTACTTGCTTATATGTTTGAGAATGAGGCCAGTCTCTGGTGGGACAGCATTGTACGAACAGTTGCCCCTAGATATGTATGGACGTGGGATGCGTTTGAGACCAGCTTCCATGGAAAATACTTTCCCTTCACTTACCATAATGAAAAGGAGGGCGAGTTCCTTCTCCTCCGACAGGGAGGAATGTCTGTGTCAGAATATGAGAACAGATTCACGGAGCTAGCCAGATATGCTCCTTTGATACTAGCAGACGAGCTGATGAAGATGCGACGATTTTCAGAGGGTCTGCGGCCTGAAATTCTCACAAAGATGTGTTGCGATAACATTCCCAATTATGCTGAGCTAGTGAACATGTCCTTGCGAGCTGAGTAGGATGGGGACAGACTGTCCCGTACACGTATGCCCATAGGCCTAAGGCCTCGACCTGACTTATCGAACCGACCATTCCTTGGTAAGAGGCCACGTGCAGATTCACCTCCCATGCTGTAAGTGCTATATTTTATATCCCTGTTTGTTGTCAAATTTGTGGTGCCAAAATCACTTTTATATATCTTGCATAAGTGAAGCTCTCTCAAAGATCAACATTCATGAACAAGCTAAGCTCACAAGTACAAAGATTAAACTTGAATGCAAGAACTACTCACAAGACATGACTCAAGCGTCAAGACTTCAAGAAGAGTATAAGGTAGTTCATAAAGAACTCAAGACATGTACAAGGCAGTTCATAAAGAATTCAAGACACTTTCAAGATTGAGCTACATCAAGACTTCAAGGCTCATACTTCAAGGTCACTAGTTCCTAATATTTCAATGTCCTTACTTCATGGTTGAGGTTTGACTGACCTTAGGTTGACCTTAGAAGTAGGTCACTTTGGATACATAAATCAAATATTTATTTTACATAAGTTTGGTCAGTTCTTCGACTAGTCCTAGAGTTGCTTCGACCAGTCTAAGAAAATCCTCAATCAGTCGTAGGTTTGTTACAAAAATCGGATAAATTCTGTTAGTCCTCGACTAGTCCAGGGATCTGTTCGACCGGTCGAAGGAACAGTGTCGACTGGTTCTTCGACCAGTCGTAAATCTTCGACACAAAGTCCAGCGATAAATTCACAAGGTCTTCGACCAGTCGAAGGAGACCTTCGACCAGTCGTAGAACGGTCAAAGCTTATCGCGCCCGATTTTTTTCAAATTTGTTATTTCTTTGACTAGTCGAAGGGTTCCTTAGACCAGTCGAAGATGCGATCTACTCACCTATAAATAGAGCATGAATCTCAGAAGAAATCATCGAATTAATTAATCCATTCAAGCCAATCTTCATCGAACTTTTGAGAGATATTTCTGTGCTCCATCTAAGCTAAGTGTGCTTATTTAATATTCTCTTTCCTTAGCTTTATTTAATTGATTTTGTTTCTGCTATTCCAATCTAATTTGATAAAAGGAATCATTATTCCCTTTCTTTGGAATCAAAATCAATTAAGGCAAGCCCTACTTAGTTAAATTTAAAATCTATTAGAATTAGAATCATTGTAATTGAGTACTGGACATTGAACTTGGACATTCAATCATCTACTCTGACTTGGTTCTACCGGGTTGCTACATTGAATGAGATATTCAGGTATTTTACATTTAATTGTAAATTCCTTTCTGTTTTGGTTTCTTTCAAGATTTGCCAGAAAAATCTTGTTGTATTGGTTATCTGAGGAGAGCCAGGAAAACTCAGAAGTGGGGGTTTTTTTTTTTGTGTAAGCCCACAGACAAAGACACAATTGTAAAGGTTTTTGGTGAACCTGGGAAAACCTATTTTGTTAGTGAACGCTAATGTAACGACCCGTAAATTTCCGTACGTTGGCTCGAGTACCACCTCGACCAGAAATCAATTAGGATTAAATCCTTTAGAAATTTAACAAAGTTAACTAAGTGCAAAACTTGATTAGCCATGAAATCCGTTGGGATCGCTTTAAATACGATCTGCAAGACCCAAAACTTGCAAAATCAGTGACTCTAGGTTACTCTAAAGTTTAGAGCCAAACTCATTACCCGACTGCTCTCGGGAATGAAACGAAACTTCGTATTAGGTCTAGATCGCACATCAGAGGTCCGATTAACACGAAGTTAAGGAACTAGGACCGCCTCACTGAGCTTGACAATCATCTCAAAAATCAGGTCCAGCCGATGTCCAAAAGCCATTCATTTGGATCCGGAGCGAGGGAGTGTGAAAAACACTATTCCCTTTACAAAATAAATATTTGGAATAGTGATCTGGCACCATTCGCTTGTGTATCAGTATTAAGCAACCAAACCGTCAGAATCAGACCAAATTACACCCTCGGATTAAGAAAAATTTCAGGAACATTTACATGTACTTGGAATTTCGGATCGTGGCCCACTGACCGTTGAACTGAAGTGGTCCGTCACATGCGATCTGGGAATCCGATCGAGTCAAAAACGTAATCCCACATAGATCCATGTGTGGTGAGCTTAAGTCTGACGTTTAGCTCAAGGAGGGCCACCAGAACCTCTTTTTTGAGCTGGAAAAGTGACAAAATGCCTATGTTAGCAGTAACCCTTGAACCTCAGTCTGTTTTGGGGAGGTTTTTGGCTATAAAAGGAGCTTAGAACAGCCCTTCTCACAGCCATACAAATTTGGGATAAAACCCTAGAGAGAGAGAGAGAAAAGAGAGAGAAGAGCTTGGGATTTGTGGGAGAACTTCCTCCTACCGCTTTCAGACATCGCACGGCCTACACCGCCTCTTTTCAGGTGCTTTCCCGGTGGTATCCATTCCGTTTTAAGGTAAGAAACCCTAACCCTAGGTCTGATTTGAAGTATGTAGGCTTTAGGTTGTGGAAAGACTAACCGATTCCGCTCTTTAGCCTAGAAAACGCCCGTATACGGAAGCTCAACAAACCTTGCTGATTCATTGTGATTCCAAGGGCAAAGGTGAGGACTTTAGGTGTATAGGTTACGTTTTTCAACGCTTTCAATGTCAGGTAATGATAGATTCATGATCTGCATGCAATTGCACATGTACAAAGTGCTTTCCGTTTCCTGTTTCGATTAACGTTGTAGAATATGGAATTTCACATACTCTAGGTATACGTAGAAATACCGTATACATATTTTTTTTAGAAAAATGTTTGACATGTTTATTTAATGTATGATTATATGATATATGGATAAAATACTAGTTTGGCGAAAGGAATCGCCGAAATACATGTTCACTTGTAAATACTACGTATGTTGAAATTGTGTATTTTAGAAATACCGCCTATGTGTAAATTTTGGAAATGTAATTGTCATGATTATTTGCTGTATGATTATGGTATACACGGATAAAATAACCGCTTGGCGAAAGTGTAAGACCCGTAACCTAAACCGTACCATTCGGTCGGCTTCCGCAATTCTACCGGTCGAATTCCGGCAACCCTCGACCCATTTTCGACATTGCGCACGATCCTAAGCCGAGTCCCGCATGCCGAAGTCGGCTCGACTCGAAACCTGTATCTTGGCGACCGCGCCGTCGCCGCAGTTCCAACGCCGCGACTCGCGTACCGAACCGATACCCAGGCTAGAAGATGTCGGCATGCGTTCGATTCGAAGAAAACACCGCGCGTTGCGAATTACGAGGGAATCTCTACGAGATGTCCCATCAATCAATCAATCACTCATGTCAAGTACAAGTCAAGTCACCCCATACCCAAGTACAACAACCCATCCCTCTCCCTTACATAAGCAAGCCTAAAGTCAACTCTCTCTCCCATTTTTCAAAGCCACCCTTACCCATGACATCATCACTCCACTCCCTCCATCCCTTCTTCCTTTAATTTATTCCTTTCTCTCTCTCATTCTCTCATTCCCTCTCTCTCACATGTCCCAAGTTTTCCCAAGCCTTCCAAGAGCAACTAGTGTGGCCCACTTTCCCCACCCCTCTCACCTCTCATCCACACCATCAAAAGTCCATCATCCACCATTAAAAGTCAAGCAAAGGAGCATTGGAGTGCAAGGAGGCAAGGAGGAGTGCAAGAGGTGGGTGATCCACCGTCATTTCTCATATTTTTGGGCCACATGTGGTGGGACCCGTTTGATGTATGCATGTATGAAATGGAGGGCCCATAGTGGCGGGGTCCCTCCTCTATCTCACCGTGTATCCCTATCTCTCTCTCTCTTTTCTCTCCCTAGAATGAAGTGGGTCCCACTAAATCATGCTAAATCCACTCCATTCATATTTTGGTGTGGCCCACTACATTTTTAAGGAGACATCCATCATCCATTTTTGGGATGGTGGGAAGCCCACATGGTATATAATTTATTATATTATATTAATACTATAATAATGTATATACATATATATATATATATATATATATGTGTGTGTGTGTGTGTGTATTACATGGTGGTGGGCCACGTACATGTGGGACCCACCATGAGGCAGTGTATATCCAAACTGTCCAGCGTCTCTAGACGCTGGACGTAGGCGTCCAGACGGGTGAGTGCGCTGACATGGTGTGTACTTTCAAGCTAACAAAAAAAAAAGAAGAAAAGAGTTGGGATGGGCCGTCCATACGGGCCCCACCTTGATATTTGTACATGATCCAAGCCATCCATATCAACCCTTGAATCATTTTAGGCGTTGAGCCAAAGCCTTAAGGTGATCTGATCACCAGGTGGGCCATACCCTCTAAAACTATGTAAAGACATGCCAGAACATACAAAAGTACACGGTGGGACCCTCTTGGAGTTTAGATGCATCTGAAACTTGGTCTGAACGACCAGACATGCGGGACTCATATATTGGATGGTCTAGATTGTGAAACAAATCTCGGTGGGCCCCAAAACAAAAAAATATATATTTTTTAAATGCAGCAGCGCTGCTGCTGCAGCACAGGCAGCGCCTGTGGCTGCTGGCGGCGAATGGGTTGCTGGGCCTCACGGCTCCAGCTGTGGGCCCCCACCGTGATGCGTTTCGAGCATCAACACCGTGCATTGGGTGGGCCTCCCCCCTGGCCGTGGGTCACCCAAAAATCAGCCGCAAACGGAACTCAGGTGGGCCATACCATCTAAATCATGTGAAGACATGCCTAAATAATATAAAAACACTTGGTGGGGCCTACCTGAATTTTTGGTGGGGCTGAAACTTGGCCTGGACCCTCAGACAGGTGGGACACACATAATGCATGGGCTGGATTTATGAACCACCTCACGGTGGGACCCTGCTAATGTGACCTTATCAATAGGTCGGTTGGCAAATAAACATTACGGTGGGCCCTGGCCGCGTGACCCACTGAACAGGTCGGTTGGCAAATAAACATTTCAGTGGGCTCCCTGGCCGTGGGCCCAGGTCACGTTTGACCTTATAAACAGGAGGATGGAAAATAAATATTTTGGTGGGCCCCTTACCACATGGCCTTATCAACAGGCGGATGGAAAATAAATATTTTGGTGGGCCCCTTGCCACATGGCCTTATCAATAGATTGGATAGTAAAATAAACATTATGGTGGGCTTCGCATGTGGCCCACTTAGATGCATATGGGTCCATGTACTTGGGCCCATCTTGATGTATTTCTTTTAGGCCCATTATTAAGGCCCACTTTAGTATATATGGGCCATGCATTTAGGCCCATCTTGGCAGGTATATGGGCCCAATATTGAGGCCCACTTTGATATGTATAAAGCCTATGTGATTAGGCCTATTTGATAGACATAGAACTTATGTGATTGGGCTCATTTTAATGCATTCTCAGGCCCATGGATGATGGCCCATTGCAATGTACCTAAAGCCCATTGGTGAGGTTCATTGAGGTGGCCCACTTGATGAATATAAGGCCTATGAGATACGGCCCATTTGATATATTTAGGGCCCCATGGGATGTACCTAAGGCACATTGCAATGTGTAATTCCACCAGGATTTATTTAATGGTATTTGAGGCGAGTCGAGCTTTGGGGACAATGTTGGTTTGACATCCACATTGTACGAGTAATGCTGGTTAGATGTCCACACTATAACTCTCCCTAAGGCCACTGATAGGCCCGTATCCGTTCGTGTAGGCCATCTAGGCCCATCTTCATTGAGAGGATAGTTTATTATTTTATAACATGTTTAACACAGCCCATGATTCATGATCATACGCATCATATGTATGCTTGAGATGAGGAGTGTCTGATCATAGCATATGCCTTCGGGCAGACTGTTTACGGGCTCCCTGATAGGCGGAGTTGCCCTACATGAGCGCGTGCTTCACGCAGGATGGTTGCATGATTGGTAGAGTGGTTCATGCATTTGCATCTGTGTGATTGTGATATGCCCTAGCGACATCAGGGCCATAGCCTCCACAGATGTATCGTGGATGGCTGGTTGGATACCGAAAAATCTTGTTCCAAGCAATTAAGGCGCCATAGATGTCCCTAGGTGAGAGTCCCTGAACCCGATGGTACCAGAGGATGACTCCAACGTCGAGACCGAGTGGATACATGAGCGCACGAGGGTCGAATACCATGAGGCCGCGTCTCGCACTGTGTCGTGGTCGGTTGGAAAGGAGTGGTGGCCTTACTCGCCCGAGAGCAGGGGGCATTACTAGGCTGAGTTTGACCAGCTCGGAAATGGGTTCGCTATCGACGTGCCGGATAAGTATTGGATGACTATTGGCTAGACGGATAGTAAGGTTTCTTACGCTCACTTGGACTGTGCTGCTTGGAGAGAGACAGTGCCATTTGGAGTGTACTGAACCCCGGTGATTATCTAGACTGAGAACTGTATTGACATGAGGATTTGGATGAGGATTGGCATGCTTGACTTACATATTGCATCGCATGGCCTTGGTATGACCGATAATATTCACATCTTGTACTGCATAGCCTTGGTACGGCTGGTTGTATTTTCGTACTCATCAGCATGATTCTGCATTACTCCGGCATTGCATTCTGAGCACGTTCGCACACACTTACACCGCCCTCTAAGCTTTCTTTAAGCTTATGCACGATTGATGCGTGCAGGTGACGCCAGGACGCAGCTGTAGTTTCGCCGCTGTTGGAGCGTGCCGCCGAGCTTTTTTGGAGTTTTGATATTACCACTATATTGTATTTCCCTTTATACGTACTGTATTCAAAGTTTTTGTTCATAGTGGATTTTGTGATGGTGTTTTTGTGGTTATTGTTCGTGGGTTATGCTTGTGGTTATGCTCATTACGAATCAAATTGATATTAGAAATCCTCCTTGTAGCATCCCAGGATCGAAACCTGGTATATGGGTACCGGGAGCCGAGAATGGGGTACTATGGAGGCTGTCGGCGCAGGATTCGGCGATCGAGAATTTTGTGAGCCCGGTCTCCGGGTTCGGGGCGTGACAGAAGTTGGTATCAGAGCATAACTTGGGAATAACCGAGGACGGCATCACATGTTTACTATGAGATCGAGGCGGTTAGGTTCCAAGTGCGAAATCTTCCGATTGACTTCCCTAACGCGCAGTTCTCGAAATTGATTGGCGCCTTATCTTTTCCATTGGACATGCCGCCGAGGAGAGTGACCCGTTCGACTCCCACTCCGCCACCTGAGTCTCCAGCCTTACCACCCGCGCCTCCCGTCCCACCGCCAGAGATCCCTGCTCCCTTTCCTAAGGATGATGTTCCTCCACCTGATACCGGTGTGGATCCGACGGTGTTTGTGAGTGCCTCGCAGTTACAGCAGATGTTACTGGCTGTGACAGCTGCACTTCAGGGGCAGGGCAGATGCCCAGTTGTTTCTCCAGCCCAGGCAGAGCAGAAGCGCGCGAGTACCCTTCTTCGCGAGTTCAGACGGATGGATCCTCCACGATTTCAGGGCGAGCCAGATCCGACAGCAGCTGAGAGATGGCGCTCCGATGTGTAGAAGATTTTTGATATTATGTCATGTACGACCGAACAGCGAGTCCGATTAGCCACATTCCTCTTCCATGACGAGGCAGAGCACTGGTGGACCTCTGTTACCCGTGTCGCAGGACCTGATCATGTCTGGACATGGGAGGATTTCGTCAGCCGATTCGAGGAGCAGTACTTCCCCGACCACATTCGTCCTCAGAGGGCACGAGAGTTCGAGACTCTAGTATAGGGAGACATGTCCGTGGCGCAGTACGCGGCTCGCTTCGTGGCGCTGTCACGGTTTACGCCATATATGGTTGATGATGAGGGGCGGAAGGCCCGCCGTTTCGAGAGCGGCTTACGTTTCGGTCTTCGAGGCCGTGTTATTGGGCACGATCTCCCGACCTTTCAGGCGGTAGTACGAAGGGCCCAGATCTACGAGACTGAGTGGGCTGATTCTCAGAGCGGTCGAGATCAGAGGAGAGGCGGAAGAGGCCAGCCCAGTCCAGTAGCTCTCAGCAGCATCGACGACCACAGAGGTATAGGGATCATCCATCCGTTAGAGTACCAGCAGTACTAGTGACACTAGCAGCGTCAGCGACACCTTCTGCTCCACCCCAGCTGCTGTTTCCAGGGACGTGTTTTGGATGTGGCGGTTCTGGACACCGCATATCTGAGTGCCCCCGTCCTTATCTGCAGCAGTCTAGAGGGCCGCAGCAGTCTCCAGGACAGCCGCGACCATAGCAGCAGCCTTCAGCACAGCAGCAGCGGCCCCATCAGCAGCGACCTCAGCCACCGAGGCCCCAGCAGCAGCAGAGACAGCAGCAGAGGCAGCCGCAGAGGTAGCAGCAGCACCAGGGACCTCAGAGGGGACAGGCACCTCCCCAGCCAGCTCAGGCTAGGTTTTATGTGGCTCAGCAGGACCCACAGACCTCAGGAGGAGTCGTTGAGGGTATACTTCCTGTCTCTTCATGCATCGCCCGAGTATTGTTTGTTCCGGCGCTTCGCACTCATTCATGTCTGAGGATTTTTGCCGATCGACTGGATTACCGACTGAGTCTTCTAGCAAGGGATTGACCGTATCGACGCCTTTAGGGAAGACTACAGTATTGGGCCGTTTCTGTCCGTCTTGCCTTGTTCTGGTCGGTGATATATTCTTACCTGCTGACTTATTTGTGCTGCCGATGACAGATTTCGACGTTATCTTAGGCATGGATTGGCTTGCCGAGTACCACGCCATCATGGACTGTTCCGCGAGGACAGTCACGTTCTACATACCAGGCTTGCCACAGTTTCAGTTTGTTGCCGAGCCCCGAGGAGAGTCGTTGTCATGCTTGATGTCCTGCGCCGTTATGGAGCCCGTTGTCGATTGTATCGATCATATTCCGATTGTCTGTGACTTCCCCGACGTGTTTAAGGAGATTCCGGGATTGCCGCCTCGTCGCCATATTGAGTTTGGGATTGATCTTGTGCCAGGTACTGCGCCTATCTCGAAGGCCCCGTACCGTATGGCACCGATGGAGCTGCATAAGTTGCAGCGGCAGTTGGACGAGTTGCGAGAGTTAGGATTTATTCGCTCGAGCAGTTCACCTTGGGGAGCGCCAGTACTTTTCGTCAGGAAGAAGGATGGCTCGTTGAGGCTCTGCGTCGACTACCGCGAGCTTAACCGGGTCACGATTAAGAACAAGTACTCACTCCTGAGGATAGACGATTTATTTGATCAACTGCAGGGTGCACAGTTCTTCTCAAAGATTGACCTACGTTCCGGTTATCATCAGATTCGTGTCCGAGAGGAGGACATCCCGAAGACAGCTTTCCGGACGCGTTACGGTCATTTTGAGTTTCAGGTCATGTCTTTTGGACTGACCAATGCACCCGCGGTCTTCATGCAGTTGATGAACGAGGTCTTCCGTCCATATCTCGATCAGTTTGTTGTAGTCTTCATCGACGACATTCTGATATATTTGAGGACCCGTGAGGATCATATGCAGCATCTGGAGATCGCCTTGCAGACCCTCCGTGCCCACCAGCTGTATGCGAAGCTGGAGAAGTGCGAGTTCTGGCAGGAGGAGGTGAGATTCCTCGGTCACGTGGTGACGAGGGAGGGTGTCGCAGTGGACCCCTCGAAGGTTGAGGCAGTGCGTCAGTGGAGCCAGCCCACGACAGCGTCCGAGATCCGCAGTTTCCTTGGTTTGGCGAGCTATTATCGGCGTTTCATTGAGGGCTTCTCCCGTATTGCTGCCCCGATGACCAGGTTAACTCGGAAGGGCGCAGATTTTGTTTGGACTGATGCATGCGAGCGAGCATTTATGGAGTTGGAAGGACCGTCTGACGTCCACTCCTGTCATCACTCTTCCTTCTGGGAGTGATGGATTCGTTGTATTTACTGATGCTTCGCGTATTGGATTGGGTGCTGTCCTGATGCAGCACGGCAGGCCTGTAGCCTTCGCGTCTCGTCAGCTCAAGGTCCATGAGCTGAACTACCCTACGCATGATTTAGAGCTGGCGGTAGTTGTTTTCGCACTGAAGGTGTGAAGACACTATCTTTATGGGGTCAGGTTCGAGCTCTTATCTGATCATAAGAGCTTGAAGTATTTATTCTCTCAGTCCGAGCTGAACATGAGACAAAGACGCTGGATGGAGCTTCTGAGAGACTATGATTTTGACCTCCAGTACCACCCAGGCAAGGCAAACGTGGTGGCGGATGCCCTCAGCCGTTAACCGCGAGGCCTGGTGGCACACATGATGATTCAGGAGTGGAGGATGCTCGAGGATATCGCAGAGTACGACTTTGATTTTGGTCTGGTCTTCTATCGTTCAGCTATCGAGCCTGTCGATTTAACCCTCTCTTGTCGCAAGGGTGATCGAGGCTCAGCAGACAGATGAGTCATTACAGGACTACCGAGCAGAGGCAGCATCTGAGAGTCAGACAGATTGGCAGATGGGTGCTGATGGTGGACTTCGCTTCAGAGGCCGATTATGTGTCCCGGATATTCCAGAGTTGCGCAAAGATCTTATGACCGAGGCACATCGATCGCGATTTTCTATCCACCCTGGCTCGACGAAGATGTATCGTGATATGAGGAGACAGTATTTTTAGGCGGGGATGAAGCGCCAGATTACCAGCTTCGTGGCCGAGTGTGACACATGCCAGCATGTCAAGGTCGATCATCAGAGACCCCCTGGTCTATTGCAGCCATTGAGTGTCCCGATGTGGAAGTGGGAGCACGTACCTACAGATTTCATTATGGGTTTGCCGAGGACTCAGCGCGGTCATGACGCCATCTGGGTTGTCATTGGTCGTCTGACAAAGTCGGCACATTTTCTTACGATTCGTGCGACTTGGCCTTTGGACCGGCTTGCGAGGTTGTTCATTGAGGAGATTGTGAGACTGCACGGCGTTCCAGTCTCGATTGTTTCTGACGGAGACCCGAGGTTCACGTCTCAGTTCTGGAGGAGCTTTCAGAGTGCTATGGGCACTGATTTGCAGCTCAGTACCGCGTATCATCCGCAGACCGATGGCCAGACCGAGAGGGTCAATCAGATACTTGAGGATATGCTTCGGGCCTACGCAGTTGATTTCGGGGGTAGCTGGGATGAGCATCTGCGATTGGCTGAGTTCGCATACAACAACAGCTATCAGGCGACCATTGGCATGGCTCCTTTTGAGGCATTGTACGGCAGACCGTGCAGATCTCTGAGTTGTTAGACCGAGGTTGGAGAGCGGCGTCTCCTAGGTCCCGAGCTTGTGCAGGAGACTTCAGAGGCTATTGATATCATCAGGCAGAGGATGCGCACAGCTCAGAGTCGGCAGAAGAGTTTTGCTGATCGCCGGTGTCGTCCCTTTGAGTTTGACGTAGGGGACCATGTGTATCTCAAGGTCTCGCCCATGAAGGGCGTAGTTCGATTTGGAGCGAAGGGCAAGCTTGCCCCGAGATTTATAGGACCTTTCGAGATCACTGGGCGCGTTGGCGCCGTGGCCTATCGGCTTGCCTTGCCACCGCAGTTGTCTGGCGTCCACAACGTTTTTCACGTTTCTATGTTGAGGAAGTGTGGGTCAGACGTGGTACCTGTTATTGATTAGCAGCCGTTGGAGGTTCGTGAGGATGCTTCTTACATTGAGCAGCCAGTTCGTATCCTTGATCGGAAGGAGCAGGTCCTCCAGACCAAGGTCATACCCTTGGTGAAGGTTCAGTGGGGTCACCATTCTGTTGACGAGGCATCTTGGGAGCGCGAGGCCGAGATTCGAGAGCGCTATCCCCATCTTTTTTATGATTGACTTTATATTGTATCTTATATACTGTCTTCGATTTTCTATGACGATGTCTTGTTCCTCTTCTATTATGAGTTATGTTCTCTTGCTACGATTGAGTAAATTTCGAGGACGAAATTTTTTTATTTGGAGGGGAGAGTTGTAAGACCCGTAACCTAAACCGTACCATTCGGTCGGCTTCCGTAATTCTACCGGTCGAATTCCGGCAACCCTCGACCCATTTTCGACGTTGCGCACGATCCTAAGCTGAGTCCCGCTTGCCGAAGTCGGCTCAACTCGAAACCTGTATCTTGGCGACCGCGCCGTCGCCGCGGTTCCAACGCCGCGACTCGCGCACCGAACCGATACCCAGGCTAGAAGATGTCGGTATGCGTTCGATTCGAAGAAAACACCGCGCGTTGCGAATTACGAGGGAATCTCTACGAGATGTCCCATCAATCAATCAATCACTCATGTCAAGTACAAGTCAAGTCACCCCATACCCAAGTACAAACAACCCATCCCTCTCCCTTACATAAGCAAGCCTAAAGTCAACTCTCTCTCCCATTTTTCAAAGCCACCCTTACCCATGACATCATCACCACCCACTCCCTCCATCCCTTCTTTCTTTAATTTATTCCTTTCTCTCTCTCATTCTCTCATTCCCTCTCTCTCACACGTCCCCAGTTTTCCCAAGCCTTCCAAGAGCAACTAGTGTGGCCCACTTTCCCCACCCCTCTCACCTCTCATCAACACCATCAAAAGTCCGTCATCCACCATTAAAAGTCAAGCAAAGGAGCATTGGAGTGCAAGGAGGCAAGGAGGAGTGTTAGAGGTGGGTGATCCACCGTCATTTCTCATATTTTTGGGCCACATGTAGTGGGACCCGTTTGATGTATGCATGTATGAAATGGAAGGCCCATAGTGGCGGGGTCCCTCCTCTATCTCACCGTGTATCCCTATCTCTCTCTCTCTTTTCTCTCCCTAGAATGAAGTGGGTCCCACTAAATCATGCTAAATCCACTCCATTCATATTTTGGTGTGGCCCACTACATTTTTAAGGAGACATCCATCATCCATTTTTGGGATGGTGGGAAGCCCACATGGTATATAATTTATTATATTATATTAATACTATATATATATATATATGTGTGTGTGTGTGTGTGTGTGTGTGTGTGTGTGTGTATTACATGGTGGTGGGCCACGTACATGTGGGACCCACCATGAGGCAGTGTATATCCAAACTGTCCAGCGTCTCTGGACGTTGGACGTAGGCGTCCAGACGGGTGAGTGCGCTGACATGGTGTGTACTTTCAAGCTAACAAAAAAGAAGAAGAAAAGAGTTGGGATGGGCCGTCCATACGGGCCCCACCTTGATATTTGTACATGATCCAAGCCATCCATATCAACCCTTGAATCATTTTAGGCATTGAGCTAAAGCCTTAAGGTGATCTGATCACCAGGTGGGCCATACCCTCTAAAACTATGTAAAGACATGCCAGAACATACAAAAGTACACGGTGGGACCCACTTGGAGTTTAGATGCATCTGAAACTTGGTCTGAACGGCCAGACATGCGGGACTCATATATTGGATGGTCTAGATTGTGAAACACATCTCGGTGGGCCCCAAAATAAAAAAAAAATTTAAATGCAGCAGCGCTGTTGCTGCTGCAGCGCAGGCAGCGCCTGCGGCTGCTTGCGGCGGATGGGTTGCTGGGCCTCACGGCTCCAGCTGTGGGCCCCCACGGTGATGCGTTTCGAGCATCAGCACCGTGCATTGGGTGGGCCTCCCCCCTGGCCATGGGTCACCCAAAAATCAACCGCAAACGGAACTCAGGTGGGCCATACCATCTAAATCATGTGAAGACATGTCTAAACAATATAAAAACACTTGGTGGGGCCTACCTGAATTTTTGGTGGGGCTGAAACTTGGCCTGGACCCTCAGACAGGTGGGACACACATAATGCATGGGCTGGATTTATGAACCACCTCACGGTGGGACCCTGCTAATGTGACCTTATCAATTTTTCGGTTGGCAAATAAACATTATGGTGGGCCCTGGCCGCGTGACCCACTGAACAGGTCGGTTGGCAAATAAACATTTCAGTGGGCTCCCTGGCCGTGGGCCCAGGTCACGTGTGACCTTATAAACAGGCGGATGGAAAATAAATATTTTGGTGGGCCCCTTACCACATGGCCTTATCAACAGGCGGATGGAAAATAAATATTTTGGTGGGCCCCTTGCCACATGGCCTTATCAATAGATTGGATAGTAAAATAAACATTATGGTGGGCTTCGCATGTGGCCCACTTAGATGCATATGGGTCCATGTGCTTGGGCCCATCTTGATGTATTTCTTTTAAGCCCATTATTAAGGCCCACTTTAGTATATATGGGCCATGCATTTAGGCCCATCTTGGCAGGTATATGGGCCCAATATTGAGGCCCACTTTGATATGTATAAAGCCTATGTGATTAGGCTTATTTGATACACATAGAGCTTATGTGATTGGGCTCATTTTAACGCATTCTCAGGCCCATGGATGATGGCCCATTGCAATGTACCTCAAGCCCATTGGTGAGGTTCATTGAGGTGGCCCACTTGATGAATATAAGGCCTATGAGATACGACCCATTTGATATATTTAGGGCCCCATGGGATGTACCTAAGGCACATTGCAATGTGTAATTCCACCAGGATTTATTTAATGGTATTTGAGGCGAGCCGAGCCTTGGGGACAATGTTGGTTTGACGTCCACATTGTACGAGTAAAGCTGGTTAGATGTCCACACTATAACTCTCCCTAAGGCCACTGATAGGCCCGTATCCGTTCGTGTAGGCCATCTAGGCCCATCTTCATTGAGAGGATAGTTTATTATTTTATAACATGTTTAACACAGCCCATGATTCATGATCATACGCATCATATGTATGCTTGAGATGAGGAGTGTCTGATCATAGCATATGCCTTCGGGCAGACTGTTTACGGGCTCCCTGATAGGCGGAGTTGCCCCTACATGAGCGCGTGCTTCACGCAGGATGGTTGCATGATTGGTAGAGTGGTTCATGCATTTGCATCTGTGTGATTGTGATATGCCCTAGCGACATCAGGGCCATAGCCTCCACAGATGTATCGTGGGTGGCTAGTTGGATAGCAGAAAATCTTGTTCCAAGCAATTGGGGCGCCATAGATGTCCCTGGGTGAGAGTCCCTGAACCCGATGGTACTAGAGGATGACTCCAACGTCGAGACCGAGTGGATACATGAGCGCACGAGGGTCGAATACCATGAGGCCGCGTCTCGCACTGTGTCGTGGTCGGTTGGAAAGGAGTGGTGGCCTTACTCGCCCGAGAGCAGGGGGCATTACTAGGCTGAGTTTGACCAGCTCGGAAATGGGTTCGCTATCGATGTGCCGGATAGGTATTGGCTGACTATTGGCCAGGCGGATAGTGAGGTTTCTTACGCTCAGTTGGACTATGCTGCTTGGAGAGAGACAGTGCCATTTGGAGTGTACTGAACCCCGGTGATTATCCAGACTGAGAACTGTATTGACATGAGGATTTGGATGAGGATTAGCATGCTTGACTTACATATTGCATCGCATGGCCTTGGTATGACCGATAACATTCACATCTTATACTGCATAGCCTTGGTACGGCTGGTTGCATTTTCGTACTCATCAACATGATTCCGCATTACTCCGGCATTGCATTCTGAGCACGTTCACACACACTTACACCGCCCTCTAAGCTTTCTATAAGCTTATGCACGATTGATGCGTGCAGGTGACGCCACGACGCAGCTGTAGTTTCGCCGCTGTTGGAGCGTGCCGCCGAGCTTTTTTGGAGTTTTGATATTACCACTATCTTGTATTTCTCTTTATAAGCACTGTATTCAAAGTTTTTGTTCATAGTGGATTTTGTGATGGTGTTCTTGTGGTTATTGTTCGTGGGTTATGCTTGTGGTTATGCTCATTACGAATCAAATTGATATTAGAAATCCTCCTTGTAGCATCCCAGGATCGGAACCTGGTATATGGGTACCGGGAGCCGAGAATGGGGTACTATGGAGGCTGTCGGTGCCGGATTCAGCGATCAAAAATTTTGTGAGCCCGGTCTCCAGGTTCGGGGCGTGACAGAAAGGATAGCCCTAATACGTATTTTGCTAACATACGTCGTGTATGTTGGAATAGCGTACTCTAAGTGTTTGTGTAAATGCTTGTGAGTGTAAAGGCGTAAGTGTTAGTGCCTTAGATAGGTGCTAATATGGACTTCCCGATCACCTTAGAGACATGTAGGATACCCTCCATGTAGTGGTTTGCTATAACCACTCACTTGTGATGTGTATGTAATTGTATTC
The DNA here is from genome assembly GCA_021015155.1 of Magnolia officinalis. Classification (NCBI taxonomy): domain Eukaryota; kingdom Viridiplantae; phylum Streptophyta; class Magnoliopsida; order Magnoliales; family Magnoliaceae; genus Magnolia; species Magnolia officinalis. The sequence goes on along the minus strand of JAJHSJ010000011.1, from coordinate 24,992,935 downwards.
CTCTTTGTATAGTACTCTACAACATGCTTTACAACATGCTTTACTTCATGCTTTATAACATGCCTTATGACATGCCTGTTAACATGTTTGTATTACTTTGTTTATCATGCTTTACTTCACATGCTATGGATGAGATTGATTGGTGTTGGGACTATGCCTATAGTCCAAGCATTCGGTACCAGACTTGAGATTGTGGCTGAGATTCATGTCGCCACAAGGGATGTGTCTGATAAACCCGAGTCGTACTTCGGTTGGCGATAGTGGTTGGCCACACGGAGCACTTTTGCGCTTCATATCGCCCAACTTGTTGTGCGCTCGAGCTGGTCAGGCTCGTCAAGTAAACCGATATGTTGGATGTGTGTTCACCATGTTTGGTCATTACTGTTTGAACCTAGGGTACCAAACTTACCAGTGGCGATCACGTTAACCATGGTACCTCGATCCGCTAAGACTCATGAGCCGGACATGGTGGTATGGGACACCGTGGCCGAGCTGTCGGCCTATGCTGGGGCCAAGTGCCTCCCCATAGTGACCATTGAGCAACCAAACTCGTGAGCCGAATACGGTGGTATGGGACACTGTATTCGAGCTGTCGATACTTACGGCAAGAGCCGAGTACGGTGAGACCTGTGCTCGTGCTGACGGGCGACGAGTCCTCCGTAGTATCTTCGAATATACTCCAAGGGTCTGTGATTGACGACGAGTCTTTCACAACAACAAGAGTATGAGTTGAGCCGAGTACGGTGAGACCTGTACTCGAGCTGATGGCTAGTGATTGAGCCGAGTACGGTGAGACCTGTACTCGAGCTGATGGCCAGCAATTGAGCCGCATACGGTGAGATCTGTATCCGCGCTGACGGGTGATGAGCCCTTTGCGATGCCTTCGCTATGCTTCTCGAACCATAATATCGTATGAGATTAACTAGGATTGATGACCCTAGAATGGATCATGTTTGGGAATGATACAAGGGAGGTACCTTAGTTTCCCAATACTGCTGTTTGAAATGGACTAATAATAACTCGATAATCATGATCATCATCGCACCGCATGTGCTTAGTAGATGTGGCGCACTAAGGGAGTTAAGCATTCGCGAACGTAAGATAATGTCGCATGAGGGTGGTTTGGCAAGGGCATACAGCATCATGTCATTTCATTCTCGCACTTAATAAGAGTAGTTAGAATTGTTTGATTTGTACTGCTTTATCATTACGGCTTGATTGAATTGATAACATGTTAACCTATGCTTTATTGTTCCACTGAGTTAGCTACTCACTCCCACGTTACAGGACGGTGTTTGCAACACCCACCAGACTCTGTCGCAGGTATAGATGGCGCATCGGTTTAGGAGCCGGAGCCCGACTTCGATGAGGATCAGGATGAATTCTCCTTTATGCAGTACTCTGACGGCTTTGCTTAGGCCGACTGCATCGCGGAGATTCCAGGGCTTATCTACGGAGTTGTATTTTGATTTTTGACTTAGAAACAATACATGTATATTGGTACTCAGTTAGTGTTCATACTCAGGTGTTCACAAAAATTTTGTTACTTTACATACTTTGAATATACAATTTCAGTCTTCTGCTTGCCTTTATACAATTGAACTGGAGTATGAATTACTGTTTTGGTATAATCTCATTCATGTTTATTGCTTTAACTTAGACAACATTTAACCATCATTGTGTATGTTGCATAAGTGATGCGTTGGAACTCGGGAGTTGAGTTCATACTCGACCCCCGAATTTCAGGGCGTTACAAGTTGGTATTAAAGCATGATTTTGATTAAACTGGACCTGAGTTATGTCCCCACTACGTACGCTGACGTGTTACAACCTAGGAGGGTGTGCAAAAATATAGAAACAATCTTAGGGACTCCCGATTTCGTCGTTCGACGAAGTTTATTAAAAACGGACATGTTGATCGAGTTTGTACTCGATCCTGACCGCACATATGGATCCCAAATCACTCCTAGACCGTCTATTGACGTGTCCAGACCACTATCCACCCAAAACCAGTTGTTAAAAATCAGGAAAAATCTGTTTAGTTCTGAAATTTCTCGGAACCAACCGTTTTGGAGCTGAACTGAGTCGGAAGCCTCCCCACTTAAACCCACTAAGCCCGCAGACCGAACCAGGGTGCATTTGGCACCCTGGGCACGTGGCAAACAGAGCCCCACCGTGGCGGCGTGGTTCCTGCCAAGTCTGACTGCGGCGGAGCCGCGGCTCCGGCGGCGAACAGCGGTTCGGTGGGCCATCTCGAGTGGGGCCAAGGCTGGGGTTGGTCGGCCTTACCTCCCCTACCCCCTGGCACGTGCCATTTTGGCAAATGATTAGGTTTTAGGGGGCTGGAGCACCCCACCCTCCATTTCATCCCTTCCAAGCACCTCTAAACCCCCATTTTCGTTTTCCATCTAAACCCATCCCTCCAAACCTTGCAATCCTTCATTTTCTTCCATAACCCACATACTCCAACCTTCCACAACAGCCCTAGCCTCCTCCTTTTCTCATTTTCTCATGTTGGAGCTCTCATACTCCTCATTTGGAGCTCAAAATCAGGTAATCTCCTAACCCATTCCATTTTCTTTTTGTTCCTCCTTTATTTCCTACCTCTAGTGCCCCTTCCACACCTATTGGATTGTTGCTTGTGGAGGATCAAAGAGATCAGTCCCTTTTCCCCCATTTTGGCATTTTTCCATGGCCCTCTTTGGTGTGGTGGCGACTATTTTCTCCATTTCCTCCATCCTATCTCTCATGGGAAAGAGGAAGACCGCGGCTGATGACGCCGGCTCAAGTAGGCCAGCCCATTCCCGAAGAAGATCCGACGTTGGGGCCGGCACTAGCATCGTTCGGGAGTTTAGGTCGAAGCGAGACTTGGATCCTAACCATCTCGTCAGAAATGCTTATCCGATAGGCGTTGAATATGGGCGCTTCGCGGGCCGCGAGGTTGTGTTTGAAGCTCATGTGGATGAAAGGATGTTCGGGCTACACCCACTGATGGATCACCTGGTGGACATCGGATGGAACTCGATGTTTGACGGTGAGTCCCCTGCATGTGAGAACACGGTTCGCGCTTTCTACGCCCACATCGTGGACTCATCAGTAGATCCTCCTCAGTTTACTGTTTCTGTGAGGGGCATAAGGCGCACAATTACGGTGGATGAGGTGGCTCGGATCACGAAGCTCCCGCTTGGTCAGGTGCATCCTAGTGACAACTTCTCCAGAAGTGCGCGGGAAAGGGATCGCCGCACGCGATACCTCTGTGGTCGCCGGGTTACTTGGAAGCGAGGGAATTGCATTGCGGCGACAAAGATGGCCGAGGACTTCCGTTTACTCCATCACATTTTCACCTACAATGTGTACCCATGGTCGGGTAACCGCACGGAATGTACTCGGTTGATGGTAGACTTTTTGTACAAGATGGGAATGGGGACAACATATGCCTGCCCACATTCATCCTATCCCAGATAGTTCAGGTGGTTCGTTCTGCCAGGAACGATCTTTTGCTCCCATTTGGCCGTCTGATCTGCAGGATGACTTGTGATGTCGGCTACATGTTGAACATGGAGGACCTTGCACCAGTACGAGTCATAAGTGAGGCGACACTCAAGAATATGAAGATCGGCCCTCAACAGCGGGAAGCACGACTCGACGAATCTGGAGATGAGTCGGATAGCGCCAGCGAGGAGAGTATTGACCTCCAGGCAGAGAGTGATGAGGAGCGCGGTGATGACATACAGGAAGAAGAACCTGAGGCTCAGGACACTGAGGAGAGTTCACGCCCTGCGGCTTAGGAGCAGGGTGTGGATCGGGATGCTTTTGATGCACGTTTGGCCCGTCTCGAGGAGGGTCAAGCCGGCCTGCAGCAAGAGATTGGTCAAGTGCGAGCCAAGCTTGAAGAGAATGAAGCCTATATGAAGAAGAGCTTTAAGAAGGTGTCCCGTACATTGAATGCCATTCTGTGCTATGTGCAGGACAAGAATGCTCCTCCTCCACCGCCTGTTTCAGATGCTTAGCCATCCAGGTTGTTGTGTGTTGTTGTTTGCTTTGGTTACCGCAATAGGCGGTTTGTGTTTTCTTGTAGATGATGTAGTAGTATAGTAGCATGTTTTAGGTGTTTGATGTAGTGGATGTATTGGCCATCATGTGATTTCTGTCGTGATTCATATAACTCTGTATTCCATGTATTATGACAATTTTGGGTAAATGAAAGGCATGTAGCCTCTTTTGTTTTGATGATGTGTGAAATGCTTAAAGTGCCTATGAAGTGTGTTGTGCTTTATCTCACAAATGTTCTACCCTATGTTGTATAGGGCATGCCGCGACAGTACACACGGAGCACGACACATCTTCTAACCGGCTCTATGGACCAGACTCCTTCTGGTAGTAGCGGTCCTGCGGACCGAGGGTTGGGATCTGATCGGCCTCCCGCTGGTCCTACCGGTGGACAACCACTTTATACGCCCCCGGTCCGTGAGCAGTACCGACCGTCATCTTCTGCGCAGCATGACTCTCAGGCTGCTCCGTCGACTGATAGGTTTGAGCAGCTGATGATGATGACGCATCAGCAGCAGATGCAGCAGCAACAGATGCAGCAGCAACAGCAACAGATACAGCAACAGCAACACCAACAGCTTATGGCCACTATCGCTGAGGCCTTGTCCCATGGTGGTAGTGCGACTCCGCCTACGACATCTGCACATCCTAATGAGCATTCTGAGCCTTCCTGCTCGGTTTGAGGATGTGCCTCTGCCCACATCCGTCGCACCTCCTACTGGAGATGTCGGTACTCGTGGTTTACTCGAGCGATTTCAGCGCTTGAGGCCTCCCTCATTTATGGGTTCTCACAGACCCGAGGAGGCGGAGTTCTGGCTAGACTGCATCTCCAAGATGCTACGGATGCTGCACTGTTCAGAGGCAGAGCAGGTCGAGTTGGCTTCCTTCATGTTTGAGAGGGAGGCTAGTTTATGGTGGGACAGTGTGCTGCGGACGGTCGCAGTAGATTTCGTGTGGACCTAGGAGGCTTTTGAGTCCCGGTTCCACGAGAAGTATTACCCGCAGACTTATCAGCACAAGCGGGAGGATGAGTTTCTGCGCCTCAGGCAGGGAGGCATGACGGTGACGGAGTATGAGCACCGTTTCACTGAGTTGGGCAGCTTTGTCCCAACTATCCTCGTCAATGAGCAAATGAGGATGCGTCGCTTCACTGGGGGCTTGCGACCTGACATACGGTCGAAGCTATGCTGCCTCAGTATTCCTAAATACGCGGCATTAGTCCACATGTCTATGACGGCCGAGCAGGATGTGGACCGTTTGGCCAGATCGCGTGGTGCTATGGTTGCGAGGCCACGGTAGGATTTACAGAGCAGGCCTATCTTAGGCAAGAGGCCTCGTGCTGATTTGCCTCCTAGGGCCGCAGCACCAGTTGTTCCTGTGAGACGCCCGCTTGTGACCTGCACGTTTTACGGAAAACCAGGACATCCTGCTGAGAGTTGCTTCTCACGTATGAGGGCTAGCGGCTTTGCGCCATCGCAGAGATTAGATCGCCCTTATCCATAGGCTATATCAGCTCCATCGCTACAGACCGCTCCTGTACATCCTTCTTTCCGACCTCCTGTGTCACGCTTCAGGCCGCCACAGCGACCCTTGGCTCCTCAGCCGAACCGTCAGCAGCAGGCTCACGTGCACACGCTTGTTGCCGAGGCACCTGAGACGTCGATCTCGGTTCCGACGGCTTTTGAGGGTACGGCTTATATTCATGGTACTTCCGTTTCCTTGTTGGTGGACACTAGGTCCACTACTTCTATTATTTCTTGTGGGGCGGTTAAACGCCTATCTTTACATACTATTCCCACCAAGGGAACGAGACTCACCACGGCCACTGGGACTTTCTCGAATGTCACACGGTTATGCGAGGGTTGCTCGATAGTTTTGAGTAGCAGCACAGTGCTCGTCGACCTAATTGTTGCTCCACTTTGACACTACGACATTATTCTTGGTATGAACTGGCTCGCTAAGATGAGGGCGGAGATAGATTGCGATACTTGGATCGTGACTGCCTATGGACCTGATGGCACAGCTTTCACGTTTCCAGTGCAGGTCAGTTGGCCCTGCCGTGTTGATTGTTATGCTGCTTTACTTGTTCCGATTGATGGTCTGACATTGGAGGGTACGCCGGTGGTTCGGGAATTTGTGGGTGTGTTTAAGACTATTCCTAGTTTACCTCCTCGACGCGAGATTGATTTTACGATTGATCTTACGCCTGGTGCGACGCCCATCTCGTTGCCGACTTATCGTATGCCTCCATATGAGATGGAGGAGTTGCGGAAACAGATTGACGAACTTGTAGAGAAAGGTTTTATACGACCTAGTGTGTCTCCTTGGGGAGCACCTGTGTTATTTGTAAAGAAGAAGGACGGGTCGCTACGGTTGTGTATTGATTACCGTAGGTTGAACCAGGTCACGGTGAAGAACAAGTATCCTTTGCCTAGGATAGATGATCTGTTCGATTAGTTGAGGGGGACGAAGTATTTCTCGAAGATTGATCTTCAGTCAGGATACCACCAGTTGCGCGTGAGAGAGGAGGACGCGCAGAAGACAGCCTTCAGGACGTGCTTTGGGCATTATGAGTTCCTTGTGATGTCGTTCGGCCTCACGAACGCACCAGCCGTGTTCATGGATCTGATGAACCGGGTATTTCGGCCTTTCCTTTACCGATTCGTCATCGTCTTTATTGATGACATTTTGATATACTCTACGAGTCGGGAGGAGCACGAGGAGCACTTGCGAGCAGTATTGGGTACGTTGGAGAAGAACCAGCTGTTCGCACAATACAAGAAGTGCGACTTCTGGCAGGAAGAAGTCAAGTTCCTGGGACATGTAGTGTCCAAGGATGGGATAGCAGTGGACCTTGCTAAGGTAGCCACGGTTCAGGATTGGCAGTAGCCCGAATCGGTTACTGAGGTGAGGAGTTTCCTTGGTCTGGCTGGGTATTACAGACGCTTCATTTGGGATTTCTTGAAGATCGCCAGGCCATTGTCTCAGTTGACTCGGAAGGACCTGAAGTTCGCCTGGAATGAGAAGGCGGAGGCAGCTTTTAAGGAGCTGAAGGACAGGTTGACGTCCGTCCCTGTGCTAGTATTGCCAGAGAAAGGGGAGAAGTACACGATATATACTGACGTGTCTCGCGTTGGGTTGAGTTGTGTTCTGATGCAGAAGGATAGGGTGATTTTGTATGCCTCGAGACAGTTAAGGAAGCACGAGGAGAATTACCCTACACATGACCTGGAGTTGGCAGCTGTCATCTTTGCATTGAAGCTCTGGAGACATTACCTCTACGGAGAGGAGTTCGAGCTTTTCTGCGACCACAAGAGCCTTAAGTATATATTCACACAGCGAGACTTGAATATGAGACAACGTCGATGGATGGAGACCTTGAAGGACTTCAAGTTCGAGGTTTCCTACCATCCTGGTAAGGCGAACCTTGTGGCAGACGCGTTGAGCCGTAAGAAGACGATTACATTTGCGGCACCGCTGATGATAGCCGAGTGGGACATGATGGATTTCGTACGGGACTTCGAGCAGAGACTCACTGTCGAGGAGCCATTTGAGTGTGTTGCGCACGTTCGGGTGCGGCCACTTATTGACGACAGGATTGTTGAGGCCCAGGAGGGCGATATACGGCTATCTGAGCTTCGAGAGCAGGCTAGCGACGCCGAGGATTCCGAGTGGAGAGTTGGTTCTGATGGGGGTTTACGATTCCGTGGCCGCCTATGCGTTCCTGATGTGCCTGACTTGAGACGTGAGCTTCTCGAGTCTGCCCATAACTCGAAGCTTGCGATGCATCCTGGTAGCATGAAGATGTACCAGGATATGAGACGGACGTATTGGTGGGATAACATCAAGGCCCACATTGCTGAGTATGTATCTTGATGTCTGACGTGCCAGCAGGTCAAGGCGGAACATCGCCGACCTCCTGGACTACTTCAACCCATGCCCATAGCGGAGTGGAAGTGGGACTTCATCTCCATGGATTTCATATCAGGGCTGCCGAAGACGAGGAAGAGACACGATTCCATTTGGGTGATTGTGGACCGGTTGACCAAATCGGCCCATTTCCTCCCTATCAGAGTTACGAACTCTGCAGACAAGCTGGCTAGATTGTACATCAGAGAGATCGTCCGTCTGCATGGAGTTCCTTTAGAGATCGTGTCGGACAGAGACACTCGGTTCACATCCATCTTCTGGACTCGTATCCAGGAGGCGATGGGTGTGAAGTTGAAATTCAGTACGGCGTTTCATCCTCAGACTGATGGGCAGACAGAGCGGGTGAATCAGATCCTGGAGGATATGTTGCGAGCATGTGTGTTGGACTTCAAGGACAGCTGGGATGACTGTCTTCCGTACGCAGAGTTCGCCTACAACAACATCTTCCAGGCGACTATTGGCATGACGCCATATGAGGCTCTATATGGTCGACCTTGTAGGGCACCGCACTGTTGGGCAGAGGTTGGCGAGCGTAGTCTGATTGGCCCGGAGTTGGTACAGGCGACTACAGAGAAGGTCGACATTATCAGGCGTCGATTACTTACAGTGCAGAGCAGGCAGAAGAGTTACGCCGATACGAGGCGACAACCGCTGGAGTTCGAGGTCGGGGATCATGTGTTCCTTCGAGTTTCCCCTATGAAGGGAGTCCTTCGGTTTGGGAAGAAGGGGAAGCTCACACCGAGGTTTATCGGTCCATTTCAGATACTGGATCGAGTGAGAGATGTGGCGTATCGTCTCGCTTTGCCCACACCACTTACGTCGGTACACAACGTATTTCATGTGTCTATGCTGAAGAACTACGTTCCCGATCCTTCGCATATCATCAGATGGGAGCAGGTACAGCTTAGCGAGGATGCTACGTATGAGTTGCGCCCGACGCGTATCCTTGACAGGAAGGAGCAGGTACTACATAGCAAGGTCATTCCACTTGTGAAGGTGCTATGGACACATCATTCCGAGGAGGAAGCTACTTGGGAGACTGAGGCCGAGGTCAGGAAGAACTACCCTCAGATTCTCGAGGAATACGAAAATGTATAAATTTCGAGGACGAAATTTTTGTTTAAGGGGGGTAGATTGTAACGACCCGTAAATTTCCGTACGTTGGCTCGAGTACCACCTCGACCAGAAATCAATTAGGATTAAATCCTTTAGAAATTTAACAAAGTTAACTAAGTGTAAAACTCAATTATGAAATGGCCAAGCTATATGTCCTAGAGGGGGGGTGAATAGGACAATGCCAAATAAAAACTTATAATAGCGGAATTAAACAAAGTATGATAGCCAATGAATTAAATAAATTGCAATGCAGAAATGAAATGCAACCTCAAACTACTGAATTAGAGAGGTTGATACAAACGTTGTTCTAAGGACAACCTTTCACCAAAAACCAAATGTTTATGGTAGGACAACCTTTTATCTAGAAATGTCTTTGTATCAATTTCTCAAATCAAAGAGGAATAAAGAAATAAATATAAACTGCACTGAATGAATTTACAAATGTCTTGTTCTAGGGACAGCCATACACCATAAAAATGGCAGGGCAACCTTGCTGGAACAATTTTGGAATTTAAAGCTTGAATCAATAAAAGGAATTGCTGGAAATAAATCACTAAATTGTTACAACATTCCCACACTTGCTTGAAATTTCAAACTGTTACAACATTCATATCCACAAGGAAAATAGAACTGAATGATAAAAGATAAGGAATTAAATAACCATTCAATCCACAAGACAAGAAGTTATAGTGGTTCGCCTGTGTGTTCACCAACTGTCCTCAAACAGCCACACAGAATGCTACTGCTACTCCACTCCTAATATCCTCACACAGGGGATATTAGCGTTCTCTAATAAAACTGGTTTTCACAGGTTCACCAAAAACCTTCACAATTGTGTCTTTATCACTCGGGCTTACACAATTCAAAAAACCCCACAATCTGAGTTTTCTGGCTCTCCTCAGATAACCATACACATAGAGATTTTTCTCGCAAATCTCATACAAAACCAAAATAGAAATTACAAGAATTGTAGAATACCTGGATCTTATCCTTTTGCAGTAGCCCGGAAGAACCGATTAGAGTAGAGATGATAGTTCAATGTCCAATACTCAAATTATTGAGGTTCTAAGTTCTAATTGATTTTAAATGAAATCACAAAGGGCTGGCTCTATTTGATTTTAATTCCAAGAAGAAGGAATACACGATTTCCCCTTTTCAAATATGATTGAAATTTAGAATAAAATCAAATGCAAAAAGCTAACAAAAGGAATTAGAATGAAGCGCAAATTAGCTTAAAAATAAACACGACTTATCTCAGAGTGGAGCCTTGCTTTGATAGATTTTTCGATGATTAAACTCTGAAATTCGTGTGCTATTTATAGCTACAGAAATTCGTCTTCGACTGGTCTAGGAGTTCCCACGACTGGTCTTAGAAGAAACAGATTTTTGAATTTCTGCGCGGAATCAGGAAAACCGATGTTCGACCGGTCGTAGGCAGTCCACGACTGGTCGAAGGTCGTCCACGACCGGTCGAGACCCCTTCTCGACTGGTCGAGCGACTGTGAATTTAGTCGCTGGAGTTTGAATCGAGGCTCCACGACTGGTCGAGGTTCGAGTCGAGGACATCCCACGACCGGTCGAGCAGACTCCAAGACTGGTCGTGAGCGAACCAGAAAATCCGATAAAATTGAACAAGTCCAAGACTGGCCTAGGAAATTCTTAGACAGGTCGAGCCAGTGCTAGGACTGGTCGAACCAGACCCAGGACTGGTCTAAGAGCAGATCAAAAACATGTTTAAATACATTTGAATAATGTATCCAAAATGACCTACCCTAAGGTCAATGACTATGGTCTATCAAACCTGAATAATGAAGTATGGACATTGAACTCTACTTCATTCAACGAATGATAAATCTTTTAGTACTTGAAGCCTAAGTACGAGTCGTCCAAAAACTTGACACCGACATTTATCTTGAGTTTGCTTTTGAGCTTCACACCTTCACACCTTCAAACACTGCTTGTATCTTGAACTTGAATAACCTTTGCGTGAATAAAGAATACTGTGTCTTCTTTATATCTTCTTCTTCTTTATATCTTCGAAATGTACCTTGAAGCCGCTTGAAGAGTCCATGGTTGTCTTAAACATAGAACACACCAAGACATAGAACACACCAAGGTTTTGACACACAAAATTTGACAACCAAAGAGGTATCATATAATAGCACTAACAATCTCCCCCTTTGTCAAATTTGTGACAAAACATATATATAAAATTACAATAGAGAATCATGAATCAGTTGTCAACTCATGTCAACACATGACAACCATACACAATATGAGAGATGAATCACTCCCCCTCAATAAGACTCCCCATTAAGGAATGATGCACACAACGTCAACAACACAAATAACATATATATACCATTCTTCTAAATAAAATATATATACCATTCTTCTAAATAACATATATATACCATTCTTCTCTCCCCCTTTTTGTCAAAAATATGACAAAGGAAGATCCATAAGCTCAAGAAGTAAAATAGAGAATGTGCATAAAAGTGTTAGGAGAAGATACTACAACCCAAAGTCACAGTTATAAGTTTAACAGTACCAAGAAAAATCCAAAGTGAAATCAGTTCAAACTACATTTAAAAAAAATTTAATCAGACCCTGAAGAAGGAGCAGGAATGGTAGCATCAATATGATGAAGGCCTTTTTGTAAGCGCCTCAAATACTTATGCATTTTCTTAAATTGTGCATTATGGCCAACATGCATATTTTCTACCTTTTCTTCTAATGCACTTAGACGTGCATCGAAATCAGAAGGAATAAAATCTGGATCATCCTCAGATGCAGACTCAATATCATCAAAAAGATCATCCATGTTGATATCCTCATCAGGAAGATCATCTCCTTCATTCGCATCTCCAACTCCAGCAGCTCCACCACCTTCGACATTATCAACTTGACCAGCGGCCAATCTCAACTTCATTTTGTTTAGGTTGGAGTTGTTGAAAATAAGGTGTTGGATAAGAGCTTCACCAACAGGCATAGTGACCAACATATGAGTAGCTAAGACATTTAACAAATATCCAAATGGAATGTCACCATGACCTGGCTGAGACCGAAACTGAATAATAGAAGAACAGATCAACGAAGGCAAGCAAACATTGGCACCACTAATGACTAAGTACAGTATACGAACCATCAGAAGAGTCAACTCAGTTTTGTTACCAGCCCGAGGATACACATTAGAAGTAAAAATACGATGAAGAACTCTGTATCTGGGCAACAGCCACCTGGACTTGAGAACGGTACCATTGACAGACCAAGGTGCATCCATATTACAAAGGGCTCTAGTAAATAGACGTTTTTCAGATTCAGTAACTTTATCACCCAATGTGGAAGGGTGGATTCCATCATCAATTACTGGAATATCCATTAATCCAGAAATCAAATGACGATCCACAGTAAAAGGCCCTTCTCTTGTAGTAACAATAAAAGTTAATTCCTGAAGAGAAAAGTCTGTAATACATGCAACCATGGCCTGAGCAATTGACTGAAATGCCGGCCCTCCCCAGTTCAAAATGTTAACCCAACCAACAGATTGAAGAAGAGGAACAAGATTAAATTGAGCAATATGATTAATACTAACTGCTTTCTCAACAATAACCTTCTTAGTACGAAAATCACGAACTTGTGGAGGGTCATCATTAGGATCTCTAAGATGACGGCGAGAAATAACATTAGACCTAGATGAAGAAGCACCTCTACTAGTTCGCTTTTTACCTCTAACATCCATATTCTTGAAAAGATAGAAGAAATTTCAAGAAAACAAGATGGGTTTCAACCAAATCAGAAAATGAGGAAGAAAACCCCAAACCCTTGAAGGAAATATGAAATAATCAACACAAACAAGGAAGTCAAGAAGCAATGTTCAAGATTCTTCAACAAAATCAAGAGAAATACTCAAACCTGGAGAAATCCCATAGATGGGTACGACCGGTCGAAGCTAAGCCCGTTGGAGAAGAAGAGGGAAATGAGGAAAAAGTGATTTTTCCCCCAATTAAAGGAACCAGCGCGATACACGACCGGTCGTGATTAGTCCTCGACCGGTCTAACCACGACTGGTCGAGACTATCCTCGACTGGTCGTGTAAGACCAAAACATGCATTTTTTTTTTTTATAAAAATTTCATAAAAAACTATGAAGATATTTACAATATAATATACAAAATGCATAATCAATCATCTTATATTACACATACCGAGATCAAATTTCAATTTATTGAACCTGCATTTATCGAGTGGTTTGGTGAAAATGTCAGCAAGTTGTTTCTCGGTTGAAATATATTCTAAACAAATTACTTTTTCTTCAACATGTTCACGAATATAGTGAAATCTAATGTCAATATGCTTAGTTCGTGAATGCTGGATTGGATTTTTGGAAATATTAATTGCACTTGAATTATCACAATATAAAACTATCGAGTCTTGTGCAATACCATAATCACTTAACATGCGTTTCATCCAGACTAACTGAGTACATGCATTTCCTGCAGCAATGTATTCAGCCTCAGCAGTTGAGAGTGAAATGGAACTCTGTTTCTTGCTGAACCAAGAAACTATGCAATTTCCAATGTAAAAGCAACCACCACTGGTTGACTTTCTGTCATCCATATTACCAGCCCAATCAGCATCCGAGAACCCAGCCAATTGAACACTAGTATCATAGGGATACCAAAGACCCAGATTAACTGAACTTGCAACATAACGAATAATGCGTTTAACAGCAGTCAAATGAGATTCTTTAGGATTAAACTGATATCTAGCACAAATTCCAACACTAAAAGCAATATCAGGTCTACTTGCTGTTAAATACAGTAAACTACCAATCATGCTTCGATATAGTTTAGGATCTATATCTTTACCTGTAGAGTCTTTTGAGAGTTTTAGAGAAGTACTCATAGGAGTATCAAAATTCTTACCATTTTCAAATCCGAACTTCTTAACTAAATTTAGAGCATATTTAGTTTGAGAAATAAAAATTCCATCAGATTGCTGTTTAACTTGCAATCCTAGAAAATAGTTTAATTCTCCGACCATACTCATCTCAAATTCAGATTTCATTAGATCTGCAAACTCAACAGTCATGTCAGTACAAGTTGATCCATAAATTATATCATCAACATAGATTTGAACCATTAAAATATCATTGTTCTGCTTTTTAACAAAGAGTGTTTTATCAACACTACCCATTTGAAAATTGTGACCCAGTAAAAACTTAGTCAATTTTTCATACCATGCCCTGGGAGCTTGTTTCAACCCATAGAGAGCTTTCTTAAGGCGATAAACATGATTAGAAAACTTAGGATCTTCAAACCCTGTAGGTTGTTCAACATAAACCTCTTCATGTAAATCACCATTAAGAAAAACACTCTTTACATCCATTTGATAAATCTTAAACTTTCTAAAACATGCAATGGATATAAATAATCTGATTGATTCTAGGCGTGCAACTGGAGCGAAAGTTTCCTCAAAATCGATACCTTCAATTTGAGTGTACCCTTGCACAACCAGTCTTGCCTTGTTTCGAATAATATTTCCCAATTCATCAGACTTATTTTTGAAAATCCATTTTGTTCCAATAATATGTTTATCTTTCGGTCTTGGAACAAGATGCCAGACATCGTTACGAACAAATTGATTAAGTTCTTCCTGCATCGCAAATATCCAGTTTTCATCAGAAAGAGCTTCTTTTACATTAACTGGTTCTATCTGAGATGTGAAACACACGTAATTACAAAAATCTTCTAATTGTCTACGAGTGCGTACACCAGTGAGAGGATTTCCAAGGATTTGTGTAGTTGGATGATCTTTGACAGTCCTCACATCATGATTAGATTCACTTGATGAAGTTTCTGGTTTTTCAATTATGAGAAATTCATCATTATCTGAACTAGGGGCCGAAGTATTTAAGTGATCATCTATGACCACATTAATTGACTCTTGAATAACTCCGGTCCTTTTGTTCAGTACATGATATGCACGACTGTTTAATGAATATCCTAAGAATAATCCTTCATCACTTTTAGTATCAAATTTTCCCAAGTTTTCCCGGTCACGTAAAATATAACACTTACTGCCAAAAACGCGAAAATATTTGACTGTAGGTTTTTTGTCAAACCACATTTCATAGGGCGTTTTATTATTTGATTTGCAAGTATAAACACGATTAATATATAGCAAGCCGTATTAATCGCCTCAGCCCATAAATTCTTAGAAACCTTCATGCTATTTAGCATAACAGTTCCCATTTCTTGAAGAAACTATTTTTTCTTTCCACAATGCCATTTTGCTGTGGAGTTTCGGTGCAGAGAATTCATGTGATATTCCATGATCATTACAGAATTTCTCAAAACCGCTATTTTCAAATTCGGATCCATGATCACTTCGGATCTTATTCACTTGAGAACATTTTTCAGTTTGGATCCGTTTGATTATCTTTTTCACTTCATCAAGGGTTTCTGATTTGTCCTTTAAAAATGAAACCCAAGTGAATCTGGTATAATCGTCTACAATAACCAGAATGTATTTTTTACCACCTCGACTTTCCGTTCTAGTTGGTCCTATTAGATCCATGTGGAGAAGTTCGAGTGGTCTTGATGTGGTATTGGAGTTCACCTTTTTGTGAGATCTCCTAGTTTGTTTACCATACTGGCATTCACCACATATTTTATCTACTTTTTGAATCTTTGGTAGACCTCTTATTAGTTTCTTTGCTCAATCTATATAAATTCCGGTAGTGTACATGTCCAAGGCGTTTATGCCATAATTCTGTTTCATTGGTATGGACCATGTAACACATTTGATTAGTTGAGCTGTCATTTCTCACTATATAGCAGTTTTCAGAAGTTCTGAGACCAGTTAATATCACAGACCCCTTCTTGTCTATAATCTCACAACCTTGATTGGAAAACTTCACACTATGATTGTTATCGCATATTTGAGATATGCTTAACAAGTTGTGTTTTAAACCCTCAACATATAAAACATTCTTAAATAAGGGTAGATTATAGAGTTGAACCATACCTTGGCCAATAATTTTGCAATTGCTACCATCACCAAATGTGACTGACCCGTCAGTCATATCTTGTAGATCGGTGAAAAGAGCTTTGTCACCAGTCATATGCTTGGAGCAACCACTGTCTAGGTACCACTTTGAAAGGCTAGTTGCTTTGAAAGCAGTGTGAGCAACCAAGCAGTCAACTTTAGGAACCCATTTCATAACAGTTTTAGGTTTAGGAACATAGTTGGTCTTCTTTTGTTTATATTTGTAAGAGTGACTTACAAAGTTAGATTTTAAAAGTTCCTTGAGTAAATCAACTATTTTTTCAGCTAAAGGATTTTTCATCTGATTTTTAAAGTTGACATAGCTGCTTTTAGGTTTTTGAAAATTTTTTATTGTTTTGACAAAACCTTGTGAAGTGTTTTTCTCTTTTGAATTAGAGGATTCTCCTTTCACAAATTTAGGTGGAGAATTCTTCTGTTTATGAGGTATTGTTTTATCATACCCCAACCCGGATCTATCGCCACATTTTTTTGAACCGGATAGGAGTTTTTCTAATTTAGAATCACCTTGGGCATACCTCCAAGTTTCCTTTGAATTCAGAAGAGAAGACACTTCATTCTTTAATCTCTCAATTTCAGATTTTAAATCAACAATCAGAGAGTTTTTGAATTCTAAATCACTTTTTGATTTTTCAAAATAATCTGATATTTGAGATTTTTCTAAAACAACAAGTCAAAACAATCTCTAAGTTTAGAAAATTTTTCTCTCTGAAGTTTAAGCTTCACAGCAATTTTACAACTCTCTTTGTATAAGGCATTGTAAGCATTGAAGATCTTTCTTCTTCTCATGATCATTATCCAAATTTTCTTCACTAGTAGAATCATCGTGATCAGAGAAGGTAAACTTGGCTAGAGTCATAAGGGCTTTTACCTCATTGCCCGACTCGGTTTCAGAATCTTCTGATTCAGAAGAAACTTCAGAGTCAGATGATTCATCCCATGTAGCCAACATACCCTTCTTTTGGGTTTGTCCTTATTAGGACATTTGTTTGCTAGATGCCCATACTCATGACAGTTGTAACACTGACTGTCTTTCAAAGATTTTCGAGTTTTAGATCTAAACTTCTTTTTATCATTTGATTTTTGAAAATCAACTCTTTTCTTACTTTTAAAAATTTTGTAAAATCTTTTTGCAATAAGAGCTAAGTCATCTTCAGAATCGGATTTATCTTCTACCGTATTTTTGGAAGATTTCAAAGCAATTGATTTTCCTTTAGGAGCTTTAAAATTTAATTCATAAGTTTGTAGAGACCCAACGAGTTCTTCCACCTTCATTTTATCCATGTCACGAAGTTCCTGGATTGCGGTTACTTTAGAATTGAACCGTTTAGGAAGAGAGCGTAGTATTTTTGCACACACTTTACTTTCTGGGATTTTATCACCAAGACCCCACATTGAGTTTACAATGTCATTTAATCTAGTATAGAAGTCCATAAACATTTCATTCTCCTCCATATGAATTTCTTCAAATTTAGTTGTGAGGAGTTGGACTTTAGATTTTTTGACAATCGATGTACCCTCATGTGTCATTTCTAAAATATCCAAGCTTGCTTTGCAGTATCACAGGATATGATTCTTTTGAACTCATCCGGTGATAGTGCGCAAGTAATTGCATTTAGTGCTTTAGCATTAGCACTACTCTCACTTTTCTGAAGTGTGGTCCATTGAAAGTATGGTGTAATTCTCATAGATTTAGAACCATCAACTCCAGTTACTTCCATGACAGGAGGATTCCATTCAGTCACTGTGGCTTGCCACACACTCTCATCCATTGATTTGAGGAAGATCCTCATTCTGGCTTTCCAATAAGCATAGTTGGAGCCATCAAATGGTGGAGGCCTAGTGACTGAGAGGCTATCAAAATTTGACATTATTATATATAGCTTAGATCGTTAGCTCAGGAAATAAATCCAAATATAAAGAAATAAAAGCGAGCTATTAGGCTTTGATACCACTTGAAATGGCCAAGCTATATGTCCTAGAGGGGGGGTGAATAGGACAATGCCAAAAAAAACTTATAATAGCGGAATTAAACAAAGTATGATAGCCAATGAATTAAATAAATTGCAATGCAGAAATGAAATGCAACCTCAAACTACTGAATTAGAGAGGTTGATACAAACGTTGTTCTAAGGACAACCTTTCACCAAAAACCAAATGTTTATGGTAGGACAACCTTTTATCTAGAAATGTCTTTGTATCAATTTCTCAAATCAAAGAGGAATAAAGAAATAAATATAAACTGCACTGAATGAATTTACAAATGTCTTGTTCTAGGGACAGCCATACACCATAAAAATGGTAGGGCAACCTTGCTGGAACAATTTTGGAATTTAAAGCTTGAATCAATAAAAGGAATTGCTGGAAATAAATCACTAAATTGTTACAACATTCCCACACTTGCTTGAAATTTCAAACTGTTACAACATTCATATCCACAAGGAAAATAGAACTGAATGATAAAAGATAAGGAATTAAATAACCATTCAATCCACAAGACAAGAAGTTATAGTGGTTCGCCTGTGTGTTCACCAACTGTCCTCAAACAGCCACACAGAATGCTACTCCACTCCTAATATCCTCACACAGGGGATATTAGCGTTCTCTAATAAAACTGGTTTTCACAGGTTCACCAAAAACCTTCACAATTGTGTCTTTATCACTCGGGCTTACACAATTCAAAAAACCCCACAATCTGAGTTTTCTGGCTCTCCTCAGATAACCATACACATAGAGATTTTTCTCGCAAATCTCATACAAAACCAAAATAGAAATTACAAGAATTGTAGAATACCTGGATCTTATCCTTTTGCAGTAGCCCGGAAGAACCGATTAGAGTAGAGATGATAGTTCAATGTCCAATACTCAAATTATTGAGGTTCTAAGTTCTAATTGATTTTAAATGAAATCACAAAGGGCTGGCTCTATTTGATTTTAATTCCAAGAAGAAGGAATACACGATTTCCCCTTTTCAAATATGATTGAAATTTAGAATAAAATCAAATGCAAAAAGCTAACAAAAGGAATTAGAATGAAGCGCAAATTAGCTTAAAAATAAACACGACTTATCTCAGAGTGGAGCCTTGCTTTGATAGATTTCGATGAGTTATAACTCTGAAATTCGTGTGCTATTTATAGCTACAGAAATTCGTCTTCGACTGGTCTAGGAGTTCCCACGACTGGTCTTAGAAGAAACAGATTTTTGAATTTCTGCGCGGAATCAGGAAAACCGATGTTCGACCGGTCGTAGGCAGTCCACGACTGGTCGAAGGTCGTCCACGACCGGTCGAGACCCCTTCTCGACTGGTCGAGCGACTGTGAATTTAGTCGCTGGAGTTTGAATCGAGGCTCCACGACTGGTCGAGGTTCGAGTCGAGGACATCCCACGACCGGTCGAGCAGACTCCAAGACTGGTCGTGAGCGAACCAGAAAATCCGATAAAATTGAACAAGTCCAAGACTGGCCTAGGAAATTCTTAGACAGGTCGAGCCAGTGCTAGGACTGGTCGAACCAGACCCAGGACTGGTCTAAGAGCAGATCAAAAACATGTTTAAATACATTTGAATAATGTATCCAAAATGACCTACCCTAAGGTCAATGACTATGGTCTATCAAACCTGAATAATGAAGTATGGACATTGAACTCTACTTCATTCAACGAATGATAAATCTTTTAGTACTTGAAGCCTAAAGTACGAGTCGTCCAAAAACTTGACACCGACATTTATCTTGAGTTTGCTTTTGAGCTTCACACCTTCACACCTTCAAACACTGCTTGTATCTTGAACTTGAATAACCTTTGCGTGAATAAAGAATACTGTGTCTTCTTTATATCTTCGAAATGTACCTTGAAGCCGCTTGAAGAGTCCATGGTTGTCTTAAACATAGAACACACCAAGACATAGAACACACCAATGTTTTGACACACAAAATTTGACAACCAAAGAGGTATCATATAATAGCACTAACAGATTAGCCATGAAATCCGTTGGGATCGCTTTAAATACGATCTACAAGACCCAAAACTTGCAAAATCAGTGACTCTAGGTTACTCTAAAGTTTAGAGTCAAACTCATTACCCGGCTGCTCTCGGGAATGAAACGAAACTTCGTATTAGGTCTAGATCGCACATCAGAGGTCCGATTAACACGAAGTTAAGGAACTAGGACCGCCTCACTGGGCTTGACAATCATCTCAAAAATCAGGTCCAGCCGATGTCCAACGGCCATTCATTTGGATCCGGAGCGAGGGAGTGTGAAAAACACTATTCCCTTTACAAAATAAATATCTGGAATAGTGATCTGACACCATTCGCTTGCGCATCAGTATTAAGCAACCAGACCGTCAGAATCAGACCAAATTACACCCTCGGATTAAGAAAAATTTCAGGAACATTTACATGTACTTGGAATTTCGGATCGTGGCCCACTGACCGTTGAACTGAAAGTGGTCCGCCACGTGCGATCTGGGAATCCGATCGAGTCGAAAACGTAATCCCACATAGATCCATGTGTGGTGAGCTTAAGTCTGACATTTAGCTCAAGGAGGGCCACCAGAACCTCTCTTTTGAGCTGAAAAAGTGACGAAATGCCTATGTTAGCGGTAACCCTTGAACCTGAGTCTGTTTTGGGGAGGTTTTTGGCTATAAAAGGAGCTTAGAACAGCCCCTCTCACAGCCATACGAATTTGGGATAAAACCCTAGAGAGAGAGAGAAAAGAGAGAGAAGAGCTTGAGATTTGTGGGAGAACTTCCTCCTACCGCTTTCAGACATCGCACGGCCTACACCGCCTCTTTCCAGGTGCTTTCCCGGCGGTATCCATTCCGTTTTAAGGTAAGAAACCCTAACCCTAGGTCTGACTTGAAGTATGTAGGCTTTAGGTTGTGGAAAGACTAGCCGATTCCGCTCTTTAGCCTAGAAAACGCCCGTATACGGAAGCTCAACAAACCTTGCTGATTCATTGTGATTCCAAGGGCAAAGGTGAGGACTTTAGGTGTATAGGTTACATTTTTCAACGCTTTCAATGTCAGGTAATGATAGATTCATGATCTGCATGCAATTGCACATGTACAAAGTGCTTTCCTTTTCCTGTTTCGATTAACGTTGTAGAATATGGAATTTCACATACTCTAGGTATACGTAGAAATACCGTATACGTATTTTTTTTGGGAAAATGTTTGACATGTTTATTTAATGTATGATTATATGATATATGGATAAAATACTAGTTTGGCGAAAGGAATCGCCGAAATACATGTTCACTTGTAAATACTACGTATGTTGAAATTGTGTATTCTAGAAATACCGCCTATGTGTAAATTTTGGAAATGTAATTGTCATGATTATTTGTTGTATGATTATGGTATACATGGATAAAATAACCGCTTGGCGAAAGGATAGCCCTAATACGTATTTTGCTAACATACGTCGTGTATGTTGGAATAACGTACTCTAAGTGTTTGTGTAAATGCTTGTGAGTGTAAAGGCGTAAGTGTTAGTGCCTTAGATAGGTGCTGATATGGACTTCCCGATCACCTTAGAGACATGTAGGATACCCTCCATGTAGTGGTTTGCTATAACCACTCACTTGTGATGTGTATGTAATTGTATTCCTATTTGTATAGTACTCTACAACATGCTTTACAACATGCTTTACTTCATGCTTTATAACATGCCTTATGACATGCCTGTCAACATGCTTGTATTACTTTGTTTATCATGCTTTACTTCACATGCTATGGATGAGATTGATTGGTGTTGGGACTATGCCTATAGTCCAAGCATTCGGTACCAGACTTGAGATTGTGGCTGAGATTCATGTCGCCACAAGGGATGTGTCTGATAAACCCGAGTCGTACTTCAGTTGGCGATAGTGGTTGGCCACACGGAGCGCTTTTGCGCTTCATATCGCCCAACTTGTTGTGCGCTCGAGCTGGTCAGGCTTGTCAAGTAAACCGATATGTTGGATGTGTGTTCACCATGTTTGGTCATTACTGTTTGAACCTAGGGTACCAAACTTACCAGTGGCGATCCCGTTAACCATGGTACCTCGATTCGCTAAGACTCATGAGCCGGACATGGTGGTATGGGACACCGTGGCCGAGCTGTTGGCCTATGCTGGGGCCAAGTGCCTCCCCATAGTGACCATTGAGCAACCAAACTCGTGAGTCGAATACGGTGGTATGGGACACTGTATTCGAGCTGTCGATACTTACGGCGAGAGCCGAGTACGGTGAGACCTGTGCTCGTGCTGACAGGCGACGAGTCCTCCGTAGTATCTTCGAGTATACTCCAAGGGTCTGTGATTGGCAACGAGTCTTTCACAGCAACTAGAGTATGAGTTGAGCCGAGTACGGTGAGACCTGTACTCGAGCTGACGGCTAGTGATTGGGCCGAGTACGGTGAGACCTGTACTCGAGCTGACGGCCAGCAATTGAGCCGCATACGGTGAGATCTGTATCCGCGCTGACGGGTGACGAGCCCTTTGCGATGCCTTCGCTATGCTTCTCGAACCATAATATCTTATGAGATTAATTAGGATTGACGACCCTAGAATGGATCATGTTTGGGAATGATACAAGGGAGGTACCTTAGTTTCCCAATACTGCTGTTTGAAATGGACTAATAATAACTCGGTAATCATGATCATCATCGCACCGCATGTGCTTAGTAGATGTGGCGCACTGAGGGAGTTAAGCATTCGCGAACGTAAGATGATGTCGCATGAGGGTGGTTTGGTAAGGGCATACAGCATCATGCCATTTCATTCTCGCACTTAATAAGAGTAGTTAGAATTGTTTGATTTGTACTGCTTTATCATTACTGCTTGATTGAATTGATAACATGTTAACCTATGCTTTATTGTTCCACTGAGTTAGCTACTCACTCCCACGTTACGGGACGGTGTTTGCAACACCCACCAGACTCTGTCGCAGGTATAGATGGCGCATCGGTTCAGGAGCCGGAGCTCGACTTCGATGAGGATCAGGATGAACTCTCCTTTATGCAGTACTCTGACGGCTTTGCTTAGGCCGACTGCATCGCGGGGATTCCAGGGCTTATCTACGGAGTTGTATTTTGATTTTTGACTTAGAAACAATACATGTATATTGGTACTCAGTTAGTGTTCATACTCAGGTGTTCACAAAAATTTTGTTACTTTACATACTTTGAATATACAATTTTAGTCTTCCGCTTGCCTTTATACAATTGAACTGGAGTTTGAATTACTGTTTTAGTATAATCTCATTCATGTTTATTGCTCTAACTCAGACAACATTTAACCATCATTGTGTATGTTGCATAAGTGATGCGTTGGAACTCGGGAGTTGAGTTCATACTTGACCCCCGAATTTCGGGGCGTTACAGGTAATATCCCCTGTGTGAGGATATTAGGAGTGGAGTAGCATTTTGTGTGGTTGTGATTTAACAGTTGGTGAACACACAGGCGAACCACTATAATCCCTAGTGTTATGGTTGAATGATTTACATTTCTAATCTTTAATTATTCTTTTGTGAGATGTATGAATGTGGTGAATGTTGTAATCATTTAATTCAAGCTTTGTGAGAATTTTGTAATAATTTAGAATTTACTTTCTGTTATTCCTTTATCTACTTGAATTTAAATTTCCTTTAAAGTTGTTCCGGCAAAGTTGCCCTGCCATTTTTATGGTGTATGGCTGTCCCTAGAACAATACATTTGTGATTAAAATTTATTTCAATTCAGTTTGTATTTATTTCCTTATTCCTCTTTGGTTTAAGATTTGATACAAAGATCTTTCTAGAAATAAGGTTGTCCTACCATAAACTCTGGTTTTTGGTGAAAGGTTATCCTTAGAACAACATTTGTATCAACCTCTCAAGATCTAATTTTTGAGGTTGTTTTACTTTCTTGCATTGTAATTTAATTTGGCTATCATATTCTTCTTAATTCCGCTGTTATAAGTTTTATTTGGCATTGTCCTATTCACCCCCTCCCCCTCTAGGACATATAGCTAGGCCTTTTCACATGCTTATGACTCCACCGACCCAACAGAGGTAATCTGATTTATGGTCCACCTATTGTAAGAGGATGGGCCATACAGACACTTATTGCTTTACCAAGATGAGAGATAACGGCTTTACACTGCCTCAAAAGATCAATAGTCAGTTACCACAAGCCATTTTAGCTCCACCTCTACGATCAGCACCGCCAGCACATCCTTCTTACAGACCAAATGTACCTCGAAGTAGGCCACCTCAACGGCCTATGGCAGCACGGCCAAATCGTTCTCAACAAGCTCGTGTGCACTTGCTTACAGCTGAAGCATCCGAGTCAGCAACCGTAACACCATTGGTTCTCGAAGTCACAATACATATCCAAGGTACACCAGTCTTCCAATTGGTGGATATCGGGTCCACTATTTCAATAATATCATGTGCACCAGTCAAGCGACTAGGGTTGGAAACTACTCCTATGATTGGGGTGAGACTCCTTACCGCCATAGGGACTTTCTCAGACTCTACCAAGATTTGTAAGGGTTCCTCGATAGACTTAAGAAGCAGAACAGTACTCCTTGACTTGATCGTTGTCCTACTATGTCATTACGATGTCATCCTCGGTATGGATTGGCTCACCGAGATGAAGGCAGAGATCGATTGCGATACCAGATTGGTGACAACACATGCACCTGAGGGCACGACTTTCACTTTCCCAGTCCAGGTCAGTTAGTACTACCGCATTAGTTGTTATGCTACCTTGCTATGAAATGTTGATGGTCCGACACTTGGGGACATGCTCGTAGTCTAAGATTTTACGAACGTGTTCAGAATGATACCTAGACTGCCTCCTCGGCGCGAGATCGACTTTACTATCGACCTTGTGCCTGGTGAGACACCCATTTCTCTACCGACGTATCGCATGCCTCCATGTGAAATGGAGGAATTGAGGAGACAGATTGATGATTTGTTGGATTCAGGTTTCATACGACCAAGTGTATCTCCTTGGAGAACACTTGTGTTGTTTGTGAAGAAGAAGGATGGATCACTGCGATTGTGTATTGATTATCGCAGGTTGAACTAAGTGACAGTCAAGAACAAATATCCTTTATCTAGGATAGATGATCTGTTTAACTAGTTGAAAGGGGCACAGTATTTCTCAAAGAACGACTTATAGTCCGGGCACCATCAATTGCGTGTCAGGGATGAAGACGTGTAGAAGATGGCATTTAGAACCAGTTTTGGCCACTACGAGTTCCTCGTGATGTCGTTTGGACTTACGAACGCACCGGCAATGTTCATGGACCTCATGAACCGGGTGTTTCTGGCGTACCTGTACCGGTTCATCATCGTATTTATAGATGACATTTTGATATACTCTAAGAGTCGAAAGGATCACGAAGAGCACCTGCGAGCAGTCTTTGATACTCTCAGGAAGAACTAGTAATTTGCTCAGTACAAGAAATGCGACTTCTGGAAGGAAGAAGTCAAGTTCCTGGGATATGTTATGTCCAAGGAAGATATCGCTGTGGACCTTGCTAAGGTGACCACAGTTCAAGACTGGGAACAGCTCGGTTCGGTTACATAAATGAGGAGTTTTCTAGGACTTGCGGGCTACTATCGCCGATTCATTAAAGATTTTTCCAAGATAGTCAGACCGTTGTCTCAGCTTACTTGAAAGGATCTTAAGTTTGCTTTGAATGAGAAGGCAGAAGCAGCCTTTCAGGAATTGAAGGATAAGTTGATGTCCGCACCCGTGCTAGTATTGCCAGAGTAAAGGGTCAGATATACGATATACACCAACGCGTCCCGTATTGGATTGAGTTGTGTTCTTTTGCAGAAGGACAGAGTGATTGCCTATTCATCGCGGCAGTTGAGGAAACCTGAAGAAAACTACCTTATACACAACCTGGAATTAGCAGAAGTTATCTTCGCATTAAAGCTCTGAAAACACTACCTCTACGGAGAGAAGTTTAAGCTCTTTTGCGACCACAAGAGCCTCAAGTACATATTCACGCAGAGAGACCTAAATATGAGGCAACGACAATGGATGGAAACCTTAAAAGACTTCAAGTTTGAGGTCTCCGACCATTCGGACAAGCCAACCTTGTGGCAGATGCGTTGAGCTGCAAGAAGACAATAGAATTTGTGGCTCCGCTAATGATTGAAGAATGGAACATGGAAGAATTTATGCGAGACTTCAAACAGAAGCTTACAATAGAGGAGCCGTTCAAGAGCGTCGCACACATCCGCGTGCAACCACTTATTGATGACCGCATCATCGTGGCTCAGAGAGAAGATGAACGGTTGATGAAGATGAGGAAACGAGCTGGTGACGATGAAGACTCTGAATGGAGAGTTGGGTCAGATGGGGGTTTATGTTATCGTGGCTGCCTATGCATCCCGAATCTTCATGACTTGAGAAAGGAAGTTCTCGAAGCTACTCACAATTTGAAGATGGCAATGCATCCTGGTAGTACAAACATGTATCGAGATATGAAGCGTTCGTACTGGTGGGACAACATGAAGGCCCACATAGCAGATTTTGTATCCCATTGTCTCATGTACCAGCAGGTCAAGGTTAAGTATCGCTGACCTCCTGGTTTACTTCAGCCCATGCCCATAGCTGAATGGAAGTGAGACTTCATATCTATGGATTTCATTTCCAGGTTACCGAAGACGAGGAAGGGACACGACTCCATTTGGGTGATTGTGGACCGATTGATGAAATCGGCTCATTTCCTCCCGATTAGAGTCTCAAACTCAGCAGATGATTTAGCTAAGCTGTACATAAGGGAGATAGTACGTTTGCATAAAGTGCCTATGGAGATTATGTCGGATCGAGACACGTGATTCACGTCTATATTTTGGACTCGAATCCAAGAAGCAATGGGAGTAAAACTGAAGTTCAGTACCGCGCTCCACCCACAGACTGACGGCCAGATGGAATGAGTAAATCAGGTGTAGAAGACATATTGCGGGCATGTGTGTTCAATTTCAAAGACAGTTGGCATGACTGTCTTCCCTATGTAGAGTTCGCTTATAACAACAGCTTTCAAGTGAGCATTGATATGGCTCCCTACGAGGCACTGTATGTGTAACAACCCAAATCTTTAGGACCCGAGTACACGACCCGTTTCCCAAAAACCCGAATGTTAACCTTAAAGGATGGTCAAATATATATTTTTCTTTTATCAAAGTAAGCAGATGAGCGTAGTGTGGAAAAATCGACATAAAAGAAAATTTCATTATCATTAAAATATACAAGCTGCCCATAATGACTTATACAAACCAATGTCTCCAAAAATAGTAAATACAAAGATTACATGATCTAAATACATGAGAAATAATAGAACGCAAATAAATTTGAGCGGCAAGACCCCTCAGCTTCTCAAGGTTGGTACAGTCATGCAACCCTCGCACTTGGACCCGACTCTTCATCAGCCTAAACCTGAAAATCACTTAAGCCACCTGTGCTACCTGTACGGTTATATTTTTGATGGATGAGTGGCCAACTTAGTGTGAATTCCCCTCAAGATTACACACCGCCACATTAGGTAAGCATAGTTACAAAACATCCAGACAATCAAAACAGAGTAAATGCAGTCTTATTAGATGCATGGATGCGTGAATGCAATCATCGCCCCGGGGATGCTCATCCGTGCGGACAGTGGGCCGTCGCCCATGCAATCATCGAACCTGAGAAATATCATCCAGTCGGAACAATATGTGCCATGTATGCATGATTAGCCAAGTCATTATTAGTCCATTTACAACCAGAACGTGATGCACCTCCACCACCCTAACTCTCTCTCCATTTCTCTTCCTCCCCTTCTTTTCTTTCTCTTTTTTTTTTTTTCACTAGGGGTCACACGTCCAGTAGTGTTGCTGGACAGAACCGGCCCAACACACTGGACAGCAGCGGTGGCCCAACTTAGTGCAGTCGCCTTGCACTCTTCTCGACTCGGTGCAACACCCAGCCATGCACCCACCTGTTGAGTCTGATGTCCTCCTTTCATCAGCTTCTCTTTCTCTATATGCATCATGATCCCATGGGCCACATCTTGATGGTTTTGGATTCGAAATCCGTCGCCTTAACAACACCAGCAATGGTGCAAGTTCGGCGGGGAAGACAACCAATCTCCAATGGCGATTCTTCGATAGCAACTTATTTCTCAAAAACGATGCTACTAGAGGGTTTTAATCTTTCGTACACTGCTTGTAGGAGTTGAAAAACGAAGCTCCCTCAACGTTTTGGTTGGTGGGTTCGGAAGGAGACAAAAACAGGGTTGCGGCTGCGAGGAACGGAGCCCTTACTATTTATATTCTCTTCTACTGACGCCCTAAGAGATCGGACGACCGAGATCTCTTCTAAATGAAAGGTTAGGATTGGAGAATCCCACCTCACGCGGATCGCCTTGGTGGCAGTGAGAAATATTTCCATTTTTGGAAATATTGGTTTTCTAGGGCCTGCTAGCACCGTAAACTGTGCCCGCACACACGCACGCCAACTCGTGAGGTGAGTTTTTGGTGGGTCCCATCGTCCAAGTCAGATGGACAGGTTGGATTGTTGAGATGGATGTTGAAGGTGGGCCTTTGATTAAGGAAACGGACGGTCGTCTGTCCTCTTTGCAAACCGGAGAGAGAGAGAGAGAGAGAGAGAGAAGTCTCTCTTTTTATAGAAACTATGTATCAGACCCGCTTGACCGCGCTTGGGAAGCTGGTACACTGCAGGTGCACACCAGTTGTGCACATGCCCACCACTAGGTGGGGTCCACCATGATATTTGTGGGAAATCTACTCCGTCAATTCTGCTTGGGGGCCTCAATCAGGTCTTCTGACCAAAAATGGGGCCGATCAAAGGTCTAGGTGGGCTGTACTAATCAATTAGACCTTTTTAGGTGTCGATTACATCGTTTCAATGGTCGGATCGCTTCGAAATTTAACGTCAACGGTTAAAAGACTCTAGTGGGCCATTTACAAGTCTTTTATTATATATCATTAACCCAAATACTAATATTAACATACATTTTATTATTATGGTATATCACTTATAGTTATAATGATTTAAAACCTTGCACACATATAAAAAATATAATCTTAATACTAACATACTACTATATACATGTTACTGATCACCTATCTATTAATATATAGTTCAATTATATAATGTAAAATTATTATTCCTCATGTTTATTTAATATAACATTATTTTCACAATATTTCATATACATTAATTACATACATGTCACTCTATTACGATACATTTTCATATATTATTTATTTTGTATATAAATTATCAAAATACGTCTATAACCTTTTAATCCATGTTTGTGTAAAATTCATAATATAACAAATAGATAAAATAATACACTTAGTATATACATTATTTGACTATTGGGTGGTTTGATATGTGGATAGGGATTACCTTCGATGGTCAGATTTAATACTAGGATGTACGTGAATGTTCACTAAGCTAGGTTTATATTTATTTCTAAATTTGGTTACATGGTAACATCCGATTACTAAAAGTACGGGGTGTTACAGTATGGGTGCCCATGTCGAGCACCGCATTGTTGGGCAGAAGTTGGTGAGAGAAGCCTGATTGGCCCAGATTTAGTACAGGTGACCTCTGAAAAGATTGACACAATCAGGCGTTGACTTCTTGCAACACAGAGTAGACAGAAGAGTTATGCCGATACACGACGACGACAGTTGAAATTCAAGGTTAGGGACCACATGTTTCTTAAGGTTTCCCCAATGAAGGGAGTTCTTCGTTTTAGTAAGAAAGGAAAGCTTACGCCACGATTTATTGGTCCATTCCAGATCTTAGACTGAGTGGGTATGATAGCATACTACCTTACTTTGCCTACACCACTCGCAAGCGTGTATAACGTATTTCACGTATCGATGCTGAAGAAATACGTTCCTGATCTTACTCACATTATCAAGTGGGAGCATGTGTAGTTGAGTGAAGATGCTACCTATGTACTGCAGCCACAAGTATTCTGGATAGGAAGGAACAGGTGCTACGCAACAAAGTTATCCCGCTTGTGAAAGTATTATGGACACACCACACTAAGGAAGAGGCTACTTGGGAAACGGAAGCCAAAGTCCGTAAGAATTACCCTTAGATTCTCGAGGAGTATGAAAAGCTACGAATTTTGAGGATAAAATTTTTCTTTAAGGGGGGTAGATTGTAACATTTCGAAAAGATCCATACAAAGACCCGAGTACCACCTCAGGTAGAAATCCTTAATGACCGAATCCTTTAGAAATTAGACAAAAGTTAATTAAGTAATAAACTAAATTAATCGGTAAATTATCTTGAATCATTATCTATACGAATTGCAAGACCCAAAACCTTTAGAATCGCTAAATCAACATGACTCTAGAATCTCGGAGAAATCTCAAAACCCAGTTGCTCTCGGGAACAAATTGAAACTTCGTATCGGACCTGGACCGCGCATCGAAAACCCAATTACCACAAAACTATAAGGTTATGATTGCCTTACTGGGCTTGACAACCATCACAGGAATTGAGACCAAATGGTATCCAGAAACGCACAATTTTGATCCTAGAGCGAAGCGTGTGAGAAATGCGAATATCTTTAGAAAACGAACTCAAACTTAAGTAAATTGGACCATTCGCTTGCGGGCGAAATTGAAAGTTTTAGACTATCAGATTTTGACCAAACGATACCCTTGGATCAGGGAAATTCTCTACACATGTCTGTATACTTGTGGCCCTGATCGAGTGACGATGACCGTTGAACTGATACGGGTCTTCCACGGTCGATCCACAAATCCGATCGGACCGAAACATTAACCTAGCTTATATCCATGGTCAGGGAACTTACACCATGACGTAGGTGAGTAACGGGCCTCCAGATGAGTCCCGTTTGCCCGAAACAGACACCCTGTGGCTATAGCCTAAGTCTACCATGGCCCTGGGGCCATTTGAACCAATTCTGTGCCTATTTAAGGACCTTAAACCACCCCATTCCCATTCCATATGAATTTTCTCTAAACCCTAAGAGAGAGAAGAGAGAAAAGAAGAGAAAAGAGTGAGGAGAAGAGAGAGAGTTTGGGAGATTGGGGCGGTGTTTCTCTCTTACGCCTACACGCACTAGATTGTCTTTACATCTACCTACACGAGTCATTTGAACTCCGATTTGGGTAAGAAATCCTAACCCTAATTTCATTTTAGGAATTCAAATAGAGGAATCGACAAAATAGCTAACCTATTTCATGATTTAGGTAGCTGTTATGCAGTAGACAGGAACGCAGTGTACGAACCGAGTTCGTAACGAGCAAACTGACGAAAGGTGCAAACTATAAATGTTTAGGTTATGGTTTTCAAGGCTTTCAATGTCAGCAATGATTTATGTCTAACTTAATTGCTGCCACATGAGCTTAGTTACGATGTATTCAGTAAATGTTACATGTGCGTGAACTATGTGAATATATCATGCATTCTATGTGTTTGTTGAAATGCTCGAATGGAAGTGAAATCATGATTTATGTTGGCCATGACTATTAATCTAGAATACATGTGTGTTGTGTGTATGACAACTCCTTTGTAAAAGGATTTGTCATAATACATGGTATAACTAATTTAGTTGTGTATATAGTATTATGTAGTCTAAGTGTTTGATAAAATGTCTGAATGAGTAATTATTTGATAAATTATAATTATTAAGGGTGTTGAGATGGGATTCTCAACTACCTTATCTATATGTATAATTCCTTCATGTAACCTTAATTTCCAATATGTGATTTATATATAAAATGCCTATGTATGATAACATGTTTTATGTGTTTGATAAAAAATACTGAAATGATTATTGTATCTGAATTATTTGTTAAATGATGTTATGATTGTCACATGTGTCTACTTATTGCATTTGAGTATAATTGGGACTACTACGTAGTCCAGGCAATCTGTAATGGTTCTCGATGGAGTGGTCGAACTAGTTTCGCCACATTAGATACGTTCGATGAATCCAAGTCGTACGGTGATTGTCGACAGTGGTTAGGCCATGTGGAGTGCTTATACGTTCCATGTCGATCAATTTGACGTGCGCTCATACCAATCGCACTTGTTAATTAACTTGATTGGCTTATTGTGTCTTTACCATGTATGGACGCTACTACTTGAATCTAAGGTACCACTTACCAATGTAAAGTCCGTTTCAACCATGGTACTAAGATCCGCTAAGACTCATGAGTATATAACATGGTGGTGTATGAGACACCGTGGTTGAGCTATCGGCCTACGCTGGGGTGAGGAGCCTCCCCGCAGTGACCAGTGAGCAACCCAAACTCGTGATCCGAATATGGTGGTGTATGGGACATTGTATTCGAGCTGTCGGCTTACGTTCAGATGATGAGCCTCCAGTAGTGACCTCGAGTATAAATCAAGCCTACGCTGAGGTGACGAGCCTTTCTGTAGTGACCTCGAGTGCGAACTCGTGAACTTACCTATCCACTACTTTTCATTAGGGGTGATGCCCTACAACTTGCCTATCGTATGTGATTAACTAGGATTGATGACCCTAGATGGATCATTGTTTGGGTAAGTGATATAAAAGGAGGTACCTTAGCTTCTTGAATCTGCTATATGAATAAGTCTAATAAATTAGTTAGCTACCACGACCATGCACCGCACTGCATGTGCTTTGGCGAGGAAGTGCACGTTTAGGGAGTTTGCCATGTGTGATCGTGAGATGATGTCGCTGAGGGAGTGCAGGCGAGGGCATGCATCATTAGGCATATCATTCCTGCATTAATAAGAGTACTCAGGACATGATTGTTGTATTGTTTTATCATTACTGCTTGACTGAATTGATAGCATGTTAACCTTTGTCGTATAGTACCACTGAGTTGATCACTCACTCCCACTCTGGGACGGTGTTTTAAAACACCAACTAGACTCTGATTTAGATGCAGGTTATGCCGAGGCTTTCATGATGGAGTCGAACTTCTTCGACCAGGAGGATGAGTTCTCCTACATTCAGCTCTCAGGCCGGGTCTATATAGACCTAGAGCTGCATCGCGGGGATTACCGGGATATTGGATTAGTTGAACATTTATATTTTGATATTTTGTATATTTTAAAACAAAACATGTTGTATTCAGCCTGGAAATACATTCATACTCTAGAGGTTATAGATCATGTGTATACTCTATACATTTATCTCAGTCTTCTGCCTGCTCAATTAAATTTCTCTGGAGTATGATATGTTGTTTTAGTGTAATCTCACTCATGTTTAATGCACTAATATGGACAACATTCAAACATTATTATCTATGTTGCATAAGTGATGCGTTAGAACTCGGGAGTTGAGCTTTGCTCGACCCCTGATTTTCAGGGCGTTACATAGATCAGCACCATCCAAACACTTCCCATGTAAATCAACACCATCCAAACACTTCCCATGTAAATCAGCACCATCCAACCACTGTCTAGTACTGTCCAACACAATCTGGACGGTATGGATGGTATAAATACATCATGATGGGGTCCCACAGAACCGGTTGATGTCAAAACAGGTGGGATTCACAAAGCTTGCTGACATCATGTATAACAGCAGCTAGGTGCTGCTCGTCCATCAAATGGGCAGTGTGATAAAACACACACCTTAAGATTAAACCCTCTGATAGGCTGACGTGGGACCACTAGCAGGTGGATGGTCACCTGATGATCAGGCCCACGGAACTTATAGACGTCCCACCGTTCAATAAAACGGACAGACAACTAGGATGAAAAAAATACATACCTGAAGGTGGGTCCCATCCACACGTCCAACACAGTGGATCCCACCATCCCTGATGGACGGTGGAGATATACACATCACGTGGCTCCCACACGTATATCACGTGGGGTCCAAACTGGTGGACGGTTGCAATTGCAACCCACAAATCAAGGTGGGGTCCATATGTAACTACAACAGCTAAATAGCTGGTTTACACCAGCCAACCACGTCCAGAAGAATGGACGGTGGGTAATACATCCACGTTAGTGGGTCCCACCGTCATTGATGGATGCTATGGATATAACACATACAACATTGTGCGGCCCACTGTCTAGATAGCTGGACAGTGTGGGTTAACATATACATCAGGGAGTGGCCCACGTGAGTTGTCAACAGCAGCAAATGATGGACGGCCCAGCTGCAATACGTGTATAAGGTCGGTCCATACGTGTGGGACCCACCTGTAATTTTTGATTAAGCTAACATTTGTGGTTTCTCTTCATCCCGGCTTGTCCAGACGGACAAGCCAGTAGGCCTACCGTTGGACAGTCTAGCAAGGTGGTCCGACATATGGATGGCATGGATATAATACATACCTCATGATGGGGTGCATCAGGGTGAGCCACACACATCCAAAGAGAGAGAAAGAGAGAGAACGGAATAATGGAGGGACCTCGCCACTATGGGCCCCTCAAAACAATGTATACATCAAGATGGGTCCCACCATATGTGGGCCCTCAAATCATAAAATCACCCACATTAAGATCTCTTTTTCCTTCTTCCACTAACGGGTTCTAGAGCTCCAAGGAAACAAGATTCAACGGTTAAGATTGATTTTGGAGGGTGGAGATGGGAGGTAGGAAGGTGGGCCACACAAGCTCTATTCATGGAGCTTGGAGCTTGGACGTTGGATCTCCCTTTGGGATTTGCTTAGAATGAGAAAATGAGAGAGAGAGAGGAGTGGTGATGGGATGAAAAGGGATGGGTTCTCTTGACTTTTGTAAGAAAGGAATGGGTTAAGAATGGGTTGTTTTGACTTTGGGTGAGAGAAAGATGGGTGTGATGGGATATGTACTTGACTTGTACATTGATTTATTGATGTAACATGTCATAGAGATTCTCTCGAAATTCGCAACACGTGGCGTTTTCCTCGAACTGAACGATGGCCCACATCTCCTGGCCTAGGTATCGCCTCAGCGCGTAATACACGACATCGGAACCGCGGGGATGGCGCGGTTGCAAGGGTACAAGTCTCGGGGAGCTGATTCTGATATACGGGACACGACTCAGGATCGCACGTAAACGCCGATAACAGATCGCGGGTCATTGAAATTTGACCGGGAGGACTGTGGAAGCCTACGGAATGGTACGGGCTAGGATACGGGTCTCACGTTTATACTAATTTATTATGCTTAAGTTTTCACTATATTACTATAACATCCTGAATTTTCATGGCTAGAGTTTTATACTCATGCCTGAGAAAATCGGGTGTTAATAATTAAATGAATTGGATGCTTTGAAAATCACACTATATATATATATATATATATATATATATATATATATATATATATATCACATCTAGTTATATTCATGAAGGTAAAACCATTCATGAGAATAAAATCGACTGTATTTATTATTTCGTAAGAGTAAAGAATTCAATAATTTATTAAATGGCCTCTCAATGGGAGCTTATTACATTATCAAGTTCGCAGTGGAAGTATAAAACTAAATTATAAACTATCTTCTTATTTTTTTCAGTATAATCCTCCATAAGGAGATAGTCCTCTAGGTCTTCAATCTTTACATCACCTACATCATCTATACGGTTGGAGAGGGTCAATGCCTTACTCATAATGATGGTTATCCTTTAAGATTAATAATAATTCAAGAGATTCATAAAAGCAATGTAAAGGTTCTGATACGTATCGTACTCCACTACTACGAGTAATATCAGTATGCACAACTAACCTACATGAATGCATGCTTAGTAAAGTGTGTGCGGCTCATCATAATGTTAAATATAATTCATAGAAAATCCGACTCGACCCGCATCCCATAACTACGGATATTTGCCAGCATGTGCAACGTTAACGTGGATTTATGCGAACATCTCAAGGCCATACAACAACGCGGTTGGGGGATTTACGTAACACGATGTGTTCATAGAGCGATTATTTGCGACATCCAATCCTAAGAAGTGATGTAACACGCATAACGATTTACTTACATCGATTGTGCACCATGCTAAGCAACCTATGGAATTACGTGCCGACCAAGAGGGCCGCTATCCGTAGGCAAAATTATTAAGATCATTTTGGGGGGAAGTAATGCACATTGCATGTTGCTTAATTAATTTATATCCTTTGGCTCCTCTAAATGGAGATGTTGTAGAAATGGTATTGATCGAAAAAGATATTTCCTATGAACATCTAAAGGTGTTTGCTTGCCAAACATTTAAGCATGTTTCTAAAGATGAGAAGTATAAACTTGATGAAAAGGAAAAACAATGTATCTTCTTGGGCTATGTAGATAAAAATTTGGCTATAGATTATGGGATCCAACTAACAAGAAGTTGATTAGAAGTAGGGATGTGGTCTATTTTAAAGAGCAAATAATTAAAGATTTTGAAAAGGTTGAAAAACCTCCACTCTTTACAAATGGTCTTATTGATGTAAATGTAGTTTCTCCTCCCACGGTGCATGATAATGTGGGAGATGCACAAGGCCAAGAAGTAATCCCTTGGCCAGTGGGCCTAAATGTGGGTTCTAGGTCTAGGACCTTTGCACTTATAGAGAGCATAAATTTGTGTCCTTAGTGTGGGACTGTAAAGGTTATAGGTGAACTTGCTTAAAACCTTTGATAGTGAAATCCGGTGCACTCTAGGATTGAGTGTGGATGTAAGATCTGACCCGAGTTCGCTTGTGTGCATGTGTGTGTAAGTATGTATTCCGTCCATCTTAGTCCCGCAGTCCTACCAGTCGAATCCCGGCGACCCGTGACCCTTGGATAGTATTTGCAGTCATCCATAAGTCCCGTCATGAAGACCCAACTCGGATCGAGTTGAGACCTATGCCATAACGACAGCTTCGTTGTTGTGATTCAAACGCCGCGTCTTGTGCGTCCATCCGGCGTGTATATCATAAGTTATGTGTATTTCATTTTCTAAGCTCTTAATCATGATCATGTGGCCCACCTAGGGGTGGTGTGCACAGATTTCTAGGTAGGTCCCATCTCTTGGAACTATTTCCAACACACACTACACACACACTACCTAGGCCCTATCCCTACACCGCCCATCTCTAAAATACCACCCACTAACCTAAAAAGCCTACTAACCGTACAACATTTTTTCTAACTCCCCATTGCTATGATTGCTCTTCTCTATCCAAGGCAAGAGAGAGATGATTGCTTGCCTTGAAATCCCCTTTCTCTCTTTCTACCTCTCATTCTCTCTCTCTCTCTCTCTCTCTCTCCATCTTTCTTCTCTTCTTCTCCAGCAATTTTCACCCATTTTTCAACCCTTCATCCTCCCTTCTACCCCATAATTTAGCCCTTAGTCTACCATCTTGACCATTAAACCTGTTTCCCTGGAGCTTGAAGACTATCTTGGAGGTGTTTGCATGAAGATCTTGTAGGTGGGTGTGCATGTAATTGTAAAATTCAGATTTCTTCCATTTCATACTTGTTCTTCCCTTTTCTTTTATGTTGAAGCTTGTGGGGCCCATCAAATGATGGTGGTGGCCCCCAAGATTTCATGGATGAGGCTCATAGCCCATCTTACTTGCATGCATGTTCCATGCAAGGGGCCATTCTTCATGAACCCCTACATGGTTTTTCGTTCCTTGATTAGGGATCTTTGGGTCATCTAGACCATTGATCCTTGGTGGAGATTGCATATCCACCATAGATCTCAAGTAGAAATCCTATGATCATGTAGATCTTGTGTATCTTGTGATAGTGGAATGTGTGTGCATGAGTGATGAGGGGAAGAGCCTCAATGTGGCGGAGACACTTCCCTTGTGGCCGAATCCTTATTTTTCTTTGTTGATAACCTGTTGATCATGAGTGTGTGGCCCACCTTGTAGACCAAAAATATCCAGACCATCCATGGAGGGTGGACGTCCATGACAGTCCACCCTTGGACATTGGAGCCCCCTTATCTACCTATATAGGGCACATGCAAGGGGTATTTTGTAATGGGAAGGGTCTGGATGTTTGTGGGACCCACTGGGGTGGTCTATACCATGATTTTCTTGGATTAAATCCCCTTTTAAATAGTGTTTATATTTATTTATTTTCAGTCATATGTTGTTGTCCAGAACTATCTGGACAGATTTTTGGGCATTTGAAGGGGTGTTTGGTCTCATGTAATATATGTTTCTTGAAGGTGTAGACCTCACCTATAATCATGCCAAATTTTACCCCCATCTGACCTTCATTGGGGTCCCAAAGGTGTGGTCCAAGTGAGGTGGACAGTCTGGATTTTCAGCACTGTTCCAGCAACATTCCACCCTGGACAAGTTGGAATTCCAAAATTTATTAAAATACTTTTGAGTGTCTAAAAATTATAAACATTTACAGAGAGGTTGAAAACTCATGTTAGGACCCACCTACAAAATTATGGGGCCAATGGACACCTGTACACACCATGGTGGTGGCTAGAACGACTCACTATAATATGGTGTCCAGATCAGTCCGATTTTCATGAAAGATTGATTTATTTAAATAAATTAAAATATTTATAGATGTCAAAAAATTATAAAATTTTTTAGGGGTGTGATACACTCATGGTAGGACCTAGCTACTAAATTTTAGGGCCAATGGTCCCCTGTACACACCGTGGCAAGGGCCGGACTGGCCCACCACATTGGGACATCCAGGTCTGTCCGATTTTTTGGACAAACTGTTTTGTTTAAATTAATTAAAATACTTAGGAATATAAAAAAATTCTGAAATTTTGTGGGGGTGTGTCTAACCTATGGAAGTATCACTCTATAAAATTTCAGCCCCAACTGACCCTGTTTGGGCATCCAAAATAATGATCCAAGATGGTTGGACTACCAGATTTTTTTTCTGTGTAGTTCAGCAATATGCCTTGATAAAAACCATAATTCAAAAATGTTTCCTCTAATGGTAGGCCACCTTTTTGGGTTTTCTCTTATTGTATGCATGATGATGGATCTTGGCCCTCAATTCTCAGAGTTTTAGAGGCACTGGACCCACTCTAATGGAGTGCCCAAATTTAAGACAGCGACATGCATTGCAGAAATTTCCTGTACATTATTGTCCCCTTTATTATTTCAGAACTTTTGGGCCCCAGTCCATTTGGCTTTGTGTATGATTAGTTGGGGACCCATCCTTGATGTTCTAGGGCCCATTGGGGCCATGATTATGGGGCCCACCATATTGAGAAAATTGGGCATTTATTGCTCCCTTATATTTTAGAATACTCTTGGGCCATTTTCTTTTACCATAATATTGTGTTGGGCTAGTGGGCCGGGTTACACAAGTAGATGGGCCTTTGGTTGCTCACCAAATCAACTTTATACTTGGGTCGGGTTGTAGGCCCAACCTTACTTGACTAAGAGCATGACATTTGCCTATGTGGTTCGAGCAATGGGCTACCCACTAGGCCACCACAATATATGGGACTAGTGGCCTTTATGTTGGGCCCTAACCTTTCTCTTATGGGCCCATAGTGGTACGTATGGGTTGGGTTATGTGTGTTTTCCTAGGACCCATATTTTGGATAGGCCTTGGGCCGCCTTTATGAAGCCCAACATGAGTGTATGTGGTATGTTTATGGCTGCCCATTTCTTATTTCTAATGTTGTGTGGGCCTTGGGCCTTGATCCGTGATTAATTAGAGATGGGCTACCTCTTGAGGACCAATTGTGGTTGGATGTCCACATTGGTGGCCCTAAGGTCGTCCCATAGGATTTTATGGGTGGTTAAAGGCCCACCATAGACCCTTGTTAGGCCCGTCTCATCTATTTAGGCCCATTTCATTGTTCTCCTTAGTCTCGTGAGCTACCCCAGGTAAATGGGCTCCCACTAGAGGTTGTATTCCTTATTAGGAAATTGGTTAGGTACCTAGACCTTTCATGGTTAGGTAGAGAGTTCATCTTCACCTCATTAGCACCCCTATTCATCTTCATGGCCCACTCCCATACGCATCATATGCATGCTTGGTTGAGGTATGATTGGCCATGGCTGTGCCATTGTGTAGGGTATGTTGGTATCTCCCCGAGGGGTGGAGTTTTCCCCTCTGGAGCACGATAGATGCTTAAGATTAATACGTGGGTGATTGTGTGATTCATGCATCTGGCATTTGCATAGCATGTGGGTATCCGCCCTTGCTTCATCAAGGCCTTGCCTCCACAGGGATATTCGTGGGTTGCTGTATGCGTGGACACCGAAAATATTAGTTGAGCATATCGGGTGCATAGGATGCCCATGGGTGAAATTTTCAAAACTTCCATGGTACCAAGGATCTGCTCTAACGCTATGACCGGGTGGAATATATGAGC
This sequence comes from Magnolia officinalis, assembly GCA_021015155.1. Lineage (NCBI taxonomy): Eukaryota > Viridiplantae > Streptophyta > Magnoliopsida > Magnoliales > Magnoliaceae > Magnolia > Magnolia officinalis. Next base: position 24,952,503 of record JAJHSJ010000011.1, on the reverse strand, counting down.
GCACGAGGGCCTTATACCGTTAGGCCGTGACTCCCACTGTCGTGTAGTCGGTTGGATAGGGGTGTGGCCTTACCTGCCTAGTGTGTAGGGGGCATTGCTAAGCTGAGTTTGACCAGATCATAAATGGGTCCACTACCGTCAGGCCTTGTTGGTGATTGGCTGTCCACGGGCGAGTATTGAGGTCTCTTACGCTCGTTTGACTATGTGGGGTCTGTAGAGCAACAGTCATTCAGCAATGTAATGAACCCTGGTGATTTCCTTATGATTGGAAATGTACTTGACTTGTGGTTTGGATATGAGCACTGGCATTACTTGCTTCGCATTAGCATTGGTTGTACAAGCCCCTTCATGCATTGCCTTGGTATGGCACCCAGTACTCATTACATCTTATTCATGATAAGCCTGGGTAAGACTAGTGATATCCTCATTGATCATGCTTCTCTCCTTGTATCTCCTACTACTCTTCTGTGCACCATTATCACACACCTACACCACCCTCTAAGCTTCTATAAGCTTATGCACAATTGATGCGTACAGGAGATTCTAGGCAGGCGTCGTAGCAGCAGAGCGTGGAGTAGAGCTGAGCATTTGAGGATTCCAGTGTTGCCGACCTTTCTCTCCTTTCCTTTTTATCTCACGTATGTCCTTTTGGACCTTATAGATGATTGTAAAAGTTCAAATTAATAGTAAATTTTGCGATGTGTGCCTTTGTTATCCTCAGATGTTCTTGCTGTGATCTTGGGTATGCTCATATTGGTAATGATTATATTGTTATAGAAAATCCTCCTTGTAGGATCTTAAGATCGGAACCAGCCTCGGGAGCTGAGAATGGGGTACTATGGAGGCTGTTACGGCCAGAACCGGCCATCGGGTTCCTTGTGATTCCGGATACCGAGTCTGGGGCGTGACAGTGGATGCCGGGAGTGGAGTAGGCACATAGCCGAACCACTATAAATGCTTGTGTTTGAAATGTTCATTTGCACATATGTTTAAATCATGTTTATATATGCTTAAATGTTTAAATTTGTATGCATGATTGGATGAATGTTATTTATTGATAGGAAGCACATTCCACACATAAGCTCACAACACTAGGCTAGGCATTATATTTCCATATCTTTAATAGCCTTTGTGATTGGATCCTCTAACTAGCTTGGAAGCCATTAGAGTTATATTACCTTAATATCTTTAAAATTGAATGATCATTTAAGATAGGCAATCAAGTTTTCAAATAAGCAGAAATAATTGAAAAGTCCTATTTACTCCCCCCCCCCCCCCCCCCGGACATTGCCTCATATTCACTCTTCAGTATCAGCGGTGTAAACCTCAATTTCAAAATGGTTAGTAGAACAAAAATGACTGGATGATTTCGAAAGCCAAGATGGAAGACTTTTTGCATTGCAAGGAATTATATGAATTAGTGGAAGGTGATGGGGTCAAACAAAAGATATGACCGATGATGAGTGGAAGAAACTAGATCGAAAAGTTGTTGGGTTTATTCAACAATGATTAGATGATAGTGTCTTTCAACATTTATTTAAAGAAAATTTGGCACACTCACTTTAAAAGAATTTGAAAGGGTTTTATGAGAGAAAGACCACGGGCAACAAAGCTTTCTTCTTTAGGAAGCTTATAAACTTGAAGTACAAAGAAGGTAGCTCAATTGCCGAGCATTTGAATGTGATGCATCGTATTGTTAATCAACTCTCATATATAAATATGATTATAGATGATAAGTTGCAAGCCTTATTACTGCTCAATTTTCTACCCAATAGTTGGGAGACCTTAGTGGTGTCTTTAAGTAACTCGACTCCAGATGAAGTTGTTACCATGAGTTGAGTAATGGGAAGAAGATTGGGGGAGAAGCAAAAGTAACAAGCCTTGATACCATATAAGTTAAGAGGTAAATCTAAGTCAAGAAAAGACGTTAACTGTTATAATTGCGATATGCTAGGCCACTACAAAAATGAGTACCAAAAGGCCAAAAAGGAGAAGACAAAGAAAGGAAAAGAAAGAAGAGAAGGACACAAGTGTGGTTATTTCAGATTGTGATATTATTATCTTCTCAGGTTGTAAAAAAGTATGTCTAAATCTCACTTGTCAAGATATAGATTGTGTCGTTGGCACTGATGCTTCATCCCATACTCCCTGTAAAAGAATTTCTTCACATCTTGTAAGTCAGGTGACTTTGGTGTTATAAGAATAAAAAATCATGAGAATGGGTAATGTGTATGTTGAGACCAATGTTGGTTGCTGGTTGGTTCTCAAGGATATGAGACACTTACTTGATCTTTTTCTTAATTTAATTAATGTGAGAAGATTGGATGAAGAAGGCTACAACAATCACTTTGGTAGTAGATAATGGAAGCTTACAAAAGGGTTTCTTATAGTTGCAAGAGGAAAGAGCTGTTGCACTTTATATAAGATGTAAGCGCAACTATGTAGGATTGAGGTGAACACAACAAAGAATGATTCTTTTATTGATCTATAACACAAGCGGTTGGGTCTCATGTGCGAGAATGACCTACAAATCTTCGCCAAGAAGCAAGTCCTTCCCAATATAAAAGGCATGTCTTTAAATAGTTGTGTTCATTGCTTGATTGGAAAATGACACATGATTTCATTTCATAAAATTTTCCCTTAAAGAAAAATAAATATTTTGAAATTACTTTATTATGATGTTTGCAGTTATATGAAAGTGATTTTTTTTTTTTTTTTTTTTTTTTTTTGTGGTGCTTATTTTATTAATATCATAGATGATGCTTTTAGAAAGGTGTGGGCATTTACCCTAAAGACTAAAGTCCATGTTTTGGATGTGTTTAAATATTTTTATGTTTTGGTGGAAAAGAAAATAGGTAAATCATTGAAGTGTATTGGCATATATAATGGTGGTGAATATATTGAACCATTCGGGCAATATTGTAAAGCCCATGGAATTCAACATAAGAAATATGTTTTCAAGACTTTACAACACAATGGTGTAGCAGCAAAGATGAATCACACTATTGTGGAAAGAATCAGATGTATGCTCTCGTAGGCAGAATTATTAAGATCATTTTGGGGGGAAGTAATGCACATTGCATGTTACTTAATTAATTTATATCCTTTGGCTCCTCTAAATAGAGATGTTGTAGAAATGGTATGGATCGGAAAAGATATTTCCTATGAACATCTAAAGGTGTTTGCTTGCCAAATATTTAAGCATGTTTCTAAAGATGAGAAGTATAAACTTAATGAAAAGGAAAAACAATGTATCTTCTTGGGCTATGTAGATAAAATTTTGGCTATAGATTATGAGATCCAACTAACAAGAAGGTGATTAGAAGTAGGGATGTGGTCTATTTTAAAGACCAAATAATTAAAGATTTTGAAAAGGTTGAAAAACCTCCGCCCTTTGCTAATGATCTTATTGATGTAAAAGTAGTTTCTCCTCCCACGGTGCATGATAATGTGGGAGATGCACAAGGCCAAGAAGAGATGGTTAATAATGATGTTGAATAGCAGCCCCCTCAAGAACCACCAATTGAACCCCAGTTGAGAATGTCTACTAGAGTGAGTCGACTGTCCAGGAGGTACCCATCTCATGAATACGTCATGCTTATAGATGGTGCTATACCTAAGAACTATCAAAAGCTCAAATTGATGAACGTAAAGGAGAGTGACTAAGAGCTATGCAAGAAGAGATGGATTCTTTGCATAAGAACTACAACTATGACTTGGTGAAGCTTCTAAAGGACTAAAAAAATACTCAAGAACAAGTGGGATTATAGGTTAATGATTGAAGAGAATAACTCACAGCTAAGGTAAATGTAAGGTTGGTTGTGAAAGTATTTAGGTAAAAGAAGGGAATTGACTTTGATGAGATTTTCTCGCTTGTGGTGAAGATGTTATCCATTCCGATTGTATTGGTTTGACTACAAGCATAAATCTAGAGGTTTAACAATTAGATGTCAAAACGACATTCCTTTATGGTAATTCAAAGGAAGAGATATATATGGAGCAGTCGGAAGGTTTCAAAATCAAAGGCAAGGAGCACATGGTTCGCAAGCTGAACGAGAGCCTATACGGGTTAAAACAACCCCTAAGGGAATGATACAAAAACTTTTGATTCATTCATGGTGGATCATGGGTATAAAAGAACCACTTCAAATCACTGTGTATTTATTAAGAAAATTTTAACGTAATTTTATTGTTATTTTATTTTATGTTTATAATATGTTGATTATTAGTCAAGGTATTAATAAAATTGACATGTTGAAAAAAAGTTAACCAAGTCCTTTGCCATGAAGGACTTAGGACCAACATAACAAATTCTGGGTATGAAGATATCTCGTGATAGGAAAGTTGGTAAGCTATGATTATCACATAAAAGGTACATTGAGATAGTGCTTGAAAAGTGTAACACCCCAGATTTTTCCTAACTTGGCAATGGACGTCCTTGGACGTAGAACTACCCTAGGACATTATTCTGCTGTGATTAGGGTATAATTTAATTAAGTATTAATAGCTTGAATCACCTTCTATACAAACTACAAAGGCCCGAGTACCACCTCAGGCAGAAATCACTCAAGATCAAATTCTTTAGAAATTAGACGAAATTAACTAAGTGTTAAACTACATTGGTTGAGAAATTTACTTTAATCACTTTAAATACGAACTGCAAGACCCAAAACTTGCAGAATCATCGAAGCTACATTACCCTATAATCTAGGATCAATCTCATTACCCAGTTGCTCTTGGGAGCATCACGAAACTCCGTATCGGACCTGGACCGGACGTCGAAAGTCCGATTACTGGGAAACTAAACGATTATGACCACCTTGCTGGGCTTGACAACCATCTCAGAAATCAAGTCCTGACTATATCCAGAAATGTACAACTTGAGCCCAGAGCGAAATGTGTGAGAAACGTGAATATTTTTGGAAATAACATCCAAACTTAAGTAAATTGAGACGTATCGCTTGTGGGCCAAATATAAGGATTCAGACCGTTAGAATCTGACCCAAATACACCCTCGGATCAGGAGAAATTTCGCACACATGTTAGTACACTTGTGCTCCTGATCGAGTACCGGTGATCGTTAAACTGAAACTGGTCCGCCACGGTCGATCTGTAAATCCGATCGGACCAAAAACTTAACTCGACTTAGATCCAATGTCAGGGAGCTTAAGTCCGACCGCACGTAGAAAGGGGACCTTCAGAAGTGCTCCGTTGAGCCGAAACAGATGGGTTTTGACTATAACCTAAGTATACCTTAGCCCTGGGGCCATTTCCATCAGTTCTGTGCCTATATAAGAGCCTTAAACCCTCTCTCTCATATTCCATACGAATTTTAAAACTCTAAGAAAGAGAGGAGAGGAAAAGGAAAAGAAAGAGAGAGAAAGAGAGGAGAGAGAGAGAGAGAGAGTGAGAGAGAGTTGGAGATTCATCTTGGGATTTGATCCCGTAGCTCCACGCACTTAGCCACCCTATCTGTATCACAACTCCGGCGTTTTCGACAACGTACTTGGGTAAGAAAACCTAACCCTAATCTGTTTTAGAGTTCCAGATAGTGTAAGTTATGAAATAGCTAACCTAATTCATGTTATAGGTCGCCAATCCGCCGTTGACAAAAACTAAGTGTCTAAAACGAATCCGATATGCATTTACCGGCGTAAGGTGCGGACTATAAACATATAGGTTATGGTTTTCAAGGCTTTCAATGTCGGTTAATGGTTTATAACTGACGTGGGTGCCATTTCATATGCCAAATGCGATGTTTGTTTCATTTTTTGTATATATATGAACTATGTTAAGTTTAGAGTATTCCATGTGTTTGTAGAAATGATCGTATACGTATGGAATTTAAAATTGAGTTTGCCATGATTAATTGCCGTCTATATATGCTAGATGTATGTATAACAACTCTTTGGCGAAAGGATTTGGCCCTAATACATGTTATGCCAACATACGTCGTGTATGTTATAATGTGTAGCTTAAGTGTTTGTGAAAATATCTGAATGAGTATAGGGTTTGTATTCGTGCTTGGCATGACTAACTGGTGTGGGTATATGATTGTTGCATAGGCGAGAACCCCCTGACGAAAGGGTTTTCCCTAATACATATTATAACCGACATACAATATGTATGTTGGGATGTGTAGACTAGGTGTTTATAAAAATGTCTGAATGAGCTATTAGTTAGCAAGTTGTACTTGTATGCGAGTTGAGATATGATTCTCAACTACGTTAATGATGTGTATGATTTCCTTCATGTATGTTATATCATGATGTCTGTTATATTTATGGAATGAATATGTGCGAATTCATGTTTATGTTGCATTTCACAACATGCTCAAATGATTGTAGGATTGGAATTATTTATTCAATATTGTTTGACTATGTCATATGATTACTTGTTGGAATTGGATGTGTTTGAGACTATTGTTTAGTCCAGGCAATCGGTAACAGATCTTGAATAGGTGGCTGATCTTGTTTCGCCACACGGGACATGCTCGACGAATCTGAGCCATACTTTGGTTGTCAACAGTGGTTAGGCCACGCGGAGTGCTTACGCACTTCATGTCGGTCAACTCTACGTACGCTCGTACTAGTCGAGCTCGTCAAGTAACCCGATTGACCCGATGTATGTTCACCAAGTTTGGACGCTACTGCTTGAACCTAAGGTACCAAACTCATCAGTGAAAACCCCGTTAACCTTAGTACCTCAATCTGCTAAGACTCATGAGCCGGACATGGTGGTATGGGACACCGTGGTCGAGCTGTTGGCCTACGCTGGGGCGACGAGCCTCCCCGTAGTGACCAGTGAGCAACCCAAACTCGTGAACCGAATATGGTGGTATGGGACACTGTATTCGAGCTGTCGGCCTACACTAACGCAGCCTGACTGTGGTCCCCAATCGGGTCTGTAACGAGCCTTCTAAAATAGACTGCTAGTTGGTAGGGCGTTGGTGGAGTGACTTCGAGTATGAAATAGGCCTACCCCAGTGCAGCCTGGCTGTGGTCCCCAGTCGGGTTGGCGACGAGCCTTCGATAATAGACTGCCAGTTGGTAGGGCATTGGTGGTAGTGATCTGAACTTGCCTATCGTATGTGATTAACTAGGATTGACGACCCTAGATGGATCATTGTTGGGTTAATGATATAAAGGGCGGTACCTTAGCTTCCCAATGCTGCTGTATGAAAAGGACTAATAAGAACTTGGTAATCACACTCATGCACCGCACTGCATGTGCGATTTGACGTTGAGTAGAGAGCATTGAGGAAGTGACTGACATGCGCGACCATTAGATGAAGATCGCAGAGGGAGCGCAGGCGAGGGCATGCATCATTTATACATACCATTCTTGCATTGATCAGAGTACTTAGGGATGTTTGATTATATTGTTTTATCATTACTACTTGACTGAATTGATAACACACCTTTGCTTTATAGTTCCACTAAGTTGATCACTCACTCCCACGTTACGGGACGATGTTGTACACACCAACCAAACCCTGTCTTAGTTGCAGGTGGAGGCGATGCCTATGAGGAGGAGGCGGACTATGAGGATGACGAGGAAGCATTCTCTTTCATGCAGTTTTCAGGCGGGTTCATGTGAGCCGTGGCCTGATCAACAGAGACTTCTGGGATGTCGACTAGATGCCCTTACACTTGTTATTTTGTCTTTTTGAATCACACATGTATATTCATTTTGGTCCGTTTTGGGAAGTATACATGTATATAATTAACCTGGTAACATTATCACACTCTGGAGACTTATCACAGTTTATATATTTTATATATCTATCATAGTCTTCCGCTTGCAATTTCACTTATCTCTGGAGTATGATATGCTGTTTTGGTATAATCTCATTCATGTTTCATGCACTAATATGTACAACATTTAATCATCATTTTCTATGTTGCATAAGTGATGCGTTGGAACTCGGGAGTGGAGCTTATGCTTGACCTCCGATTTTCAGGGCGTTACAAAAAGTTCCATATGGACAAGGCAAAACCTATCAGTTCTCCACTCGCAGGTCACTTTAAGTTAAGTAGTGAGTGAAGTCCCTCAAGTAAGAAAGAAAAGAAGGAATGAGGAAAGTTCTCTATGCATCAAGAATAGAAAGTTTGATGTGTGTTAAGGTGTGCACGAGGCCTAATATCGCACATTCAATTGATGTTGTTAGTAGATTTCTTGTAAATCCTAGCAAAGAGAACTAGAAAATAGTTAAATGAATTCCCAGATATCTCAAGGGTCCATTCAACTGTGTTTATGCTTTGAAGGTGGTAAGCCTGTATGAGTAGTTTATACAGATGTAGATATGGTAGGAGACATTGACTCTAGGAAGTCCACATTAGAATACATGCTTACTTTTACAAGAGGAGCAGTGTCATGGTAATCCAAATTGTAAAAGTGTGTGGCCTTATATACTACAGAAGCTGAGTATATTGTAGTGACAAAAGCTTGCAAGGAAATATTATGAATGAAGAGCTTCTTTTAGGAACTTAGATTGATGCAAGATAATTATATTGTTTATCGTGACAAGTAGAGTGCCATCCACCTTTGTACAAATTCAAGTTTCTTTTCCAAGTCCAAACACATAGATCTAAGGTATAATTATAATCGGGATACTTTCGAAGAAAAGTTGCTATTGTCACTCCCTAAACTTTGGGACCGGGCTCATTAAATTTTCGGTCGTTGAATTCATTGTCAACAACCTCCGTAGTACCCCAATCTTAGCTCCTAGCTCCTATATGCCAGGTTTCGATCATGGGATCCCACAAGGAAGATTTTCAGGTGTTTTTTTTTTTTTTTTTTTTTTTGTAAAAAACGTATAACCATAAGTGTACTAAAACTAAAAATATCATAACATATCCACTATATAATCTATTGGAGTGTAGTGTTGGAAAGAAAAATACATGATAGAACAAAAGTCTAAAAGATCAGGCACACAATCCGGGCTCAACACTGCTGATACGCCCTAACATAATCTGCAGTGTAAGCAAATGTACATAAGCCTCCTATGAAGCTTAATAGAGTGCGTGCATGTGTGCGTAATGCATAAGAAAAGTATATCAATATTAGAGTAAGAAGAAAATGATCGATGGAGAAAAAGCTTCCAAGTCCATGAATGCTATTAGCCATACTAAGGCCATATAATACAAGGGCCTACATGGCTATGTATCATATGCTGAGATTCAACACAAGTATGACAATTCTCAAATAATCCACATATCATAATGGTTCACAACTAGAACATCACCAGGGTCAAGTACATTATGCTAGTAGCCTATCTCCCATTGTGCACATGACCAAGCGAGTGGAAGAGACCTTATTATCTGCCTTATCAATGGTACCCAATGCCCACCCGGCTCACCAATAGTGAACCCATTTCATGAGTTGGCAAGACTCAACCTAGCATATATCCCTCTAGACCCAGGCGGGTAAGGTTACATGCCCTTCTAACTGACCCCAACACAGTGGGAGAGATGGCCTACTGGTATTCATCCCTCATGTGCTCTTAAATCAACTTAGTCTAGGAATTGGAGCATCCTACTGGTATCATAGAGTTTAAAGATTTTTACCTAGGGATGCATGTGATGCCCTATAACCTTAATAGATTTTCGGTATCCTTAAACTCACTGTTAGCTACATTAAGGCTGCGTGGCTACACTCTTGGTGTCACTAGGGAATAGATGCAATCTTGACATCATACTATCCAAGTCATGCAATAAACATGTGGGTACTGCGCGATCATACAGGGCAACCCTATATCATAATGGTTTCATAAGTGTCTCAAGCCGAAAGGTATATGCTATGATCAATCGTCATCCATAGCCAGGTATACATATGATGCGTATGAATAAATAAATGGGCATAGTATCCATTATTCTACGCATATTACAGTGTCAACCTATTATGCTAAGTACACTAGAATGTTTTCAGACATATCATGTGATAATTGGCTTTAAATGGCCCTATATATATAGAGTGAGACTCGAACGACGGGCCCCACTAACAATGAAAGTATCTATGTGACATGGTGCACTCGAGACTTGAATTGGCCTCTCATGTGGCCCATACATTAAAATGATCTAGTGAATAGATGTACGACACGAATAAAATATATACATCAAGGCGGCGAATCACAATGGGGCCCAACGAATACCCCGAAGTGGGCCGACCTTTTTGTCCAAAGGCGAAGCGACATTTTTGGAGGGGGGGGGGGAGCAATATTGTACCCTACTTTTTACCTTTACTGGAAAAGCCAATTAGAAAGGGACACATGTCATTGCACAAGAAGTATATAACACACTTAAGATATTTGAAGATATTTCTAGCGCGTGCTGTAGAGATAACAATTGGCACTATTTGGGTAATACATGTCATCTAAAGATGGAGCATGACCGAACAATGGAAGATGGAAAGTGGTTGAGAGAAGAGCGATGTTGAGGCTGTTACTGGGACAGGTGTTCAAGAATAATCTAGAAGGCCGAAGTGGTGCTGATGCAATTGTTGTCACCGATCGAATATGAAAAGAAGCATCTAAATGGCTATCTCAAGAAAGTCTATAAATAGTAGAGAAGTTCAACGAAGCAAAGTATGTCATACCAACCCAATCAAACAAATCAATCTATCAATTATCTTTATGTTCCTTAGCACATACAATCCGTATTTTTCATTCCTTAGCATAACCGATATCCTAATCTTACCTTAGGAGCAGCGGTAATCCAACAGCTATAATTATTACCTGTAATCCACGTCTACACTCATATGTTGGACAATTTCTACTGAAATACTAGTTCTCTTAGAAAGGTGATTTACGGTTACTCCCTGCGGTCAACCGTAAGTGTTTTCTTTTTGTATCTGAAAGTTCTTTCATATGGAAGGCGCAACCCATTTTCGAAGGACAAACCCTACCCTCCAATAATCGCCTGATTATTTTAGACAACATCTTGTGAGTGGATGAATAGGCGACCTCATTTACGGTCAATTTTGACATATCTACTTATCTTGGCACTTGGGTTCAAAGTTGTTCGGTTGGAATCGAGCTACGCAGTCAGTTCTAACATGCCCACACACATCATACGTGATAGAATTTTACATCCAAGATGCCAACAATTAGGACACAATCTAATAATCGATTTGGACCACTCATAATGTGGCCCCCCACCTTTGATACGTGTGCCCCCAAGAATCATTTTGATATGATGGTCCTATCTGAATAATGGCCTAAAATTGGATGTTCAAGAACAATTATACTGTAAGAGGCTAGATCATGGACCCAGTGGCTCTCAGTACCACGTCGCCAAACAAATCTAACCATTCAATAAATAGCTAGGAAAGTAGACATGCCAAATTGATTATGCTTTAAAATGTTTGATCACCCATTTAGGTAGTTGATCATGTATGTCCCACCTTTGATCTCCCATGCCTCTTCCTAAGAACTTTGATTGAATAATCCTAGCTATGCAATTAATGAAAAAGAAAATAGAAGGTCTATAATGATGATACTTAAGGTAGGGTTCAGGCCATCCATCACCAAGCCTCCCCCATTTGATCTCTCAGGAATCACTTCTATTGACAATCCTTACCAATTTGGAACTTGAGAATCCTACAACTCTTTTCAATTTGAAAATTCTAGTTTTGGTAGTGTTTGGTTGCACCAAATCACAAAATTTCCATATATTTCATGATTAATCAGTCTATGCAACCAAAGCAAATGGTGTTTCCGGGGGCATAAATGACATTTCAAATCATGAATGGTGTAGTGCTAATCAAAGCAATACAATATAATTTCACAAGAGGATCTGGCTAAAAATGTATGATCAAAAGAGAAACGACATAAAAGAGAAGAAAGACACTGATGATCCTTGTTTTCTGGAAGAAAGGGATAGGTTGGACGGCTAGCATCTTCCCATTTGGGAGATTTTGAGGATATGGTCCATTTAATGATGTGGGCATTCAGATTAATGACTAGGATAATCCAACCATGCCTCACATGAATGAAATTGGTGCGCAATGGAAAAGTTCCTTATTAATCAATCACTAATGGAAAACGAATGATGGTCTGACGTGGTTGGGGCTAACTACTTACTGAGACGAACCAGGTGTATATAAAAAGTAAGTGGTGGGCCCTTGATTAGATCACCGAGCACTAAACACTGTTTGGATCGAGATGGTGCGATTATTTTTATGCATAATTAAACAAATATTTCTTCTTTGTCTGATGCCATTCCTGTTGGGTAGGGGTGCACATTTAACCGGTAGAACCGTGGAACCGGACCGGAACCGTTGGATCGGTCCGGTTTGGTCCGGTTCTGGACAGCACCGGTTCCGGTTCCGGTTCCAAAATTGTGAGAACCGTTGGATACGGTTCGGTTCCGGTTTAGGGGCAGGTAGAACCGACCCGAACCGTGGAACCGTGGTCCCCACCTCTTCTTACATGTTGCTAAGAAGGATGAGCGGAGTAGATCTCCGAGAATGCCATCAGAAGTAGGCCCCACCTATTTTTTTTTTTTTCAAAATATCCAAACAGTGAAAAAACGTCCGGACGTGCATGGATTGGGTTTTGACAGTGGCCCCCACCCATCATCCCTTTTCATGATCTGGACCGTCCAATGTGTCCCAGAGGGCGGCTTAACCCTCGCCTAGGTGGCGGAATTGTAGAAAATGAAAAACCCAGAACCGTGGAACCGATCCGGAACCAAACCGGTTTTCACGGTCCGGTTCCGGTTCGGTTTTAGTGTGCTAACGGTTCGGTTCCGGTTCCGAGAATCCCAGAACCGTTAGGAACGGTTCGGTTCCGGTTTTACCCCGGAACCGGACCAAACCGGACCGTGTGCACCCCTACTGTTGGGTCCCATGGAGGCGGCCGGTTCCTCCACGAGTCCTTGCAGAGTACATGTGGGGCCCACCATGGTGTGTGTATGGGAAGCGGATTGCACGCTAGGCGTACTGAGTAAACTATGTGGGGCCCAAAATGATGTATTTATTTTATCCACTCCGTACATACATTTTATAATTTAATTTTAATAAATGTACCAAAAATAAAGCATATCCAAAGCTCAAGTGGACCACACCACAGGGAACAGTGTGAATTGAACATCTACCATTGAAAAATTCTTTGGGTGGACAGACGTTTTGGATCGAGCTGATATTTGTTTTTTTCCCTCCATCCATGTTCTTGGGATCTTATTAACAGTTTGGATGACAAATAAATGTTACTGTAGGCCCTAGGAATGTTTCAACGGTGGAAATCATTATTCCCACTGTTTCTTGTGGTATGGCCCACTTGAGCTTTGGATATGTTTCAATTTTTGGCTCAACCGCTAAAATGAGATTAAAAAACGGATGGGTGGCGTGGATAAACCATATGAATTCACGGTGGGCCCAACAGAGTTTACTCAGTTAGATAAAAGCGTACTGAGTAACTCAATACGCAATCCGATTTCGTGTGTATGATATCCAAATCCAACGCATACAGAAAGCTGTCCCATGATGAAAGCTGGATACCCCCAAAAATCAGGCTTATCCAACGATCATGTGGCCCCTACATGAATTTAGAGAGTTTTGGTGGTCCATTGTTTTCTATGAAGTGGGACTCAGATTCGGTAGTGATCTCTCTAGAACCGACGTGTGTATTGTTTATGCTCTGTGGGTCCCACTATAATGCATGCGTTTTATCTATGTCATCCATCCATTTTGTCAGATTATTTTATCAATGATATACATACATTTTTCCAGCTCATTTTAGGGCATGAAAATGAGGCAGATCTAAATGTCAGGTGGACCACTCCATAGGAAATACCGGTGTTTGAACGCCAACCGTTAAAAACTTTGTAGGCTCATTGTAGTGTTTATTTGCCATCAAACCTGTTGATTAGGTCACACAGACTTAGAGAAAGATAAAATACAAATATCAGCTTGATCTAAAACTTTTGTGGTCTTCGGGAAGTTTTTACTGGTGGGCATTCAATCATCACTATTTCCTGTGGTGTGGTCCACATGAGATTTGGATCAGAACCTAAAATAATGAGCTAGAAAAATGGATGGACGGAGTGGATGAACCAACCAGTACTGATGTCGGTGCTGGATGGTCCTCTACCTAATCCGAGTCCTATGATGTGGCCATTGTTTCGGAGGCTTTTCGACAGTTGTCTATTGTTTTTGAGTTTTACCTATCTAATAATCAGACATACCTGATTTGGAGAACTATCATGGTGGGGCTCACTTGATGCATCGGTTGGATGACACAAACGCAGCACGGCCAGGCCATTATGCAATAGTGAGCAGAGTAACAATCAGGTGAATAATAGGGCCTGGCCACATATGCAATAGTGAGTAGAGTAAAAATCAGGAGAATGACTTTTGACTCGCAGGTTAACAATACGTAGAATGAGCTTTATTTCATAAGGACTTGCAAAGGAACCGGCCTGGGTCTCATGGCCTATTTCAGCAGGCGCGGATTAGGTGAGGCAGGGTGTAGCAGCTTAGTGGATTAGGCCCACCTAGATGTATGTGTTATATATCCACACCATCCATCCATTTTTTTTTAAGATCATTCTGGCACGTGATCTAAAAAATGAGGCAGATCCAAATCTCTGGTGGACCACACCGTATGTATTGAATTCCTACCATTAACAACTTCTTGGGAGCACAAAAGTTTTGGATCAAGCAACTATCTGTGTTTTTCCTCCGTCAAGGTCCCTGTGATCTAATCAACAGGTTGGACGGCAAATAGACATTACAGTGGGCCTGTGAAGTTTTTAATAGTAGGCATTCAATCACTACTGTTTTATGTGTAGTCCACTTTGAGATGAGGACCACCTCATTTTTTTATTTTTTATTATTTACTATGCCTTAAAATGAGCCGGCATAACAGATGCACATTATGAATGGACGCCGATTGCGTCTACCTCGCATGTCTCTAGCCACGGATGGACAGTTTTGTAGGTGAGCCCACCATGATGTATCTGCTTATCCATGCCGTCCATCCCTTTTCTCATATCATTTTAAGTTACGTGAAAATAAATGAGGCAGATCCCATGCTCAAGTGGACCACACCACAGATGACTTTGCATTTAAGGCAACTCAAGCTTATCATTTGGTGTGTTCCACTTGAGCGTTGGATCTGCCTCATTTTTTTGCACGTTTCTTAAAATGATACAAGAGAAAAGATGGATGGCATGGATAAACAGATATATCATGGTGGGCTCACCCACCTAATTGCCCATACATGGCTAGTGACGGGCGGGGTAGGACGCAGTCCGCGTCCAATGTGGATATACGACGCATACATCAAGTAAGCCCACGGTCAGGACCTCACCCATTATTATCCCTGCCCGACCTAATCCGGGCCTATTTCACCAATCAATGGAAAACTGAAGAAAAACCAAAATGTACCGAAACTTGAAAACAAACAAACAAAGAAAACTATGGAGTTGTTTGGCTGCACCAACCTATGAAATATCATGAAAATTTCTACTAAATTACATTGATTAATCACAAAATATCATAATATTTGGTGAAACCAAACGAACCCAAATGAGTGTGCGATTTTAAGTTTTAATGGTTAATCCAGTAGTCCGCAGGAGCACAAATGGGAGTCGGTGGACCCAATAATTTAGCAGTCCAATTCACAATCATAGTCTCACATGTCTAGGTGAGAAAGGAAAATATGAAAAGGGAAGTTCCAAAGATATTTGCTTGAATACATCCAGGCGTGTTGCAATATTATGATACGTCGGGACTTTTATCCACTGGAATTCGGTTTTTATCAATGATACAAACTGTCTACGTGAGTGGGATTTTCTTGGATGGGGGAAGACAAAAAAATCTCTGGAATTGAATGATTTCATCCTTTGATTATACAAAGGTTATCTTAACCATATATTTTCAAAACAAAAGAGTCACATTACAATGGGTTAAAATAATCCAATTTGAAAGATTACACATTCACTATCTAAGGTGAGACTAATCATATAAACGGTTTGGATATTGGAACACGGCCATATTTAAAGCTTGAAAGTCCTGACGTATCATATTACGATGTATCAGGATATATTCAAGCAAATTTCAAGTAGAAAATATCTTTCCTTTATTCTTATCTTTTGTTTCCTTTCAAGAACGGTTGGGATTTATAGGTTCTTTTTTATTTGAGAAAAATGATGTTTTTCTAAAAATGTTATTTTCAGAAAACAGTGAGAAATGAAAAGCTAATTACTTTTCAATGAGATTTTCTTGATTTTTTTATTTTATTTTTTCATTTTTAAATTTGTTGTTTGGAAAAACTATGATACTCTTATAAAGTGTGACAATCCATATGCAGGCAATATGAAACTAAACACATGGTGCATACGTTATCAAAGTTTAACTGTCCACATCTTGTGTCCGGATTTAGCTATCAAGTGACGCAATTAATCAGATGAAATTAATGGACAGCTGTAATGAAAACTCGCCAACCGTCTGGATTCAACAAATGGAATTCTATATTAATAAGGGGCTACTAACCTTCAGACAATTTTTGGTATTGGATGGCAACCTTTCTACATTAGTCAATTTGAACGTTCTAACTCGAGTTAAAGTCAGAAACATGTACAAATTTAGTGTACGACCATTGCCGTATGTTGAAAAGTGAAAGAAGCGCATCCAAAGTTAGATCTAGCCAACTGTAAGTGCACGTGGATATATACTCATTTGAAAGTGCATCTTCACTTCTCCTGGTAGCCAAAAATAAATAAAATACCCAAAAATATTATTGGATGTAATTAGTTAGCATGGAGTAGGCCTAGATCTGATACAAACCAAGGCAGCTTGAAAGCTCAACTTGGGTCGGATTGGTTTGAAAAAGCTTATTCAAGCTCATTTAAAAAAACAAACCAAGCTCAAATCAGGCAGTACTGGCTCTCAGCTCCAATCTTGGCTTGATTCAACTCAATTTAATCGATTCAGCTCATAAATTGTATGCACGCTATTTCCTGTGGTGTGATCCGCTTGAGATTTGGATATGATTCAATTTTGGGATCATGTCCTAAAATGATATGTAAAAACAGATGGACGGCGTGGATAATACATATACATGATAACATGGATAATACATAATACATAATGCATATACATGAATGCACACAGTTTCTTGTGGTTTTGTCCACTTTAGCTTTAAATATGATTCAATTTTACATCATGTCTTAAAATGATACGTAAAAATGGATGGACGGTGTGTATAATACATATACATGACGGTGGGCCCACAAAGTTTATTCAGTACACGAAAGAGGGATTTAAATTGGCTGGTGGGCCCAAAATTTTTTATATTCATTGTTATTTTCCTAGGGAGGATATTAAACTTTATGTTATTTTTAGTGTTGTTACTTTTGTATTAGTTTTGTTAATTTGATTTTCTAGTGTTATCTTTGTATAAAATATTTCATATTATGTATATTGTTTAATTAAAAGAAAAAAAAAAAAAAAACAATAAGTTGACCCTATTCGAACTTAGCTCGGCTCGGCTTAGATATTTGGATTAAACCAAACCAAGCTTAAATTCATATAATCTGGACTAAACCAAGCTCAAAGGGTAGGGATAAGATCGAAGCTTGGCTTATACAAAGCTTGAACAAGGGGTGTCACATAAACAAGCTCAACCAAACTCGGGTCAAACTCAGTTAAGCTTGGCTTGTGTACAACTCTGAGTGGGCCAGGTCTGATTGAGTCAGTGCAATCAGCTTCTTTCTTTACCTGGCCAGCAAATTGATTCGACTCACCCATGTCTCAGACTAACTTGCTGAGTAAACCTCAATTTAATAGAGTTAAACTCGAGTCGACTTAATCCGTATGTATCTCGACCCAGCCAAGTAGTTCATGACAACATCAAGTCAACTTGCTCAGGTCCTAGGCAAACTTGATGGTTTGGCAAACTTTGGTTGGGTCGGCCTGATTTTTAGGGTGTTCCATTTTCATGGTAAGAGGACTCTCATGGATAGTCTACATGGCGACACGCATCATGGTGGGACAACTCACACTATTTGTAGAATAACCTCCTTTGCAACTTTTCTAGAGGAACTGCCCTCTCAAATTGGCTACTCAACATGTTTTTCTTTATGATACTTCTACTATGTATAAGGGGAGTAATGGAGGAAAAATATCATCATATGATTAGTTTTAAGAATTGCTCAAATTACTTATATTAAGGGGGCATTTGGATCTTAAGTTACTTAAGATAAGTTAATTATGCCACAAGTATCTTATTTTAGTTTCTACTTATTAAGAAGATAAGCATATTTGGTAAACAACACACTTATCAGCTTCTCCTCTCCTTCATCTCTCTTGATGCTTCTCTTCAGCAACTTATGAAAAGTAGAAAAGCTAAAATAATAATAATAATAATAATAATAAATAATAAATAATAAATAAAAAATTTTGAACTAATTAAGTAATTTTAATTAAAAAAATTACTTATAACAAATCATAAACCAAACTTACTGATCTGCAGTAAGTTACTTATCTACAATTGTAAGTATAAAAAGTAATTTATTTGGTGGTATCCAAACAGGGCCTAAATGACATGGGAATGGTTTTAAACCAACATAAACTGAATTAGGTAATTTATAAAGTGAAGCCTTTAGTTAGGTGATGCTTTCTATTTAGGACATTTGCTTTTTCTATTGTTAGATATCTTCAATTTGTACATGGAATAAGGCTTTGATCGATCGAACACCCTAATCGATCGATCGAATGAGCCTCGAATTATACAAATTGGTCTCTAGATAGTTTTAGACAGTCTTTGTCGATCGAACTGTCAGTTTGATTGATTGACATAATTAAAAAATACTTGTAAACTCTTTAGACACTTTTGAGTATGTTCGATCGATCGAACATATGATGCTCAATTGATCGAGGTCTGCTTGATCGATGTTGATCGTTTGATAGTTAGATCGACAACGCACGTAGTTTTACGTAATTGCGTGATTAGTTCCAATTACAGGTGTTATGCTATATATATATATATATATATATATATATATATATATATATATATATATATATATATATATTATGGTATTCTAATCGGGGCTTAAACACTTATAGGGTTTGGAGATGAGAAAATGAGAACTTTTCGAATTATAAGTTTATTCATCTCTTGTATTTTTCGTTTTCATAGTGACCATTGTCGCTTTGTGCCGTGGTTTTTTTCTCGTAAGGGTTTTTTCACGTAAAAATTTGTGTGTACTTATGCATGCTTTATTTATTTTTTGCTTATTGTCATGTGATTCGAATTTAGGGTATACTTCTCCAGTACCCTAATAAGTGATATCAGAGCTAACGTTGGGGATTCCAGTTTAGATCTGAGACATGACAACTAAGAGATTAAACATATAGTATGAAATAGAGAAGTTCACCAGGAAAACAACCTCTAACTATGGAAGATGAAGATAAGAGGCTTTCTACTTCAACAAGGGCTGCAACATGCACTCTTTGGTGTAGAGAAGCGTCCAACAACTATGAACGATGAAGAGTAGGAAGAATTGAAATTGCATGACAAAGTCCTAGAGGAGTGGAGTGATTAGGACCAATTTAAAATTCTACAAATAAAACCACAAATGTCCACTTAAATTATTTACCAAATCAATTAAGGCAATAAACACTAATGCTTCCAAGCCAAAGTCGATCAAATCACATAGACTACAAGAGGTATGCCAATTAAGCAACTATTCTATAGGGTGATAGTAAACTTGCATGAGCTTTGCAAGTTAAGTGTCTTGCATACAATTTAATTCAACCATTTATATGATTTAACTAATCAAACACATAAGTATGAATTAAAATTACAAACATTCATAATTGCAAACACAAACATTTATAGTGGTTTGGTTTCCCTACTCTACTCCAAACGGACATTCTCTCCTCAAGTATACCAATATTCACTATCAGAGGCTTTAAATCAGGCTCATCTCTAACTTTTACAAGCGTACATTCTCACCAGAGGCCTTAACAAGAACTTACCTATATACTCACCCAAATCGGTGGCTCCCGTAAGAGACTTTCGTTGGTTTTATATCAACTAACCAACAATCACTAGTAGTCCTAATCCAAAGCCTTATGTACACTCCCGATGAAGGTTCCTATGGAGACTAACACGTACACATCTATGCCCAGTAGACCACATACATACTCGTGATAGTGAATTCGGCCATACGCAAGAACCTATGTCCTACACAATAACCTATTAGAGCTTATATCTGTGCCTAATAACATAGAAAACCTTGAATGAGCAATTGATTAGGCTATACTAAAACAAGTTCATACACAAAGACATACAATTCATCATTCAAGCAATATTGAGATATACTTAAACAAATAACCTACTGATATTTTCTTTATACTAGTAATATACAAGCAATACCGGGGCACTATAACATAAGCTATAAGAATATCATGTCCTCCTAAAAAATGAATCCTCTAGGATAACTGTAACGTCCCGAAAAAATCCGTACAAAGACCCGAGTACAACCTCAGGCGGAACAACCCAAGGACCGTACCTGGTCATATAATTTAGACGGGATTTAGTTAAATGCTAAGTAATTGGTGAATTAAGCTTGGGCCACCATTTTCACAAATGGGGAGGCTTAAAATCATGAGTACCACTGGCCCAATGCTATTTGAAGACGTAAGAGAAACCCCAACGGCTTGTCACTCTCGGGAGTACACTAAAACTCCTTAAGGGACCTAGACCGCACGTCGAGGGTCCGATGACCGCGAAATTATAAGACGATGTCCGTCCTACTGGGCTTGACAACCAACGTCGGAATTGAGCCCAGATAGTGTCTAGAAACTCCCAACTTGAGCCGTGAGTTAAGAGTGTGAGAAATGGGAATATCCTTAGAAAATGAACTGAAACTTAAGTGAATTGAGTCGTTCTCTCTTACGCAAAGTTGTGAAGTTCAGACCATTAGTTTATGACCAAACTTCACACATGAAGAAAGGAAATCTCCCTGCACATATCCGTATAACCGTGGCCTTGATGAGACACGTATGACCGTTGATCTGACACAGGCTCTCCACGGTCGATCGACTTATCCGATCACATCGAAATCATGTCCTAGCGTGGATCCATTGTCAGATGAGCGTACCCCATGACGTAGATGAGCCGTAGGCCTCCCTAAGAGCCATGTTCATCAGAAATGGCCACCCACAGGGTATAAACATAGTACAGAGTGGCCCCGAGGCCATTTGCACCCCATCTGGGGCTATAAATAGCTCCCAACTCACTCTCTCTCTCCCACATACGAATTTTGCAAACCCTAGGGGGAGAAAGAAGAGAAAAGAGAGAATAGAGAAAGGAAAACTTGGGGAAATTCGCTGCAACTGTAGGAGATCTTCCCCCACGCATCCACGGGCCTAATCACCATCGCGTTTCACGACTGAGACGCTTCCGGCTACAACTTAGAGTAAGAAATACCAACCCTAATAGTGATGCAGATCTCCTGGAGGGTTTTTCTCTAACCTGGCTAACTCGTTTAATCGTTTAGGTTCCCAAAGTTTCATTTTTGGAAACGTAGTCTTAGGACCGAGTCTGAATTGAGCGTATTACCAAAAGGTACGGACTATAAACGCTTAGGTTACGGTTTATCAATGCTTTCAGTACAGCTAATTAGTTATGTTTGCCATAGGTGCTACCGTATTGTCTTAAACACATCGATTTCTAGTTGTGATGCACCTATGAACTGTAATAAGTAAATGACGCAGCCTATATGTTTGACGAAATGTCTAAATGAGGAATAGATGATGATTAGTGCTTGCCATGATTGTTAACCTAGGACTTGTTGATGTCATATGCATATGTACTTCTCTGTGTAATGAATTGACAAAATGTAAGTTGTAACTAACGTAGTCTATGTGTTTGACAAATTGTTTAAATGAGAAATCATTGATGATTTGTACTTGTTATGATTATTAAGGTAGGATTATTTGTGGTCTTATGCATATGTATATTTTTCTCTATGTAATCAATTGATAAAATGCAAGTTATAGTTAACATGGTCTATGTGTTTGATGAAATGCCCAAATGAGAAATCTACTTGGGTTGTTTGTCAAATACTGGAATAGATATTACACATGATTGTTAGCAGCATTTGGATAGGATTGGAGCTACAATTGTAGTACAGGCAATCGGTAAACGTCCATGTTTGGGTGGACGAATTAGTCTGGCCACCTTGGGTAAACTCGATGAATACGAGTCGTACGACGACTGCCGACAGTGGCTAGGCCACGAGGGGCACTTATGCGATCCATGTCGATTAAGTCAGCGTGCGCCCATACCAATCGATCTCGCCTAACGAATTGGTTGACCTATTGTATGTTTACCATGTATGGACTCAACTGTTCGAATCTAAGGTACCCCTCACTAATGTAAAGATCCACCTCTAACCATGCTACCACGATCCTTAAGACTCGTGCACCGAGCATGGTGGTATGGGACACCGTGTTCATGCTGTCGGCCTAAGCTGGGGTGATGCGCCTCCCCGTAGTGACCACGAGCATCACTTTTTGCAACTTGCCTATCGTATGCGTTTATCTAGGAGTGACGAGCCTAGATGGATCCAGAACACAGGAATAGGACCGCTGCAGCTATCCAATGCCTAATGTTCGATTTGGGTCAATATTAAAAAGAGAGGTACCCTAGCTTCCTAAACTTACTGGATAAATGAACATAATTAATCACCCGGCTAACATGAACATGCATCGCACCACATTAGTTGGAATGTGGCGAAAAGGCGTAAGAGTTGTACATTTGAGGAAGTGTTGTCATATGCGAAATAGGTGGTCGAAGTCGCGTGTTGAGGGAGTGTTGATGGGTGAGGGCATGCATCATTACTTACACTCCATTCCTACATTAAAAAGAATAGTTAGGAAGTGATTGTTATGATTGCCTTATCATTACTGCATTGATTGATTTGATATCATGTGTAACTTTTACCTTATGGAACCACTAAGTTGATCACTTACTCCCACTCTGGGATGGTGTTTTAAAACACCAACCAGACGTTGATGTAGATGCAGGTACGGATGATGTCTATGCATTGGAGCAGGACTTCTTGGATGAGGAGGAGGAATTCTCCTATTTCCAACTCTCGGGAAGGCCGATGTAGGCCGCATGCCATCATGCAGGAGACGTTAGGCATTTAGGCTTAGTTGAACATTTACATGACCACGTTTTGTCCATTTTTAACTTATACATGTATATATTGAATCCGGTCACGAACCCATATTCTGGATGAAACTTTGTGAAACATGTACAATAATGTTTTAGATCTATGCATTTACTTAATTACATTAACTCTGGAGTATAATATGCTATTTAGTATAATTCTATACATGCTTAATTAATCATCATGGAAGAAATCAGAAAATTAGCTTTCACAGGAAATAAGTGATGTTCGGAATCTCGGGAGTCGAGCTTTGCTCGACCCTCGAAATTCAGGGCATTACAAGTTGGTATCAGAGCATGAATTGGATTAAACTGGACCTGGGATAATAGTTTATCATGACACACTCCATCGCACTGACTTAGGAATGGGACGATGAAACTTAGAGATGATATTATGATCCCAAAGTTTCACCAACAGGCGAGACCAAACACTGTAGTTTAGTCGAATGTTTATAACTGGGGGACTCAAATCATGTGCAGTGACCTAAGTCACCTCTGACCAATGATAACAAAACAAGTCGACTTGAGGTCGACTCGATCGTAGTGCAGTGAGACTTGGTGCAAATATCTAATAAGGCCAAGACGGCCAAAACATTGAACTTTATAGTTCAAACTGATTATGAATCCACACCAAATGAATCTTGAGTAAGGAAAGAGGATCCAGGAGGTGCGATGAAATGCCTTGTACCCTGACAAGTGGACTCGACCCATCGAGGATCCAAACCAGAGTGTTTGGTGGGGCCCAGGGGGTCCCACGGACCATAAACAAGGATCTAAGGGGAGTGGCCAAGTCCAGATGGCGGGGGCGTTGCCGGAACACCCAGATAGGCGCGGCGGCACCGCGCAATCCGCTGCGCACCGCCGATCGCCCCAAAGGAGAGCGGCGGCGTCGACTTATCGGTAGCGCACAACCGCTGTTTCCAAATGGGCGCGGCGGCACCGCCATGACGGCGACGCGCCACCGCTGGCCCGAGCATGTGGGCCCCTCCCACGTGTGGGGGTCCACTTAAACGGCCCTACCACTCCCCCTTTGTCCATTTTCAACCCTTTTCAAACCCCTCTAGCCCTCCAAACTCTCCAAAAACCTTCCCTCGTTGTCAAATCTCCATCTCTAGACTTCTAAATCCATCTTTTTCTTTACATCTTACACCCCTTCACCTCAATCTCTCCTAATCTTCCTTTGATTTCTCTCATCTTGCTCATTTGAGAACAAATTTATCCCCTAGGGCTCCAAAACACCCATCTCCTTGAATTCCCTCCTTTCCATACTCCCTTCCATGTCCATGGCCTTTTTTTGAGATAGTGGCCGTCATTTTCTCCATCTCTACGCTTCTTTCACTTATGAGAAAGAAACGAGCAGCCCCACACGAGGCCGTGCCAAGTCGTCCGAGTTGTTCCAAGAAGAAGACAAGTGTCGGGGCAAGTTCGAGTGCCGAGTGGAGGTCAAATTGGGACTTCGACCCCCAAATTCCGATCGAGAGGTCTCTACCGGCGGGCATCGAACTCAGTAAGTTCCGCCATCGTAAAGTTGTCTTTGAAGATCATGTGGATGAGAAATTGTTTGGGATGTACCCGATGATCGACCACCTTCTGGAGGATGGGTGGGGCCCCATATTTGAAGGAAAGACACACTAGCAAGGGCACCGTGCGGGTCTTCTACGCACACATGAAGGACCCAACTCTTCATCCTCTCCAGTTTACTGTTCCCTTGGGGAGAATATAAACTAGGGTTGATGTGGACATCATAGCCCACATTATGGGAGTAGAGCGCAGCGTTGTGCATCCCAGTGAGACTAATCTCAATGAAAGGTGGGAGAGAGATCATCGCACACGCTCCCTTTGTGGCCAACTCGTTAATTGGTGGCGAGAGAACAACCTCAAAATGACGAGCATGACAGATGATTGCCGCCTGCTCCACCATATATGCACGTACAACGTGTATCCCAGATCGAGCAACTGCACAGAATGCACGAGATTCATGGTGGACTTCCTGTATCGAGTAGGACAGGGAGATAAGGTGTGCTTAGTCACTCTTGTCTTGACCCAGATAGTAAAGGCGGCACAATCTGCTCGGGGGGAATCGTCCCTCCCATTCGGCGGACTGATTTGCATGATTGCCTGTAATTTTGGGTTTAGGCTCCACACGGATAATCCCACTCCTATCCACTACATCAACGAGAGGACCCTTAATAACATGAATATGGGTCCCGGACAACGCCAGGCCCAACTTGAGGAATTCGGGGATGAGATAGAGGAGGAGACTGAGGGAGAGGAAGAAAGTGAGGAAGAAGAACAAAAAGAAGAAGTGGAGGCTCAGGACTCCGACTGGGAGTCTCCCACCACTCATGATGCTCGCTTATCCAAGATCGAGGAAATCCAGGAATATCTGAAGAAGAAATTTAGGAGGATATCCCGCACTCTGAAGGCCCTCCTATGCTGCATGCAGGATAAGGGATCACCTCCACCTTCACCAGAATCAGAGGATTAGGAGTGTAGTTAGTAGTTACTTCTTTTTTTGTAATACCCTTGGATAGGCTTAGTTCGGATGTTAGGATTGTGAATGCTGAAATCTTTCATTTTAGTCAGCCATCGTGCATTCTCTGTCATAGTACATGTAATGACATACCATATGTATCTGTGACAAATTTTGTTTAATGAAATGCATGGAGCTCCTTTTGTTTTGATAACGCATTAATGTTTGCAAAAGTTGATGATGTATGTATGATATCCCTCTAATTTCATGAATATTGTACCATATGTTATACATAGGGAATGCCTCCTAAAACTAGTCGGAACATGGCATGTCTCCCACCTGGCGGGTTGGTTGACGAAGCCCCTCTCCCGAATGATAGCCAACAGGGCCTTAGTTTAGGTCCAAGCAGCGAGACAATGCCGGACTCACAATCGGCCACTGGCCCTACAGATGGGCCATGGCCAAGTATGCCACCGGTTCTAGGTCAGAACCACGCTTCTTCGTCGGTGCCACCCACACCTCAGGCAGCCCCTCCCCTAGATAGATTAGAGCAGATGTTGCTTTTGATGCAACAGCACCAACAAGTCCTAGTAACTATAGCAGGGGTCATCGCACAATATATGAATGTGGCCCCGCCAATACAACACATACAGGCCACCAGGGCAACGGCTGTGTGCGTCCTTTTTGAGCGTTTTCAACGCCTCCGTCCTCCCACGTTCGCCGGTACCGATAGACCCGAGGAAGCTGAGTATTGGTTGGACTGAATATCCAAGATGATAAGGCCATTACACTGCTCCAAGGGGGAATAAGTCAAGCTTGTTACATACATGTTCGAGAAAAAGGTTAGCTTATTGTGGGACAGTGTCCTACGAACCGTTCCTGCAGGGTTTGTGTGGACATGGGACGGGTTCGAGACATGTTTCGGCAAGAAATACTTCCCCCTCACATATCGTAATGAAAAAGAGGGCGAATTCCTTCGCCTCAAGCAGGGGGGAATGACTGTGGTGGAATATGAGAACCGTTTCACAGAGCTAGCTAGATATGCTCCCTTGATTTTGGTTAATAAGCCGATGAGAATGCGGCGATTCTCGGAAGGGTTGCGGGCTAACATCCGCACCAAGATGTGTTGTGCTAGCATCCACATGTCCCTGCGAGCTGAGTAGGACGGTGAGTGGGTATTTCGAGCACACTTACCAATGGGGCCGAGGCCTAGGCCCGAATTGCAGACCCAGCCACTTCTCAGCAAGAGGCCATGTATGAACTCACCTCCCAGACTGACGGCTCCTCAGGCCCAGAAAAGGCGTTCTGATCGCACGTGCACTTACTGCTGTAGAGCGGGTCACACTGACCCCTTCTTCTTTACCAAGATGAGGGATAACGGCTACACGCCGACTCAAAGGGTCACCCGCACGCTATTTCAGCCCCTCCTTTACGAATCGTGGCATCGGCGCAACCATACAATTGACCACCTGCATCCTGAAATAGGCCACCTCAACGGCCTATGACAGCGCCGCCTAACCGCTCGCAACAAGGTCGAGTACATGCACTCGTCGCCGAAGCAGCTGAATCAGCGGTTACAGTACTGCTAGCATTTGAAGTCACTGCCCACGTCCAAGGTACACCAAGTCCACTATTTCTTTGGTAGCATGCTCTACAGTCAAGCCATTAGGGTTGGACACTACCCCTATAATTGGGGTGAAAGTCATTGCCATAGTAGGAACCTTCTCAGATGCCACAAAACTCTGTAGGAGTTGCTCGATAGACTTAGGGAGTAGAGTGGTGCACATTGACTTGATTGTAACCAAGATTTATTTCTACGACGTCATCCTCAGCATGGATTGACTCACCAAATGAAGGCGGAGATTGACTGTAACACTAGGTTGGTGACAGCCCATGAGCCCGATGGCACGACCTTCACCTTTCCAGTTCAGGTCGGTTGTCCTTTCCGCATTCGTTGTTATGCTTCCTGGTTGGAGAATTATGATGGTCCGTCACTTGGGGACACGCCAGTGGTCCAAGATTTCACTGACATGTTCAGAATGATCCCTAGACTACCTCCTTAGCGCAAGATCGACTTTACCATTGACCTTGTGCCAGACACAACACCTATCTCCTTGCCGACGTACCGCATGCCTCCGTGTGAGATGGAGGAATTAAGGAAACAAATCGATGATTTATTGGACTCAGGTTTTATACAGCCGAGCGTATCTCCTTGGGGAGCTCCCATATTATTCGTGGAAAAGAAAGATGGATCGCTACAATTGTGTATAGACTATCACAAGATGATCCATGTTACAGTGAAGAACAAGTATCCCCTGTCCAGGATAGATGACCTGTTTGACCAATTGAAGGGGGCTCAGTACTTTTCCAAGATAGACTTACAATCCGGGTGTCATTAGTTATGCGTCAAGATTGAAGACGTGTAGAAAATAGCTTTTAGGACTAACTTCAGGCACTATAAATTCCTCATGATGCCTTTTGGACTTACAAATGCACCGGCTGTATTCATGGACCTCATGAACCGGGTGTTTCGGCCGTATCTTTACCGATTCATCATCATATTCATAGATGACATTTTGATATACTCAAAGAGTCAGAAAGATCACGAAGAACACCTGCGAACAGTCCTTGATACTCTTAAGCCGAATCAGTTATTTGCACAGTACCGAAAATGAGACTTCTGGAAGGAAGAAGTCAAGTTTTTGGGACACGTAATTTTTAATGAAGGAATCGTCATGGACCTTGCCAAGGTGACCGCAGTATAGGACTGGGAGCAGCCCGGCTCAGTTACAGAAGTGAGGAGTTTCCTCGAACTTGTAGGCTATTATCGCTGATTCATTAAAGATTTCTTCAAGATAGCCCGACCACTATCCCAACTTACTCAGAAAGATCTTAAATTTGCTTGGAATGAAAAAACAGAGGTAGCCTTTTGAGAATTAAAGGACTAGCTGACGTCTGCGCCCATACTAGTGCTGCCAGAATAAGGTGTCAAATATACTATTTACACCGACGCCTCTCGAGTCGGTTTGGGGTGTGTGCTTATGTAGAAGGATAGGGTGATCGCCTATGCCTCTCGACAGTTGAGAAAATATGAAGAAAATTATCCCACTCACAATCCGGAGTTGGCGGCAGTCATTTTTGCATTAAAGCTTTGGAGACATTACCTATATGGCGAGGAGTTCGAGCTCTTTCACGACCATAAGAGCCTCAAGTACATATTTATACAGAGGGACCTGAATATGAGGCAGTTCCGTTGAATGGAGATATTGAAAGACTTCAAGTTTGAAGTTTCCTACCATCTTGGCAAGGCCAACCTTGTGGCCGATGCATTGAGCCGCAAGAAAACCATGAAATTTGTAGCCCCACTTATGGTAAGAGAGTAGAACATGGTGGAGTTTGTGTGAGATTTCGAACAGAGGCTGACAGTGGAGGAGTCATTCGAGAGCGTCGCACACTTCCACGTACAACCATTTATTGATGACCGAATCATTATGGCTCAGAAAGAAGATGAGTTATTATTAAAGATGAGAGAGCGTGCAAGCGACGGTGAAGAATCAGAATGGAGGATTGACTTAGATGGAGGTTTGCGGTATCATGGCCGCCTATGCGTCCCGAACCTTCACAACTTGAGGAGATAAATTCTAGAAGCCGCTCACAATTCAAAGTTAGTGATGCATCTGGGAAGTACGAAAATGTATCGGGATATGAAGCGTTCGTACTAGTGGGACAACATGAAGGCCCAAATCGTGGACTTTGTGTCCCGATGTCTCACGTGTCAGTAAGTCAATGCCGAGCACCATCGACCCCCGGGTTTACTTCAGCCCATACCCATAGCCGAGTGGAAGTGGGATTTCATATCTATGGATTTCATTTCCTGGTTACCAAAGACGAGAAAGAGGCATGACTCCATTTCGGTGATTGTGGACAGGTTGGCAAAGTCGGCCCATTTCCTCCCGATTTGGGTTTCAAATTCGGGAGACGACCTGGCCAAGCTGTACATTAAGGAGATCGTACGACTACATGGAGTTCCTCTGGAGATTGTGTCAGACCGAAAAATACGATTCACGTCTATGTTCTAGACTCAAATCCAAGAGACCATGGGGGTGAAGCTGAAGTTTAGTACCGCGTTCCACCCACAAACCGATGGGCAGACGGAGCAGGTAAATCAAATACTCGAGGACATGTTATGAGCATGCATACTTGACTTTAAGGACAACTGGGACGACTACCTCCCTTATGCCGAATTTGCCTATAACAACAATTTTTAAGCAAGCATTGGCATGGCTCCTTACGAAGCCTTATATGGACGCCCATGTCGGCTCTGCATTGTTGGTCGAAAGTCGGCGAGAAGAGCTTGGTTGGCCCAGATTTGGTTCAGGCGACCTCAGAAAAGATTGATATTATCAGGCGTCAACTCCTTACGACCCAGAGTAGGCAGAAGAGCTATGCGGATACGCAACGGAGGCATTTGAAATTTGAATTTGGGAATCATGTATTCCTTAAAGTTTTCCCATTGAAGGGAGTACTTCATTTTGTCAGGAAAGGGAAACTCATGCCGAGGTTCATAGGGCTTTCCAAATTTTAGACCGAGTGGGTGTGGTAGCGTACTGTCTCGCCTTACCCACACCACTCGCAGGCGTGCACAACATGTTTCACGTGTCAATGCTGAAGAAGTATGTTCCCGACCCTACTCATATCATCAGGTGGGAGTAAGTACAACTAAGGGAAGACGCCACCTATGTATTGCAACCCACGCGTGTTCTAAATAGGAAAGAACAAGTGTTGTGCAGTAAGGTCATCCCACTCGTGAAAGTGTTATGGACACACCACACTAAAGAGGAGGCGACTTGGGAGACGGAAGCTAAGGTCCGTAAGAACTACCCATAAATCCTCGAGGAGTACGAAAAGTAGAGGTGGGCATCGGACCGAGTAAGATCGGATTGGGTCTAACCCGATTCGATCCGAAATCTAGTTGGACTGACCCGAACTCGATCCGATCCTGGACCGGGTCCGGGACGTACGACTAGATCCGATCCGACACACGGTTGGCCTGACCCGAACCGTGTCCGACTCGGTCAGAGAAACCGAGTCGAATCGCGTTGGGTGCGATTCAGATCAACTTTTTTCACGGTGAAAATCATTATCCTCGTTATTATTTTCGGTGTGGTCCATTTGAGCTTTAGATATGATTCATTTTTTTCCAAATGATCTAAAATGATCACAAAAAATGGATAAACGGTATGGATATAAAAAATACATCAGTGTGGGGTCCATGTAATGTTGATATCATTTGAGCAGTTTGTACAACTCGGAGCTTGAGGCGTTACAGCTGTGAACGTCACAGTAGCTGTAACATGTTGTGCAAGATTTCACGTTAGCAAGTTCTGTAGGTTCAGGCTATAAATCATATCATGTGATATTTGTTATATCCAAACCGTCCATCCATTTGGTGAGCTCGTTTTAAGACTTGAGATAAAATAAGATAGATCTGACTATCAAGTGGACCACACTTGAAAAATCATTCTCAGCTGCTATTTGTGATGTGGTCTAGATGATCTTTGGATATGATTTATTTTTTGGATAATACTCTATAATGATCTCTAAAACTATATGAACGGTGTAGATATAATAAATACATCATTGTGGGGCCCATATAACTTTGATCTCCCTTGAACTGTTCGTACAACTCGGAGCTCGAGGAGCGTCAGTGCTCATCTTCGCACGACACGTGCCTATGCTATAGGCTTATGGACGTGGATTGCGTACTACCCCCACCCGTCCTTAGCTCCGAACGGGCAGTTCTGTAGTCGGGCCCACCGTGATGTATCTGTACATCCAAATCATCTATCCCTTTTCTCGTATTATTTTAAGGCATCAAAATAAAAAATGAGGCAGATCTAACGATCAAATGGACCACACCACAGATGACTCTTGCATTTAATGCAACTGACATTTAATGCTTTGTGCATTTTAATGCAACCAAGTTTAAGATTATTATTTGGTGTGGTCCATTAAGCGTTGGATATGCCTCATTTTTATGTTCATGCCTTAAAATAATCTGAGAAAAGGGATTGACGGTTTGGATGTACAGATACATCACGGTGGGCCCACCCACAGAACTGCCCTTTCGGAGCTAAGGACTAGTGGGGGTAGTAAGCAATCCGCATCCTAGGCTTATACTATATGTATATACAAGGGAAGGGAAAAACTTGTAATTTACTAGTTATTACACCTGGTCTGGTCCGGATCGGATCCAAACGGATTGGATTTCGGTTCGGTTCGGCTGGATTTGCTATTTACCCGAATCCAATCCGATTATCATTCAGATCTGCCTAGTCCTACCCGAACCTGATCGATCCTGGCCATCGGTTCTGTTCGAATTGGGTCGGATCGGGTCCATCTTGTCCACCTCTAACGAAAAGGTACAAATTTTGAGAACGAAATTTTCTTTAAGGGGGGTAGATTGTAACGTCCCAGAAATATCTGTACAAAGACCCGAGTACAACCTCAGGCGGAACAACCCAAGGACCGCACTCGGTCGTATAATTTAGACAGGATTTAGTTAAATGCTAAGTAATTGGTGGATTAAGCTTGGGCCACCAATGTTACAAATAGGGAGGCCTAAAATCATGAGTACCACTGGCCCAATGCTATTTGAAGACGTAAGAGAAACCCCAAGGGCCTGTCGCTCTTGAGAGTACACTGAAACTCCTTAAGGGACCTAGACAGCACGTCGAGGGTCTGATGACCGCGAAATTATAGGACGATATTTGTCATGCTGGGCTTGACCACCATCGCGGGAATCAAGCCCAGATAGTGTCCAGAAATGCCCAACTTGAGCCGTGATTTAAGAGCTTGAGAAATGCAAATATCCTTAGAAAATGAACTGAAACTTAAGTGAATCAGACCGTTCACTCTTACGCAAAGTTGTGGAGTTCGGACCGTTAGTTTATGACCAAACTTCACACATGAAGATTGGGGATTTCCTTGCACATATTCGTATAACCGTGGCCCTGATTGGATACGTATGACTATTAACCTGACACAGGCTCTCCACAGTCGATCGGCTTATTCGATCACACCGAAATCGTGTCCTAGCGTGAATCCATTGTCAGGGAGCGTACCCCATGACGTAGATGAGCCGTAGGCCTCCCTAAGAGCCCTGTTCGTCAGAAATGGCCACCCACATGGTATAAACATAATACAGAGTGGCCTTAGGGCCATTTGCACCCCATCTGGGGTTATAAATAGCTCCAACTCACTCTCTCTCTCTCCCACATACGAATTTTGCAAACCCTAGGGGGGAGAGAGAAGAGAAAAGAGAGAATAGAGAAAGGAAAACTTGGGAAAATTCGCTGCACCTGTAGGAGATCTTCCCCTACGCATCCACAAGCCTAATCACCACCGCGTTTCACGACCGAGACGCTTCCGGCTACAACTTAGGGTAAGAAATACCAACCCTAATAGTGATGTAGATCTCTCGGAGGGTTTTTCTCCAACCTGGCTAACTCGTTTAATCATTTAGGTGCTTGACATTTCATTTTTGGAAACGTAGTCTTAGGATCGTGTCCAAATCGAGTGTATTACCGAAAGGTGCGGACTATAAATGCTTAGGTTACGGTTTATCAATGCTTTCAGTACAACTAATGATTTATGTTTGCCATGGGTGCTACCGTATTGTCTTAAACACATCAATTTCTAGTTGTGATGCACCTATGAACTATAATAAGTAAATGATGCAACCTATATGTTTGATGAAATGTCTAAACGAGGAATAGATGATGATTAGTGCTTGTCATGATTGTTAACCTAGGACTTGTTGATGTCATATGCATATGTACTTCTCGGTGTAACGAATTGACAAAAAGTAAGTTGTAACTAACATAGTCTATGTGTTTGATAAATTGTTTAAAAGAGAAATCGTTGATGATTTGTACTTGTTATGATTATTAAGGTAGGATTATTTGTGGTCTTATGCATATGTATATTTTTCTCTATGTGATCAATTGATAAAATGCAAGTTATAGTTAACATGGTCTGTGTTTGATGAAACTCCCAAATGAGAAATCTACTTGGGTTGTTTATCGAATACTGGGATAGATATTACATATGGTTGTTAGCAGCATTTGGATAGGATTGGGGCTACAATCGTAGTCTAGGCAATCGGTAAACGTACATGTTTGGGTTGCCGAATTAGTCTGGACACCTTAGGTAAACTCGATGAATACGAGTCGTACGACGACTACCGACAGTGGTTAGGCCACGAGGGGCGCTTATGTGCTCCATGTCGATTAAGTCAACGTGCGCTCGTACCAATCGAGCTTGCCTAATGAACCGGTTGACCTATTGTGTGTTTACCATGTATGGCGCGATTGTTCGAATCTAAGGTACCCCTCAACAATGTAAAGATCCACCTCTAACCATGATACCACGATCCTTAAGACTCGTGAGCCGGGCATGGTGGTATGGGACATTGTTCGTGTTGTCGGCCTACGCTGGGGTGACGAGCCTCCCCGTAGTGACTACGAGCATCACTTTTTGCAACTTGCCTATCGTATGTGTTTATCTAGGAATGACGAACATAAATGGATCCAGAACACAGGAATAGGACCGTTGCGGCTGTCCGATGCCTAATGTTCGATTTGAGTCAATATTAAAAAGAGGGGTATCCTAGCTTCCCAAACTTACTAGATGAATGAACATAATTAATCACTCGGTTAACATGACCATTTATCGCACCTCATTAGTTGGAATGTGGCAAAAAGGAGTTGGAGTTGCACATTTGAGGAAGTGTTATCATATGTGAAACAGGTGGTTGGAGTTGCGTGTTGAGGGAGTGTTGATGGGTGAGGGCATGCATCAGTACTTACACTCCATTCCTGCATTAAAAAGAATAGTTAAGAAGTGATTGTTATAATTGCTTTATCATTATTGCATTGATTGACTTGATATCATGTGTAACTTTTACCTTATAGAACCATTGAGTTGATTAGTCACTCCCACTTTGGGACAGTATTTTAAAACACCAACCAGACGTTGATGTAGATGTGGGTACGGATGATGTCTATGCATTGGAGTAGTACTTCTTGGATGAGGAGGAGGAATTCTCTTATTTCCAGCTCTCGGGCGAGCTATTGTAGGCCGCGTGCCATAATGCAGGAGATGCTGGGAATCTGGGCTTAGTTAAATACATTTACATTACTACGTTTTGTCCATGTTGCACTTATACATGTATATATTGAACCCAGTCGCGAACCCATACTCTGGATGAAACTTTGTGAAACATGTACAATAATGTTTTGGATTTACGCATTTACTTAATTACATTAACTCTGGAGTATGATATGTTGTTTAGTATAATTATATGCATGCTTAATCAATCATCATGGAAGAAATCATAAAATTAGCTTCCACAGGAAATAAGTGATGTTCGGAATCTCGGGAGTTGAGCTTTGCTCTACCCTCGAAATTCAGGGCGTTACAATAACACACACACACACACACACTCGCACATATTAGCTGATTACTCCATACATCACCATTTCGAATATAAATATGCAACTAAAATATAAACCTAATTTGTAAACATATATCTTAAACCACAAAACCGAATATCCTAACCCCAACTCTAAACCCTACCCTAAAACTTAAACCCTAAACCTAAAATCAAAATCCTAAAGTCCATCAAATGTATTAGTTTCATGGTTGATTTAGAGATTTTTTTTTTTAAAAAAAAAAGAAAAAAGAAAAAAAAAAAAAAAAGAAAGAAAAAAGTGGACAGATCTAAAAAGCCCAAACACGTTGTCCAAAATGGATGGATGCAACCTTCGATGATGAGTCATGGACAAAAAATTAGTCAATCCATAACTTAGGTGGGCTACACCACATGCAATAGTTAAGAGTAGGTTTAAAGCCTTCCATATTGTACATAGGGCTAAGCTGTGGTTTTGACATATAGCCCATGCATTGTGTGTGAACCACTTGTATAAGGGGTCATACCAAATTTTAGGCAATTCCAAATCTCGGGTAGGCCTCGCCAAGTGCCTTTTAGATAATTTTAGGCATGAATTTTCATGTTTTCAGATGGTATGGCCCACTTGAGTTTCGAATGTGGCTGATTTTTTGCACCCTAGAACCCTAATATTGTATGTATAATTTAAGGTTGCATCTATCCATTTGTGCATGCCTAAACTAGACAGATTACATGAAATTTAAAATATTGTATACATTACATGAAATCCAATAGTTGATAGATTACATGAATTCCAAAATAGTGTACAAATTACATGAAATCCAAAATAATGTATATATTACACGAAATCCAAAATAATGGACAAATTACATGAAATCCAAAAGGGGATAGATTACATGTGTAAGTGTTATGGTCTCATGCTCCTTTGGTTGTCAAATTTTGTTGTGTCAAAACATCTATCTGTGTCTTGTGTTTGTATGGTGATTTATATGTATTCAAGACACTGCATAAACACTTCATGACGTTGGATGTCTTTAAGAAATACAAAGTGTACTTTATTATCCTATCAATGTTTAAAGCTACAATGTTGAAGTTCAAGTCTCAATTGCAAGAAACAACTTCAAGACTCAAGAAATGACTTCAAGACTCAAAAGCAACGCATGAAGTAGTTTTCACGCTGATGAAGATCTCAAGATTAAAGCTACAACAAGTTCAAGATCTCAAGCGTGATATGGTTCAAATATCTACATTCGTTGAATGGTTGAAGTTCAATGTCCATACGACATGTTTTCAGGTTTGACTGACCTTAGGTTGACCTTATAAGTAGGTCACTTTGGATACATAAATCAAATGTTTATTTTACATAAGTTTGGTCTATTCTACGACTAGTCATAGCTCCTGTTCGACCAGTCCTATCATTGGTTCGACTAGTCCAAGAAATTCCACGACCAGTCCTAAGTTGTTGAAGATTTTCGAAATTTTTTGGTACACCTACGACCAGTCCTGGAGGTCCTTCGACCGGTCGTAGGAGTGTCTTCGACTCGTTCTCGACCAGTCGTAGGGCTACGACTCAAAGTCCAGCAAGCTAATCTATGGTCCTACGACCAGTCGTAGAGAGCTACGACCAGTCGTAGGTGACCCACGACCAGTCGTAGGCTTCCCACGACCAGTCGTGGAACGACTGTCAAAGTTCGCGCTCAATATTTCAAATATCCGTTAGAGCTACGACCAGTCGAAGGTTTCTAAGACCAGTCGTAGACGCGATTTTTGTCTCTATAAATTGAACACGAAATTCAGAGTTTTTATAATTCAACTCGATTCAATTCAAGAAACTTCAAGTGATCACTCTGAGATAAGTCTGTGTTTATTTTAAGCTACGTTGTGCTTATTTAATATTCCTTTTTGCTAGCTTATTTAATTTGATTTTGTTTCTGTATTCCAATCTTATTTGAAAAGAGGAATTACCTTATTCCTTCTTCTTATAATCAAAATCAAATATAGCTACGCCCAACTAGTTAAAATCTAAAATCTATTAGAATTTAGAACAATATTAAAGTGAGTATTGGAAATTGAACTTTGACATTCAATCATCTACTCCGATTGGTTCTACCGGGCTGCTACGAAAAGGAGAAATCCAGGTATTTTACAATTCTGTAAAATTTCATTCCTTTTGGTTTTGTTTGAGGTTAAGCCCGAAAAATCTCATTGTATTGGTTATCTGAGGAGAGCCAGAAAACTCAGAAAAGAGGGGTTTTTGAATTGTGTAAGCCCGAGTGAAAAAGACACAATTGTAAAGGTTTTGGGTGAACCTGTGAAAACCTATTTGATAGTGAATGCTAATATCCCCTGTGTGAGGATATTAGGAGTGGAGTAGCATTCTGTGTGGCTGTTGAAAGACAGTTGGTGTACACACAGGCGAACCACTATAACTCTTTGTCTTGTGGATTGAATGCTTGCTTAATTTTCATATCTTTTATCATTCAATTGTGTGGAATGTACATGTGGATGTGAATGTTGTAACTATTTACATTTCAAGCAAGTGTGCGGATTGTTGTAATAATTTAGATCTATATTTCTGCATTAAATTTCAATTCCTTGTTATTCACTTATTTCTATTAAAATTGAGTCCTTGATCCAAAAGATATTCTAGAAATAAGGTTGTCCTACCATAAGCCCTTGTTTATTATGGTGTAAGGTTGTCCTTAGAACTGAATTTGTATCAATCTCTCAATACTTATTTATCAAGGTGATTTGATTTCAGCATTGTGAATTGATTTATAATTGTAAGGCTATTGGCTTATTTTATTTCCGCTGATTTTATTTTAATTTGGCATAGTCCTATTCACCTCCCCTCTAGGACATATAGCTTGGCCTTTTTAAGTGGTATCAAAGCCTAATAGCTCATTTTTGTTGCTTTTTATTTGGATTTATTTCCTGAGCTAACGATCTAAGCTATATAAAAAGATGTTAAATTTTGATAGCCTTTCAGTTACTAGGCCTCCACCCTTTGATGGCTCCAACTATGCCTATTGGAAAGCCAGAATGAGGATCTTCCTCAAATCAATGGATGAAAGTGTGTGGCAAGCCACAGTGACTGAATGGAATCCTCCTATCATGGAAGTAACTGGTGTTGATGGTTCAAAATCTATGAAAATTACACCGTATTTCCAATGGACCACACTTCAGAAAAATGAGAGTAGTGCAAATGCTAAAGCACTAAATGCAATCACTTGCGCACTATCACCGAATGAGTTCAAAAGAATCATATCCTGTGATACTGCAAAGCAAGCCTGGGATATATTAGAAATGACACATGAAGGTACATCAATTGTCAAGAAATCTAAAGTCCAACTCCTCACAACTAAATTTGAAGAAATTTATATGGAGGAAAATGAAATGTTTATGGACTTTTACACTAGATTGAATGACATTGTAAACTCAATGTGGGGTCTTGGCGATAAGATCCCAGAAAGTAAAGTGTTTGCAAAAATACTACGCTCTCTTCCTGAACGGTTCAATTCTAAGGTAACCGCAATACAGGAACTTCGTGATACGGATAATATGAGGGTAGAAGAATTAGTTGGTTCTTTACAAACCTATGAATTAAGTTTTAAAGCTCCTAAAGGTAAATCTATTACTTTGAAGTCGTCTAAAGGTATTACTCAAGAAAATTCAGATTCAGAAAATTCTAAAGATGATATGGCCCTTTTGGCGAAAAAGTTTTATAAGATTTTCAAAAGTAAGAAAAGAGTCAACTTTCAAAAGGCAAATAAAAAGAAACGTTCTAAACCTAAGTCTAAAACTTGGAAGTCTTTAAAAGATAGTCAATGTTACAACTGTCAAGAATATGGGCATTTAGCAAACAAATGTCCCAAAAAGGACAGATCCAAAAGGAAGGGTATGTTGGCTACTTGGGATGAATCGTCTGATTCTGAAGCCTCTTCTGAATTAGAAAATTCAGAAACCGAGTCGGGCAGTGAACTTAAGGCCCTTATAACTCTAGCCAAGTTTACTTTTTCAGATCACGATGATTCAACAAGTGAAGAAAATTTGGATAGTGATCATGAAAATGATGAAGATCTTCAAGATGCTTACAATGCCTTATATAAGGAAAGTTGTAAAATTGCTGTCAAACTTAAACTTCAAAAAGAAAAGTTTTTTAAACTCAAAGAATGTTTTGAAACCCTCGTTTTAGAAAAATCCCAAATTTCAGATTGTTTTGAAAAATCAAAGAGTGATCTGGAATTCAAAACCTCCCTGATTGAAAATTTGAAATATGAAAATGAGAAACTTAAAAATGAAGTATCTTCTTTTCTGAGTTTGAAGGACACATGGAGATATGCCCAAGGTGATCCAAAATTAGAAAAATTATTATCCGGATCAAGAAAATGTGGCGATCGATCCGGGTTGGGCTATGATAAAAATACGTCTCCTAAACAGAAGAATACTCCTTCCAATTTTGTGAAAGGAGAGACTTCTAACTCAAAAGGAAAAGGTACTAGTCAAGTTTTTTCTAAAAATTCAAAAACTTTTCAAAAACCCAAAAGCAGCTATATAAATTTCAAAAATCAGATTCGAAACCCACTAGCTGAAAAAATTATTGATTTACTTAAGGAGCTATTAAAATCTAACTCAGTAGGTCACTCTTACAACTGTAAACAAAAGAAGACCAACTATTCTCCTAAACCCAAAACAGTTCTGAAATGGGTTCCTAAGGTTGCCTGTTTGGTTGCTCACACTGCTTTCAAAGCTACAAAATGGTACCTAGATAGTGGATGCTCCAGACATATGATAGGCGACAAGGCGCTATTCACCGATCTTAAAGATATGACTGATGGGTCAGTCACATTTGGTGATGGTAGCAACTGCAAGATAATTGGCAAAGGTACGGTCCAACTCTATAACCTTCCCTTATTTAAAAATGTTTTATATGTTGAGGGTTTAAAACACAACCTGTTGAGCATATCTCAAATATGCGATAACAACCATAGTGTTAAATTTTCTAATCAAGGTTGTGAAATTATAAACGAAAAGGGTTCTGTACTATTAACTGGTCGCAGAACTTCTGAAAACTGCTATATAGTAAGCGATGGTAGCTCATATAAACAAACGTGCTACATGGTCCATACCAATGAGACAGAATTATGGCATAAATGCCTCGGACATGTACACCACCGAAATTTATACAGATTGAGCAAAGGAGAACTAATTAGAGGTCTACCTAAGATGCAAAAAGTAGACAAGATTTGTGGTGAATGCCAGTATGGTAAACAAACTAGGAGCTCTCACAAAAAGGTGAACTCCAATACCACCACAAAACCACTCGAGCTTCTCCACATGGATCTTATAGGACCAACAAGAACGGAAAGTCGAGGTGGCAAAAAATACATCTTAGTTATCGTAGATGATTATACAAGATACACTTGGGTTTCATTCTTGAGGGACAAATCAGAAACCCTTGATGAAGTGAAAAAGATTATAGAACGGATTCAAACTGAAAAATGTTCTCAAGTCAACAAGATCCGTAGTGATCATGGATCCGAATTTGAAAATAGCGGTTTTGAGAAATTCTGTAGCGATCAGGGAATATCGCATGAATTCTCTGCACCTAAGACTCCTCAACAAAATGGAATTGTCGAGAGGAAAAATAAAGTGCTTCAAGAAATGGGAAATGTTATGTTAAATAGCATGAAGCTCCCTAGGAATCTCTAGGCTGAATCAGTGAATACTGCCTGCTACATTATTAACCGTGTTTATATTTGCAAATCTAATAATAAAACGGCTTATGAAATGTGGTTTGAGAAAAAGCCTTCTGTCAAATACTTTCGAGTTTTTGGCAGCAAGTGCTATATTTTGCGTGACCGTGAAAATTTGGGAAAGTTCTACACTAAAAGTGATGAAGGGATCTTTTTAGGATATTCTTTAAACAGTCGTACATATCGTGTTCTGAACAACAGGACCGGTGTGATTCAAGAGTCAATAAATGTTGTGATTGACGATCATTTGAATACACCTGTCCCTAGTTCAGATAATGATGAAGTTCTTATACTTGAAAAACAAGAAACTTCATCAAGTGAAACTAATTCTGAATTAAGGACTGTTAAAGATCATCCAACTTCTCAAATACTTGGAAACCCTCTCACTGGTGTGTGCACTCATAGACAATTTAGAGGACATATGTAACTACGTATGCTTTACATCCCAGATAGAACCGGTTAACGTGAAAGAAGCACTTTCGGATGAAAACTGGATAGTTGCGATGCAGGAAGAACTTAATCAGTTTGTCAGAAATGATGTCTGGTACCTTGTTCCTATACCTAAAGATAAACATATTATTGGAACAAAATGGATTTTCAAAAACAAATCTGATGAACTTGGAATATTATTCGAAATAAAGCAAGGCTAGTTGTACAGGGGTATACACAAATTGAAGGTATTGACTATAATGATACATTTGCTCCTGTAGCTCGTCTTGAATCAATCAGACTTTTTATCTCCATTGCTTGTTTTAGGAAGATTAAAATTTACCAAATGGATGTAAAAAGTGCCTTTTTGAATGGTGATTTACATGAAGAGGTATATGTTGAACAACCTACAGGGTTTGAAGATCATAAATTTACTGATCATGTGTATCGTCTTAAGAAGGCTCTCTATGGTCTGAAACAAGCTCCCAGAGCATGGTACGAAAAACTGACTAAGTTTTTACTGAGTCATAATTTTCAGATGGGATGTGTTGATAAGACGCTCTTTGTTAAGAAACATAATGATGATATTCTAATGGTTCAAATATATGTTGACGATATTATTTATGGATCAACCTGTACTAACATGACTGTTGAGTTTGCAGATTTAATGAAGTCTAAATTCGAAATAAGCATGGTTGGAGAATTAAATTATTTCCTAGGGTTGCAAGTAAAACAACAACCTGATGGAATTTTTATCTCTCAAACCAAATATGCTCTGAACTTAATTAAAAAATTTGGATTTGAGAATGGTAAAAATTTTGATACTCCTATGAGTACAACTTTGAGACTCTCAAAAGACTCTACAGGTAATGATGTGGATCCTAAATTGTATCGTAGTTTGATTGGTAGTTTGCTTTATTTGACTGCAAGTAGACCAGATATCGCTTTGAGTGTTGGTATTTGTGCTCGTTATCAGTCAAATCCTAAAGAATCTCACTTAACTGCTGTTAAGCGGATTATGCGATATGTCGCAAGTTCTGTTAAACTGGGTCTCTGGTATCCACATGAGACTAGTGTTCAATTAGCCGAGTACTCAGATGCTGACTGGGCTGGAAACATTGATGATAGGAAATCAACCAGTGGTGGTTGTTTCTACATTGGAAATTGTCTTGTTTCTTGGTTTAGCAAGAAGCAAAGTTCTATATCGCTATCAATAGCTGAGGCTGAATACATTGCTGCTGGAAATGCATGTACTCAGCTTGTTTGGATGAAACGTATGTTAAGCGATTATGGAATTACACAGGATTCTATGATTTTGTTTTGTGATAATTTCAGTGCAATAAATATCTTAAAAAATCCAGTTCAGCATTCACGTACTAAGCATATTGACATTAGATTTCATTACATTCGTGAATTAGTGGAAGAAAAATTAATATATTTGGATTACATTCCAACCGAGACTCAACTTGCGGACATTTTCACTAAACCGCTCGACAAAAGCAGGTTTAATAAATTAAAGTTTGATCTCGGTATGTGCAATTTAAATTGAATTTGCATGCTTTGGTGTATCATAATGTACATATACAGATTACATGAAATCCAAAATAAAGTGCATATTTCATGAAATCCAAAATAGTGTACAAATTATAGGAAATCCAATAGTGGACAGATTACATG
Organism: Magnolia officinalis; assembly: GCA_021015155.1. Classification (NCBI taxonomy): domain Eukaryota; kingdom Viridiplantae; phylum Streptophyta; class Magnoliopsida; order Magnoliales; family Magnoliaceae; genus Magnolia; species Magnolia officinalis. The sequence goes on along the minus strand of JAJHSJ010000011.1, from coordinate 24,909,502 downwards.
AAATCCAAAATAGTGTAAATATTACTTGAAATTTAAAATAGTGGACAAATTACATATATAATTAAACAATGCTTCAAACTTCTAGCAACAATAAACAAGTTAATTTAACATCACAATGGGGCCAATAGTAGACCCCCACATATATTAGAATGGGGCCCATAGTAGACCCCACATACATTATAGTAGGTCCCACCTCTTAGGATTAGGGCTTACTGCGATACAAAGAGTACCAAGAGAGGGAGTATGTCGAGAGGGAGATAATGCCGACAAAGCACCAAGAGAGCTCCGAGATAGAGATAGAGAGAGGGGGGATGGTTAGGGATCGATCAAGAGAGAGAGAGAGAGAGAGAGAGAGAGAGAGAGAGAGGGCGAGAGGCAGAAATGAGGGCTTCTTGTCTGAAAATTTTTATACCCAATTAAAAAAATTTCCCGCATTTCACATAGTGTCAAACCGCACCTAACCATGCATCCTTATAGGGGGATGGGCTGACAAGTAACTGATAGCTACATGGGATAGAATGTGCATAAAATCCACATTATCCATGCTACCTTAGTTTTCACTCGGGAAATCAAAATTTTGGGTTAAGATCAAAACTCAATTAGGCCACACCATAAGAACTAAGAACTATAAGAGATGATATGGGACACTCACCATTAGTAGTTTACGTATCCCACCTTGGTTTATATGTCATCCAATTCATTTACACGGATCTTTTCGTGATTTCTTCTTTGGGCCGCGTCAATGGACATTCAAAACCACCCATTCTTGACTGAAATTTCGTCCTGAATTCAATGAACGGGGTGGATTTTCCAGAAAATGCCTCTGTAGGGCCCACCGATCACGGCTGCGAAAAATTGCACTTCGAGTCTTTCTACGACTCTGCCACTGACTCCAGCCATCCGCAGTTATAAAAGGGGAGTTTTGGACGTGGGAAAGGCATTCAGAACCAGGGAGGAGCTCCAGATCTACAGCAAGGGAGAGAAGAAAGAGAAGAGAGAGAAGAAAGAAGAGAGAGAGAAATTGGTTTGAATTTTCCTTTATGATTTTTATCTTTATTTTTCCATTTATTTAATGGAGTTTATGGGTAACTAATCTCTCAGCTAGGGCTGAGATGAAACCCCTAATTTGAATACCCTTTGTTCTATGTTGATTTACTTTAATTAAATTGATTTGTTTCTTTCCTTGGTGTGCTTGATTGTTTTAAATTCTATACTTCTCCATCTATGAACTTTTGAGTCTATGGATGGATGTGGTTTGGATGTTTATTCTAGGTGCTTGTATCTGATCATGAACAGGTTCCTGTAGAGGAAGAAACAGGGTGCTTTACTGAACTGCATATTCCATATGCCCGATTTGGACATGGGATATGTATTCATGGCATTGCTTGAAGGAATTAGACAATCTGTATGCCCGATTAAGGACACAGATTGTGCTTTTTCTAGATAAGTGGATCAATCTAATTTAAGAAGAATTAACAGACAAAACAATGGTTAGGAAAATTAGGGGTGGATTCGAAAGTCCTAGTGCTCTCTCTGATTGAATTTTCTTCCTTATTCTCAATAGTTATTTTCCATAAAATTGTGTTAGTAAATTGCTCAATTATTAGTTGAATTAGTTAAGGAGAATTGTGAATTTGAATTGTGACGACCAGTCCCTGTGGATTCGACCTCGTTCTTACCGAGTTTATTACTACATCACAACCCTATACTTGGGGAGTGAACAATGTCTCACGTGTCAGTAAGTGAATGCCGAGCACCATCGACCCCCAGGTTTACTTCAGTCCATACCCATAGCCGAGTGGAAGTGGGATTTCATATCTATGGATTTCATTTCCTGGTTACCAAAGACGAGAAAGAGGCATGACTCCATTTCGGTGATTGTGGACAGGTTGACAAAGTCGGCCCATTTCCTCCTGATTTGGGTTTCAAATTCGGGAGACGACCTGGCCAAGCTGTACATTAAGGAGATAGTACGACTACATGGAGTTCCTCTGGAGATTGTGTCAGACCGAAAAATACGATTCACGTCTATGTTCTAGACTCAAATCCAAGAGACGATGGGGGTGAAGCTGAAGTTTAGTACCGCGTTCCACCCACAAACCGATGGGCAGACGGAGCAGGTAAATCAAATACTCGAGGACATGTTATGAGCATGCATACTTGACTTTAAGGACAACTGGGACGACTACCTCCCTTATGCCGAATTTGCCTGTAACAACAATTTCTAAGCAAGCATTGGCATGGCTCCTTACGAAGCCTTATATGGATGCCCATGTCGAGCTCTGCATTGTTGGGCGAAAGTCGGCGAGAAGAGCTTAGTAGTCCCAGATTTGGTTCAGGTGACCTCAGAAAAGATTGATATTATCAGGCATCAACTCCTTACGGCCCAGAGTAGGCAGAAGAGCTATGCGGATACGCGACGGAGGCATTTGGAATTTGAATTTGGGAACCATGTATTCCTTAAAGTTTTCCCATTGAAGGGAGTACTTCATTTTGTCAGGAAAGGGAAACTCATGCCAAGGTTCATAGGGCCTTTCCAAATTTTAGACCGAGTGGGTGTGGTAGCGTACCGTCTCGCCTTACCCACACCACTCGCAGGCGTGCACAACATGTTTCACGTGTCAATGCTGAAGAAGTATGTTCCCGACCCTACTCATATCATCAGGTGGGAGTAAGTACAACTAAGGGAAGACGCCACCTATGTATTGCAACCCACGCGTGTTCTAAATAGGAAAGAACAAGTGTTGTGTAGCAAGGTCATCCCACTCGTGAAAGTGTTATGGACACACCACACCGAAGAGGAGGCGACTTGGGAGACGGAAGCTAAGGTCCATAAGAACTACCCACAAATCCTCGAGGAGTACGAAAAGTAGAGGTGGGCATCGGACCGAGTAAGATCGGATTGGGTCTAACCCGATTCGATCCGAAATCTAGTTGGACTGACCCGAACTCGATCCGATCCTGGACCGGGTCCGGGACGTACGACTCGATCCGATCCGACACACAGTTGGCCTGACCCGAACCGAGTCCGACTCGGTCAGAGAAACCGAGTCGGATCGCATTGGGTGCGATTCAGATAAACTTTTTTCACGGTGAAAATCATTATCCTCGTTATTATTTTCGGTGTGGTCCATTTGAGCTTTAGATATGATTCATTTTTTTCCAAATGATCTAAAATGATCACAAAAAATGGATAAACGGTATGGATATAAAAAATACATCAGTGTGGGGTCCATGTAATGTTGATATCATTTGAGCAGTTCGTACAACTCGGAGCTTGAGACGTTACAGCTGTGAACGTCACAGTAGCTGTAACATGTTGTGCAAGATTTCACGTTAGCAAGTTCTGTAGGTTCAGGCTATAAATCATATCATGTGATATTTGTTATATCCAAACCGTCCATCCATTTGGTGAGCTCGTTTTAAGACTTGAGACAAAATAAGATAGATCTGACTATCAAGTGGACCACACTTGAAAAATCATTCTCAGCTGCTATTTGTGATGTGGTCTAGATGATCTTTGGATATGATTTATTTTTTGGATAATACTCTATAATGATCTCTAAAACTATATGAACGGTGTAGATATAATAAATACATCATTGTCGGGCCCATATAACTTTGATCTCCCTTGAACCGTTCATACAACTCGGAGCTCGAGGAGCGTCAGTGCTCGTCTTCGCACGACACGTGCCTATGCTATAGGCTTATGGACGTGGATTGCGTACTACCCCCACCCGTCCCTAGCTCCGAACGGGCAGTTCTGTAGTCGGGCCCACCGTGATGTATCTGTACATCCAAATCATCTATCCCTTTTCTCGTATTATTTTAAGGCATCAAAATAAAAAATGAGGCAGATCTAACGATCAAATGGACCACACCACAGATGACTCTTGCATTTAATGCAACTGACATTAATGCTTTGTGCATTTTATTGCAACCAAGTTTAAGATTATTATTTGGTGTGGTCCATTAAGCGTTGGATATGCCTCATTTTTATGTTCATGCCTTAAAATAATCTGAGAAAAGGGATTGACGGTTTGGATGTACAGATACATCACGGTGGGCCCACCCACAGAACTTCCCTTTCGGAGCTAAGGACTAGTGGGGGTAGTACGCAATCCGCGTCCTAGGCTTATACTATATGTATATACAAGGGAAGGGAAAAACTTGTAATTTACTAGTTATTACACTTGGTCTGGTCCGGATCGAATCGGATCCAAATGGATTGGATTTCGGTTCGGTTCGGTTGGATTTGCTATTTACCCGAATCCAATCCAATTATCATTCAGATCTGCCTAGTCCTACCCGAACCTGATCGATCCTGGCCATCGGTTCTGTTCGAATTGGGTCAGATCGGGTCCATCTTGTCCACCTCTAACGAAAAGGTACAAATTTTGAGAACGAAATTTTCTTTAAGGGGGGTAGATTGTAACGTCCCAGAAATATCTGTACAAAGACCCGAGTACAACCTCAGGCGGAACAACCCAAGGACCGCACTCGGTCGTATAATTTAGACAGGATTTAGTTAAATGCTAAGTAATTGGTGGATTAAGCTTGGGCCACCATTTTTACAAATAGGGAGGCCTAAAATCATGAGTACCACTGGCCCAATGCTATTTGAAGACGTAAGAGAAACCCCAAGGGCCTGTCGCTCTTGGGAGTACACTGAAACTCCTTAAGGGACCTAGACAGCATGTCGAGGGTCCGATGACCGCGAAATTATAGGACAATGTTTGTCATGCTGGGCTTGACCACCATCGCGAGAATCAAGCCCAGATAGTGTCCAGAAATGCCCAACTTGAGCCATGATTTAAGAGCTTGAGAAATGCGAATATCCTTAGAAAATGAACTGAAACTTAAGTGAATCAGACCGTTCGCTCTTATGCAAAGTTGTGGAGTTCGGACCGTTAGTTTATGACCAAACTTCACACATGAAGATTAGGGATTTCCTTGCACATATTCGTATAACCGTGGCCCTGATTGGATACGTATGACTATTGACTTGACACAGGCTCTCCACAGTCGATCGGCTTATTCGATAGCACCAAAATCGTGTCCTAGCGTGGATCCATTGTCAGGGAGCGTACCCCATGACGTAGATGAGTTGTAGGCCTCCCTAAGAGCCATGTTCGTCAGAAATGGCCACTCACATGGTATAAACATAATACAGAGTGGCCCTGGGGCCATTTGCACCCCATCTGGGGCTATAAATAGCTCCAACTCACTCTCTCTCTCTCTCTCCCACATACGAATTTTGCAAACCCTAGGGGGGAGAGAGAAGAGAAAAGAGAGAATAGAGAAAGGAAAACTTGGGAATATTCGCTGCACCTGTAGGAGATCTTCCCCTACGCATCCACAAGCTTAATCACCACCGCGTTTCACGACCGAGACACTTCCGGCTACAACTTAGGGTAAGAAATACCAACCCTAATAGTGATGTAGATCTCTCGGAGGGTTTTTCTCCAACCTGGCTAACTCGTTTAATCGTTTAGGTGCTTGACATTTCATTTTTGGAAACGTAGTCTTAGGATCGAGTTCGAATCGAGTGTATTACCGAAAGGTGCGGACTATAAACGCTTAGGTTACGGTTTATCAATGCTTTCAGTACAACTAATGATTTATGTTTGCCATGGGTGCTACCGTATTATCTTAAACACATCGATTGCTAGTTGTGATGCACCTATGAACTGTAATAAGTAAATGATGCAACCTATATGTTTGATGAAATGTCTAAACGAGGAATAGATGATGATTAGTGCTTGTCATGATTGTTAACCTAGGACTTGTTGATGTCATATGCATATGTACTTCTCGGTGTAACGAATTGACAAAAAGTAAGTTGTAACTAACAGAGTCTATGTGTTTGATAAATTGTTTAAATGAGAAATCGTTGATGATTTGTACTTGTTATGATTATTAAGGTAGGATTATTTGTAGTCTTATGCAAATGTATATTTTTCTCTATGTAATCAATTGATAAAATGCAAGTTATAGTTAACATGGTCTGTGTTTGATGAAACTCCCAAATGAGAAATCTACTTGGGTTGTTTATCGAATACTGGGATAGATATTACATATGGTTGTTAGCAGCATTTGGATAGGATTGGGGCTACAATCGTAGTCTAGGCAATCGGTAAACGTACATGTTTGGGTTGCCGAATTAGTCTGGCCACCTTGGGTAAACTCGATGAATACGAGTCGTATGACGACTACCGACAGTGGTTAGGCCACGAGGGACGCTTATGCGCTCCATGTCGATTAAGTCAGCGTGCGCCCGTACCAATCGAGTTTACCTAACGAACCGGTTGACCTATTGTGTGTTTACCATGTATGGACGCGATTGTTCGAATCTAAGGTATCCCTCAACAATGTAAAGATCCACTTCTAACCATGATACCGCGATCCTTAAGACTCGTGAGCCGGGCATGGTGGTATGGGACATTGTTTGTGTTGTCGGCCTACGCTGGGGTGACGAGCCTCCCCGTAGTGACTACGAGCATCACTTTTTGCAACTTGCCTATCGTATGCGTTTATCTAGGAATGACGAACATAAATAGATCCAGAACACAGGAATAGGACCGTTGCGGCTGTCCGATTTGGGTCAATATTAAAAAGAGGGGTATCCTAACTTTCCAAACTTACTAGATGAATGAACATAATTAATCACTCGGTTAATATGACCATTTATCACACCTCATTAGTTGGAATGTGGCGCAAAAGGCGTTGGAGTTGCACATTTGAGGAAGTGTTATCATATGCGAAACAGGTGGTTGGAGTTGCGTGTTAAGGGAATGTTGATGGGTGAAGGCATGCATCAGTACTTACACTCCATTCATACATTAAAAAGAATAGTTAGGAAGTGATTGTTATAATTGCCTTATTATTATTGCATTGATTGACTTGATATCATGTGTAACTTTTGCCTTATAGAACCATTGAGTTGATCACTCACTCCCACTTTGGGACGGTGTTTTAAAACACCAACCAGACGTTGATGTAGATGCAAGTACGGATGATGTCTATGCATTGGAGCAGTACTTCTTGGATGAGGAGGAAGAATTCTCTTATTTCCAGCTCTCGGGCGGGCTAATGTAGGCCGCGTGCCATAATGCAGGAGACGCTGGGAATCTGGGCTTAGTTAAATACATTTACATTACTACGTTTTGTCTATTTTGCACTTATACATGTATATATTGAACCCAGTCGCGAACCCATACTCTGGATGAAACTTTGTGAAACATGTACAATAATGTTTTGGATTTACGCATTTACTTAATTACATTAACTCTGGAGTATGATATGTTGTTTAGTATAATTCTATGCATGCTTAATCAATCATCATGGAAGAAATCATAAAATTAGCTTCCACAGGAAATAAGTGATGTTCGGAATCTCGGGAGTTAAGTCTTTGCTCGACTCTCGAAATTCAGGGTGTTACAATAACACACCACACACACACACACACACACACACACACACACACACACACTCGCACATATTAGCTGATTACTCCATACATCACCATTTTGAATATAAATATGCAACTAAAATATAAACCTAATTTGTGAACATATATCTTAAACCACAAAACCGAATATCCTAACCCCAACTCTAAACCCTACCCTAAAACTTAAACCCTAAACCTAAAATCAAAATCCTAAAGTCCATCAAATGTATTAGTTTCATGGTTGATTTAGAGATTAAAAAAAAAAAAAGTGGACAGATCTAAAAAGTCCAAACACGTTGTCCAAAATGGATGGATGCAACCTTCGATGATGAGTCATGGACAAAAAAATAAGTCAATCCATAACTTAGGTGGGCTACACCACATGCAATAGTTAAGAGTAGGTTTAAAGCCTTCCATGTTGTACATAGGGCTAAGCTGTGGTTTTGACATATAGCCCATGCATTGTGTGTGAACCACTTGTATAAGGGGTCATACCAAATTTTAGGCAATTCCAAATCTCAGGTAGGCCTCGCCAAGTGCTTTTTAGATAATTTTAGGCATGAATTTTCATGTTTTCAGATGGTATGGCCCACTTGAGTTTCGAATGTGGCTGATTTTTTGCACCCTAGAACCCTAATATTGTATGTATAATTTAAGGTTGCATCTATCCATTTGTGCATGCCTAAACTAGACAGATTACATGAAATTTAAAATATTGTATACATTACATGAAATCCAATAGTTGATAGATTACATGAATTCCAAAATAGTGTACAAATTACATGAAATCTAAAATAATGTATATATTACACGAAATCCAAAATAATGGACAAATTACATGAAATCCAAAAGTGGATAGATTACATGAAATCTAAAAGTGGAGAGATTACATGAAATCCAAAATTGGAGAGATTACATGAACTCCAAAATAGTGTACTATTACATGAAATCCAAAATAATATATATACTACATGAAATCCAAAATAGTGGATAGATTAAATGAAATCCATCCAAAAGTAGACATATTAAATGAAATCCAAATTAGTGTACATATTATATGAACTCCAAAATAGTGTACAGATTACATGAAATCCAAAATAAAGTGCATATTTCATGAAATCCAAAATAGTGTACAAATTATAGGAAATCCAATAGTGGACAGATTACATGAAATCCAAATCAATGTACAGATTACATGAAATCTAAAATAGTGTAAATATTACTTGAAATTTAAAATAGTGGACAAATTACATATATAATTAAACAATGCTTCAAACTTCTAGCAACAATAAACAAGTTAATTTAACATCACAATGGGGCCCACAGTAGACCCCACATATATTAGAATGGGGCCCATAGTAGACCCCACATACATTATAGTAGGTCCCACCTCTTAGGATTAGGGCTTACTGCGATACAAAGAGTACTAAGAGAGGGAGTATGTCGAGAGGGAGATAATGCCGACAAAGCACCAAGAGAGCTCCGAGATAGAGATAGAGAGAGGGGGGATGGTTAGGGTTCGATCGAGAGAGAGAGAGAGAGAGAGAGAGAGGAGCGAGGAGAGGCAGAAATGAGGGCTTCTTGTCTGAAAATTTTTATACCCAATTAAAAAAATTTCCCGCATTTCACATAGTGTCAAACCGCACCTAACCATGCATCCTTATAGGGGGATGGGCTGACAAGTAACTGATAGCTACATGGGATAGAATGTGCATAAAATCCACATTATCCATGCTACCTTAGTTTTCACCCAGGAAATCAAAATTTTGGGTTAAGATCAAAACTCAATTAGGCCACACCATAAGAACTAAGAACTATAAGAGATTATATGGGACACTCACCATTAGTAGTTTACGTATCCCACCTTGGTTTATATGTCATCCAATTCATTTACATGGCTCTTATCACCACGATGAAAGTATGATCCGATCATGCTATTAAGAAACCTAAGCAGACCACACCACTTGAATTTAAAGTTTTTAAGCAATTTTAACAGGACATGGTGCCCAACACAGCTAGCTAGGTGGTGTCAAATCTCTATAAGCTTTACCATGATGTATGTGGTCTATCCATTTTTCCCATTTTTTTCAGCTCATTTTAGGGCATGAGCTAAAAACTTGAGGCAGATCCAAAGCTCAAGAGGACCACACCACAAGAAATGGTGAGGATTGAATGCTAACTTAACCATTGAAAACTTCTTTGGGCTCCATCACAATGTTTATTTGCCATCCAAACTGTTCGTAAAGTCACATAATCACAAATAGAGGTGGGCGAGATGGACCCGATCTGGCGGATCCAACCCGATCTACCCCAATTCAAACAGAACTGATGGCCTGGATTGGTCAGGTTCGGGTAAGACCGGGCAGATCTGAACGATAATCGGATCGGATTTGGGTAAATAGTAAATCCGACCGAACCAAACCGAAATCTGATCCGTTTGGATCTGATCCGATTCGATCCGGACCGGACCGAGTGTAATAACTAGTAAATTACAAGTTTCCCCCTTCCCCTGTATATACATATAGTATAAGCCTAGGACGCGGATTGCGTACTACCCCCGCCAGTCCCTAGCTCCGAACGGGTAGTTCTGTGGGTGGGCCCATCGTGATGTATCTGTACATCCAAACCGTCAATCCCTTTTCTGAGATTATTTTAAGGCATGAACACAAAAATGAGGCATATCTAACGCTCAAGTGGACCACACCAAATAATAATCTTAAACTTGGTTGCATTAAAATGCACAAAGCATTAAATGTTTGTTACATTAAATGCAAGAGTCATCTGTGGTGTAGTCCATTTGATTGTTGGATCTGCCTCATTTTTTATTTTGATGCCTTAAAATAATATGAGAAAAGGGATAGAGGGTTTGGGTGTAGAGATACATCACAGTGGGCACGCCCACAAAACTGCCCGTTCGTAGCTAGGGACGGGCGGGGGTAGTACGCAATCCGCGTCCATAAGCCTATAGCGTAGGCACGTGTCGTGTGAAGACGAGCACTGACGCTCCTTGAGCTCCGATTGTACGAACGATTTAAAGTATATCAAAGTTATATGGGCTCCACAGTGATGTATTTATTATATCTACACCATTCATATAGTTTTAGAGATCATTATAGTTATCTAAAAAATAAATCATATCCTAAGGTCATCTGGACCACACCACAAATAGCAGCTGAGAATGATTTTTCAAGTGTGGTCCACTTGATAGTCAGATCTATCTTATTTTTCGTCTCAAGCCTTAAAACGAGCTCGCCAAATGGATGGACGGTTTGGATATAACCCATGATATGATTTATAGCCTGAACCTACAGAACTTGCTAACGTGAAAGCTTGCACAACACGTTACAACTGTTGTGACGTTAGCAGCTGTAACGCCTCGAGCTCCGAGTTGTATGAACGGCTCAATTGATATCAACATTACATGGGCTCCACACTGATGTATTTTTTAAATCCATACCATTTATCCATTTTTCATGATCATTTTAAATCATATGGTAAAAAAAATAAATCATATCTAAAGCTCAAATGGACCACACTGAAAATAATAACGATGATAATGATTTTCACCGTTAAAAAAGTTGATCCGAATTGCACCCAAACCGATCCGACTTGGTTTCTCTGACCAAGTCGGACTCGGTTTAGGTCAGGCCAACCGTATGTCGGATCGAATTGAGTCGTACGACCCGGACCCGGTTCCAGATCGGATTGAGTTCAGGTCAGTCCAGCTAGATTTTGGATCGAATCGGGTTAGACCCAATCCGATCCGACTCTGTCTGATGCCCACCTCTAATCACAAATGAAGGGAAAACACAAATATCAGCTTGATCCAAAGCTTCCGTGGTCCCTTGGAAGTTTTCGTGTGTAAGCATTCAATTCTCACTGTTTCCTGTGATGTGGTTCACTTGAGCTTTGAATCTGCCTTATTTTTGGAATCATGCCTTAAAAAGAGCTGACAAAATGGATAGATAAAACACATACGGCATGGTGAGACCCCCATAGCTTTGACACTTGCTAGCTAGCTGTTGTTGGATTCACTAGCCCAACCGGTGCGATTTTAAATTGTATTGTATGGTGAGGCCCACTAAAGTCTTGCATTAGTGTGGTATATATTCAGGATCAAGGCCTGACATTAGGTGGTGCACCTGGTTGAAAACAATCCACCATGCCCCTTGCGAGTATGCTTGGTAAGGCAACGTTTCATCCGGTCCTTGAAAGAAGGTATTTTGAAAATCTCAAGGTACAAATATATTTAAATAAATAATAAGTTAACAACTGTAACTACATAATAAATAAAGATGTTTGACTAAAAATATTTCAATCCTAAAAACTAAGAAAAAATAATAATAATAATAAAATAGAAAACATAGAAGCATAGGTCCTACGCATGCGTGACTGGTAGACTCGTGACGGGAGAGTTCAACACCTATTCATGGGTTCGAGTACCCATTGTGGTGGTGTGAGTGCCCGATAATCTAAACCGTTCACCTCGTAGGTGCAAATCATGGATAGTCCATGGCGCATATTCTCCATCCCGATAATCCTAGCCATCCAATTGGTAAGCTTTGTCGTTAATGTGGACCATTATACCTTCTTATCTGTCCATTCGTAAACCACTATTCAGACATGCATTTATCATATGATAAGGATCATTAGATGAATGGCCTGATAGTTAGGATCAGCACAAGGGGTGATTACGTGGACTGATGAAATGAAAGATAGCCAATTGATCAAATTCAAATAAAAAAAGGTATGACACATGTAGACTCAATGAGTGCCTGTGTATCAACTGCGAATCTGTGCAGCAGTATCAAATAGTTTTCTCAAATAAAAATAAAGGCATGACACATGTAGACTCAATGAGTGGCTGTGTATCAACTGCCAATCTGTGCCGCAGTGTCAAATAGTTTTCTATCTGGAGCAGGTGAAACTGCATGTGATCTCGTGCTCTTCACATGTGGCGAGACATGGATGTGCAAAACCATCCTCCAGCCTTAAGTTAGGACACACGTGTTGGCTATCTAGACCGTTGATCTGGTGGGCATTGCCAATGTAACGGTATTAATTTCCAAGAAATCCTTGTGATCAAACAATTCTGAAACTTCAATTGAGGCTCTGCAAGTAGAAAGTCATTGCACGTTCAAATGAAAATCAAAGATTGGATGGACATGGACTTTCAGTCTGGAAGATTTTGGTGGCATGACCAACTGAAGTTGAAGGGCCTCATATCAATGGTCCAGATAACCAACTCATGGAGCCCACTTGTACCTATTCGAGGCCCGAGGATATTATCCACGTACTCGAGGGGAGGGTCGTAAAATTCCCCATTGCAGCCAGTCACGTCTTTGACATGAGTGGATCATCATTTTTGACTTGGACGCTGAGAGAGATGGCTTGTTTGGTACATATTCGGCTGTCTATCATACCACATGGTCTATTGACTCTAGTGGGACCCACCCGGTTTTAATCACAGGACCTAACACATGGTTTAGTTACAACGCCGGCAGGCACCATGAAATTGTTCACCTGGCATGCATAGGATCAAATCGCAGACAGTGGAGTTGAAATCAGAGATTTGAGGTAGAAGTTAAAAAAAGGGCTCATTCCGCTCAAATCCAAAATCCTCCGAACATGAGAACACCCAGAAATAGCAAAGCTCCATGTATTCCTTCTTTTTCTGTTATCAAAGGAGCCCAAAGGTCAGTTTGTTTCATCAATTACCACTTGTTGATTGATGTAGAGCGGGTCGCGACAGTTTCATGGCCAAGATGGATCAGAAAAGGCCCAGTCGACGACAGAAGTGATCCGAACCGTCGGACCTTAGATCGGGCGTATCTCGCAATCCGGAATGAGTTACCTGACGTAAAATATATGATTTTGGGGTAGAACGATCTACTTTAGCCAACCAACCCTGCTATGCTGGGTTGCGATGCCCGGAATTGCGAAAAACTCCTAGATCGACGGTCGTTTCCCTGCTTTAATTTCGTTTTTACTATAAATAGTAAGTTTTAGTTTGATTATAACTCTTCATCCGTCGGGCTTTAGGAGTTGTGCCCAACATGAAAAGAGCTTAGAATAATTAGGAGAATGGTTTGGTGAAGCCAAATAGGACACTTACTATTTTTGGCCAAACACCTTGCGCACTAGTAGACATCACGACCATCTATAAATATTAAGTTTACTATTTATAGTAAGTCACGATTTCTAGGAGTTTTAGTTGTAGTTTGATTCTGATTTCTTTCCCTTTGCTTCGTACCCCTATTTAAAGGGTTGTGAACTCATTTTTAGTTATCAATTAATCAATTTCGAATTTCTTAGAATTTATTTCTATTTTCTGCTTTCTTTCCTCGTGGATTCGAGAAGTCTCTATGAGGAGCCCAGAGAAGCTCCATGGATTCGGAATAGTTATCCTCATCATGTTCATCCCTGCGTCAATTGGTATCAAAGCCAGGTTTCCCCTCGGGCCGATGACAAATAATGAAGGTGTGAATCAAAATCCTGTGGACGGTGATCCGGGGATTCGATATCTTTCAGAAAGAATGGAAACTTTCCAACGGGAGAGTCAGTTGACCATGCAAGGGCTGCAGGTAACCCTCGACCGTCTTGTCGATGCGCTACTTCTACCCCGAGCCCTAGGCGGTGCTCCACCACATATGGTTGCTCCACCCCCCAGGGTGGCTCCACCACCTCGTAGTTGCTGTATGACACAACCCCTGATTTTCGTAGAGCACTACCGGTGGCAAATTGTAAGGCTACACCAGATGATTCAAGTTCTAGTGACGAGGACCTTAATAAGGGTTTTGCCCAACGAACCATCCATGGAGGCGATCACCTAGATCGTGCTAAAAGAGACTATCGAGGTAAGACTGAACTTCCTAGTTTTAATGGTTTATTACGTATAGAAGATTTTCTCGATTGGCTAGCCGAAGTAGAGAAATATTTTGATTATATGGACGTGCCAAATCATAAAAGGGTAAAATTGGTAGCGTTTAAGTTAAAATCTGGTGCTTCTGCATGGTGGGAACAATTACAACTCTCACGAGTATGCTAGAACAAGGCGCCCATCTCATCATGGCCACGGATGAGACGTCTTCTTCGATCATGATTTCTCCCCAGTGATTATGAGCAAATATTATTCCAGAAATACTAAAATTGTCGACAAGGAAATCGAACCGTCACAGATTACATTGAAAAATTCCAGCGGTTGGTTACACGAAACGATCTGTCAGAATCTGAGTTATAGAAGGTGGCACGATTTATAGGTGGGTTGCGACCGACAATTTAGGATCGAGTTCAGATGTACCCAGTCAGGACCTTAGATGAAGCAGTTCAATTGGCGGGTAGGGCAGAAAAATAACTTGCAAGAGTTTCTGCTCGTCCCTATCCTTCAACTCGACCCCCCATAACGGGTCCCACGCAGGATCCAGTGCTGGCACGAAGAAAAGATCAAGTAGGAGATCGTCCTTAACCTCCTACAACCGTAAGCCGTGATACGGAGAGCGGCTCATCCGGACCTTAACGCGGAGCACCCATAATAGCGGGCCCGAGTAGGATTTCAAATCCTTATGCTTGGCCAAAGTAGAACAATTGTTACTGCTGTGGCCAGCCAGACCACTTATCAAACACCTGTTCTCAACGTCCCGCAACACACTTGACTATAAACGAAGGGGGCACTGAAGATGAGGCCATAGAAGAAGGTCATGGCTATGATGAACATGAACAAACCATTGAAGAAATAGCAGGTGGCGATGAAGTGATGGGCGAGGATCATGACGAATTTTTAGTTGTGAGGCGATTATTGTATACCCCACGAAAGGAATTACATCCACAGCGACACAATATATTTCGTATTCGGTTCACTGTCAACAGAAAGGTTTGTGATGTGATCATTGACAGTGGTAGTAGCGAGAACATCATCTCAAGAGTGATGGTGGACAAGTTGCGGCTACCAACGACGAAACATCATTCCCTGTACTCAATTGGCTGGATAAAAAAGGTGAATGAGACCAAGGTAACTGAACAATGCACTATCTCATTTTCAATTAGTAAAAATTATAAGGATTAGATACTTTGTGGCGTGGTCAACATGAAAGCTTACCACATGCTACTCGGTCGACCCTGGCATTCGGACCGCGATGCGACCCATCGGGGGCAAGACAATGTCTATGTATTCGTCAAGGATAGTCGAAAAATAATCCTTGTTCCTATGACACCAGAGAACCACCCTGAAGTTTCTAAAGTAGAGGGGAGTTCCCTCTTGACCATTCGGGATTTCATGGACGAATCCAAGGAAACCGGCGACGTATATGCCGTAGTGGTGAAGGGCGAGGAAGAGGAACCCTCAAACATCCCTTCAAGTTTAAGACTGTTGCTAAACGAATTCAAAGAAGTCTGGCCTGAGGATTTACCTGATGGATTACCCCCCATAAGGGACATCCAACATCACATAGACCTCGTCCATGGGGCTAGCCTGCCCAACCATCCTCATTATCGGATAAGTCCGAAGGAGTGTGAGATGCTTCAGGGGCAAGTGGAGGAATTGATCCGTAAGAGTCTCTTGAGAGAGAGTATGAGCCTATGTGTCGTACCAGCATTATTAACGTAAAAAAAATATGGAAGTTGATGCATGTGTGTTGACAGCTGGACAATTAATAAAATTACCATTAAATATCGGTTCCCAATACCACGGTTGGACGACATGCTCGATATGCTAAAAGGGGCTAAGGTGTTCTCTAAACTAGATCTAAGGAGTGGGTACCATTAGATTCGTATTTGACCCGGTGATGAGTGGAAAACGACATTCAAGACCAAGGAAGGGTTGTATGAGTGCCTAGTCATGTGACGCCCCGTCACTGTGGCCACATGTGGGAGGGCACACGTGGGCGGGCGCACATGTGGGCAGGCCTTAAGATGGCTGACAGGCTACTGTGTGGCTGGCAGGCTACTGTGCACACAGTGAAGGTAAAACTTTGTCCCACATCGGAAGTGTCGTCCGAAGTTGTGGTGGTTATATGTGGAGTTGTCACCCTATACTGTATGGGCCTTTTGGGGGCGACCCCGAGAACAAAACCGTGCGGGCTGTGCTCAATGCGGACAATATCATACAGTGTGAGCGTGGGCTATTACAAATGGTATCAGAGCCGAGGATGGCTCTACCCTCGGTGGGGGATATTGTGATGCCCCGTCATTATGGCCACATATGGGTGGGCCCAAGTGGGCGGGCCCCAAGATGGCTGGCAGGCTACTGTGCTGGCAGGCTACTATGCATACAGTGAAGGTGAAACTTTATCCCACATTGGAAGTGTCGTCTGAAGTTGTGGTGGTTATATGTGGAGTTGCCACCCTATACTGTATGAGGCCTTTTAGGGGCAACTCCAAGAACAAAACCGTGCGGGCTGTGCCCAAAGCGGACAATATCATACAGTGTGGGCGTGGGTTATTACAGGTCATGCCCTTCGGCCTATCGAACACACCAAGTACTTTTATGCGTTTGATGAATCAAGTGTTAAAACCGTTTACTGGTCGATTTGTGGTAATATATTTTGATGACATATTGATATATAGTCAGGATGAGGCGAAGCACAAGAAACATCTCAGGCAGGTGCTACAAGTCATACAAATTAACAAGTTGTACCTCAACTTGAAGAAGTGTAGTTTTTTAACTGATAGCCTGTTGTTTCTAGGATTTGTTATAACGTCCACAGGCATTCGTGTGGACGATGAAAAGGTGCAAGCTATTAGGGAATGGCCGATCATAAAAAACATTCATAAGGTGAGGAGTTTTCATGGGTTGGCGACTTTATATCATCGATTTGTGCGAGATTTTAGCACCATAGTCACGCCTATAACAGATTGCATGAAAAAAGGACCGTTTCAGTGGACTGATAAAGCTGACAAGAGCTTTCATGAGATCAAGCATCGTTTATCTACAACACCGGTCTTGGTACTTCCTAATTTTGACAAATTATTTGAGGTTGAGTGTGACGCTTCGTACGTCAGAATTGGAGGAGTATTATCACGGGAAGGCAGCCAGTAGCCTTCTACAACGAGAAGCTCAGCGAAGCCCGAAAGAAGTGGTCGACTTATGAGTTTGAGTTATATGTAGTTGTTCAGGCGCTGCGACATTGGCGACATTATCTGATTCAAAGAGAGTTTGTTCTGTACACTGACCATCAAGCATTAAAGTTTATTAATAGTCAGATTAACGTGAATCGTGTGCATGCTAGATCGGTTACGTTTTTACAGGAATTCACGTTCGTTCTGAAGCACAAGTCAGGGTAGCAGAACAAGGTGGCTGATGCACTTAGTCGTCGTGCATCACTACTTGTTACGATGAGCAACGAGGTGGTCGGCTTCGACTGTCTCAAGGAGCTGTATGCCGAGGATGGGGACTACAAAGATTCTTGGATGAAGTGTCAAGAAGGTCACCCCAGTGACCTTCATATACAGGACGATTTTCTCTTCAAAGGGAATCAATTGTGCATCCCTTAAAGTTCTCTGAGGGAGCAGATTATTCAGGAGCTACATGAAGGTGGCCTCAGTGGACACCTTGGGCGAAACAAGACGCGAGCTCTTATGGAAAAGCGGTATTACTGGCCGCAATTAGTACGTGAAGTGGGAAAAGCCGTACAACATTGTCATGTTTGTCAGACCTCCAAGGGGCAATCTCAGAATACGGGCCTCTACACCCCGTTACTTGTGCTTGATGGTCCTTGGGAGGATTTATCAATGGACTTTGTACTTGGTGTCCCACGAACACAACGCGGTATGGATTCGGTGTTCGTGGTGGTAGATCATTTCTCAAAAATGGCACACTTTATCCCATGCAAGAATACCTTCGATGCAACACACGTGGTGAATATATTCTTCAGGGAGGTCGTACGGCTACACGGGATCCCCAAGACCATTACTTCTGATCGTGACATGAAGTTCATCAGCCACTTTTGGCGGACTTTATGGACTCGATTCGATACACGATTTCAATTCAGTAGTACTTACCACCCACAGATCTGATGGGCAGACCGAAGTTGTGAATCGCACGTCGGGAAACCTCCTTCGCTGTATTTCAGGAGAAAAACCAAAAAAGTGGGATTTGGCTTTGTCTCAAGCAGAGTTTGCATTCAACAACATGGTGAACTGCTCGACAGGAAAATCACCATTCCAGATTATCTATGGACGAGTGTCTCGCCACACGCTTGACTTGGTCCCTCTGCCCAAGCACCCACGCACGAGCATTGCAGTAGAACATATGGTAGACAAGATCATGGGCATCCATGCGGAAGTATAGACCAAGCTACATGCCTCGAACGAGAAGTACAAGGAATAAGCAGACAAGCACCGGCGACAAAAAGTGTTCGAGGTGGGCGACCGCGTTATGGTCCATCTGCACAAAGAGAGATTTCCGACCGGGACGTATAACAAGTTGAAAAATAAGAAGATTGGACCCGTCCCAATCATTCGAAAGATCAATGACAATGCTTATGTTGTTGATCTTCTAGATGACATGGCGATCTCACGGACTTTCAACGTCTCGGACCTGACCGAGTATCATGAACCAACGCAGGATAAGAACACGAGGACGAGTTCTTTTAAAGTGGAGGGGACTGATGTAGAGCGGGTCACGGACAGTTTCAAGGCCAAGATGGATCAGAAAAGGCCCGGTCGACGACAAAAGTGATCCGGACCATCGAACCTTAGATCGAGCGTATCTCGCAATCCAAAATGAGTTACCTAACGTAAAATATATGATTTTGGGATAGAACGAGCTACTTTAGCCAACCAACCCCACTATGCGGGGTCATGACACCAAGAATTGCCAAAAACCCCTGGATCGATGGTCATTTCCCTGCTTTAATTTCATTTTTACAATAAATAGTAAGTTTTAGTTTGATTATAACTCTTCATCCGTCGGGCTTTAGGAGTTGCGACCAACGTGAAAAGAGCTTAGAATAATTAGGAGAACGGTTTGGTGATGCCAAATAGGACACTTACTATTTTTGGCCAAAAACCTTGCGCACTAGTAGACATCACGGCCGTCTATAAATAGTAAGTTTACTATTTATAGTAAGTCACGATTTCTAAGATTTTTAGTTGTAGTTTGATTATGATTTCTTTCCCTTTGCTTAGTACCCCTATTTAAAGGGTTGTGAACTCATTTTTAGTTATCAATTAATCAATTTCGAATTTCTTAGAATTTATTTCTATTTTCTGCTTTCATTCCTCGTGGATTCGAGAAGTCTCTGTGAGGAGTCCAGAGAAGCTCCGTGGATTCGGAGTAGTTATCCTCATCATGTTCATCCCTGCGTCATTGATGCAGAAATCTGATCGTCCATGGTTGCTGCAGGGACCATCCATGCCAAAGTCAAATAGACCAGGTAGGTCTAGTAGAACGTAAGGTTTTGTAGTGTAAGATTATGCATACCTTTCTCTACAGGAGGCGCATATATATATATATATATATATATATATATATATATATATATATATGTTCCTCGATGGCGGTGTTGGATATGGCAATGAATCTGCCACCCGATACCATCTCATACTAGGATTCTGATTTTGAGGATGCGCGATTGTTCCTGTGAGATTCTTGACGAAGATTCAAAGGAGGATCTTCTAATAGATTCTCGGGTGGTGGACGATCAACTAGGTCAAGGCCTAAGACCGAGCTTGAGCTCAAACTTAGACGGGTTAAAGTTGAGATCGAGGTCGAGGTCGAATAGACCAAAGTCGAAGTCGGACAGACCAAGGTCGAGATTGGACAGATCGAGGTCGAAGTCGGGTAGACCAAGGTCTGATGGGGATTTTTCTCCTCGTCACTCGACCCTCGATTGGTCAAGGACCCTGCTCGACCAATCGAGCACCTCAGAGGAATTAATTCAATTGGTCGCTGGACTTTGAGTCGAGCCTCACTCAGCTGGTCGAGCGCCACCTTTGACCAGTCGAGTAGCCCACTCGACTGGTCGAGCAATGCAGTGAAACACTCCGATTTTCACCCTGTTACACTATCTCTCCTCTGAACCGAGGAGAAAAACCCCATCAATGTTGAGGTCGGACAGACCGAGGTCGAGATTGGACAAATCGAGGTCGAAGTCGGGTAGACCGAGGTCGAGGTTGGACAGACTGAAGTCAAAGTCGCGGTTTGTCTGAACTGAGGCTAGTTGAATCCATGTCGACTTTGAGGTCGAGTGAATCACGATTTAACAAGCCTCTTGATGAAAGCCGTGCTCTCATCCTGAGTTATCTTGGTCAATCCATTTTCACCCATAACACCACTCATAGAAATGTAAAGAAAATGTATAATGATTATAAATTATTTTATCAGCAGTCTAGTGACAATATTTGTATTTGGCTTTCAAATTTTATATTTGGTTTATTAGTAGTAAAATTATAATGATTACATTTATATATTATAATATTGTCAAATCATTACCAAAATACATTTTTGTTGCTCTTTGAAATTGAGATTTTCACAATAATGCTATAAAATTTTATTTTTTTAAAAAGAAAAAAAAAAAAAAAAGCATAGTGATTATTGATTTTTTACTCATTTCTTGAATACATTTGCATGTGACTTGTGATTTCTATGTTTGAATTGGTGATGGTAAATGAAAATGATAATACTTTTACTTTACATTATAGGGACAATTTGTGAAATAAGAGCCCTTAGTTTATAATTGTAACTCACCTAAGTTTATAATTGTGACCCAAATAAACTACAAAATTAACTATCTCTAATGTTCTCTTAGTACAAGTGATGAAGAAAAATTTTCTTTGCAAGTCAGTTTAGTATAGAATTTCCTTTTTATTTTTGAGTTCTCATCCCATGATTTTATGATACTAGCAAGTGTGAGTAGGAAAGGTGATCTTTATGTTCTTAAAGATGTCAAAGAAGTGTCATGTTTAAATCAGAATACTCGAACTTTTGAAGATGTGTGGCATCAGCGGCTTGGTCATCCACGATAGTAAATTGTTTGTTATGTTATCTCTAAGAACTTAATAAATGTTGATGCATGGACTAAACAATTCATTCTCTTTGTCCTTGTTGACATGGAGTTTGCCACCTCCAAAATAGGATTATATGCACTAAATGGGGCCCAAGAGCTTGTCTATATCAGCAGATGCTTTGTGCCTAAAACTCTATAAATAGTAAGTTTTAGTTTGATTATAACTCTTCATCCGTCAGGCTTTAGGAGTTGTGCCCAACATGAAAGAGCTTAGAATAATTAGGAGAACAGTTTGGTGAAGCCAAATAGGACACTTACTATTTTTGGCCGAAACCCTTGTGCACTAGTAGACATCACGACCGTCTATAAATAGTAAGTTTACTATTTATAGTAAGTCGCAATTTCTAGGAGTTTTAGTTGTAGCTTGATTCTTATTTCTTTCCCTTTGCTTAGTACCCCTATTTAAAGGGTTGTGAACTCATTTTTAGTTATCAATTAATCAATTTCGAATTTCTTAGAATTTATTTCTATTTTCTGCTTTCTTTCCTCGTGTGGATTCGAGAAGTCTATGTGAGGAGTCCAGAGAAGCTCCGTGGATTCGGAGTAGTTATCCTCATCACGTTCATCCCTGCGTCATTGATGCAGAAATCTGATCGTCCATGGTTGCTGCAGGGGACCATCCATGCCAAAGTCAAATAAACCAGGTAGGTCTAGTAGAACGTAAGGTTTTGTAGTGTAAGATTATGCATACCTTTCTCTACAGGAGACGAACATATATATATATATATATACATACATACATATATATATATATATATAGGTTCATCGATGGCGGTGTTGGATATGACAATGAATCCGCCACCCAATACCATCTCATACTAGGATTCTGATTTTGAGGATGCGCAGTTGTTCCTGTGAGATTCTCGACGAAGATTCAGAGGAGGATCTTCTAATAGATTCTCAGGTGGTGGATGATCAACTAGGTTAGGGCCTAAGATCGAGCTTGAGCTCAAACTTAGATGGGTCAAAGTTGAGATCGAGGCCGAGGTCGGATAGACCAAAGTCGAAGTCGGACAGACTGAGGTCGAGATTGGACAGATCGAGGTCGAAGTCGGGCAGACCAAGGTTGATGGGGATTTTCTCCTCATCACTCGACCCTCGATCGGTCAAGGACCCTGCTCGACCAATCGATCACCTTGGAGGAATTAATTCAATTGGTCGCTGGACTTTGAGTCGAGCCTCACTCGGCTGGTCAAGCGCCACCTTTGACCGGTCGAGTAACCCACTCGACTGGTCGAGCAACGCAGTGAAACACTCTGATTTTCACCCTGCTATACTATCTCTCCTCTGAACTAAGGAGAAAACCCCCCATCAAGGTCGAGGTCGGACAGACCAAGGTCGAGATTGGACAAATCGAGGTCGAAGTCGGGCAGACCGAGGGCGAGGTTGGACAGACTGAAGTCAAAGTCGCGGTTTGTCTAAACTGAGGCTATATTTGAGGCTAGTTGAATCCATGTGGACTTTGAGGTCGAGTGAATCACGATTTAACAAGCCTCTTGATGAAAGTTGTGTTCTCATCCCGAGTTATCTTGGTCAATCCATTTTCACCCATAACACCACTCATAGAAATGTAAAGAAAATGCATAATGATTATAAATTATTTTATCAGCAGTCTAGTGACAATATTTGTATTTGACTTTCAAATTTTATATTTGGTTTATTAGTAGTAAAATTATAATGATGACATTTATATATTATAATATTGTCAAATCATTACCAAAATACATTCTTGTTGCTCTTTGAATTTGAAATTTTCACAATAATGCTATAAAAAAAAAAAAAAAAAAAAGAAAAAGCATAGTGATTATTGATTTTTTACTCATTTCTTGAATACATTTGCATGTGACTTGTGATTTCTATGTTTGAATTGGTGATGGTAAATGAAATGATAATACTTTTACTTTACATTATAGGGACAATTTGTGAAATAAGAGCCCTTAGTTTATAATTGTAACTCACCTAAGTTTATAATTGTGACCCAAATAAACTACAAAATTAACTATCTCTAATGTTCTCTTAGTACAAGTGATGAAGAAAAATTTTCTTTGCGAGTCAGTTTACTATAGAATTTCCTTTTTTATTTTTGAGTTCTCATCCCATGATTTTATGATTAGGGGGGGAAGAGGGGGATACTAGCAAGTGTGAGTAGGAAAGGTGATCTTTATGCTCTTAAAGATGTCAAAGAAGTGTCATGTTTAAATCAGAATACTCGAACTTTTGAAGATGTGTGGCATCAGCGGCTTGGTCATCCACGATAGTAAATTGTTTGTTATCTTATCTCTAGAACTTAATAAATGTTGATGTATGGACTAAACAATTCATTCTCTTTGTGCTTGTTGACATGGAGTTTGCCACCCCAAAAATAGGATTATATGCACTAAATGGGGCCCAAGAGCTTGTCTATATCAGCAGATGCTCTGTGCCTAAAATTCCCCTCTTAACTCTTTACTCTATAGAGAGATCCTTCAGCAAAGTCTCTGTCATAGAGTACTTAGTACCAATCTACCAGGGTATAGGTGCTAATGTTTAAGTGGTAGGCACCAGTCCACTGGTTCCCAGGATTGCACAGAATGTAGTTTTATTGTCCAATGAGATTGACACGTGTCCATAATCATGTAACCATATTTTGGTGGAAAATTGAGACCGTAGGACTCTAAATACCTCATTCTGGAGCCTAAGCACTTGTCTAGAATAGCTCTAGATGATCTACTCTTAAAATTTTTCTCAACACCTACTCCATGAAAGGATCCTTCAACAAAGCCTCTATGCCAAATACAAAGCACTTGGCGCCTCATAGAGTTCTCAAGGAATAATAGTGACACAGGGAGGGACGTGATGAGGTCAATCACTGTCTTCCATAGGAATATCTACTACGTGATGAGGCCAATCACTGTCTTCCATAGGAATATCTACTTGGTATCCACAGAGCTCTCTGAACTCCTCGTAAAGCTTCCACCAATCTCCAAGGGGTAAAAGTATAAATAATTTCTAATAAATTCAAAAAAAAAAATGATTGATGATAAAATATGAAATTTAAAACTCTTTAAATAACGAGCTCAAACCTAGGATAAAGTTTTATACTCAAACACCCTAAAAATGTGACTTACTATAAATAGTAAACTTACTATTTATAGATGGTCTCCATTCCTACCAAACTTCATGGTTTTTAGCCAAAATTAGTATCCAATTTAGCCTAACTACATTATTTTCTTAACTTTTCTAAGCCCTTTTCATGTTGGGCATGACTCATACAACTCAAAGGATCAAAAGTTATACTCGAACTAAAACTTACTATTATATTAAAAATGAAAATAAAAGAGACTTTTGACTATCGACCTGATGGAATCTCGCAAATTTGGTGTGGGCAACCCTACAAGCAGGTTAGTTGGGTAAAGTAGCCTCTCTTATCCCAAAATCATATATGATATGTCGAAAAACTCATCCCGATTTGCGAGATATGACTTTTTTAAGGTTCTAACGGTTCAGATCATTTCCGTGCCCAATCGGCCTTCTCTGGTCCATCTTTGCCATGAAAGTGTTTACGACCCGCTCCACATAAAATGGGGCACTGAGGTCCATGGGGCATACTCTAAATTTCTCAAGGAGAACTAGAGAATCCCTCTGTTTCAATCCATATACATGTACAGTTTAAAAATATACTTATATACTAGTCATGACATTAATATAAGTCCATATAGGACCTATGATAATCATGATTTACAATCAAGATCATCAAACTAATAGTTATATAAGATTAACATATTAGCATTGCAGGTCACACAACATTAATATTAGGGACAATGCTGAAAATAAATTCAATCCATGATCACTTCTTTGTGTGTTTATGAGTAATATAGTGTTTATCCTTTTACTCTGGTTGTTGCAATATTCTCTTGTTACTCCGTGTAGATGATATTATTGTCAAGGATAATAAGTATGCATTTTTTAATAATTTATCTCTCAACTTAGTTCGGTATTTTCTATATGAAAGACCTTGGGATTCCTCATCACTTTCTTGGTATTGAAGTGATTCATTTTTCTATTGGTCTATTTCTATCTCAAGCTAAATATGCTGAGAAAATACTAGAATGGGCTCGGATGGTTGGATGTAATTCTATTTAAACCCTCATATATAAACATCTTAATATATCATTATGATATAACCTAATCTTTCTTAGAGTGTTAATATTATTTTTCAATATATGTGTTGGGAGAAAAAATAGTTAAGTCGCTAGGTCGACTTATGGAATGGACCAACTCTACTTACCAGCATGGACCCTTTGAATTATGGGCCTTAAGGGGCGTCTGCGTTCAAAAACAGGCCGACCTTCCAGGAAGTCGATGCGACTGTAAGGACACTCAAAGAGGATGCACTAGCAGAAAACGGACAAAGGCTACGGATAAAATCCGTAGCCATAGACCTATGGCTACGGTTTTAATCCGTAGCACGACCGTAGTCATAGGTGCTGTAACAATAGGTCTGGAACCTATGGCTATGGATTTAATCCGTAGCTATAGGTTCCAATAGCTACGGATATAATCTGTAGCAATTATATCTGTAACGAAAACTTCAAACAACTACGGATATTATTTGTAGCTAAAAGTCCTAGCAATATGCCAAATTTAATAAAGGCTACACCTGTCAGATTAGTGGATACGGTCAATATCCGTAGCTAATTTGTACATTAAAAAATTATATATAATCATTTGTTCATTCAATTATCACTTGTACAATCATTCATTCATTCAATTACAATCAATTACAATCCTTCATTCAATCAATTACAATCCAATTCATTCAATCAATTACAATTACAATTACAATAATGCTGAAAATACGAATCTTTGGCTTCATTAGAGAAATGTGCTCGACTTCACCATGAAATTTCAACAGCTTCGTATATTCCATCATCCTAAAACAATCATGTCATTCATAAATTAGAATACCCATTGGGGAAAAGAAAGACAAAGTGAAAGAAGTGCATCATGTATAACCATTTTTTTCTTAATAAATTTAAAAAAAAAAAAAAAAAAAACTCAAAGAGGAATGAAATTGACACAAAAGAAATGGCCTCACCATATGATTATGGGTTTTGGTTTTGGTTTTGGTTATAGGTTTAGGTTAAGGTTAGGCTATAGGTTATAATTAAGTTTAGGTTATAAGTTATAGGTTAAGGTTTAAGTTATAGGTTTTGGTTTAGGTTTAGGTTAAGGTTTAGGTTTAGGTTATAGGTTTAGGTTTAGGTTATAGGTTATAGCTTTTGGGAACTTGATTATAGGTTAAGGTTTAGGTTTAAGAAATCGAGTTCGGGTTCGGGTTTGGGATCGAGTTTAGGATTGGGTTTTCAAGTTGAGATTAGGATTAGGTGTAGGTTTGGGTTTAAGGATTTGACAATACATTTAGGTTTTAAGTTTAGGTTTAGGTTAAAGGTTTAGGGAAAGGTTATAGGTTTAGGTTTAGGTTTGGGTTTTAGGTTATAGCTTTAGGGAATTGAGAATGGGTTATGGTTTAGGTTTAGGAAATCGGGTTCAGGTTCGGGATTGGGTTTAAGTTTGGGTTTTCAACTTTAGGTTTAGGTTTAGGTTAAGGAGTTGAGATTAGGATTAGGTGCAGGTTTAGGTTTAGGGAATTGAGTTTAGGTTATAGGTTTAGGAAAGGTTAGGTTTATGTTATAGGTTTTGGGATTTGGGAATAGTTTTAGGTTATAAGTATAGGTTTAGGTTAGGTTATAGGTTAAGGCTTAGGAATTTGATTTTAGGTTATAGGATTAGGTTAAGGTTTAGGTTTAGGTTATAGGTTTTGGGATTTGAGAATGGGTTTGGGTTTAGGTTATAGGTTTTGGTTTTGGTTTTAGGTTATAGGTTATAGGTTTAGGTTATAGGTTTTTGGATTTGAGAATGGGTTCGGGTTTAGGTTATAGTTTTGGTTTTGGTTTAAGTTATAGGTTTTGATTTAGGTTATAGGTTTATGTTAAGGTTTAGGTTTAGGTTATAGGTTTTTGGATTTGAGAATGGGTTCGGGTTTAGGTTATAGGTTTTGGTTTTGGTTTTGGTTATAGGTTTTGATTTAGGTTTAGGTTAAGGTTTATGTTTAGGTTATAGGTTTTGTGATTTGAGAATGAGTTCGGGTTTAGGTTATAGGTTTTGGTTTTGGTTTAGGCTATAGGTTTTAATTTAGATTATAGGTTATAGGTTTAGGTTAAGGTTTAGGTTTATGTTATAGGTTTTTGGATTTGAGAATGGGTTCGGGTTTAGGTTAAAGGTTTTGGTTTTGGTTTAGGTTATAGGTTTTGGTTTATGTTATAGGTTTTGTTTAGGTTTAGGTTATAGGTTATATGTTTAGGTTTGGGTTATAGGTTTTTGGATTTGAGAATGGGTTCGGGTTTAGGTTATAGGTTTTGATTTTGATTTAGGTTATAGGTTTTGGGATTTGAGAATGGGTTCGGGTTTAGGTTATAGGTTTTGGTTTTGGTTTAGATTATAGGTTATAGGTTTAGGTTAAGGTTATAGGTTTTGGGATTTGAGAATGGGTTCAGGTTTAGGTTATAGGTTTTAGTTTTAGTTTAGGTTATAAGTTTTGGTTTAGGTTACAGGTTATAAGTTTAGGTTAAGGTTTAGGTTTAGGTTATAGGTTTTTGGATTTGAGAACGGGTTCGGGTTTAGGTTATAGGTTTTAGTTTTGGTTTAGGTTATAGGTTATAGGTTTAGGTTAAGGTTTAGGTTTAGGTTTAGGTTTAGTTATAGGTTTTGGGATTTGAGAATGGGTTAGGGTTTAAGTTATAGGTTTTGGTTTTGGTTATAGATTTTGATATAGGTTATAGGTTATAGGTTTAGGTTAAGGTTTAGGTTTAGGTTATAGGTTTTGGGATTTGAGAATGGGTTCGGGTTTAGGTTATAGGTTTTGGTTTTGGTTTTGGTTATAGGTTTTGGAATTTGAGAATGGGTTTGAGTTTAGGTTATAGGTTTTGGTTTTAGTTTAGGTTATAGGTTTTGAGATTTGAGAATGGGTTCGGGTTTAGGTTATAGGCTTTGGTTTTGGTTTAGGTTATAGGTTATAAGTTTTGGTTTAGGTTATAGGTTATTGGTTTGGGTTAAGGTTTAGGTTTAGGTTTAGGTTATAGGTTTTCGGATTTGAGAATGGGTTCGCGTTTAAGTTATAGGTTTTGGTTTTGGTTTAAGTTATAAGTTTTGATTTAGGTTATAGGTTATAGGTTTAGGTTTAGGTTATAGGTTTTGGATTTGAGAATGGCTTCGGGTTTAGGTAGGTTTTGATTTAGGTTTAGGTTTAGGTTTTGGGATTGAGAATGGGTTCGGGTTTAGGTTATAGGTTATGGTTTTGTTTGTTGTTTAGGATTAGGTATAGGGTTTTTGGATTTGAGAATGGGTTATGGTTTAGGTTTAGGAAATCGGGTTCATGTTCGAGATTGGGTTTAAGTTTTGGTTTTCAAGTTTAGGTTTAGGTTAGGGAGTTGAGATTAGGATTAGGTGTAGGTTTAGCTTTAGGGAATTGAGTTTAGGTTATAGGTTTAGGGAAAGGTTAGGTTTAGGTTATAGATTTTGGGATTTGGGAATAGTTTTATGTTATAAGTATAGGTTTAGGTTAGGTTATAGGTTAAGGTTTAGGGAATTGAGTTTAGGTTATAGGTTTAGGTTTAGGTCTAGGTTTTTGTTTAGGTTATAGGTTTTGGTTTTGGTTTAGGTTATAGGTTTTAGGTTTAGGTTTAGGTTATAGGTTTTTGGATTTGAGAATGGGTTCAGGTTTAGGTTTAGGTAATCGGGTTCATGTTCAGGATTGGGTTTAAGTTTGGGTTTTCAAGTTTAGGTTTAGGTTTAAGTTTAGGTTAGGGAGTTGAGATTAGGATTAGGTGTAGGTTTAGCTTTAGGGAATTGAGTTTAGGTTATAGGTTTAAGGAAAGGTTAGGTTTAGGTTATACATTTTGGGATTTGGGAATAGTTTTAGGTTATAAGTATAAGTTTAGGTTAGGTTATAGGTTAAGGTTTAGGGAATTGAGTTTAGGTTATAGGTTTAGGTTTAGGTCTAGGTTTTGGTTTAGGTTATAGGTTTTAGTTTTGGTTATAGGTTTTAGGTTTAGGTTTAGGTTATAGGTTTTTGGATTTGAGAATGGGTTCAGGTTTAGGTTTAGGGAATCGGGTTCATGTTCGGGATTGGGCTTAAGTTGGGGTTTTTAAGTTTAGGTTTAGGTTAGGGAGTTGAGATTAGGATTAGGTGTAGATTTAGCTTTAAAGAATTGAGTTTAGGTTATAGGTTTAAGGATTTGTTAGATTTAGGTTATAGGTTTTGGGTTTAGGTCTAGGTTTTTGTTTAGGTTATAGGTTTTGGTTTAGGTTATAGGTTTTAGGTTTAAGTTTAGGTTATAGGTTTTTGGATTTGAGAATGGGTTCAGGTTTAGGTTTACGAAATCGGGTTCATGTTCGGGATTGGGTTTAAGTTTGGGTTTTCAAGTTTAGGTTTAAGTTTAGGTTAGGGAGTTGAGATTAGGATTAGGTGTAGGTTTAGCTTTAGGGAATTGAGTTTAGGTTATAGGTTTAGGGATTTGTTAGGTTTAGGTTATAGGTTTTGGGATTTGGGAATAGTTTTAGGTTATAAGTATAGGTTTAAGTTAGGTTATAGGTTAATGTTTAGGGATTTGAGTTTAGGTTATAAGTGTAGGTTTAGGTCTAGGTTTTGGTTTAGGTTATAGGTTTAGGTTTACGTTTAGGTTATAGGTTTTAGGTTTAGGTTAAGGTTTAGGTTTAGGTTATAGGTTTTTGGATTTGAGAATGGGTTCGAGTTTAGGTTATAGGTTTTGGTTTTGGTTATAGGTTTTTGGATTTGAGAATGGGTTATGTTTTAGGTTTAGGAAATCGGGTTCATGTTCGAGATTGGGTTTAAGATTCGGTTTTCAAGTTTAGGTTTAGGTTTAGGTTAGGGAGTTGAGATTAGGATTAGGTATAGGTTTAGCTTTAGGGAATTGAGTTTAGGTTATAGGTTTTGGTTTTGGATTAGGTTATAGGTTTTGGTTTAGGTTATAGGTTATAGGTTATAGGTTTTGGGATTTGAGAATGGGTTCGGGTTTAGGTTAAGGGTGTGGTCCCTACAAATACAAATATAAATACGGCCTGTCCAAATGGCCAGGCCCTTCCAATGTCGTCCATAGGAAATGGACAGCTTCATCATGGTCATAACAGCTGTTCCCACCTTCCAGGGACCCCCGCTCATCCGGATATATCCAACGCACAACCGGATCTGCTCCATTAATTTCGAGTAAATACATAAACACGGCCTGTCCAAATGGTCAGACCCCTCCAATGTCGTCTATAGAAAATGGACAACTTCATCATGGTCATAATAGCGGTTTCCACCTTCCAGGGACCCCCACTCATCTGGATAGCTCCGACGCACATCCGGGTCTGCTCCATCAATTTTGAGCAAATACATAAATACGGCTTGTCCAAATGGCCAGACCACTCCAATCATGTGCATTCTTGACAAGAGACGTACCAGATGCTTGAATCTGAAATATGCAGCTTCAATCCTCCCACATGCAACATCCACCTGAAAGAATGCGCATAACCGTCATGCTTGAGTAATCAACTACCCACTCAATGAAAAAAGCACAAATACCTTTTCATGATTCAAATAAGGGAACTCGAGGGTTTTCCTTACCTTCCATTGTATGCTTCCAAGGTTTTCCTTACAGACCAACAAAACTAATAGCAAGAAAGAACCCATCAACAATAATTTATATTCAAGAGAGCCTCAAATCTCAAGAATTGAGGAAAATTTTCTAGTTTAGAAGATGGGTATGTCTAATGTTACTTCACATACTCCTCCATGGCTGTGAGAAATGATGTTGGAAGCTGCATTATTAACAAGTAAATGGCCCAATGCCTTAAATTGATCAGAGATAAGCCAATGACAAGTGTCATCAAAGTCTTGGTAAGTTCTCTCTATGTCAAGTATCTGTTAATTCTCTACATCAAATTTAGCTGTATGACTCTTACCTGGTGGTGGGACCTGTTTGGTTTAAAAACTACATGGAGGTGAAGTTGATGGCTAATCCAAGTAATCCACTGGCTGTTGCCACCACCCAAAACATCGATGTCCTAATCACATGTCTGCAAATGGAAACTAAGAAGACATCATAATCACAACAACAACGATTCTGAAAAGGTGAAAAGATGAACACAACTAGCAAATTTCTGTTGAAGGGGCCGATTGTGATACATCAGATTCCATCCGGCTGACATGGGCTTGGAATTCCCTCTGCGAAGGTCTGGAATGGTGGGATCATTTGAAGTGGGGAGCTGAAGTCAGTATTCGTTAAGGAAGACATGATTCCATCACCATCTTTTGGTTCATCAAAAGATGGAAGGACTGGCACTACAAGCTCCTTAATACATTGTGACTAGCTGAAGCAAAAAATAAAAAATAAATGCCACAAAGCAGCCACTCCTCTAGCCCCATTCCAACTATACCTGAGACCAAAATTGCTCTCCCGAATCTGGAAAGGTGGAATCCCTAATTCTTAAAATTCTCAGATTCCCATCTAATCCACCCTAATCCCTTCAAAATTGCTTGGGACGTGTTTGGTTCAAGGGATTAAAAGGGATTGGAAGGTTTAATCCCGGGATTGGCCGGGCGTCCCAAACAGACCGGAAATAACAATCCCGGGATATAGCAATCCCATATATCTTGCGCCAATCCACTGACTCAGCTATCATTACCTTGAAATCTATGCAGTCCACTCTAATACAATCCAATTCCATCCAATCTGCCTGGCCAAACAGGCCCTAATGGTGGGTGTTCAATCACCACAGTTTCTTATGGTGTGGTCCACCTGAGATTTAGCCCTAAAATGAGCTGGAAAAAAATGAATGGCCCAAATACAAATATTATGGTGGAGTCCACAAAGCATTTTTAGGGCCCGTTTGGCCGAGTGGATTGAAAGGGATTTAATGGTATAAGGATGGATGGCCTGAATTTCTAGGTATTGATGGTGTTGTCAGTGGATTGTCTTGAGATATATGGGATTGCTATATCCCTGGATTGATATATCTAGTCTGTTTGGCATGCCCGACTAATACCGGGATTAAACCTTCCCATCCCTTCCAATCCCTTGTGTCGCAGGGATTGGGATCAGATCACCGACTCTGTTTAGCACGCCCGGCCAATCCCAGGATTTAACTTCTAATCCCTTCCAATAACATCCAATCCCTTCCAATCCAACCGGCTAAACGGGCCCTTAGATTTCATAAACAGAGAGAGGGGAATGCGGACTGAAGGATTGAAAGATTTGAGAAATAGATAAAGAGAGAGAAAGAAAGAAACTAACCGTACGTGTTCCTCTTCTACTACTCCTCCTTCTTCTCCTTCTTGCAACGAAAGGGGTTTTTGATTTAAAAAATAAAAAAAAATAAAAAAAAAAAAAAGAAGAAAGAGGGGAATGCGGCCAAGAGACAAGGAGAGAGGGTGAGGGAGATCGGGAGATCGAGAGAGGGCAAGGGAAAGAGAGAGACTAAGTGCGAGAGAGAGAGATGGAGAGAGAGATGGGTTTCGTCAGTCAAGCGGGAGAAAATGGCGGACGGGAGGTTTCGTTTTTGGAGGGGTTTGGGATTTTGGAGGGGCGCGTGACGGACGGCTCACTGGACTTTTTATGGTTTTAGGACCATGGGGCCCACTGTGATGTATTTTAATTATCCACTCCGTCCATTAATTTTAAATTATTATTTTAAGCGCTGATAAAAAAAAATGAGTTAGATCGAATCTGTAAGGAGACCACACAACATATTAACAGTAGATATTTAATTTATATTATTTCTTATGGTGTGGTCCACTTAGACATTTAATCTACATAAATTTTGGGCTCAAAAACTAAAATTATATATCAGAATTGTTGGACGGCTTAAATCAAACACATATATTCCAATGGACCTCATGGATCCCCTTAAGCACCATCTATATTTAAAATGTTTTAGGTGAGGAGGTACGTTTTAGCTACAGAGCACTTAGGCTATAACTACGGATTAAATCCGTAGTTATATTGCTACGGATTTAATCCGTGGCTAAAAGCTCTCAACCTCCATAGCCATTGTTCAATTTTTTGGTAGTGATGCAACTATAAGTCCACTTAAATGGCCAATTGCCCACCTAACATATAGTTCGGCCATATAGCTCAGCTATAGGTCGGTCATAGCTCGGCTATAAGTCGGCCATAGCTTAATCATATCTCAACCAGGGCTTGGCAATAACTTAGAACTATCTCTGACAGAGCAGTTGTCAATTCAATAGAAAGGTTGACATGATCTATATGATCTATCCCCGGACTAATAGTCCAAGAATCTTTCCAACGGACCGAAGATCTATCCCAAGATCTTCGGAGATCAGATCAAATTCAAAAGACCAGATTTTCTAATATGTACTGACTGGATTTGTGAAGACTCGGCCGAGTCACTCACCCTTTGAGGGAGACTTTTAATAAAGAACAAATATTAGGAGTGTCGGAGTTAAGCCCACAATCTCAACTCATCAAGAGCACGCTGTCCACCTATAAGCCAAGTATAACTTTGCTTTCTTAGATTGTAAATCTGTATGCATCTATATAAATTTGTAATTTCATTTTAATTAGATTTTACAATTTATAATTAGTAATTGTACAGATAAAAACTTATCTACTATAATTTGTAACTTTCTATAAGATGACAATTCCTCCTCCAATGAAATATCCATCAGTGAAATTTCTTCACTTTATATGGTATCAGAACACCTATCCAGGCCTTTGACTTCTTTCGCCGGAATCCGGCCGTTCCTCCGCCCCACCAGCCCATCCGCCACCTAAATAACCCTACACACCCATCCTGCTGCATCTTTGGCCCCCCGGCGGCAACCCAGCTGTCCTTGCTTGGACCGAGATCGCCACCCACTTTACATTTCTTTTTTCCTAAATTCTAACAATTATATTATATACGATTATTTTAGATATTCATTATTAAGTTCCAGATGTTTTAATTTATATTTATAAATTATCGAGTCTAGTCAGGCAGATCCTTCGATTCTATCCCACCCGCACAAATACCGAGTCAGAATCGAGTTTTCGAATTTTTAAACTATGGTTAAAATAGTAAACCCCGTAGTCCCGAGCGAGTCCTAATACAGGCACATGACCCACTCCTCTTATGCGTAAAGAAAAATCCACCGATATTATAGGCAGCTAGATACAGATAGGAATATTTTAATGATTTTAGGTGGATCGTCTGTCCACGTACTAAGAACCTACAATAAAAGAGAAAAGCTTACGACAGAAAGGAATCTTATAATATATGGTCTCGTGTGTATGTGTGAAGGATATACAACTTATCTATTCTGACTCGTTCAGCAATCCACACAATACTGTCGTTGAAATGGGAGCGGATCAGGTGCGCCCACGGATTCGCCCAACACGGTGAGGCCCTGACGGTGGGGCCACACTTTATGTATGTATTGTATATCTATGCCGTCCATCTAGTTTTTCATATAATTTTAGTAGGCTAGCCATAAAACGAAGAAAATACAAAAATTAGATGGATCACACTATAGGAAATAGTAGTGATTGAAGGCCCACCATTAAAACTTCCTGGGGCCTCGGTAATGGACACTGTAATTTTTATATGCCATCCAACCTGTTTATAATGTTACAAAGACCTCGATGAAGGGAAGAAAATAAATATCAGCTTCATTCAAAACTGTTGTGTCTCACAAAATGTATTTAATGGTTTCCACTGTTTCCTGTGGTGTGGTCCAGATGAGAATTGGATCGGCTTCATTTTTCTATTGTTTGAATAAAATAAGATGAAAGAATTGATGGACGGCCTGGATATAAAAACCATACGTCAAGGTAGGCCTCACAGTAAGGGCCGCACCGTATTTGGTAAGGCGGGGCCGCAAGGTGAGCCGAATATGCCATGAAAAATACACGGTACGACTTAGTAAAATCTTTCCCGCCAATACACCGGAAGCGGATTGGCTGGTGCACCACACAGCAGCTATATAGCTGACGTAGTTACGTGTCGTGCGAAGATGAGCGCCGACTCCGAGTTGTACGAACAGTAAGGAGATCAAAGTTACATGGGCCAAAATGAAATATTTATTATATCTACACCGTTCGTATATTTCGTAAGATCATTTTAGAGAATAAAAAATGACTCATATCTAAATATTAACTGGACCACACCACGAATAGCAGCTGGGATAATGATTTTCACTGTTAAAAATTTTGTAGGGCCTACCATAATATTTATTTTCCATCCAATCTGTTCGTCACAAAGGCCGGAATGAAGAGAAAAAAAAAATTCGAATTGATCCGAAACTTCTGTGAATCCCAAAAGGGTTTCAATGGCATACGTGCAATTCCCCACTGCCTTTTTCAGTGTGGTCCACCTAATCATTATTATATCTGTTTTATTTTTTGTTTCCAGCCTTACGACGAGCTTGAAGAATGTATGGACGGTTTGGATATAACACGTACCTCATGATGGGACCCACAGAACTTGGTGACGTACATACACCAGCTGTATAGCTGGTGCGTGATACATCAGCCAATCCGCTTCCCAATACACCACTTGCGTCTGCGGGAAACGGTTTGGCTACTCCCCTTGACACCAGCCAATGGCTGGTGGTCGGTGCTCCTTGGGCTCCACCATGATATATGTATTTCATCCATGCCGTCCATCTATTTTAAAAGATCATTTTACTAAATGATAACAAAAATGAGTTATACATCAATCTTAAGTGAACCACATTACAGAAAACAGTGTTGAATGAGCGTTGACCATTAAAAAATATTTTTGGGCCATAAAAGTTTTGGATCAAGTTGATTTTTGTTTTCCCTTCATCTGGGTCTGTATGACCTAATCAACCTATTAGATGTCAAATAAAAAGTACATTGGGCCTTAAGAGGATTTTAATGATGAATATCCAATCACTATTGTTTTCATGTGGTGTGGTCCACTTTAGATTTATAACCTCTCATTTTCTTATCAAGCTATAAAATGATCTTTAAAAATAGATGAACGGAAAGGATGAAACACATACATTATGATAGGGCCCACAGAGCACCGACCATCAGCCACGGGGCTGGTGTCAGGGGGAGTAGCCAATCCGTTCCCGTTTGCGTAGGACGACCGTACCGTGAAAACGATAAACCCCATCATTTAAGATTACATGGCAAAGAGCAGGCATGTTTGCTCATCATGTGGGCCACACTGCCAGTATCAATGGACAACCGATGATCTGACTCATCAGACAGGTTTGGCCCACCTAATCTCCCCCGTACATTACATGAGCCATATATAGTCGATGAAGAGAAGACCAACTATCCTACGGTTAGGATCTTCAAATCCAGATGATTTTTGTGCAAAAGCCAGCCATGGTATTTTCTATTTTGGATGACTCTATCCATGCCATTCATCAGACAGGACTCATCTGCAAGTTCCACGCACCGAGAATCAGTCTCATCAGGCTGGCCATACATGTGTGCGCTGGATTGTTTGTTTGTTTTCAACCTTTCATTTTCCATACACGTGTTGACGTGGCCCACTTGATAAATAAACTACCGTGATTTTTGGGTCACGTCAGAAATAAGATCGTACCAAATATATGAATGATGGGCGTCTCGCACATGCTAGCATGTGGGGTACGTCCGGAGTATCGTTTGCATTTTCTTCTCAGTTAATTAAAATAGTTATCTATTTTAGGAGAAATTCATGCATCCAATCAGTTGTACGATGATTTACTGTCCAAGCAGTAGTTAACATCCAATCTATCATGTTCATGTGGCATCCACTCCGTCCAATAGGTAGGCCTCATCATGTTGATCATCTTGTGAAAACAAAAGCTCCATCCGCTCATAAGGTACGATATACCATATAAAAGAATGTAGAACCGCTGATGAATAACAAAATAAGCGTGTGATTCTCCAGATTAGTGGATCTAGCTGATTTTTACAGAAGATTATCATCTTGGTGATGTTAACCTATTAGACGTGGTGGATGCAACATACACATGATATATTGGAAGTTGTCCGCTGCTTGGATAATAACTTATTATAGTCCAACCCATTGGATGTGTGCATCTCTTGGGTGGACTTTTTTTTTTTTCTAATTATAATGTTAGACATTATTTTAAGAGAAAAAAAAAATGGCAGTGCTACGTGGGCGTACATGTAAGTCAAATCAAACGGTCCAAATGTGGGCCCGAAGGAGATGGAGCAGTTGATCAGGCAGCCATTGTGACTCGGCAGTTCTATGGGTTGGATTGGGGCTTCTTTTTTTTTTTTGCTGATTGAAAGTGGACAATTGCTGGGCCAATAAAGTGATGGTTAAGATGGTCATATCATCAACCGTTCTGATTTCACTATAGTTGCGCGAGTCTCGTATTCAAGAGACTCGCGAATACATTCCATTGTACTTCTTTTTACAAAAAATACAGAAATACTATAGAAGAAAGAGACTCGCCCCTTCTGCCTTGACCATTCACCGAGCACTGGAAGAGAGCTTTGCTAAGCCCACACGCGTGTACAGGGCAGCTAAGATAGTCGCTATCACATGTACTAGAATGGGATAATATATCAGATCCAATCCATCCATCATGAGAGTGACCGTATTTTGATATCATGTTCCAAAATTCAAAATGATTCATCAATCAAGTGGGCTACAAGTTATAAAATTAATTTGTGGCTGAAAATGTTGACTAAAGTCTTCTAATTAATCTGTTCATCTGTTTTTAACATCATGCCCATCTGATTATTGAACCAATCTTATATTTTCTCGAGAGCACGTGCATGGTCAAATACAACTGATGGACGGTTTGGATGTTGCACGTGCCTGCCATGGTGGCACATCTGGTAGTGAGCATAACGCCGATGGTATATCTTGCATGCGCGCGTGGGCTTAGCAAACCTCCAGCAAGGTTTGTTAGCCGCCCACTTATCAAAGCAAGCAAGAAAGACATCCACGTCGTAGGCGGTGGGACCCACCAGTTAGATCGTCGGTGACCAAACTTAAGCGGATCAGCTGTCCTTTTTTAATGTGTGGCCTACCTGGTAGCTCATCGACTACTCCTTGGGCCGATGATATGGGAGGCAATTGCCTGCCATCGTCGGAAGCTAGGTGGGGCCTACCGTGATATCTGTGAGAAATCCACCGGCTACATCTGTTTTTTCATCTAATGTTACTACATAAGCCCAAAAAATAGGCAAATCCAAAATTCAAGTGAGCCATACGATGGAAAAAAGCAGAGATTGATCGCCTACCACTGAAACATTCGTAGGAACAATCTAGGAAGGTTTCAACGATATGCATTTCTTTCCATACTTCTTCCCATCGTGTGGACTACTTGAGTTTTGGATCTACCACATTTTTGGAATCATCCCATAGCATCATCTGTTAAAACGGATGGACGGGGTGGATTCCTACAAACTCATGGTGGGCTCCACCTAGCTTTTGACCGTGCGGGGTCGCAGGCAATCCGCGTCATCCTAATGCTACTGTGCGTGTGGGATTAGGTCTAGTATATAAATGACGTCACGTACTGTCATTTCTTTCCGACTAACGTGCCAAACGTGTAGAATATTTGATCCGTGCGAAAAGTGGGCAACGCGTTCATGTGAAAATGAGATAGGACACTAATCGAGTAGCCTACGAACTCAGAGTTTTTGTACAGCTGATGGAATGGCTTGATTTCTAACCCGAGTCATCATCATCATGGTGTGCATTTTTTTATCAGGGTGTTGCTGTAAGTTTCGCTGGACAGGAATAACGAAACAAACGAAATCGGATTGCGTAATGAGTTACTAAGTACGCTCTTATCGTACTGAGTAAACTCTGTTGGGCCCACCGGGAATGTATGTAGTTTATCTACGCAGTCCATCCGTTTCCCCAGCTCATTTAAGGGGTTGAGATAAAAAATGAACCATATCCAAAACTGAAGTCGACCATACCACACCAAACAGTGGGAATAATGATTTCCACCGTTGAAACCTTGCTGGCCCCCACTTTATTTGTCATCCAACCTGTTAATAAGATCAAAAAAAACATGGATGAAAGGGAAAACACAAATATAACCTTGATCCAAAACTTCTGTGTGGTCCATTGGACAATTATATATTATTTATTTTTGGTACCAGGGCCTAAAGTTATGTGATAAAATGGATGAAAGGAGTGGATAAAATATATAAATCACGTGGACCCCACAAAGCTTACTAGTACGCTTAGCCTACTGAGTTACTTAGTACGCAATCCGCTTCCAAAACAAACGGTGGGCGCGGTGGAAACGTTTCTAAAAAGGAAAGTATGTTCTCTTTGTATTCGATATATGTACGGAAATAAATGTACTTCCATATGATCATGCACGGTGATTCCTAGATTCTATTTTTAATGTAATTTTCTTTCCAGTGGGCAGTGGCATGTGGTTTAAATACAAAAGTCGATAGAGAGAGAGAGAGAGGAATATTATTATATTATATCTTTTTTGTTTTTGTAATTTTTTTAGTTAAAGATTTCCTATACAAAGAAAGCGTAAGAAAGCTTACTCTATC
The DNA here is from genome assembly GCA_021015155.1 of Magnolia officinalis. NCBI lineage: Eukaryota > Viridiplantae > Streptophyta > Magnoliopsida > Magnoliales > Magnoliaceae > Magnolia > Magnolia officinalis. The sequence goes on along the minus strand of JAJHSJ010000011.1, from coordinate 24,869,477 downwards.
GTATTTTCAAGTTTTCATGTTTCCAGTTAAGAAGAATATTTTATCTTGTTACCGGTTGATTTAGGCATATTATTGAAGCATATAAATTCATGTGCTTCTTATCTCTTGTTTTAGTTTAAATATTTTCTTTTATGGTATTAGCTTGGCTAACATCAATCATATACAGGAGCACTTTTTTCGTTATAATTGGTATTAAAGCAAAAGGTTGAGAACTTTTTTAGCACGAGATCGGTGTTGACATTTTTATTGCAATTGTATTTGATATGGGTAGATCGAGTTCTACTAAATTTGAGGTATTGAAGTTCAACGGATCCAACGGATCCAATTATGCGTTGTGGAAACTAAGAATGAATGTTATGTTGGTAAAGGATGTGCAATTGTGATAAAATGAAATTAAAAGAACTCCGCAGATATGAAAGATGGGGTATTTGAAGAGAAAATTAATTAGCCATCACGAATCTTCTTCTTGCACTAGATGATTCAGTTTAGCTCAACGTGTCCGATTAAACCGCTGCAAAAGGTTTGTGAAACAAATTGTACTAAAACCTATATAAAGGGAAATCGATTACGGCAATTGTATATTTGAAGATGAAGGAATGATCCTCTTTGCAAGAATACTTTAATGGGTTTAACACCCTGATTAGCATATTGTCAAAGTGGATGCGGAGATTGATAATGAAGAAAATGTCGCACTTTTGATCTGTTCGATGTTAGATTTTTTGGATGGTTTAATTATGAATCTCAGCAATGGTCTATATCTCAGTATGGAGTCAGTCGTGTCTACGTTGTTTACTGAAGAGTTCCTATAACGCCCCGAATTTTCGCCAACTTGGAATCCAAAATCCTCGGGTATTATTGTTGAGATCTTAAATAAATACTAATGAATATGTGCGTTCACACTTGGAATTCTTGAAAACTTTCACATGAAAACATATTTCTAAGTATTAGACCTTGACAAAACTTTGAACAAAGGATCTAGAGATAAAATTGAACTGTACAAATTCAATTAGATACTCTAAGGAAGATATCGAATCCGTCTAATGACTTAAACCTCCAGTTTAACATCGTGATTTATTCATACATGGCCCATATCTAGACGGCCCACCGTCAATTATTCAAGATAAAAGCAATATAATGAATGATTACCTAAAGTTAAGGTAATTGATTGATTAAATATGGATCATCCCATGTACATAAAGTGAATTGACTGAAGTGTTATGTGACCTTCAAATCAACGATTTAGGGTGATTAGGATCGAATTACCATTTTCGCTCACTACGAACGGCTTATGTCGCAAACTTAGGTAATCCATGCCTAGTTAATCACATCCAATAAATTTTGTTAATTATTTTATTCTCAAATTAACCAAACAAACTCTATACCACTCATTAGTTGGCCATTAAACATGAAACTTTCGAAAGATGTTCGTCTTAGCTGGCTTAACATCCATCACGGAACAAATCACGACCCTATCTCAAATTATTCAACTTTGGCTTGTAAAGCAAGCACATGAGATGTGTGAATAGCCTTAGGATTTGTTAGGAACTTAAATTAATTGTCTATATCTGATTTTTGCTAAAGTTGTGGATTTCGGACCGTTAGGTCATGATCAAATTAAAGATACTAAACTAAATTAATACCATTCACTTATTTCTATAGTCAAGGACCCGATCGACGATCAATGGCCGTTGAACCAACTTTGATCATGCCCATTGATCGACGCATCCAAATGGCGAGGCAATCGTGTCCATACATAAATCATTACTAGGGATAACTATCCAATGGTATAAATCGTCTCATACACCTCCCAGTGGACCCCAACAGCTAGAATTAACCTCTAATAGGATTATATGACAAAAAAACATAACCCTTATGGCTAAAAGCACTACTTCTTACACTATATAAACCTTTCTCTTACACACCCCTCTCCTTATACAAATTTTCTCTAGAAATTGGGGAGGAGAGAGAGAGAGAGAGAGAGAGAGAGAGAGAGAGAGAGAGAGAGAGAGAGAGATCTTAGAGCATGTTCTTATTTGGTTTCTTCAAATCAAACCCTTGTTGATCTCACATCTTCCACTGAATCCACCTCCACTTACAATTTAAGGTAAGAATTTCATTCAATCATTTGATTTTGCAAAGTAATTGTAGATTCCTCGTTCCTAATGAGTTTTCTTGAGTTTTGATTTAGGAATTAATGATTTTCTCCAAAAATCCTAACCCAAAGTGCGACTAGATCACATAAAACCCTGCCAATGTGCGGACCATTCTCCTAGGTTTCTTTTTATCGACCCATGATAGTGTTAGATAATGATTTTAACTAATGTTAGAATTTTATATGTTATTTGTGCTTGATTTTCTTTATTATTGTATCCCTAGTGTTAGTTGTCGTTAGTAGCCAACATATTTGATGAAATACTTGATTAATATGAAATTCCTACTATTAGAATTCTTTTACAACATTTGATAAGTGTTTTTGAGACATGTTGGGTCATATTGATGTACAAGGGATTATACTGATTAGTGCATGTTTTCTATTAATATACCTGAGTGGAGTATTAATTTTGTATTTTGATATACTTTGGTTTGTATTGATATATGTTGGGTTATACTGATTAGTGCATATATTAAATTGGTGTACCCTAGAGTGGTATTAAGTTGTCTTGTGATTATGACTATGTATGATTAATTTTTTTAATGATTATGATTATATATTTAATAATCTACATTGTTATTGTGGTGGATCAAGCCTTGTAAATCACATAAGTGGATGACCTACTTTGGGTTGACTATCCCAGACTTACACAGTTAACCAAGGTTGAACACAGACGATCGACAGTAGTTAAAACTACATGGGATACTTTGTACCCAATGTTGATTTTGCTCGAGGTTCTCCGTAGTCGATCAGATTGGTCTAATGCAGAGCCGATCGTTTTTATGTTTGGTAATTGTGTAATATCCAATAGAATCTAAGATACCATTGTTACCATTAATTTAAGTCCGTTCATTATAATCGTTAGTGGGTTATGATTGTATAAAGACTCATGTGTCATGCATGGTGGTATGAGACACCTAGTTGTCGGTCTATGCTAAGGTGGCGTGGTTGAAACATTGAAAAAATAATGGGTGTCGAACTCAGCATTTTATTAAAATATTGGGTGATGGGCCTCCCCGTAGTAATAATTGAGTACTAGTGAAGACCATGAGCCTACCATATTGTTGATGGATTTGATGTCGTGTCTTCGCCACATTTGTATTTAAGTGACGACCATTACATTATTTGTGATTGTCATAAACCCAGAACAAGATCAAGGGACACTGGTGAGGGGCCACTACATACCGCTACAAGTTGTGTGAATCCGTTTAGTGACTTCTGATAGAATGGAGGTATCCCAACTTCACCAATCTATTATATAAAGTGAATTAATAATTACTCGGTTAATCATGCATATCATGGCAAACATTGGTGGGTTGTGTTGTGGGTCAGCTATTGTGCATATGATTGACATCTTCATTGGTGACAATGTTGATGTAGAAAGTTTACATTATTGTTATTCACGGGCCATACATGTGCATATAATATCATTCATGCATTTAAAGAGTTAACTTAGAAATTGTTTATTTCGTAATGTTGTCATTGTCGATGCTTGATTATGTTGATAAAACATGTAACTTAGAAAACGGTACTGCTCAGTTAGCTACTCACTTCCTGTGTTGATATTTAAAACACCAACCAAATAATATTATTGATGCAGATACCACCGAGATTTCAGAGAGACGGGCTTATACCGGCATGCACCATCATCACAATGTTTTAGAAGTGTTGATCGAAAACAAAAAGATTTACATTTTATTCATTTTTGACATGTATATATTAGAGTCCCCAACTGAGTAGACTCCATGATTTAGTTTTGTTGAATGTTTATTGTGGCTTGTGTGGTCCCCATATGGTCGGACACTACTTTTGGAATTGTACATTTTGAATATTAGCTATATACTTTTTAGTTTAGTTATCTCTGCTTAACTTTTGATGTCGTTGATTCAATACTACTCTAATTATTAATTATGGGTGAATGTTAACCATACTGCGTAGGCACGTGGGAACTCGCCCACATACATTTTTGTTAGGTTCACACCCAGGAATTGGAAATCGGAGTTTCCTTACTCGAGTGCCGAACTTCAGGGCATGATAAGATGGTATCAGAGCGAAATATTAAGATAACTAGGACTTTGAAAATGAGAATTAAATAAACCACAATAACTAGGGGATGAGATGCTTATGATTAAATGTTTGAACTTGTAAGGGATCTCCCTGATTTTAGGAGTATCCAATAATATAGAAAATTCAGTAAATTATGGACAATGAAACATAGGACCAAACTCCCTAGTTTGCTATGTTTTGATACTCGAAATTTAAAAATTAAACACTAGAATTAAATCCCTTATTATTGGATGATTTCAAACTTAAAACTTATAAATGGTGAACAATAGGACAAAATTTTTAATTGTTTCGTAGTTTTAAACTCGAACCTAGAAATTAGAACACTAGAATTGCCTTGGTTAGGATGATTTAGGGCGCAATGGTTTATTGCACCCATGTTAGAGTTAGAACAGCTTGAATGGGTGAATTAGAACTAAAGAAGCAAGGTGTTAGACTAGAGGTCAAAGAGGATTTTTCAAGTCGTTATTATAGGGATCCTAATCCATTGATTTTGGTCAACTGTTCACAACCCCAAGTGCAGGAACGCAATATAATAACAAATCGGTGAGACCGAGGTCGAATTCTCATGGACTAAACTTGTACGTATTCTGAAAATAACTAAAAGTAAAACTAGAATCGAAAACTAATATAAATTCTAGAATAGTTGGAGTAATTGTGAATAATGTTGACTTAAACTATCAATTAAAAGGTGGGAACTAGGGTGCCAAGGATCCACATGTAGCTATCAAGATGCTACCTTACTTGATTTAAAGAACACAACTGGAATTGGAGTCCTATCATATCCAGTAGAAGATAAACTATTTAAGCACAATTTGAACTTTCATTGAGATAGTTCACATATGAAGATCCATTGCATTGATTGGAAAGGATTTCATCATCCTACCATGCCCAGGAGACAATGGTGAACAACAAGATTTACCAATCTCCATAACTCCAAATAGATTAAGAAGATATCAAAAGCCTCCACAGAATCTACTATAATTAAAGTCACAATAAATCATAGAAAACTAGTAATATTCCTCAAATCAAATTAGAACTCAATGATTGTTCAACATAAACAAGAATCAAAGCAAGATAATCATCCCAACACACTACAGGCTTCACCTCTTAGCCCTAGCTAAGAGGTTTAGTTCACCATAGACATGATTGAAACCAAATCTCTTAAACAAAACATGAAAAATAAACTAGGGAAGAAGAAAAACTCTTGAGAGGCTGCTCCACCCTTTGGCTCTGCTCCTCATAACCTAATTCGTCTATATAGAACTCCTTGGAGAACCCATATATATAGCCTTTGTCCAGTCAACTTTGGAAAAACCCCTCAAATTTACACACTCTGCATAATACTTTCGATGTCATCAAAAAGTCTTCGATGCCATCGATGGAAGAATTCCAATTTAAAACGGATTTGAAAGTCGTGCCCTTTCGCATTATGTAAGTTGTCGATTCCATCAAGCGTCCCTTCGATGCCATCGAACAGATCGTCGATGTCATCGAACATGTCCTTGAGCCATCGAAAAATGTCCAGAATGTTCCAGCGATTTGCTCCAGAATTCTTCGAAAATCTCGATGTCATCGAGCAATCAAACAGGGCTTCGATGTAATCGAAAAATGCATTCAATTTGTCCAGCAACCAAACTTGATTTTTATGTAAGTTTTGATGCAATCGATCAGGTCTCGATTTCATCAAACACTTACTTTGATGCCATCGAAGGGTGTTCAATGTCATCGACAGTAACACATCAGATTTCTGGATCTTTGCACTTTGATCTGTCGACATTCTTCCTTCTTCACTTGGTTTCCTTGAATCTTGGGGACTTGATATCATCAATTTGGTTTCCTTGAATCTTGGAGACTTGATATCGTCAATCTTGGTCTCCTAAGATCCATCATTTGCCTTAGTGATTCTTGAGCATCAAATCTATGCTTCTAACATTCTTTTCAATCTAAGATCTTGAACTCACCTCCCAATACAAATAAGTATAAAATATACCCATTAAGCATTATTATGTTCATAAAACCAAAATATAAACAAGGGAAAATATGCAATATTTGACACTCAACATCAACCGGGTGAAAGTTCATCATTTCAAGAGTTTCAAGTCAATGAGACTTGGTCCCACCGAGTCGAATTTGGATCCATCGAACCGCATTTTGTAGTTTTGGGGACAAATGGAACCCTATGACCGCCTTGATCGATATTGTTACATGCAAAGGTTTTGAGTAGTCTCATTAGTGAACAATCACTCAGTCAGATGATATGTGTCCCAATCCTTTATGCTTGAACCGATTAAATGTGCAAGATAAGATTGTTTTAGCTCAAATGACTAGGTGTAGCGATCCCCAATCCTCTTAACACTTGGAAGCATGGTAGTGTAGACACCGTTTGAAGTGAAACATAAAATGAAAAAAAAATGAATTAAATGAATAAACAAAAAATCATGAAATGATGAATGATGAAATGAATGAATAATGAAGAAAAAAAAAAAAAGAGAATGAAATGAATGAATAATGAATTTTTTTTTAAAAGGGAGAATGAAATGAATGAAAATGATGAGCTGAATGAAATAATGAATGATGAAAATGGAAAAAAAAATGATGAATGACTAAAAAAATAATAAATAAAAAATGAGAATTGGCACTATATTTAGGAAAAATGGAAGAATGAACAGTGTTCCACAGTGCCACCGTGAAAAATGAGATTTTTTAGACAGATTTTCATGGTGCCACTGTAAAATCCATGGTACCACCATTCCAATCTAAACAGAAATTCATGGTGCCACTGTCAATTCCACAGTGCCATTATGGAGCCCCAGTCAGCAATGAACAATAGTGTTTAGCAGTTAAAAATTTAGTACACTAACTTCAAAAATACGTATTTTATTCAATACAAATCTGATTGAGGTGATTCCAAAACTAGATTGAAGCTTGACGAGTATGAGTGTGTGTGTGTGTGTGTGTGTGTGTATATATATATATATATATATATATATATATAATATATATATATATATATATTATATATATATATATATATATATATATATATAAAAGCTAGACTTAAAGGAGGTTAATTTTAGGATGTTTTGGAACTATGCAGAAAATTGTTTGTTTAAGACAGTTGGTACTTCTAGAATTTGTATAATTTTTATAAACTTAAAATGGAATCATATTTGGTGGGAAAAATTATAATTAATTATTAATTTACAAAAAAAATTTCATTAGCTAAAAGTACAAAGAATATTACAAGAAATAGAGACATTTTGGAACTACACAGAAAATCATCGATTTTGGATAGCTGGTACTTCCAATATTTTTATAATTTTTTTGAAACTCAAAATTGAATGAAATTTGGTGTTGGAAAATTACACTTGATGATGAATTACCATGAATTTTTTTTTATTTTTTTTAAAAAAAAAATCAATTTCTGAATGTACCAAAAACATTCCGAAGTTATGATCCACAGATTGAACATGGATCCTGAGTATAAGCCAGTCAAGCAGAAGAGAAGAGCTTTTGAGCCAGAAAGATACGCAGCGATTGTCAAGGAGGTTACTAAGCTCCTCGATGTCAGTTTCATAGAAGAGGTTAACTACCCCGATTGGATCGTTAATGTTGTGCTCGTCAAAAAAGCCAATGAGAAGTGGCGAGTCTATGTACATTACTCCGACCTCAACAAGGCTTGTCCCAAGGACAGTTTCCCCCTCCCAAGGATCGACCAACCGGTTGATAGTACAGCCGGCACGAGCCTCTAACAGTCATGGATGCATACTCTAGTTATCATCAGATTGCAATGCACCCCTCGGACAAGCAGAAGATGACATTCGTCACCGACAAAGGGCTCTACTGTTACCGGGTGATGCCGTTCGGGTTGAAGAATGCAGGGGCAACCTACCAACGACTGGTTAACAAAATGTTCACTTAGCAAATCGGTAAGACCATGGAGGTCTACGTTGATGACATGTTGGTGAAGAGCGTCAAGTCAGCCGACCACACCCCGGACCTGGCTGAGGCCTTTTCTATCCTCCGAAAGTATCAGATGAGGCTAACCAAGTGCTCGTTTGGTGTGGGTTGGTGTAAGTTCCTCGGTTTCCAGGTTAGTCAGAGGGGAATCAAAGCTAACCTAGAGAAGATAAGGGCTCTTTCGGACATGAGCTCACCCCGAAATCTGAAGGAGATATGGTGTCTCACAGGAAGAGTGGTTGCACTCAATTGCTTCATTTCCCGGGCCACAGACAGATGCCTCCCCTTCTTTCAGCAGTTGAAGGGTAGTAAGAAGGCAAAATGGACTTTAGAGTGCGAACGAGCTTTCTAGCAACTGAAGCAGTATCAGGGATCGCCCCCATTGCTGTCCAAACCAAAGAAAGGAGAACGATTGTTCCTCTATCTAGCCATATCTCCCTCGGCTATCAGCTCGGTACTCATAAGAGAATCTGGAGGAAAGCAGTACCCGGTGTATTATGTCAGTAAGGCGTTGATTTCGGCCAAAACAAGGTATCCAGACGTGGAAAAGCTCACCCTAGCTTTGATAGTCTTAGCCCGACGATTGCGTCCATACTTCCAGGCTCACTCCATAACCGTCCTCATAGACCAACCTCTTTGGCAAGTGTTGCAGAAACCGGACGTGTCGGGACGGTTGATCAAATGTTCAATTGAACTCAGTGAATTCGATATCGAATATCGGCTGAGAACAGCTATCAAGGGTTAAGTTGTGACCGACTTCATAGCGGAGTTCACCACTCAGAATAGTGAAACAGATCTACCAAGCTCAGGTGAGCTGGTAAGATCAACAGAAAATCCTATCACAGCTCCTACTCCCCAGTGTGTGAAGGAGGTTGAGGTTGAAGACAGATGGGTGTTGTTCGCGGATGGTTCAGCGAATTCGAAGGGAGGAGCCGGGATCATTCTAATTGCATCCGACATGACGACAGTCCAATATGTCATACAACTCAGATTCCGAGCCTCTAATAATGAAGTAGAGTACGAGGCCTTGTTAGCTGGGCTCAGGTTAGCGGCTACCCTGGGAGTCCTAGTTCTGAATGTTAAATGCGACTCGCAGCTCGTCGTGAATCATATATCTTCAGAATACGAGGCAAAGGAAGCTAGGACGATAGCTTACCTGAATGAAACTCGGAGGTTGATGGGAAAATTCCAAGAGTGCAACATCAGCCAAATTCCGAGGGCAGAGAAATCTTGAGCTGATGCACTTGCAAAGCTTACCTCAGCAACAGAAGGGAGGATCCCGAGGTTTGTCCCAGTGGAATTCCTGGATAAACTGAGTATCGATGGTCACGAGGTCATCCAACCCGTACAGATGATTCTGAGTTGGATGGATCCGATAGTTGAGTTTCTCAGAGAAGAAAAGATCCCCGAAGATAGGGCCGAGGCCCGATGCTTGAGAGTTAGATCGGCTCGGTACACTATCATTGGAGATACCTTATACAAAAAGGGGTTTTCTCAGCCATATCTGAGGTATTTGTAACCGGATGAAGCCGAGTATGTGATCAGAGAGATCCATGAAGGTATATGTGGGAATCATTCTGGGAGCCGAGCCCTGGCTCAGAAAATCATCCGTCAAGGATACTTCTGGCTAACTATCCAAGCTAACTCCAGAGACTTCACTCGGAGGTGCGATAGATGCCAAAGGTTCGCAGCCATCCCTAGACAACCAGCAGAAGAATTGACCCCTATGAGTGGGCCCTAGCCATTTGCCCAGTGGGGGATCGACATCATTGGTCCTCTACCCTAGGGCAAGGGACAGACAAAATATGCAATCGTGGCAGTGGATTATTTTACAAAGTGGGTCGAGGCCGAGCCGGTGGCCAAGATCACCGAGCAGAAGGTGACAGACTTTATTTAGAAGAACATCATTTGCCGATTTGGTATTCCGCATACCATTATCTCGGACAACTGGAAGCAGTTTAATAATGACAGGTTCAGGGGCATGTGTCAAGGGCTCGACATCAGAAACGCTTACTCGTTACCGCGACATCCTCAGTCGAATGGACAGGTAGAGGTGGTGAACAAAATAATAAAGGGTTATCTCAAGACTAAACTAGAAAGAGCTAAGGGCGCATGGGCCGACGAGCTACCGTTCATGTTATGGGCATACAGAACGACAGCTCAGACTGCTACAGGGGAGATGTCATTCTCTCTCTCATATGGAGCAAAGGCAGTCGTCCTGGTCGAGATAGGGCTTCCCACTGCCCGTGTTATCCCCCTCAACCGAACCGAGGCAAGCTTTGACCTCCGCAAGCTCGGATGAGATATCATTACAACGAGCTTGGAGCTTGGTAGCATCCCTCTGATACAGCAACACTCAGCTTCTCCTTGGACAGCAAGCCCTAAAGCTCCTCCCGTTCCTCCCGAAATGATCCGACTTTGCTTCGGAGGGCCTTTATCTCCATGTCCTTTCTGGTTATTTCCCTCAATCTCTCTCGAGTTGACAGGAACATTGACATGGCCTGAATTGAGGTGAGAGTATGAGTCAGGAGCAATTTAAAAGCAGAAGAGGGGAGAATCTTCGTATGAGAATTACCTTGTAGTAGACAGAAGCAATGTCATTGATGAAGGACTCGTGTCGCTTGGTGAGGAGGTCGGCAATTTCTTCTTCAGGGGCATGTTTCGCTGCCTAGTTGACTAAACCGGACATATGATAGCTCGGAGGAAATCTCGATCTTCTAGCCTTAGGAGCCTCCGGAAGAGGAGCAGACCCTACCGCCTCCCCGGTACCACTGGCAGCCGAGGCCTGAGCCTCGGCCATTATGGCACCCCCATCCCCAGGAGGGGAGAGCATTGCGTCAGCGGCTCAGATGGCCTCCTCACGCTCGAAAGATGATGGGATTGCGATACAAGGCTGTTAGGAGGCTGGTGGGTGGATTTCAGGGGTTTGAGGGATGGTGGTAGGTTACAGGGTCAAGCCTGAGCGATCCTGGATCCAGATGCAGCTGCCGTTTCGACTCCCGCGATATTCGTGGCCATGACATCGGCTGAAGCTATAGCAACAGAAATTGAAGCCTCGCCTCGAGTCTCCTGTCTCTTCCGATGAGTTATTTTCACTCGAGGTTCGGCAAGCAACATGTCTTTGAGGGGCGAGGGCTTTCTCTTCTTGGATTCAGAAGCTTTCCTAGATCCAGCAGCTTCGGCCATACCTATATAAGCAGCAGAAGGTTAGAAAATTTTCGAATTTAGGGGACTGTAGTACGATGAAGAGGTACTCACTTAGAGCAGAGGGGAGCGGCTTAAGTCTGTAGAGTTTGGACTGATGTAGATTGTCCGGAGTGATCACGTAATGCCAAACGTGCCACTCTTTCGTGCACAGCCTCGCTATAGCAATCTAATTCTTTTGAAGAGAAGATAGTTGCGGGGCTCCCTTAGGGTATTCCACAAAACAAAAAATGGGTAAAGTTCGATCAGAAAGGGTCGGATCAGAAAATCATGGAGGAGGTTAACACCACTCAAGGTCTGACTTGGGAGAGCAAATCAAGTCGGTACTCGGACCCGTTGATTCCTGAGTTCAACCGCAAGTGCTTCCCATTCGCTCGAGGCCCAAAATCACTTGTTCTTCCAATCTTTGTTGGAAGAAGGAAGTTTGAGGACGAGGCCTGAACCTTGGTGGGCTCGAGCAACAAAGTAGTACAAATATGGCTCGTTGCGGTCATGCTTGGCTTGGTAGAGTATTAAGAACTCGTTAGGTGTCAGCTCTTAGTTTCTAGCTTCGTGCCATATCATGTATGATGCCATCAATATTCTCCAGGAATTGGGAACGAGTTGGCCCGGGGCCAATCTCAGACGTGCAGTTAGGACATGGATGAAGGGATGCAATGAAAGCTGAAGCCCGCATTGCAGAGCACAAATGAAAATGGTGATGTCACCCTCGGCGGGGTCCCCTAGGGTGTCGTGAGGGACGAGCGCGTGAATTCGGATGGAGTCAGGGATTTGAAGTTCTTCTCGAACCCAGTCCATTTGGAATTCAATGAGCATCGAGCCCCCGATGATGAGCTCTGTAGCTTGGCCACCTGAAAGACCTGAGGTAGCCCTCCCTTTCAGATCTCGGGATATCCTTTTCATGCCCCTTAGACAAGCATGGGTCTTAGACCCTTTGCCTCTGGTGGGCGGAGGATAGAGAGGTACCACCTCTAAGTGGCCCTCGGAGGCCTCTCGCCTAGAGTCCGAGCTCTCTTATCCGAACTCGTTCTCATAGGCATATCCTTCTCGGATTTCTTTCAAGTCGTTCGACATTGTGAAGAATTGGAAATGAAAAGATGATCGAGAGAAGGCCGGGAGTAGGAAAGACTCACGAAAAATCGCCTAATCAGTCCACTGGGAATCGCCTACTCAGGTCGCCGAAAATCGCCTACTGAGGTCATTGGAAATTGCCTACTCAAGTAAACCTCTACAGCAAATCCCTTAGGAGAAAATGTGAAATGAGAGTCCCCCTGGAGAAGGGTACAAGGGCTTATATGGCCTAGAGATACCCTCTGCGTTTATGGTGAATCGGTATGACTGCAGCCGAATCGTCATGAGTTGACCCCGCAAGACACGTGGCGGTGGATCATTAGCAGAGCACTGTCGAGCCACGTGCTACAAGCATTGGGCAGCTGGAGCGACGTTGTTCTGTCCTCCTTAGTCCACGTGGTGGCCTCATAATCAATCCGACGATTCGAAATCATAATCGTCGCCACGCGTTCACCCCGTACAAGTCTACAAACAAAGAGCCTTGACGATATGCCTTCTCAACAACAAAGTCATAATTGCAGTCGTACGCATTAAATGAGCTGACGGTTCATAGCTCGAGGGATTGTGTACGATTTTCTCCATGTATTTACTCTCTGAGTCCGTGTCCAAACTCAGAGAGTAGGGGGCTTCTGTTATGGGAAAATCCGAAGTGCTCTAAGACCTGAAGAGTCCTCCAAGTAGCGAGGTATTGAGAGACATTCGAGTAGCGTGATCGAGAGATGTCTCTGAGTGGTGAGGCTTGGAGTGTCTTCCAAGCATCGAGGCATGAGGTAGACGTCTGAGAAACGAGACTTAATAAGGTCTTACTCAGTTTAATATCAACTCCTAGGTACGATGCCATCATCGTCTCGGACTTAATCGAAAGAGTGGAGCGACTGATACGGTATCTCATTATCACACGATCAACGGGATAACTGCATAACCACCAATATCTACATATTCGTCGGTCGTGGTTAGTGGTTAAGATCACGCCGAGTATTGCGGACACGTCTATCCCAGTTGAAAGGTATAAATAGTTGTCAAATGCAAGGAAACAAGTATGCAAAATCTCTCACCCAAAACCCTACCACACCGCTTAGACCCAGATCCTAGCCTAACTTTGGCATCGGAGGGTCCCTTGCTCTAGCCAGGGTCTCCTTTGTCCTTCCTTTGTGCAGGTATCCAGAGGTCGGAATCCGAGCTCAGAGCTCGGTGTGGGTGAACCAGATTTCTGCATCAACAGTCAATATCATCAAAATATTGTCAATACATTGGTCAAAGTGACAAATAGAATTTACATAGTTGGAAATATTTGTGATATCAATACATGGGCGATACAAGCAACACCTGAAATGTATATAGTCAAAAATATTGACAGTGTCAATATATTAGTGATACTTAACAATACATCATTGATACATGGAATTTATGAGATCATTGGTGTTATTACTATTAGTACCAATGTTATCAGTATTGCGGAACTGAAAATACAAATAATACTGAAGATACTCTGAACAATGGATGGGATGTGGCTTCGGTGGATCCCCATATCCACCAAGGTCCTACATCCTGACTATAGGGCCCACGTTGATGTATTTAACTTACATCCATGCTTTCCATTGGTTTTAAAAGCTCGTTTTAGAGAATGATTAAAATAAAATAAAATCAATCCAAATCATGATCTAAAAATTGAAGTAGATCCAAATTATGTGTGTTCCACACCACAAGAAATAATGATATGATTGAATACCCATCCTTAAAAATTTCTTAAGGCCACTTGAACCCAAGGGCAGCTCTAAGGGGTAGGCAGGTGAGGCAATCGCTTAAGGCCCCCTAATTATGAAGGCCCTATATTATAGCAAAATTAAAATTTCTTAATTATGAAGGTCCTATATTATAGCAAAATTAAAATTAAGAAGAAAAAAAAAAAGCCTAAATTTTTTGAAATAAAACTTATTGAAAGGCCTCCAAATTAGGAACATCTAAAAATTAGTTTACAAATTTGAAATTGAAAATAAAAAACAAATCCTAGAAACTAGTACTATCAATAATAACAGTCTAACTCTATCGTCTCTTATAAAAATAATAGCATCATTCTCAATAAATTCTTCTCCTAAAACCTAAGACCACAACTAGCTACTTTATTGTTAATTATGTCTCAAGATATATTAAACGGTTTAGCAATTTTATCTATCGAAATTGATTAATTGGGTAAACTTGAATATAAAAGTTTAATTAGTAATTTGTATTTAAAAACGCAAGAAGTAAATTTAGGGTTTAATTTTGAATTTATTAAAATTTTTTATTTATTAAACTAAAGAGCCTCGTTTTTATGACTTGCCTAAGGACCCCAAAAATGTTGAGCCGCCCTACTTGAACCTTAACCTATTGATAAGGTAACAGAGATCTAGATGAAGGGACCACACAAATATCAGAAGTTTTTAATAGTCAATTACCGATGTTTCCATTGGTGTGGTCAACATCAGATTTGAATCTCCTTCATTTTTAGGATCGTGATGTTAAATGAGCTTTCAAAACGGATGGACAGCGTGGAGTTAACGCAGATACATGACGGTGGCTCCACAGTAAGAGATCCACCGACTTTGTGGATTCGGGGATCCAAGCCGCGTCCTGATCGGATGCATGTGAGAGTTCCACACGCAATCATTTCTCAGTTAATATGGTTTGATAGCTCCATCCATGCTCACTCTTTCCAAATTGGCAACTGAGGAAACCACCGTAATGAGAGTGGACCTAGTCCGTCCCTAGCCTCACCCAACAAGGTGTGGCCCTGACCCTGGGGCCTACCTTGATGGTCCATCCGTTTCCTAGATCATGATAGGGCAAGAGATAATAAATGAAGTAAATCCAATTCTCAGGTGGTGATTGACCATTAAAAATTTCTCATGGGCTACAAAAGTTTTTGATCTAGCTCATATTTGTTTTTTTACTTTTATCCAGGTGTGTGATCTTATCAACAGTTTAAATGGCAAATAAGCATTACTGTGGGCCTTAGGAAGTTTTTAATGGTGGCCATTCAATCAACACTCTTTCCTGTATTGTGGCCCACCAGAGATTTGTATCTGCTTCATCTATGATCTCTTGCCCTAAAATTTAATGAGCTGGAAAAACAGACGTACGGCAGGCATGGATACAATACACATACATCAAGGTGGGCCCCACAAACCGGGACCGCACGTAATCAGCTCCCCAGCTGATGGGTAGACATTCTTTTTACACGTCCCACCTTGTAGGCATGGAATTTCTGTGGAGGGCAATGGGATGTTTGTATGACATCCATTCCGTCCATCGCCAGCGCATGTTAGGATTAAAGAAACTCAAGTGGGCCACACGCCACATGGAACAATGGGGATGGAAAACCCCACCGTTGAAAATCTTTTAGGAACCACCATGATGATGTATGCATTCCATCGTAGGGCTATTTCCACCTCGATTAATGAAGGACATTTATGATACAAAAATTTTGTTACCTCTCACCAAGATTTCAATGGTCGGCATTCAATCCCCAGCGGTTCCTGTGTGGCCCAATTGAATTTTGGATATATTTCATTTTTAAGCTATGTACTAACATATGTTGCCGAAACTGATGGATGGAGTGGACGTCACACAACCATTGTGATGGGTCCAACAGAGTCCCTGTAGTAAAGTCTAAAGTATGTACTTCTTGACCGATGTGTACGAACATCGTTGTGTGGCCCACCTGAGTTTCTTTGCAAGGCTTATCTACTGTAGGTACGGTAAACATAATTTATAGCGGATTTCACGTATACAACGTGGGGATCGACAAATGAAAATAGTGGAAATTACATTATACTCTTCACACGGATAGAAATGTTATACGCATGTCTGCACCTTGTGCAATTTGTGCCATTTAATAGTGATCCAGATAATTGATAAGTGGGGTCCACCGTGGAAGGACTGTGTCAGCAGAATTTTTTTTGAACGGATCAATCCTAATACCTTTCAACTCGTGACCTGGAAATGGACGTTTAACAAGCGATATGAGGAAGCGGCCAAAATCCAGCTATGAAAAATAGACATCTTGGTGGCTACCATCATCTATCCACCTCTGATATTTTGATGGCACTGTCTGCCCATCATAGTGGGGACCAAACACACAAACCTTCCCTATCACCTGAAACAGAGAGTGGGCCCCACTTGTACGAAATGAACCTGACTACTCCGTTTCACATATCCGCATCATCTGAGGATGACAAGGTAGACACGGTTGCACTGAAATGTGGTACAACCATTCTGCGCCTACACACGTGGCAGTGTACGTATCAAAACCAACGGACACAGATTGGCTACACCAGCCAATGGCTGGTGGTCGGTGCTTTGTGGGCCACACCATAATGTATGTGTTTCATCCATGCTGTCCATCTATTTTTTTTTTTTTTAATATCATTTTATGGCATTAGACCAAAAATGAGGTATATCCCAATCTCAAACGGACCACATTACATGAAACAGTGATGAATGAACGTTCTAGCATTAAGAACTTTTGGGGGCATAAAAGTTTTGGATCAAGCTGATCTTTGTTTTTTCCCTTCATCTGTGTCTTTATGACCTAATCAACAGGTTGGATATCAAATAAAAAATACAGTGGGCCTTATGAGGATTTAAATGGTGGATATCCAATCACGATTTTTTTTTTTCTTGTGGTGTGGTCTACGTGAGATTTATATCCCTCTCATTTTTGGCATAAAATCATAAAATGATCTGTAAAAATGGATGAACGGAATGGATGAAACAAATACATCATGGTGGGCCCGCAGAGCACCACCCATCAGCCACGGGGCTGGTGGCATGGGGAGTAGCCAATCCGTTTCCAAAAAGGACCGTTTTTCTAGTATTGCGTACTTTTGAAGGAAATTATAAAAGTGGGTTCTTGCGGCGTATAGACCTCAGGTATCACCCAGCAAGTTTACTGGCCGCAAACAAACCTTAATCCGAAAACTATCCCTTATACGGATGAACTCAAAAAGACCAAAATACTCCTCCTTTTTTAAGGTGCCTAACAATCAACGGGTAATTTGGTCTTTTAAGCAGCTGCGGAACCCTAAAAATGATCTTCGCTTAAAATAAGTTTCCGCCCAGCGAAAATTCTAAAGGCATCGTACGGACTCGTCCGTTCCTCCAATTATTTCATTATAAAATTAATTTAAAAAAAAAAAAAAAAACATTCATCATAATATCCAGCCATCTGATAAATGTCCTACAAATAAAAGCTGGTAAAAACCATAGGAAATCGTCAACACTTAGTACTGGAAAGTAATTTTTAAAACATAGGATACTTGGACGGCTCAGATTCATCATTACCCTACCGCATGTACTGGCGGAGATATGGCTCCACGGACGCGGATTGCCTGCGACAGGGTGTAGGAGGAAGTTCCTGCCCTCCGAATCTAGATGGAATCCACATTGATGCTTGTTGGAAATCCACCCTATCCATCCGTTTTTCCTGATCGTTTTAGAAAGTGGGACAAAAATAATGAAGCCGATAAAAAGCTCACATCTGCCACACGAGAGGAAACAGCGGGGATTTAATGATCACCGTTGAAACAATCTCCGGGCCACTGAAGTTTTCTAGCTGGCTATATTTTTTGTGTATTTAGGTCATCCCAGTGGGAATGACATTATGAACGGCTTGGATGGACAATAAACATCAAGGTGGATCCATGAAGGTTTAAAGGTAGGCATTTCTTTCCCCATATTTTCCTCTATTGTGGTCCACTTTAATTTTTGGATTCATCTCATTTACGGTCTCATGAAATAAAATGATCTTTCAAAAGGGATGGACGGGGTGGATTTTTCAAAAACATCACGGTAGGTCCCACCTTGCTTCCGAGCGCAGGAACTTCCGGTGACACCCTCTGCAGGGAATCCGCTTCCGTATTCCTCCTCCTTAAAAAAGTGAAATGTTCACGCGACGTAGTTGCATGTGAACTTTCACATACACCACTTTCCTTCCCACCATCCTAGCCGTTAAAAATATGGGCCACTTCAACAATATTATTGGACGGGAAAATCAAAGTGGCACTCTCATCAGATGAGCTACACCGTTGGTGTCGATGGTAGTATGAATCGATATCGATGTGGTCCATTCAAAGGTCATCACTACTTTCACTGTTCAAACATTCTACGAAGGTGACCAGATGTATTTGAAAGTCTACATACAAGGTTGCATGTGAATATATTTCTAAAACAAGAAAAAGAGAGAGAAAAATAAACATCTCCCAAATTTTCCAGCTTGCAAGTGTCACGAAATCAAGACCAACGGTTTCAATTGCAAATTTAGTAGGGGAAGAAAAAAATAAGATTCTCTCGATGTCTACATTGACTAAATCTAACCACCTTTTTCTCCTCTCCACCCAAAGCTTCCTATCTTACCCAAGAGACTCTCCCTCCATTACCACAATCCTCTCTCCTTCTCTCTCTCTCTCTCAAACAAAAAAGCCCATCTCCCAATAAAAGAAGATTACCCACCTCATAAAAAGAAGGAAATGGGCAGCACATACCCATCCAAAGACCAATCTCATTTCTTGACGAAAAAGCTTCTCCCTTGGGCTATCTATTCTCTCCTTCCCTTAGCTCTCTTTCGCTTCTATTACTACCCTCCTCTCTTTGAGGACAAGCCCTCTCAGAATGAGTCCATCATCATCTCTACCACAGCAATCTCTTCTTCTCAAGGTGTGTATTTTTATTCTGAATGGATGATTCTCACCTTTGTCATGCTTAGATGGTCTGGTCTGATGGTTGGAAGTTGGAACCATCCATGTTATATGAGCCAAACTTACGTGGAATGGATGATTCTCACCATCGCTACGCTTTGCGACGGATGTTCGCCAGCATGTGTTGTTCCATTGGGGTGCCACCCACATGCTAAGATGGTCTGGTAATCAGAACCATCCATGTTCCAGATGCTATTCTATATGGGCTAGTTAAGAAATTTATGCTGAATGGATGATTCTGATACCTTTGCTATGCGTAAATGAATTTAGAATATTGAAAAGGAAATTTTGGTAATTCACATTTAGCTGGACTGAATGAAAGGTCACCATCATCACTGAAGCATGCCATTTGGATCATTTCTTGTTTATGCTAGGATCGAGAACGTGTATGATTCACCGGGCAACGTAGGAAGAATGAGCTTCTGCTTCTTTTTTTTTTCAGTGTTATATGAATTCTATGGCGACCTGTGCTTTGTGAATTATATGCGAAATAGCAAAGGACCGTACCACGCATGGACATCTGATAATTGAATACACTGCGTACCTGATTCGGACCCCATCGCTATAAACTTGATGCCGTAGTCTTCCACATATTACTCCCTGACGCTCCAGACTAATTTGGTAATCCCAGTTCAACTAAAACAATATGTGTGACATTTGTAGCGCACTGCCCCTTACATAATTTTAGATATATCAAAACTGAGTAGGGTACACTGATACTCCCGATCACACTATCCAACCCTTATGACAATCTAGACCATTAATCAATAAGGCCCACCTTATAAAATTCTTACATGCTTGTGTTTCTATTCTTTTATGTCACTCGTATGTGAATGGGGAGAGATTTTTCTTGTTCATTGTTTCAGCCACAGTCGAGAAGATTGAGAAGATCCAATGCGATTATTCGAATGGCGAATGGGTACGCGATACATCAGGCACTCTCTACAATGGCACAAGCTGTGGCACGATCAAAGATGGTCAGAATTGCATGAATCATGGTAGACCCGACACAGGCTACCTCTATTGGAGATGGAGCCCCGCCCGGTGCAAGCTCCCCCACTTCAAGCCATCCACGTTCCTCCGCCTCCTCCGAAACAAGCACCTAGCCTTCATTGGAGATTCCATGGCTAGAAACCAGCTCGAATCTCTCCTTTGTCTTGTGTCCAGCGTGTCTTCGCCGAATCTCTTGTACCGAAGCGGGGAAGATAACAAGTTCAGGAGATGGAACTTCCCTTCCCATAACGTGACCATCTCCGTCTACTGGTCTCCATTCCTCGTGAAGGGTATAGAGAAATCCGCGATGGGTCCCAACCACAACAAGCTGTATGTGGATTTGGTTGATGAGAGATGGGCATCGGAATTAGGCCAGATGGACATGGTAGTGTTCTCAGTAGGCCATTGGTTTCTCCATCCGGCCGTCTATTATGAAAAAGATTCTATCCTCGGTTGCCATTACTGCCCTGGCCTTAATCACACTGAGATAGGATTTTTTGATGTATTCAGGAAGGCTTTCAGAACGACGCTTAAGGCCGTCATTGATAGGAATGATGGGAAAGACAGGTGGGTGATGGTCACCACCTTCTCGCCTGCTCATTTCGAAGGTGAGTGGGATAAGGCAGGTGCATGTCCGAAGAAGGAGCCTTACAAGGAAGGGGAGAAGGTGGTGGAAGGGATGGATGCTGATATGAGGAATATTCAGTTAGAAGAGGTGGATGTGGCGAAGAACAGGATAGACTCAAAATTGAGGTTGGAGGCAGTGGATGTGACCAAATTGTCACTAATGAGGCCTGACGGACACCCTGGGCCTTACATGTATCCTTTCCCATTCGCCGACGGTGTCCCGGAGCGTGTTCAGAATGATTGTGTACATTGGTGTTTGCCGGGACCCATCGACACATGGAATGAGATATTGTTGGAGGTGATGAAGAGATGGGAGGGTGAAGCCAATGGAGGAAGGTGAAAGAGATGAGAAATGATTACATACAGTGGGTGTTTGAACTTTCATATCCATTCATTTCCTTCCTACTAACATGTCCATGGGGAGAACGTTGGATATGTGCAGAATGTGGCTGCACCATGATGATCAAATGGGGCTGAGCCACTCATTAGGTGGGTCACACTAGCACATGGATTTCGGTGTGTGGGTGCATGTGGAATGTACATTTTGATGGTACTAGAATTCTTTTGGCTGGTTTATGTGTGTTTGTGTGTGGAGTATATTTTGGAATTTGGGAGGATTGGATTTTGGCAGTCTTTGGGGAGAAATGAGAGGCTGAGGAGAGAGTGGTTTATCATGAGTGGAGGATAGGCCAGATGCTCCTCCACTATTTGTCTCAAGGAAGATTTTTCTTGGTGTAAATTGTTCTTAGGCAATTCTTTTAGAATCAATTCAAGAGACTTTCACCTTTTGGATTCAGTTGTGTAGAAATAAGGTAAATTCCTTCAATAAACTCTCTCTCTCTCTCTCTCAGTTGTGTAGAAATAAGGTAAATTCCTTCAATAAACTCTCTCTCTCTCTCTCTCTCTCTCTCTCTCTCTCTCTCTCTCTCTCTCTCTCTCTCTCTCTCTCTCCATGGGTGTGTTTGTCCCTGGTTGCAATTGGGCCAGGCTACTTGGTCCTAATGACCCAAGTCTTAGATCTAATTGGCCTAAAAATGCATTGACCGTAGCCCTGGCCTCCTGGCTTAGGTCGGCACTAAAAGGAAAAGAGTGAGATGACCAAAAGTCTACCATGGTCCAAAATTTAAAAAGACTCAAGAGTCTCCTTCTAATCAATGACGAGTCCATCTCATAAATGTTTTTAAACATCTTTGGTTACTATCGATTTCTCTGTGTCTGTCTGCAAGGGCCCCCTCCGGGGAATCTCCATGTGGCAGTTATAAATCTTACCTAATTGGCTCAGCGATTAGAGTCTTGCTCTCATAAGGCAATGGTCATTAATTAAAATCCAATAGTAGGTATACCATGTGTCTGTCACGTACGAATTCGTGCATGAGCTGTTTGATCCTAAGTATGGGCTGATAGTACCAGGATCGTCCAATCCTATTATACAACAGTGACCCAATTTGATGATTGAAATGAGCCAACGGACCAAGCTGGGCCATTCATATTGGCCCTGGCGTGGACACTGGGCTTAGATTTCAAGCCCTGGCCCAACCAGTGCGACATCCCGCCATCTCCACAACAGTGAATATGCCCACCTAGATGACTGTTAATCCAATGAGTTCAATCTGGATGGGCCATACCCCGAAAAATCATGCCAATGGATGATCTTAGGCATCCAATAAATGGTCATCAAATAGGTCGGTTGAGAAATAAAGTTAAGCAAAGCTAACAATGGTCCACTTGCAAGTGGCAAGATTGCAAGAATTGGTGGGGCCATATGTGTCTCCTTGATTCAAATGAATTTTGTGGTCGGCTTACGAATGCCTCCCCAGTAACAGACTAAAGGTGTACATTATATCTAAGAATGCCAATTCCATTAACTCACTCAGTTGTCGGATTCTGGTGGTGGCCCATATGGGTGGCAGTGGTTGAGTCGGGGCAACCTAAATGGATGGCAGATCAGGCTTGGGCTAGCAGATGAGGTCCATTTAAGTAAACATACAAGAGTGGGTTATGTTGGGGGACTGCGGAAGCACATAGAGATGAATCAAGCAAAGTATTCCAATTGCACAACCAAGCCCAAGCTCAAAGACTCCGAATTTAATGTGGAAAAATCCTTGAGGGAAAAAAATCAAGGCACAAAGTAACAAATATACACTATGAAAGCAGAATATTATAAGAAATAGAGATTACCTGAATCGAACAAGCCTCGAATCACCCAACCTACACCCTTGAAACCTTAGAAACGAATTAAAAAGCTCTTGATACCCCATGTTCCCGATCACACTCATATATAGTCTTTGGGTGAATCACAATCGGAATAGGAAACAAATCCCGCATTTACGCAACTCTGCGTAATTTCTGCGCGATTGTTTGATGAAACCTTCGATGTTACTTCGATGGCATCAAAACCCCTTTGATGTCATCGAACAAAACGCCAAAAGCATTTCAACGACTAAACATGTATTTCTCAGATTTTTGCGATGGCACTTTGATAGGACTTCGATGTCATCGACGGCTCGTCAATGGCATTGAACCATTTTTAATGGATCAAGTAGGATACCTAAAGTGTCTAACAACTAATTATGAAATTCTTGAATTTTTCTAATGGCATTGAGCCGACTTTCGATGGCATTGAATTCTGCTCAATGACATCTAGTTATCATCGACAGACAATTAATTTACAGATTTAAGACATCAATCAATAGGCTGAACCCAACCCATGCTGACCGAGTCAATTCTCCCATATGGTTATCTAGTGATGATGTATGCATGTACAATATTCTGACTAACTGGGGCTGGACAACAGTGGAGCATGGTTTTAAGACTCAAATGAGTTTCCCGCGACTCACGCGAGTCGACTTGGACTCGGTCAGTTTGGATCCAGTTTGATATCCTGAGTCATCCCCCAACTCCAGCGAGTTAGGCTGATTCACTCCTGAATTGAGCAAGTCATGACTCGACTTGAGACTGAATGATCCGATCTGAGTCACTGAGTCATTTAACCATGGTGTGAACCTTTAGCCCATATTGTATTCTTAGACTTAGGATGGGTCGGATTAGTTTGGTTCGGTCCAGCCCAACCAAATTACAATTCAATAGGTTGGGTCAGGTCACCTAAGAAATTTTTGGTGGATTGGGTGAGGTTTGGCTGCAAATCTTAGCTTGATCAAGAAACAGGTCATATGCTAGGGCTGATCCCCACCTGATCCAAAGGCCGACTCACTGCCACTACCAGTGGCCCACCTAATTGACGGACCATTATAAATCTTTTCATTTTTTGCTAGCATTTCTCGTTACCTGCCAAATAGAGTCAGCCTTCCGCTCCATCTTTTCAAATGCATGATAATTATAGAAAACAAAACTTTACATATGTATGTCAGAAATATTTAAAGCTTATTAAAGGATTTAGGTTCTGTTTGGGCAAATGATGTAGAGCAGGTTGAAGACACTTTCATTGCAAAGATGGACCAAGATCGGAGGCAGAAACGATCCAAACTGTTAGAACTTTAAATCAGTCGTATCTTACAAATCGGGATGAGTTTTTTCGGCATATTATATATGATTTTGAGGTAGGACCTACTTAAGCCAACCAACCCTGATATGTCAGGTTGCCCACGTCGGATTTGTGAGATTCCATTAGATCGACGGTCGAGAGTCCCACTTGCTTTCATTTTTACTATAAATAATAAGTTTTAGTTCGATTAAACTTTTGATCACTTCCCAATATAAAAAGGGCTTAGAAAACTTTACATATGTATGTCAAAAATATTTAAAGCTTATTAAAGGATTTAGGTTCTGTTTGGGCAAATGTTGTAGAGCAGGTTGAAGACACTTTGATCGCAAAGATGGACCATGTTAGAACTTTAAATCAGTCGTATCTTACAAATCGGGATGAGTTTTTTCGGCATATTATATATGATTTTCAGATAAGACCTACCTAAGCCAACCAACCCTGATATGTCAGGTTGCCCACGTCGGATTTGTGAGATTCCATTAGATCGACGGTCGAGAATCCCACTTACTTTCATTTTTACTATAAATAATAAGTTTTAGTTCGATTAAACTTTTGATCACTGCCCAATATAAAAAGGGTTTTGAAAAGTTTGGTTACCATTTTTGACAAAAAACCACAAAGTCTAGTAAGAATAGAGGTTGTCTACATATAGTAAGTTTATTGAAAATACATCTTAGGTTTGAGTTGTTGCCCGAGGAAGACGGTCATCAACAATTTACCATTGTTATCCCCTGACAAAGAAGATGATCGACCTCATCACATCCATCCCTACTAGTAAGTACACAGAGTATATATGTGCTTGCCCACTTGCATGATATCCACACCATTCATCAGGTATAATACCCCTTGTTTTACCGTGATCCCAAAAACCTAGTTGATTCAACACTCAGGTGGGCCACACCATAGGGAAACAAATAAAATATATCTAAAACCTCTGAATTCACATGGTATGGCTCGTCTGAGCTTTGGAATAGCATGATTTTTGGCAGTGATTTCATCCCGATGAGGCATGTCAGATGAATGGTTGGATGGAATATAGGCACAGCACATGGGCCCTACGCCAAAAAAGAAGAAGAAGACGGCATCCTCATCCCAGCTGTTTCCCATGGTGTGGCCCACCTGATTGTGGGATTATCATTATTTTTAATGTTCCATGGTGAACATGAGGCAGTGTGCCTGATGGACGGGTTGGATCTCATGGAAGTTCCACCCACACGGATCTTGTAGTGTAGGCCCACCTCCAGTACACCTAGATCAGGTTGGATGTTTGCCTGACCATGCAAAAAGTATGATTTGGCATTTTGGCTGATTTTTCAAAAAGTTGATCTAGACCATCTGATTTTAGACGTCCAATATTTATGGTCAATCACAAAGATTGGATAATGCTAACCATTTACTGCAAAACAAGCAGCCCAGACCGCCCACCAAAACATTGATCGGGTCATGCTACTTCTCAAGGCTCAATGCACCAAAATCAAATTGGACGGACGATCCTAACCATTTGATGGGTGAGTAATTGATCGTCCATACTTCATATTATATCTGAAAATCCCAAACCAATCCATTCTTCGTGCGTCACCACACTAAATCATTGGATGATACTAACCATATGGTTGGCCCAGCCAGCATGATCCGGTCCTATAAGACCCAGGCTGGGCCCCCTAAACTTGGCTAGAGTGGCCAGGCTTGGGCTTGAAATGTAGGCACCCTTTCTAGGCTGTGCTAGGCCAGGGTCAGTAATGAATGGCTTGGCTCGGCCCATTGGTTGGGTCCAATCATCAAGTGGGCCATCATTATACAATGTACAGTTTAAAGACCCTAGTGTACGATTCCCATTCACCATATGACAATCCTTAGATCCTGATTATGTTTTAAGAATCCCAACCGTTTATACTATAGGACTTGTAGTAGAGATCAAGGATCACAGGTTTTTTTTTTTTTTTTTTTTTTTTTTTTTTTTAATAATAATAACCTTCCATTTGATGATTTATTTGTACTTCTTAACAGGATTGGACCTGTATGGCTAGGGACAGGACCTATGGTTTTGGGTACTAATTAGAACTGGCCATTCCAACCCATATCTACTTATGAGTTCACTTTTTGATGAAAAGTAAAATTAAAGCAATAAATTTTATTTTATTTTTTCAAAGAGAGATGCTCTGGTAAGTTGGAGTGCTGTTCAATTGGTTTCTTGGACTATCTAATCAAACCATCTGAGCCATCCATTAAGTCTAGAACACATTTCATGGGCTATCATGCAAAATTCAAAATGATTAGATGATCCAATCTGCAGCTTCATTTGGCCTTTTTTCTATACCCATCCATTTTCAAATCCATAAATGGGATGGTCAAAAGAATCCTAAGCAATCCATATGTGCTTCACTTTTTAATGAAAAGTAAAATTAAAGCAATTGATTTTCTCAAATAGAAAGTTATAGTGCTGTTAAATCGATATCTTGGACAATCTAATCAATTGATAGGAACCATCCATTAATCTAGAACAGATTTCATGGGCTATCATGCAAAAAATCACACTCATCATCAGATGATTCCATCTATTTTTTATTTGACCTTTTTTTCTATAGCCATCTATTTTCCAAATCCATGGACGGAATGGTTACGATTGACTAACAAAAGAATCATAAGCAATCCATGATGTGCTTCACTTTTTCGTGGAAAGTAAATTAAAGCAATAGAATTTCTCAAAGAGAAATGCCCTTGTAAGTTATAGTGTTGTTAAATTGATTTCTTGGAATATCTAATCAATCAATCAGAACCATTCATTAAGTCCATGACACATTTCATGGGCAATCATGCAAAAATCACAGCGATCAGATGATCCACTCCATCCTTTCTACAGACGTCTATTTTCCAATCCATGCATGGTATGGTTACGATTGCCTAACAGAAAAAAAAAAAAAAAAAAAAAAAAAAACATAAGCAGTTCATGATATGCCTAATAAGTAGATTGATTTTTTTTTTTTTTTTTTTTTTTTTTACACACGCACACACCCCCACACACTCACGCCAGTAGAATTCCACTCCTGAGAGTCTACCACCGGAGCAAGAGCGAAGACCCAATAAATAGATTGATTGAATTGTCTATTAGACTTATTTTTATGTAAATGATCTTGACTGTCAATATTAATAGCCCATAGATCAAATGGTTAACATTTGTCACACTGCCATCATATTTAGATGCTAGATGGATTGAATTATTGATTGGACTTATTTTTGTATAAATGATCTTGACCATCAATATTAAGAGCCCATAGATCATATGGTTAACATTTGTCACATTGTCATTATATTTAGACGCTAGCCAATTAAATGTGCGTTGGACTTAATGAAAGTCTGGATTGAACTGTCTCGGATGCAACTAGCACTAAGAGTGCTCCAAGAGCACTGGAGCATTTCTCACCTTAAAAAAAAAAAAAAAAAAAAAAAAAAAAAAAAAAAAAAAAAACATTCTTCTCTTATATTATTAGAGAGGTAGTGCCTGTGTTGGGTTGCACTAGTGTTTCCGTAGCGGAACACAAGACAGTGCAACCCTTACCGTGGGGCCACTTAATATATGTGTATGGGCCATTCATATCCACGTTGTCCATTCATTTTGTTAGATCATTTCAGGACATGAGCCCAAAAATGAAACATATTCAAATCTCAAGTGGACCATGCAATAGGGCCCACCATTAAAAACTTCATAGGGCCTACCCTAATTAGGGCTGAAAGTTGGGCGGGATGGTGCTCAACCCTAGCCCAACCCAAGGTTCCTATACCTCAACCCTAACCCAACCCAACCCAACCTCGGTTGGGAATTCTTAACCCAAGCGGGCTCGATCAGACTAGCCGGGTTGGTCAAGTGGATATATGTAATATTTTTGCTATTACATTAGTCTATTATATTTCAATACACTTTTTTTTTTCTATCTATGATTTTATTAATTATATACGTAGTTATTTATTGTAAAGAACTTCATTTTTTTTTCTAAATAAACAAGCTAAAATACAAGACAACTAGTCCTTTAAAAGTCGTGTTATGTAGCACGCAATCTATATGGGATGATAGAGAAATCTAGCATATCTTATCTTGAGAAATTGGAAATGATGTGGACCAAAGAAATGCGACGGCACTAGAATTTCTTGTGCCTTTAACACAAATGATCCACACTCAATTATAATTTATTAGTTACTTACATATTGATCGGGTTTGGGTTGGGCAACTCGAGACCTCAACCTGAGCCTGACCAAAGTTTTATCAGGTTGGTGTTTATATAGCCCGAGCTAACCGTAATGCTCCAGTAATACTCATTTTCCATTCATCACATTGATAAGGTCACACAAACCTGGGGGACCATACCATAGGGAACAATGGTGATTGACCATTAAAATTTTCTTGTGAGTCACAAAAGCTTTTGATCAAGCTGATATTTGATTTTCCTCTTCATCCATATTTGTGTGATGTTACCGACAGATTGAATCAAATAAACATTACTGAAACATTACAGTTGGCACTAGAAAGTTTTTAGTAGTAGAGCATCCAATCACCACTGTTTCCTATAGTATGGTCCACCTGAGATTTGGACCTACTTCATTTTTGGGCTCATGCCCTAAAATAATCTACCAAAACAAATGGACGGCATGGATTTGGAATACATATATCAAGGTGGACTCTATGGTCAAGCTGCACCTAATCCACTCCCGATAGATAGCCCAGGTGATGCCTGGTTCGGATCATCATACAAACGTTCCACAAGTATGGCATAATAAGGAGGCAATTGCGTGGGATCAACTCTCTCTCTCTCTCTTTTTTTTTTTTAATAATGTTATGAGGTTATTGGACTTCAGCTCACTGGGCTTAGGATGTAAGCGGGCTTAATTTTTTTTGTAAATGGCAACTCTACCCCTTTGCTCTACTGGGCGTAAGGTAGAAGCTTGTTGATTTGGCAAAGTTTTGTAGCCCCATGTTTCGACAAGAAACAAATGCATTTAATTTGGGAGATTATCTTATTCAGTCATAACAGAGAGAGTATATAAGAACGATCATCATATTTATTCATATTGAGTTCGTTTACATCCTTTGATTTCCCTCGATTCTAAGATAGATTACTTAAAATACAGAAATTGAAAGAGTTCGAATATCAAATCTGGATATCAAATCAAACAACATTTTGGCTTGCGATTTGATCATCTCATCAAGAGGAATGTTGTGTGGATCTAATCATATGATCTCTCCTTCTTGAGCTCATATCCTTGTGCGAAAGGGAAATCAAAGACTGCAAAGACTTTGGAGATCAAATCAACAGTAATTTCATCAAGAGGAATGTTGTGCGGACCCGTGCAACACCATGCTGTTGCGCGGCCTGGCACAGAGCCTCTTTCCTCTTCTTCCTTCCTTCTTCCTTCAGTACCTTCAGTCTTCTCTTCTTCTCCAGAGCTTCAATCTTCTTCGAAATCTTCAATCGTCCCCAAATAGAGGGGAATGGTGTATTTATAGGCCTCTACATGTACGAACCCTCAAAATTCCTGTCGTGGGCCCGCCTTTCATCGAATCTCAACCGTCCACGTCAACATACCCAGATCATCACTTGAGTAAGTGCGCGTAACACCTCATACTACTTGCGCGGGTCTAAGACTGCAATTATGCAACTCTGTCTACCTTTTGTGCAAGGGCGCACAACCAAATAGGTACTTGCGCTGACCCGTGCAACTAGTACCCCTTTGCGTGGGTCTACACAAAGTCATAAATATCCCTTCTTCTTGTATTCTCTTCATAATTCTTTCTTCCATTCTTTCTTTTCTAATTCTTTATTTTGTGCCTCAACAGATGTCCCCTTGATCATTTTTGTTCATCTTCTTTAGATGGAGAAAACAGGATCAAAATCATTCTTTGCAACTACCTTTTGCGCGGGACCGCATAAAGTCCCTTAATCGGGTCCCATAAGTCGGATCTAGCCCGCCGGGTCCAGGATGCCTATAAATAGCAGAGACCCTTCTATTCTCTCATTCCTGCCAACCTACTGTCGAACCTCTGCCACTCCAACGAATTCCCATGCAACTATCCTTGTTTGCGCGCATAATCTGTGCAACAACGTTATTCCTTAGCGCATGATTTCAATTGGTGGTGCGCTACTGCACAAACAATCCCTTTGTGTGGTCTCGCACAAACCCCTTTTTTGCAAAATTTCCTAAGTTCAACCTTCACTTGAAATTTTCTTCAAAAAGACTTCACTTCTTCTAAAAGAAATCCCTTTTTCTCTGACTTTTGCCTTCACCATGGCTCGCACCAAGAGAACATACTGCCTAATTGAACCATCTACCGCACAACCTTCCCATCAAGAGCCACCGAATCCATCTTCTTCTCATGCTCCCGAACCATCTCCATCTCCATCTCCATCTCCTGAACAACCTCAATGAAAACGCATGAAAACTACCAGTAGGCATCCTGCGTATATTAAAGAACCCGTCCTCCCCACTTTTGATTTCACTGACTGCATTGCCACACTACCCTTCCCCTTCCATAGAGCGATATCGATGAGTGAAATTGAACGGCCTCCCAGACATGTCCGTGAATTTGACTGGGAAGAATGGTTGAAGTCAACAACTCATCTGCCAGCCATGAGTCAGAAACCATCGGTCAGAGAAGACACTCCCCCTCCCTCTAGATCGAAGAAGCCTCCCCGCAATAAGGCTAAGGAATTTCAGGAGAAGATAAAGGAACACAACAAAAAGAGGCTTCAAAACTCTTGGAAAATTGTCTGAGTCGTCGAGGGTATCATGAAGTTCGATAACCTTACAGACAAGGCATGGTCGTGATCTCATTAAATCTTCATCGCCACCAGTCCATTCTCAATTGTGAACCTTCAGATCAGATGGACAAAGAAAAGCTAGTATATACGGAATCCTGGGTATCGAAAGAACCTCAAATTCTGGAAGGAACCTTGTTAGCAAAGAAGCCAAGACAACAGATCGGTGAAGTCCATCCGATGATCTTTTTCACTCCTTCCCACGATCCCCATGCCTTATTCCCTACTCATTTTTACGAAACACTCTAGCAACGTTTCAGGGATCGCGAATCGCTCTGGGCCCAAGAAGAACTCAGAACAAGGGACCTCTTAACTTCCCGCACTTACTATTCCGTCTGGGCAGCGGCAATTTTAGCAAAGCACTCGAAGATATTGATCAACATTGATGTATATAACATGATAGAAGTTACTTCACAACACTTCTACAAGGAGACCTCTATCTTGAAAGGCTTCCTCAATTACTGGTGTCCTATAACCAACTCATTCCACCTTCCATCAGGCGAAATGAGTATTACCCTCTGGGACCTTCATCGGAGTGTCATTCTTCTGCTGACCGGGAAGTTCTATGATGAATTCGTCCTCACTAATGAAGAACTGACATTTGTCTCTTCGCTAGGCCGAGTGGCCTCAATTTCAGAAACGACTACCAAACTCTTCAAAGAGATGGCCAAATTTCCAAATATTCACAAGATTTCTCCTCTACAATGGCTTGCACACTTCACTAAGCCTTCTGGTAAATCTCCACTTCACAAATCACTTCTCGCTATATTTTAATTTCTTATATTTCTCACTTTCTGCTCTCTCCTTTCCTTTTCTTAGGTTCAGTGGCTGCCATTCGCAAGAATTAACGGATCTTCGAGAGAAGATAAAAGAGCGTGCAAAATATAGCCTCGATGGAGAGCTTGTGACCTTTCTTGTCTATTGGCTGAGTGCGGTGGTCCTTCCTAGACGTCATTTGCCCTACAGCATTCGTCGTTGCCGGTGCTATGACAGAAGGCAATAAGCATTCCCCCCTCCGGTCTTATGTTCTATCTATAAAGCTCTTGGAGAAGTGGCGACTCACGTAAAGAGTCCTGCTGTTGGCGCTTCTTCTACGAACACTCCTTGGCACTATATTGCCGGTTGGCTAGGTGTTTATTTCCCATGGACCTTCGAAGCCTCGGAAAAAGCATATATCCACCCCTCTCATGTTCCTCTGTGGTTCTTTCAAAAGAGAACTATGGCCAAAAGATCATATGACTGGGTTGTCAACACAATCTCAGCAACTGACATAGTCGATTACTTTCAGTTCTGCCTGTACCGGTACACTGAAGATACAAATATGGTAGACACCAAGTCACTTACTTCAGGAGAAAGAGCATTTTTCCTCTCCATTCGATCCTGCAGCCTTCCATTAAGAGAGGGAGTAGAGTTTTGGAGGGAGCCTTATTACCCAAGCCAATTCGCTCACCAGTTTGGTTTTGATCAAACCGTTCCAAAAGACTGTGGATTGGTAACGAGGAGAATGCGTAACTATGAAACTGGCCTGTATAATTAGGCGATGGTATGGAAGCAGTTGTTGGGCGGTCGAGTTAAGTTTACTTTTATAATTCCAGGCAGCAATCGTACCACCCGTGCTTCGTACGGCTATATGAGATGGTGGGTTCATCAATCGTATCTAGTTAATAAATGCTTACCCGTGACTAACCCGATCTAGATTTCGCCGTCGAAACTTAAGGGTAGCAGATTCGAAGAAGGAATAAGTTTTGTACCGGAAATGAGTCACGCGCCTTTTCCCGGTTAACTTTGCAGAAAGATATCTTTGAAGAGCCAATTTGTGAAAGGAAACCCGCCAACACGCTAAAGGGATGGATAGCCCACAGGGTTGTTATGGATTTTGAAAAGGTCCCACGAGATCGCTCTAATAGAGTAGTTGAAGAAATGACGGAAGTTCCTTCTCCAACTCAAGAGAATGTTGCCGTATCTCAAGATAACCCGATTCCTTCTCCTGCCCCTCAACCTGCTCGCCCTAGTCAATCTTCCCCAATGACAAGGTCTCGATCGCGTTCTCAGGCTTCTCCTCCCTTGCATGAAGAAGGAATTGCTGCCCCGACCTCTCCCATTCCAGTTGATAAGGACCTTCAACCAGGAAGTAGCAGAATTTCCCCCTCTAAAGGGAAGCAAGTTGTGCTCGAAGAAATAGAAGAAAAAAATAGAGGGAGAGAATTCACCCTCGTCATCTAAAGGAACTACTTCCATTGAATATGACACCAAGGCAGATGACGAGGAGGCCGAGGGAGAGGATGATTTTGAAGAGGGGGAAGTTAACATTGATGATGAGGACGATGCTGTTATTGAGGGTGTCTCTACCGTCCATCTAGTTCAATCCATTCTTCGTGGGTCACCACACTAAATCATTGGATGATACTAACCATATGATTGGCCAGCCAGCATGGTCCGGTCCTATAGGACCCAGGCTGGGGCCCTTGAACTTGGCTAGAGTGGCCAAGCCTGGGCTTGAAATGTAGGCACCCTTTCTAGGCTGTGTTGGGCAGGGTCAGTAATGAATGGCTTGGCTCGGCCCATTGGTTGGGTCCAATCATCAAGTGGGCCATCATTATACAATGTACAGTTTAAAGACCCTAGTGTACGATTCCCATTCACCATATGACAATCCTTAGATCCTGATTATGTTTTAAGAATCCCAACCGTTTATACTATAGGACTTGTAGTAGAGATCAAGGATCACAGGTTTTTTTTTTTTTTTTTTTTAAATAATAATAATAATCTTCCATTTGATGATTTATTTGTATTTCTCAACAGGATTGGACCTGTATGGCTAGGGACAGGACCTGCGGTTTTGGGTACTAATTAGAACTGGGCCCATTGCAACCCATATCCACTTATGAGTTCACTTTTTGATGAAAAGTAAAATTAAAACAATAGATTTTATTTTATTTTTTCAAAGAGAGATGCTCTAGTAAGTTGGAGTGCTGTTCAATTGGTTTCTTGGACTATCTAATCAAACCCTCTGAGCCATCCATTAAGTCTAGAACACATTTCATGGGCTATCATGCAAAATTCAAAATGATTAGATGATCCAATCTGCAGCTTCATTTGGCCTTTTTTCTATACCCATCCATTTTCAAATCCATAGATGGGATGGTCAAAAGAATCCTAAGCAATCCATATGTGCTTCACTTTTTAATGAAAAGTAAAATTAAAGCAATTGATTTTCTCAAATAGAAAGTTATAGTGCTGTTAAATCGATATCTTGGACAATCTAATCAATTGATAGGAACCATCCATTAATCTAGAACAGATTTCATGGGCTATCATGCAAAAAATCACACTCATCATCAGATGATTCCATCTATTTTTTATTTGACCTTTCATGGACGGAATGGTTACGATTGACTAACAAAAGAATCCTAAGCAATCCATGATGTGCTTCACTTTTTCGTGGAAAGTAAATTAAAGCAATAGAATTTCTCAAAGAGAAATGCTCTTGTAAGTTATAGTGTTGTTGGAATATCTAATCAATCAATCGGAACCATTCATTAAGTCCATGACACATTTCATGGGCAATCATGCAAAAATCACAGCGATCAGATGATCCACTCCATCCTTTCTACGGACATCTATTTTCCAATCCATGCATCTTATGGTTACGATTGCAAAAAAAAAAAAAAAAAAAAAAAAAAAAAAAAAACATAAGCAATTCATAATATGCCTAATAATTAAATTGATTTTATTTTATTTTATTTATTTATTTATTAACACACGCACACACACCCCCACACACTCACGCCAGTGGAATTTCACTCCTGAGAGTCTACCACCGGTGCAAGAGCAAGGACCCAATAAATAGATTGATTGAATTGTATATTAGACTTATTTTTATGTAAATGATCTTGACCATCAATATTAATAGCCCATAGATCAAATGGTTAACATTTGTCACACTGCCATCATATTTAGATGCTAGATGGATTGAATTGTTGATTGGACTTATTTTTGTATAAATGATCTTGACCGTCAATATTAAGGGCCAATAGATCATATGGTTAACATTTGTCACATTGTCATTATATTTAGATGCTAGCACATTATATTTAGATGCTAGCCAATTAAATGTGCGTTGACTTATTTTTGTATAAATGATCTTGACCGTCAATATTAAGAGCCGATAGATCATATGGTTAACATTTGTCACATTGTCATTATATTTAGATGCTAGCCAATTAAATGTGCGTTGGACCAAATGAAAGTCTGGATTGAACTGTCTCGGATGCAACTAGCACTAAGAGTGCTCCAAGAGCACTGAGCATTCTCACTTTTTTGTTTTGTTTTGTTTTGTTTTTTTTGTTTTTTTTTTTTTTTTTTTTTTTTTTTTAACATTCTTCTCCTTCTCCCTTATATTATTAGAGAGGTAGTGCCTGTGATGGGTTGCACGAGTGTTTGTGTAGCGGAACAATAGATAGTGCAACCCTTACCGTCGGGCCACCTTAATATATGTATACGGCCCGTTCATATCCACGTCGTTCGTTCATTTTGTTAGATCATTTCAGGACATGAGCCCAAAAATGAAACGTATTCAAATCTCCAATAGGGCCCACCATTAAAAACTTCATAGGGCCTACCGTAATTAGGGCTGAAAGTCCGGGGGTTGGGTCAGTTGGTGCTCAACCCTAGCCCAACCCAAGGTTCCTATACCTCAACCCTAACCCAACCTTGGTTGGGAATTTGCAACCCAAGCGGGCTTGGTCAGGTTAGTCGGGTTGGTCAGGGGGATACATGTAATATTTTTGCTATTACATTAGTCTATTATATTTTAATACACTTATTTTTTTGTATCTATGATTTTATTAATTATATACGTAGTTATTCATCGTATAGAACTTCATTTTTTTCTAAATAAACAAGCTAAAATACAAGACAACTACTCCTTAAAAGTCGTGTTATGTGGCACGCAATCTATACAGGATGATAGAGAAATCTAGCGTATCTTATTAGCTTGAGACATTGGAAAAGACATGGACCGAAGAAACGTGATGGCGTTAGAATATCTTGTGCCTTCAACACAGATGATCCACACTCAATTATAATTTATCAGTAACTTACATATTGATCGGGTTGGGTTTGGGTTTGGGTTGGGTTGGGTTGGGTTGGGTTGGGTTGGGTTGGGCAACTCGAGACCTCAACCTGAGCCCGACCCAAGTTTTATCGGTTTGGTGTTTGTATAGCCCAAGCTAACTGTAATGCTCCAGTAATATTCATTTTCCATTCATCACATTGATAAGGTCACCCAAACCTGGATGAAGGGGACCATACCATAGGGAACAATGGCGATTGACCATTAAAATTTTCTTGTGAGTCACAAAAGCTTTTGATCAAGCTGATATTTGATTTTCCTCTTCATCCAGATTTGTGTGACGTTACCAACAGATTGAATCAAATAAACATTACTGAAACATTACAGTTGGCACTAGAAAGTTTTTAATAGTAGAGCATTCAATCACCACTGTTTCGTATAGTATGGTCCACCTGAGATTTGGACCTACTTCATTTTTGGGCTCATGCCCTAAAATAATCTACCAAAATAGATGGACGGTGTGGATTTGGAATACATACATCAAGGTGGGCTCTATGGTCAAGCTGCACCTAATCCACTCCCGATAGATAGCCCAGGTGATGCCTGGTTCGGATCATCATACACACGTTCCACAAGTATGGCATAATAAGGAGGCAATTGCGTGGGATCAACTTTTTTTTTTTTTTTTTTTTTAATTATGTTATGAGGTTATTGGACTTTAGCTCACTGGGCTTTTAGGTTGAAAGCGGGCTTAATTTTTTGTAAATGGCATCTTTACCCATCTGCTCTACCTGGCGTAAGGAAGAAGCTTGTTGATTTGGCGAAGTTTTGTACCCCCATGTTTTGACAAGAAACAATTGCATTTAATTTGGGAGATTATCTTATTCATTTATAATAGAGAGAGTATATAAGACGATCATCATATTTATTCATATTGAGTTCGTTTACATCCTTTGATTTCCTTCGATTCTAAGATAGATTACTTAAAATGCAGAAATTGAAAGAGTTCGAATATCAAATCTGGATATCAAATCCAACTGCATTTCGACTTGCGATTTGATCATCTCATCAAGAGAAATGTTGTGCGGATCTGATCATATGATCTCTCCTTCTTGAGCTCATATCCTTGTGCGAAAGAGAAATCGAAGACTCCAAAGACTTTGGAGATCAAATCAACAGTAATTTCGTTAAGAGGAATGTTGTGCGGACCCGCGCAACACCATGCTGTTGCGCAACCTGGCACAGAGCCTCTTGCCTCTTCTTCCTTCCTTCTTCCTTCGGTACCGGTTGTTATGGATTTTGAAAAGGTCCCACGAGATCGCTCTAATAGAGTAGTTGAAGAAGTGACAGAAGTTCCTTCTCTAACTCAAGAGAATGTTGCCGTATCTCAAGATAACCCGGTTCATTCTCCTACCCCTCAACCTGCTCGCCCTAGTCAATCTTCCCCAATGACAAGGTCTCGATCGCATTCTCAGGCTTCTTCTCCCTTACATCAAGAAGGAATTGCTGCCCCGACCTCTCCAATTCCAGTGATAAGGACCTTCAACCAGGAAGTAGCAGAATTTCTCCCTCTAAAGGGAAGCAAGTTGTGATCGAAGAAATAGAAGAAGAAAAAGAGGGAGAGAATTCACCCTCATCATCTAAAGGAACTACTTCCATTGAATATGACACCGAGGCAGATGACGAGGAGGCCGAGGGAGAGGATGATTTCGAAGAGGGGGAAGTTAACATTAATGATGAGGACGATGTTGTTATTGAGGGTGTCTCTACCAGCAAAGAACATCCTTCATCACTTCCCCAGAATATTGAAATCGAAGCTCCTCCCTCTACTGATATTCTTGCAAAAATCCCAATAACACTAGAAGAGGGAGATGATGTCACGCCCCATACTCCAAAACTAGGCTCACAAAATTCCCGTTTGCCGAATCCGGCGCCGAAAGCCTCCTTAGTACCCCATTCTCGGCTCCCAGCGCCCATTCGCCAAGTTTCGATCCTGAGACACTACGAGGAGGATTTTCAATGTCAGTTTGATTCACAATATGTATAACCAACAGTATAACCCTCAAACAACAACCAAGAACTCCATCACATTTTTACTATGATAAAAAACTTATAAGTACAATGAGCATAAAGGGAAATACAATGATAATGGACAAAAAGTTCCAAGATGATCTGCTAAGCGCTGCTGCGGTCCAACGTCACCTGCACGCAACGGTTGTGTGTAAGCTTATGGAAAGCTTAGAGGGTGGTGGAAGTGTGTACGCAATGTGGTAATACAATTATGCAGTATCAGAGTAATGCGGAATATGCTGATGAATCCATGAATACTATTAGCCGTACCAAGGCTATCGATGCAAGGCATAAATGATGTCGGACATACCAAGGTCATGCGATGCAAGATGCAAATTCAAGTACATCAATCCTCCTCTAAGTCCACATATCAATACAGCTCAACTCTGGAACATCACCGGGGTCTAGTACACTCCAAGCCAGATTGTCGCCCCATTACGCGCAACAAGGTGAGTGAAAGAGACCTCACTATCCGTCTGCCAATATCGAGCCCGACTCATCGATAGCGGACCCATTCCTCGATCTGGTCAAACTTAGCCTAGCTTTGTCCCCTCCTCTTGAGCGGGTAAGGCCACATCCCCTTCTAACCGACCATGACACAGTGAAAAGTGCAACCTCCTGGTATTCGGCACTCGGCGCTCATGCATCCACTCGGTCTAGATGTTGGAGCAACCTCCTGGTACCATAAGGGTTTAGGGACTTCCACCCAGGGATATCTATAACACCCCATGTAGAACAAGATTTTTGGTATCCAATTTAGCCAACCACGATATGCCGTGGAGGCTACGACCCTGATGTCGCTAGGGCGTACAGTAACCATGTCACACAATGCGAAATGCTTGAATCACACTTCCAGTCATGCAGTAATCCTGCACGTATCGTGGGCACATGTAGGGCAATACCGCATATCCGGGAGCCCATAAACAATCTGCCCGAAGACATATGCTATGATCAGTCACTTCTCATATCAAGCATCCATATGATGTGTATGATCATGAATCATGGAACTATACTAAATGTGTTATATGGCGATGGATTCTTGTTCGTAACAAAGATGGGCTTAGACGACTTACACACTATAAGTATGGGCCTAACAATGGGCCCTCGGGAGAGTTACAATGCAGACATTTAACCATCATTACTCTACAATGTGGACGTCAAACCATCATTGCTCCCAAGGCATGACTGAATCAAATGGGTTAAATTGAATGGGCCGAATCGAATGGGCCGATTTAAATGGGCCAATCAAATGGGCCAAATCGAATGGGCTGATCGAATGGGCCGATTCAAATGGGCCGATCAAATGGACTGATCAAATGGGCCGATTCAAATGGGTCGATCAAATGGGCCGATTCAAATGGGCCGAATCAAATGGGATGATTCAAATGGGCTGAATCAAATGAGCCGAATCAATGGGACGAATCAATGGGTTGAATCAAATGGGTCGAATCGAATGGGCCGAGTCAAATGGGCCAAATCGAATGGGCCGATCAATTTCGCTTCATGTATAACAAATTGGCCACACCAATGGACCAAATGTTTATCCAATTGGGCCCATGCTTATGTATTTGAGATCCAACCTATTCATTAGTTAACATAGAGATAGATGAAGTGAAAGCCAAATATCAGCTTGAGTGGGAACCACTGTGGCTCCTAAGAAGTTTTAAACGGTGGATGTCACTGCACCCCCATTATTATTGCAAATGGTGGGGTTCACTTGAACTTTAGATCTCACTCATTTATCCCATGCCATAAAATGATCTCACAAATGGTTGGACGGTTTAGAAACAACACATGCGTCATGGTGGGTCCCATAGATAGACGGCATGGATGAAACAGGTGGAACCCATGGAACTTGTTGCCATCTGTGCAGCAGTTAGTGGTGGGGTCCACATGGCTGGACGGTGTGGATTTTATCCACACGTGCAGCAGGTCCCACAGACCATACTGACA
The DNA here is from genome assembly GCA_021015155.1 of Magnolia officinalis. Lineage (NCBI taxonomy): Eukaryota > Viridiplantae > Streptophyta > Magnoliopsida > Magnoliales > Magnoliaceae > Magnolia > Magnolia officinalis. Next base: position 24,829,264 of record JAJHSJ010000011.1, on the reverse strand, counting down.
TCAAAGAGAGCAGCTAGGTAGCTGCTACACGTGCAACATGTGGCCTTAAAACGGACAGAGGTGGGTTCCACGTAGGGCCCACCCTCATATATATATATATATATAATATATATATATATATATATATAATATCTATATATATATAATATATAACATTATGTTATAACATAGTGTATAATATATCATATTATATATATTAATATAATATAATATAATAATTATATTTATATAGAATTAATGTCCAGGCCGTTCACACATACATCATGGTAGCCCACACGTGGGGTGGGTCCCACCGTTCAAAGACGGTGGACGGTTTGGATTAAACACATACAATGTAGTGTGGCCCATCTAAAGGGATGGACAATGTGGGTGGGTCCCATGGACCCCACCATCTGTACACACTTCACTGCTAGCCACCCGCACTAGGGAATCAATGTCAAGACCTTAGCGTTGAAACGAGGTATCTTTCACTTAGCCTACCATTTGAGCTATAGATCTGGGTCCCACTATCTAGACGGTCTGGATCTCACGTGGGACCCACAGAACTGCTGACGTCAGATGGCAGTGGGTCCCACCATCAAAAACAGATGGACGACATGTGTAAAACACATACATCATGGCTGAGATCCACTGTCCATGGGCTGGACGGTGGATGCAGCGTTTCACCAGGTGGTCCCACCGTCAGAATGAATGGACGGCTAGGATGAGGCACCCGTACCAGGTGGTTTCCACCATTAGAATGGATGGACGGCTGGTATGAGGCGCATGTTCCAGGTGGGTCCACACGTGTGGACCCACAAGCTCTGGAGAAGCTGATATATGTGCTTTACCAATGTCCAGCAGCCGTTGCTGCTGGACAGTGAGCATTCAACACATGTGATGGAGGGGTCCACATCAGTGCACGGTGGTGATAAAACCCATACATCACGTTGGGTACATGCAGTGGCCCAGGGTCCCACGATCCAAGCTGATATCTATGTTTCTCCTACATCGAGGCCCATTCGAAGACGTGCATCAAGGTGGACCATAGGGAGGGGACTGCGTGGATCATACATCACAGTGGGGGTCCACAATACATGAGAGAGAGAGAGTCATCATCGAGGATGGAGGGGCCCCGCAACTATGGGCCCCTCTTTGATACAGAGCCTACATTAAAGTGGGTCCCACCATAAGTGGGCCCTTACATCACACAAAAAAAATAAAGAAATGGAGATCCAAGATCACCCACCGTCTTCTTCTTGCTCCTTAGGCTTCCTTTGCTCCTTAGCTTCGATCCTAATGGATGAAATGAAGTTTTGATGGTTGAGATGGGAGATGAGAGGGTAGGAAGTGGGCCACATACAAAACTCTCTCATGGAGGTTTGGGAGAGCTTGGACGTGTGATGTTTTTGGGTTGCTTGGAAAGTGGTTTGAGAATGAGAGAGAGGGTTGTAAAGAGAAAGAGAGAGAGATGGGTGATGGAGCGATGGATGTGGTGAGTGATGGGTGTGTAAGAACTTTTTGACTTTAAGGGTAGATGGTGTAAGAAGGGTATGGGGTGTGTAAGAACTTTTTGACTTATGGGGTTGCTTGGGGATGGGTGTGAGGTGATGGTGTACTTGACCCTTGATGGGATTGATTTATTGATTGAGGTGACATGTTGTAGAGATTCTCTTAGGTTTTGCAACGCGTGGCATTTTTCTCAAACTGAACACAGGCCTACATCTCCTGGCTTAGGTATCGCCTCTACGCGCAAGACACGGTATCGGAACCGCGACGATGGTACGGTAGCTAGGGTACAAGTCTCGGGTTGAGCCAACTCTAGTTGACTGCGTGTAACTCAGGGTAGTGCGCAAACATCAGATAAAGGTCGAAAGTTGTCGAAATTCGACCGAGAAGACCGCAGAAGCCTACGGAATGGTACGGTCTAGGATACGGGTCTTACAGATGATGAGCCTCTAGATTATGGGGAGTACGGATACTCGCCGAGTAAGAAATTTCATGCAATTATATCATTTTTTTTTGCCATCATTATTGTTATTTCCTTTTTTTTTTTAAGGTACTCATGCTATCAACATTAGGACAGGCGATACTCCTCCTGAAGATCTTCCTCCCGCTGCACCATCGGTCCCAATGAGAATTTCCTTGGCTCCCTTCGTGGCACCAAGGGTCGTGGCCCGTGGAATCGTTTTTCCAATAGAACCCACAGATCTACCCACTCTAATGACCATTGATTCAAGCACTGAGGCTAAAGCCCCTTCTTTTGCTGATATGTTGGGGCCTGTTCCATCTTCCATTAAAGAGACATGCTCTCCTACTGCTCAGATTCTTGCAAAAGGTATATTTATCTCTTTCTTTATTTGTGCTTTTACATCATTTACTTTCATGGCTTTTATTACAACTTCCTTATTTTATTATTTTGTAGGAAATCCCCCTCGAAGTGGCACTACCAGCTCTAGTTACGTTGCCACAGTATCCAATCTGTTATCTTTTGAGAAAGTCCCTGCGGATAAGCCGACACTAATGAGAAACTCCATATCAGCAACTGTTCACATGTTCAAAGACCGTAATCAATGGTTAGATCTAAACATTGCTATAGAGGTCTTAGACAGTGCTGTAAAGATGGCGAAGATCACTGTCTCTCCTTTACGCGACTCTCTCTTGAGATTTCATGATTTAGTAACTATTTTAAAATTGGCAAAGAACGTGGTTGTCGCTCCGGAGATTCTAGAATACGGGAGATAGCTGGCATCTTCCAAGGAGAAAGCTTCTTAAATTGCTTCTGTCGTCTCCAAATATGATCAAGAGCAGTTATCCCTCTAAGAGCAGCTGAAAGCTGCTACCGACAATAGAATAGCTATCTAGAATCAAATTGCTCTTTTGAAGAAAGAAATTCTACAATTGGAGACAAAGGATTGGGAAGAGGAGTTCAATATAAAGCAGATCCAAGAGAAGATATAAGTCAATCTTCATTCTGCTAATGCTGAACAATCTGAGCTGATTAAAAATAAAGAACTAATTGCCTCTTTAGAGCGAAAGTTAGCCGACATTCCAAATCATGTGAAAATTATTTTCGAGGCTAAATCAAAACATATTGCAGCTCAGGTTCAGCTCAAAGAAGACTTGCAAAAATATTTGGCAGCATTAGGCATGATAGAAGAGCTATAAAAGACTTTCTTCTATTTTCTTTTGTGATCACATATAATTTTCTCTTGAACTGCAAGATATATATATATGCATTACAATGTTTTGAAATAATTATTTCTTTTGAAAGTTTTTATTTTATTTTATTTTGAATTACATCTTATTTCAAGCATATGTACTCAGGTGATCATTTAACGCTATATCATGTTTCATCATTGTTCACTCCCCCAGTGCAGGGTTGTGATGTAGTAATAAACTCGGTAAGACCGAGGTCGAATCCACAAGGACTGAAACCTGTACATATTCTGAAACTAAGTAGAACTAGAACTAGACTAAGATGAAATCTAAACTGAATGAAATTTAGAGAATAATTGTGGAATAATTATCTAAAACGTAGAGAAATTCAGAGGTAGGAAACTAGGGATTCAGAGGATCCGCTTGTAGTGATCAGGGAGAACTACTCTTGATTCATGAAAATCAACTGAACTGCCATTGATATAGTTTTCAAGAGATGAAGGGTATATGAATTAGAATGGATTCCATCACCAAACCATGCCCAAGAGACAAAGCAAACAACAGAATTAAACTAATTACCAACCAATCAACATGCAATAGAGGTTAGGAAGGGTACCGTCATCCGACCATGCCCAGGAGACGATGGTGAACAACAGGGCTTTCTGACGTCATAAACATAAAAAAAGAAGAAAGAAATACTCAAAGCCATCGCAGATCTATTGTAATTTCAGTCACAATAAACCATTAAAAACTGAAAGCATTCCCTTAAATCAACTATAATCAACATCAATTCATAAATTAAAATTAATTAAACGCATAAAACAGAGTCTCCCATCACGCTACAAGCTTCACCTCTTAGCCCTAGCTAAGAGGTTTAGCCGCTCATGGACATGATTGCACCATACCTCAAAATAAAAACAGAAAAATAAATAAATAGAAAAAATACTCTACTTCCTGTCTCCGCTCTCTATCCACGTTCAAGCCTAGCTCAGCTCCCCCTCCTTTTTTCCTTCTCTTCTCTTTTATATGTAGCAGAGTGGTGTAGAGTCCGTGCTGGAGTCGGCGTAAGGAGAGGCGGTAGGCCACTTATGCAGTTACCCTGCATATCAAGTTTCCACGCATGGAAACTCTCTGTTCTATGCAGCAAAATAGGACACATTACCGGATCTGAACCGTTCCAGCTCCTTGGGCCTAACCGGACATCCTTTGGGAGGGTCTTGGCCGGTCCAGATGGTGGGACTGATCCTCATCATGGTCTCCAAACTCCCTAGATCGTCCGTTTCCTCCAGACTGCGTAAACAGAGCCTGCGTATGGCTTTTAAGCTGATGTTTGGTGGCCCCCACAGACGAGTTCTGATGAAAATCCACTCCGTTCACTGAGATCCGCACGAAAAACCATTCGGACATGACCGTATTTCTTCTGCTTTGGTGTGGCCCACCGAGAATGGCATTCTACTGTCCGTTCATGTGTTGCGGATTATCTTCTTGTTTGCGTGTTTATGGCGGAACATGGACACCAAGGTGTCGGTCAAAATCCTCTCTTGATCACGTTGGTTGGATCGGATCTTTCTTCCGGATGACGGTAGTGGCCCACTCATCATCACCGCAGCTTCCTATGCGAAACGGAGCTTCGCAGAAGTCCCTGACAGTTTTGTTTGTGCGTTGGCTCACCTATTGAAGCCAGGTGAACAATCCACTCCGTTAATTGGTTTTAGGACGAAAATCCATCTGGGTAGGTGTGTTTTTGGAGTTAATTCGGTGTGGCCCACACGATCTTATATACCCCACCGTTCATCCTGTGTTCAACGGCTAAAGACGCACAACCGCTTACATGGGGCCAAACGGTCACCGTGATTATGGTCGTACTCACTTCCCAGACACAATGGACGGATTGGATTTGTGAAATGTACTAGGGGTGGGCCCCACTATCAACCAACGGAGGGACAGCGTTAGACGCTGTTTGCGTCTTAAATTTCTTTGAGAAATCCTCGATCAGCGCTTGCTGATCGAGTTCTTGAAAACTGGTGTGTGGCTGGAGCACCACACTATACACATGCAATGCTCATGTGGGTCCCAAGGTAATGTATATGAGAAATCTGATCCGTCCATCCTTTTTCTCATCTCATTTAAGGTGTTGAGTCCAAAATTGAAGCATATCCAGAGATCAGGTGGGCCCCACTTAAAGATTTAATGGGATAATCTGTCCGTTGGGCCACTTCTACAGGGATTCGATGGCTCAAAGTTGACATGTATGGTTCATTTATAGTCCTTAGGCTATGTATGAAGTTTTGAACTGAACGGATGGCCGGGAACCCTGAGATCTTGCATTCTGGACGTCTTTCGGGCCACTTGAGTGTTAGTTTCTCGATTTTCTCGGATCTCTGGCATGTAAATCCATCGATCTTGGTCCCCTGGAGTCCATCCCTTGCCTTGGTGTCTTCAGAGCATTAAATCTATACTTTTAGCACCCTTTTGCAGTCCAAGCTCGTAAATACACCTTGCATTACAAACACAATTAAATTGAGCCGTTAAACAGTACCATGTCGTAAATCTAGGCAATAACTAGGGTCTTATATGCAATATTTGACCCTCAACAATCATAATTTATCATGATTGTTAGTATGGGATTTTCTATATGATTTTGTTATGGTAGGCGGAACTAGGTTTTGGTCTAGTTTAAGCTCTTGAGTAGTGGAGCAACATAATTTTTTAGACTCATAAATGGTTGGAGTCGGGTCTCACGTGAATGGCCTCTGTAACTCTCATTAGTTCACTGGACTTATCACAGCCAGAGAGTTTACAAACCGCGATCCATCAAAGGGGCCCAGTGAAGCTACCGGGGTCGTAACTCGGTGGGATTTACACATAGGGTTGGCCGTAGTAACTCTCTAGAGTTCACGGGGTGCACAAGGCTACCTTAAGGTACTAAATCCAAGGCCGTCAGTCCATCAATAAGAGAGTATTTTATAGAAATCATGTCCTCATGAGTTACTACTGAAATCAAGCTAGGAATTTGGGGGGTCTTACGCATGGCTGGCCTATCTATGGACAATGGCCAAAGAGCGCACACTACAGCCCATTTTTTCTTCATCTACAAGGTCGGACCCATTCACGGGAGGGCAGTTTCATCCTTCCCCGTGACGCTATCGGAAAGCTATACAGACGGCATTGGTCTCACGCGTGACTGGCCGTTGTAGATTTTTAATTACCGGCTCCATCCGCTACCCGCATGGGTATGCATGTGATGGCCTATACAGGCTTTTAAGACCACTGGCTTCTCACTGCTGCCTGAATAACATTTATATTGCCGATGATGGTAAGTCTTATACATAGTTGGCCATATAGGCTTGACTAGGCTGCCTTAAGTAATAAGCCGCCATCGCTGTCGTGAATTTTATATGTGGTTGACCATATAGGTTTATTTCACTATCATGAATAGTGAACCAATTATTGATATATCGCCACTGCTGATGATGTTTGGCAACGTTCATGTTATGTTTAAAATAGCGTATCAGTTTGGCGATGATAGCAATTTCGATAAGGCTTGATTAACGATGACAACGATAGTTGGTAATTTTGGTGATAATCATCGACACTTGGCAGTAGTTGACGATAATATCATTTGACGATAATCATCAATGCTTAATCTTGATATGCTTGAAAATTCACCTTTCATTCATTCATATGGAGAATAATACATGGCAACTTCATCATTTTATTTGTCTTGCCCCCTTTTGATATAGAAGCATTATTCTGATAATCTTCTAGATCAAAACTGCCTCTATCTTCAGGGATGATATTTCTTGATAAAGCGAGCATTAATTAGTATACTGATACCCTGTCCATCTTGATCCACAACTCTATGTGCTCCATTGGAATATACTTCTGTTATGATGTATGGTCCAGCCCATTTGGGCTCAAACTTGCCCCTGTCTTGCGGGTGACCACTATTGGTCTCTTCATCATGAATACCATATCACTTTTCTTGAAAGAGTGATACTTAACTCTTTTATCAAAAGCAACGGATACTCTCGCTTGATCTAATTGTAACTGTTATTGGGTTGCCAGCCGTTTTTCATCGAGTAAATCCAATTCTTCTAACCTTATTCTTGCGTTTTTGTCATCTGTAATTGACTGATGCACTGCTACTCTGAGTGATGCAACTTACGTTTCAATCGGGGTGACAACCTCTATGCCATAAACCAACGAATACGGTGTAGCTTTTATTGTCGTACGACGAGTAGTCCTATAAGCCCACAAAGCCTCTTGCAACTTTACATCCCAATCATGCTTATTTTCAGTCACTGTCTTCTTCAGTATCTTCACAATCATCTTGTTAAATGCCTCTGTTAATCCATTGGCTGGTTGATAGCAAGGTGTTGAAAATGAGTGGTGAATACTGAACTTCTGACACAGCTTTTCCATTCCTCTACTCTTGAAAGGGTTACCATTGTCAGTAACGATTTTCTTCGGGATACCGTGGCGATATATTATTGCATGCCGGATGAAATTGACAACATCCTTTTCTCTGACATTGTGCAATGTGATCGCTTCTGTCCACTTAGAGAAATAGTCCGTTGCTGCCAGTATATATTGTTTTCCAATGGATGAAGGTGAATTTATAGGACCGATAACATCGAGTCTCCAGGCAGCAAAAGACCAAGTCGTGACTGTCTGATGAAGGTTTTCAGGGGGCATGTGTATGATGTCTCCATGGATCTGACACTCGTGACATCGCCTCACATAATCTATTGCATCTTTGAACATTGTGGGCCAGTAATATCTCATTCAATGCACCCGATGGAATAAATTTCGGCTAGCTTAATGTGCCCCGCATTCTCTTGAGTGAGCCTCTCGCAATATTTGACTTGTTTCTTGTTCATCCAGACAACGTAACAGCATTTCATTGTAAGATTTTCTGTACAATACTTCACTACATATGATGAAGCTGCTCGATCTCTGCTTGATTTGCTATCTTTATGCTGGATCCTCCAGTAGGATATCATATTTGAGATAATCTACGAAAGGCTGGAGCTAATCATCTACTGTCACTTCCAAACACGATATAAGAAGTGCTTCAATGACTTCATTGATAATTTCTGAAGATGGCAAGAACCTTCTTTCCTCTATAATTACCTGAAGGGGACTCCGATTCAGACAGGACAAAGCTACAGCCAGGCTAGCCAAAGCGTTTGCCCTCGCATTTTCATATCACGGCATATGCTTGATTTCGACATGAAAGAATTGCTCTAATAACTGTTGTGCTCACCGAAAATACAGTTGTGCTCGCCGACAATACAGTAAGAGCTCCTGCTTTCTTATTTCGAACTTCGTCGTCAATTGATTTATAATCAACTTAGAATCTCCAAAAATTTGCAACGTTTTTATTTTCATCTCTTGTACTATCTCCATTCCGATAATAAGAGCTTTATATTCAACTTCATTATTTGTGCATGCTGCACCTAATGTGAAAGAGTAGGGCAACAAGTCATCCTGAGGAGTAATGAATATCACTCCAGCACCTGCTCCTGATGTTCAAGAAGCACCATCAAAGTACATCTGCCACGGGTTTGGCAATTCAACCATCATCACCTATTCATCGGGAAACTCATCACTAACAACCTCGCTGTTTGCCACGAGATGGGCTGCCAAGAGATCTGCCACTGCTTGCCCCTTAACTGCTTTCACTGGCTCATAAGTAATCGTATATTTTGAAAGTAACAACATCCATTTAGCCAATCTTCCTGATAACATTGGCCTTGTCATTAAAAACTTTATAGGATCTACTCGCGAGATTAAGATTATATCGTGGGAAAAACAGTAATGTCTCAGTTTCTGTACTACAATATCAGTGTCAAGCATACTTTCTCGATCAGAGAATAATTGCATTCTGCACCTATTAGAGTTCGACTCAGATAATAAAGCGTTATTTCTTTCTCGTGTCCATTCACCTATACTAATAAGGCCCCCAACGAATTCTCAGCTGCAGATATGTATAAGATAAGTGGCTTACCCTTCACAAGAGCTACTAATACTGGAGGCTGTTTCAGCAATTCTTTGATCGAATCAAACACATTCTGACAGGACTTGTCCCATACAAACTTTGTTCCCTTCTTCATCAAATGAGAAAACAGCTGACACCTCCCTATCAAATTTGAAATAAAACGGCGAATATATGTCAATTTTCCTTGCAAACTTTTCAATTCTTTCAACGTTTTCAGAGGTGGCATATCTTAGATGGCCTTGACTTTTCTTGGATCGATTTTAATCCCTCTATGCCTAATGACGAAGCCGCGAAACTTTCCTAACGATACCCCGAAGGCGCATTTAGCCGGGTTCATCTTCAGCTGTTTTTTTCTGAGTCGACGGAAGACTGAAGCTAGATGCTCGCAATGTTCTTCATGGTCATTCGATCTAACTACCAAATCGTTCACATAGCATTCGACATACTTATGCATCATGTCTTGGAAGATATTCTGCATTGCCCGCTGATATGTTGCTCTAGCATTCTTGAGACCGAATGACATAACTTTATAGCAGTAAATTCCCAACGAAGTTCTGAATGTTGTCGCCTCTTCGTCTCAGGAGCCATCCTTATTTGGTTATAACCGGCATAACCATCCATAAAGGACATTACAACATATTTCTTCATACTGTCAATTAACAACTCGGTTATTGGCAACGGAAAGTCATCTTTTGGACAAGCTTCGTTTAAATCCTTGAAGTCAACACACACCTTGATTTACCCACTTTTCTTCTTTACCGGGACGACATTCGATATCCATTTAGGATATTTCACCTCTCTGATGAATCCAACTTTTATCAGCTTGTTTATTTCTTCTTTTATTAGAGGAAATAGGTCTGGATGGAATCGCCTTTGCGCTTGCTTAATCGGCCTCTTGTCTTTAGAAATATTCAACCGATGCATTGCTACTGATGGTTTTAGACCTGGCATTTCTGCATACGTCCAAGCGAAGACATTTTTATTCTCTTTCAGGAGTTAGACATATTTTTCGGCTTCTTGCTCAAGGAGACTAGCACTTATGAACATGTTTCGTGGCTCTTCTTCCGTGCCCAGATTTATTTCTCGCAGACTATCAATTGTCGGCTGCCCCTCGTCCTCCATTTGCTTCGGAGCTGTCTCAGGGTACTTGATCATTTCAGAATCTATTTCTTTTATCTAATCGACTGTAACCATATTTACTGAAGACTCTGCCCCCAATCCTTGAAAATTTTCCTGCCTTTTCTAACCAACTCCAATTGGGATCTGAATTCCTTTCCCATAATTTATATTAGTCGGTTCTTCATAATCGAAACCCATATTCTTCATGATTTTCCTACTTGCTGGACTATACCTCTCGAGATCTTCAGATGTCAACCTTCCATAGCGCATGTCGTTATTGGTTCTTTCTTCTACTTTTATTTTCGAAGGGGCATAAAATTTAATCGATTCTGGGTACTTCGTGCTAGGTTTGCCATGAAATCTTTTCGGAATGACTGGGAATGGCTTACTCCTTTCGGCATACGATAACGGTACCGTGTAATTGGACTGTAAAATCTCTAGCTGTTCAGGTGATAACAGCATCAACGGCGGCTGCCTCGGCTGTCTTAGGTGCTTAGGTACAAAGTAAAATTTCTTTCTCGTATTTGCCATCTCGGACAATTCTGTCTCTGCAGTTTCTTTTCTTACCACCTTCATATGAGGATTTCTTGGGGCCTTATTTTCATCATTCTCTTTTTCTTCTTTACTAGTGAATTCATCATAGTAGCAAGCAACGGCAAAGAAGGCTTCGGCTTCTGTATACGGTCTTTCATCAGCCATTACCTTATGTTGTATCCTATCTTTGCAGTACTTGAAACACTGGTGCAGAGTAGAAGGTATAATACCATACTGATGCATCCATGGTCTTCCCAAGAGAAGATTGTATGTCGCCACTGCATTAATGACATGGCAGACAACATTTGTAGTTAACTCTCCTATTTCCAACGTTACTATAATTTTACCAAGTGCATGTTGCCCATCTTGATTAAAGCCCTGTATCATCATTCCACTAGGTCGTAGGTTAGAGCGACGATATCCCAACTTATTCATCATTGTCAATGGTAACAGATTCACTGCAGACCCATTATCTAGCATTATTCGCTTGACTTGTTTACCGCAAATATGGCCCACGATCATTAGTGGCCTGTTGTGCCCTTTATCACAGGTCAAATCATCATCAGAAAAGGAAATTACTGGCATGCAATCTTTACGCTCTTTGGGCTTCCTATTTGCTATTTCTATGAGCAATGCTTCCCTAACATTACTGTCGGTCAGGGCTTGGATCAACCTTTTCCTGGAGTACTCTGACAACCTTAACACATCGTAGACGCTTAACCGAGCCGGTATACCTTTCAGATGACTCACTACGTCATAAGTCACTTTCTCTGTTTCATTCTTCTCTTCCTTTTTATTGTTGTTGAAATGATTCTGGGTAATTTCTGCCTTTGCAGTCTCGGCTTTCTGCCTGGGGGGACTTGTCACCCGCTTTCCTGATTGTAGGGTGATTACTGCGGCTTTGCCTGTAATCTTATGGTGTTCTTTCCCTATTCTTTCATGAGTGTCTTCTCGGATAGTTAATACATTCACTGTCGCTTTTGCATCTCTTTCTTTTCCTTTTTAGATTATTATCTTGCTCCTGTTTATTATTCTTTATATTATGCATTTTAACGTGAAACAATTTCTGTCGAGTGGCCTACCAAACGATGATAACGACAGAAGTCTCTTTCTCTTGTTCTTGCTGCCTCTTCAGGGCGTTTAGATGGAGGTAACTCTATCGTACCTGCTTTCAACAATTGGTTCATCATAGGGACCACATCTTGTAAGACCTGTATCCTAGCCCGTACCATTCCGTAGGCTTTCGCGGTCCTCCCGGTCGAATTACGATGACCCGCGATCTTTTATCGGCAGTTGCTCGTGACCCTGAGTCGTATCCCGTATTCTAGAGTCGACTCGACCCGAGACTTGTACCAGTGCGACCGCGGCGTCGCCGCAGTTCTGACGTCGCGTCTCACGCTCCGAGGCGATACCTATGCCAGGAGATGTGGGCTCACGTTCGGTTCGAGGAAACGCCGCATGTTGGCAATCCGAAGAGAATCTCTATAACATGTCAAATCAATCCAATCAATCACCTCACATGTCAAGTACATTTCAAGTACAACACATCAATCAACCCATCACCTAACACATCACTCACTCCATCACAACCCATACCTCTCTTACACAACAATCCCAAAAGTCAACATTTCCATCTCATCTCCTCTCTCTCTCCCATCCATCACTCCATCCCATCTTCTCTCTCTCTCTTACTTCTCCCTTCTCTTCCAAGCAACCAAAGGTGAACCCACGTCCAAGCTCTCCATGAGAAGAGCTTGGTGTGGCCCATCTTCCTACCCCCACATCTTTCATCCTAACCCTCTAAACTTCATCATCCTCCATCAAAGTCGAAGCCGAGGAGCTAGGAATTCCATCGGGCCAAGAAGATCAAAAGGTGGGTGCTTTTATTTGTTAATTTTGTGATCTGAGGGCCTATATATGTGGGATCCATCTTGAGTATGCATGTATAGGGAGGGCCCATAGTGGCGGGGTCCCTCCCCTTTCACATTTTCCTCTCTCTCTCTCTCTCTCTCTCCTCCCTAGGATGAGTGGGCCCCACCAATATGTGTTAATCTCCGTTCATCAGGCGGTGTGGCCCCACACATTTAGGGAGATCCGCACCATCCATTATTGGGACAGTGGGAAGTCCCACACGCTGGATGTTTTCAGGGTATATCATATACTATAATATATTATATAATATGAGAGAGAGAAGGTTGTAGTCGGTGGCCCACCATGTGGGACCCACCTTTGTTATGGCCGAATGGCCAGCGCCTTACAACAGATTTATAGCTGTTTGTATTGCTGTCAGTAGCGTGTGGGGCCCAACTACTGTGTGGACCTCATCCACACCATCCATCTATCTGACGTGTTGTGGGTCCCACACATAAGGTCTGTGTTATATCAAACCGTCCACCCATCTAGCACGCTGGACGTTTTCCATCTGAACCGTCCACCCATCCAGCACGCTGGATATTTCACCTCTCCCCTTTTTTTTTTGTATTATATATATATATATATATTATATATATATATATATATTATATGTGTGTGTGTGTGTGGTGTGTGTGTGTGTGTGTGGTGGGCCACCACGTGGTCCCACTTGATGGTGAATAGAGTAAGCATCCAGACCGTCCAGCGTCCCTGTTGTGGACGCTAGACTGGATGTCATATATTTTTATATATTATATTTATATTATACTACATTAATATTATATAATATCATGTATGTATGGTGGGCCACTCCACGTGGGACCCATCCTTTAATTGTGTGAGATCAGCACGTCCAGGTGAGTCTGGACGGTACCTTGGGACCCACCTTGAGATTATATGTTGTATCCACACCGTCTAAATTTCTGGACGACGAAATCGGATTGGCTGGTGTATCTCAAACCAGCAATGCAGCTGGGTAGTGACGTCAGCAAAACCTGTGGGGCCCACACATGATGTATGTGTCTTATCCATAGCCGTGGGACCCACACACATGTGGACTCCACCGTGATGCAGGTGTTTCATCAACACCGTTCATCATGACGTCTGAGTTGTATCCAGACTGTCCATCTGGGGGCCTCATCATGAGGTATGTGTGATAATCCTCACCGTTCGTCCGTTCCATGTCATCCCAGGCCTGGGAATGAGGCAGATTCAAATCTCACGTGGAGCACACTGCTGGACAGCATGCTGTCCAGCGTGTTCGTTGTAAGGCCTACCACAGGTCTTATCATGATGTATTGTTGAACATCTACACCGTGCATTCGATGGGTTCATTTGGAAAATGGGATTTCTCAAAAATCAGTCGTACACGGAACTCAGGTGACCCACACCATAAAAAATCATGTGAAGACATGCTAATACATATAAAAGTACTTTTCAGGACTCACTTGAAATTTTGGATGCGTCTGAAACTCAGTTTGACCCCCCTTAGCTAAGTGGGACACAACTATTGGATGTGCCGGATTTGTGAACCACGGCTTAGTGAGCCCATCTAATGATTGTAAATGTTGTAATGGAGGGTGAACCTCGCATATGTGTGTCTGGTGTGGCCCACGCAAGCCACATATTGTCTTGATTTTTTTAGTCTTAGGCCCACCATGATGTATATGTGGTACACACTGTCCATTTATTTTGGGCCGTAGGCCTCATTGCCTTGAGAGACTCACTTATTGTGTATTTGAAGCTTATGGGTTGTGGCCCATTGTGATGTATTCGAGGCCCATGAGCAAGGCCTGATGTGATGTGCTTATGGCCCATATGATGAGGCTGAAGCCCATGGAGATGTATTCCCGGCCCATGTGATGTGGTCCACTTGATGTATGAGACCCTTGTGTGAGACCAGGGGCCCACTATGTGTTTAGCCCTATGTGGGTTACTCCTTGGGAGCAATGTTGGTTAAATGACCACATTGATGGGCAATGATGGTTGGATGTCCACATTGTGACCTCCCCTTAAGCCTTTTTAGTCTACATTCTCATCGATTCTGATTGTCGAGGCCAATTATTGAGGCCGATTTTGATTTCGAATGTCGACTCCGATTGACCGATTTGTCGATTATGATTATCGATCGATTCCGATTGTCGTGACTGATTACCGACTCCAATTGACGTAACCGATTGCTGTGGCCGATTACCGACTCCGATCGGTGACCGATTTGCTGATTCTGATTATCGTGATCGATTACCGACTCCGATTGACGTGATCGATTTACCGATTCTGATTATCGATCGATTTCAATTATCGTGACCGATTACCGACTCCGAATGACGTGACCGATTGCTGACTCCGATTGTTGTGACCGATTACCGACTCCGATTGTCGTGACTAATTTGTCGATTCTGATTATCGATCGATTCCGATTGTCGTGACTGATATCGACTCCGATTGACGTGACCGATTGCCGATTTCGATTGTCGTGACCGATTTTCGACTCCGATCGGTGACCGATTTGCCGATTCTGATTATCGTGACCGATTACTGTCTCCTATTGACGTGAACGATTTGCCGATTCTGATTATCGATCGATTCCAATTGTCGTGACCGATTACCAACTCCGATTGACGGACCGATTGCCGACTCCGATTGTTGTGACCGATTATCGACTTCAATTGACGTGACCGATTTACCGA
>JAJHSJ010000011.1:24683165-24813768 GCA_021015155.1 Magnolia officinalis | reverse complement strand
CCTCTTTTACAAGTCTTTCCATCCACTTGGCAGAGATGAGTCGTAAGGCATATGCATCATAACATCATTCAGAAATTTTCCTTCTTCAAGCTTCTTTTTATTTCAAACATTAACATTGTCATTCACGTGCATTGAATTAAGAGATTGGAGACATTAGATATTGAGATTTAACTAGTATTTGTTATTTACAAATGAACCAAAATAACACAAACTTTCCATTTAAAAATAAAAGGTATAACCAATATTCTCTAAACACAAAATGAAACCAGATTGTGCCTTGTAGGAACTACATAAAAAGTCTCGACATGAGCAGAATTGCCAGCCACGGTACAATGCCTCAAGGGCGAGCACCATCCAATGGCCTTTTGCCCTACCGATCATGTCATTTTTGTTCTCTAAGTCTTGTCGGCAAAACAAAATGATGGCTATAAATTATAGTTTAGCCATCCGTTTATTTCAACCAGCCACTTGGTGAGTGAAAAGGCTTGACTTTAAGGCTAGAACCGACACTATCTGAACAATGACCCACCTTATCAATAGCTCTGATTTCACACATGGTACTTCCAACCCTATAATTTGATGTGGATGAGGATTCCCACCCATAATGGATGGTGGGATATGTTTGGTATGGAGTAGCATGTGTAGCAACTGTCACAAGTGAGTTCCTCTTACTTTTAGCTAGATGTGGAAAGTGAAATAGTAGTTACGATAATCTTGGTAATATCATATTGCACTCTCTAAGCAAAATGTTTTTTTTCAGACACTACAATTCAAACAGTACTAAAAGAAAATAAAAATAAAAAAACAGAATGTTCATCCAAACAACATTTCAAGTAAAACTGATTTCTGGAATATATGTTACAAACGTGTTTGTTTTCAGAAAATCATTTCAATACCATCATCCAAACAGGCCCTTATGTCACATGGGTGTTACCCATGCACACTCAATCATATCACGAGGGTCAGGCATTGAACAAGCCACTAAAATTCTGCTTCTCAAGTTTTCAATCCAATACTTACCTCACATTCAAAATATAGTAGATGTGATTCCCCTTCCCTTCCCTCCAGTTTTGGCCACAAACGGAGATAAAACCTCCACAGCTTTAAAAAAAAAAAAAAAAAAAAGCATCTGATCACACAAGCTTTCGACCTTCGCCGATGCCACTGCATCCCAATCTACCTTAAAAACTTCAAAACAATACAAACTTTCGAGGAATTTGACGTTGATCTCATACATAGTCACATGACTAGCTAGATCTCTCCACGAGATTCCACTAAAACTTCTCAGCAGGACTCCTCCAATGGTGGCATTTGCCCACGATCTAATTCCGCCAACCTCTCTTTAGGGCATGGAAGAAGGTTGATGACCATGAGCCACCTCCTATAATCCAAGCCATACAACTTACCATCAAAGGAGATGAAATGTGGGTATCTGTAGTTCATAAGACTGGCCCCTCCACATACAAGTCCCAGATGCAGGATCCGGAGTGACTTTGAGCCATGGAGCAGATCTAGACAGTCTGGATTAGTTGGAGGTGTGGTCAAGATACCATCATAGGAATCTAAGATGCTAGATATCATTTGTTGTCCATTCTAGGAAGTTTCATATCGTACATTCGATTTTCAGATGCACTAAAGAATCTGTGTTTTCCAAGAATGAAATGTGGAGAATGATCCAAGGAACTTGAAGAGCTGGAAGATGGCGACATAGATTCTCAACTGCATGCCATGAGTGGCAAATGGAGCTGAACCTTCTGCTATCTGGTAGAGGTGGATGTTTCAAGATCAGTTCGAGAAGATGTTGGTGAAGATCTGACCATCGATTTATCGTTACTCACCATAGTCTTCTCCAATCATCTTCTCATTTCTCATATTTCTTATACTTAAGTACTGGGCAAGAATTCTTCTCGCACACGCATGGTTTCATGTTGAGAAACCTTTTGCAATTTGCTTCTTCTTCATCCTTGATCTCATGTTTGGATATCTCCTTTTTTTTTTCCAAAATTTCTGTATCGAGAATGGCATATATGAAAGAAAAGAAACGAATATGCAGTTACGCACAAGACAAAAATCTTCTACATTTGCCCTGTCCCACTGATTCAGCACTCCGAAGAACGCATCCTTCAATCACAACGAACCCAGTCGCAATGGGACTCAAGCAGCAAACCACTATGGAAGGGAAACCCATCAAGAACAATATGTCCTCTTCAAACCATGGCCAGGAGTCAAGAATCTGCTCGGTCATTGCCTCCATCGCTGACCATGCTTTGTCATGTTGTGTCCGCTGATGATGAGCCATGAGCATTCCTGACAAGCCACAAACACGATGGAGAAGGTAATCAAAGGGTGTGTGCTTGAGCACGGGGTCTTCAACATGGGCATGTGGATTGGGTTTATTTTGTTTGTTTTGTTTGTCATTTAATTAATCAAATTAAAAAACAAAAAACAAATTTGGGCTTTTCTCCGCATTGCCTCGCCCCCTGTTTCCTACAGTCTTGTCTGCTTTGTAGGGAATTTGTTTCTCTAACACATGAACATGCACTTTTTCATGTAAGCAATTCTCTAGAAACTATCCCAAAGAATTGTTCTTAAGCAACACTAAAGAGGCCCTTACATGTTAATGATAATGAGGTGTAATGAATTATCTTGCTTGCTCCTAAATAGGAAAACCTAAAGTGTACCAAAGTATCATATTGGTCTGATGTAGGACCTGTTAAACTATGATCCTCTTTAAGGGATGATGATGATGCACCGATTGTGATTCAAATCTATTCGCTTTTGAGATTCAACAGATTCTATTTTTACAAACTCGATCTATCAAGCTCATTAAAAATAAACTTATAATATTTCATATACTATACATAAAATAAAATAAAATTATTAGCAGTAAAAATAAACCGTCCATTTAGTATAGCGCCTTACATAAAAATTTTGTAAATCATCATCGTCGCGTTGGATTTTACAATCTTCCTCTAGCCCATCTCAATGACCCGATCTTGATTTGGTTGATTTTATGCTAACATTAATATTGTCATTTACTGGCATAATATTGTCATTTGCTAGTATCAGGTACTGAAATCTTAACTGGTATGTGTTGTTCACAAACAATCCAATACTCATAAAATTCAAATGATAAGAGAACATAAACTTTCCATTTCCAAATAATAATAATCATATAACCAATATCATCTAAAGATGTATTGAAGTTAGATTGTACCTAATAGGAACTACATCAAAAGTGTCAACACATGCAGATGTGCCAACCAGGCCACAAGCAAAGAGAGTAGATGCCTTACTATGTGTGGGCAGTTGCCAACATCACGTGAGTTCACCTTCCATTGAGGCATGTCTTTTGTGTGCGACTGGAGCTTTCCATGGGATACGTCATACTGTTTAGATCTTTTGCCCTATAACTCATGCCCTTTTAGTCCTGTAGTTAAGCCATCAATTTATTTCATCAACTAGCCATTTGAGGAGTGAAAAGGCTTGACTTTGAGACTAGAACCTAGAAGATCTAAACAATGACCCACCTGATCAAAAGCTCCAACATTACATGTGTGGTGCATCCATACCTACTATTTGATGTGGATTGGGATTGCCACCCAAATGGATGGTGGAATATGCTTTGTATAGAGAATTATGTGCAGCAATTATCACACGTGAGTTACTCTTATTTTTAGCAAATGTGAAATAGTAATTAACTGTAGTGCTGAATATATACAGCAGTTTTGGAGTGTATCTTGTTGCACTCCGTAGGAAAAATGTTTTTTCAGACACTAGCATTCAAACAATATTTTAAATAAATAATAATAAAACAGACAATTTCATCCTAACAAAGTTCCAAAAAAAAAAAAAAAAAGTTTTCAGTAACTATTCCTCATGGTGTTACCCAATTTCATCCTATACATGTTTGTTTTTAGAAAATCATTTCAATACCATTATCCAAAAAAGCCCTTGCGTGTCACATGGGTGTTACCCAGAAAGGTTTGCTCATATAATGAGGGTCAGGTATTGAACAAGCCACTGGAATTCTGCTCCCTAAGTTGAATTCGATGAAATACTTCCTCCCAGTCAGAATGTAGTAGATGTGATTCCCTTTCCCTCCAGTTTTGGCTGCAGAAACAGAAATAGAACCTTGATGGGTCAAAAACAACATCCAATCGCCCAAGCTTTCAACCTTCACCCATGCCATAACATTCCAATCTAACTTGAAAACTTCAAACAAATACAAACATTGGAAGAATTTGACAGACTCGTCCTCATGTGCAGTCACTATAACTAGCAACATCTCTCCACAAGAATGATTCCACTAAAACTTCCTGAAAGCAATCCTCCAATGGTGGCAGTTGTCCATCATCTAATTCCACTAACCTCTCTTTAGGGTATGGAAGAAGGTCGATGACCACGAGCTCGCTCCAATGATTCAAGTTACCCTCGAAGTAGATGAACGGGAGGTAGTAATGGTTGTTCATAAGACTCTGGTTCCTCCACGTACTGTCCCTTCCCAGATGCAGGATCCAGAGTGACTTTGAGTGATGGAGCAGAACTAGACCATCGGGATTAGTTGGAGGCGATGTCAAGGTACCTCCATCGCAAAAAAAATCTTTGCAATGTGGGAGACGAATTCATTCTTTAGAGAAAGGATTTATAAGAAAATGCTTGTCAGAATTATCATCCTCCACTAAAAGCCAGCCTCCACAAGACGCCAGATAACGTTTGTCGCTCATTCTAGGAAGTTTTATATCGTACACTCGATTTTCGGATAGACTAAAGAATCTGTGTTTTTTCCTAGAATAGCATGTCTGGAGCATGATCCAAGGGAGTTGAGGAAGTGGAGGATGGAGACATTGCTTCTCGGCTTCATGACATGAGCGGCAAACAGAGCTGAACATTCGGCGGTCAGGTAGAGGTAGATGTCTCAATATCAGTTCAAGAAGAGGTTGGTGAAGATCTGACCATCGATATATCATTACATCACCATATTCTTCTTCAACTGTCTTCTCCTTTCTCATCTTTTCTTTTATTTTAGTAAGTACTTGCCGAGAATTCTTCTTGTACATGCATGGTTTCATGTTTAGCAACCTTTTGCATGTTTGCTTCTTCTTCGCCCTTGATTTCATGTTTGGAAATCTCCTTTTTTTCAAAAATTCTGTATGGAAAATTGGATATATGAAAGAAAGGAAACGAATATGTAGTTACATAAAAGACAAAAATCTCATATATAGAAGGAAAGAAGAGCTAATATTGAAATTGGACACTCTTGAGACTTCTATTTATTTCTTTTGTTCCCCCAGGAAGACTGCTATAATATCGCAAGTTTCGAGTAGCAGTGGTCCATTTAAGGTGGCAAAAATGAATGATAATCCATTTCACTAGGCTTCCTAGGTAATGACTAAAACAAAGAAACACATGATTCGGGAGGTTGCCTTTCTGGTTGAAATCATCCATCTCAAACGATCGTTAGGCAAGGTTGCTCAAGGAAGTACTCAACATCTTCATTCGATAGAATAAGTCCAAGGCCTGACTTCATTCTTGCCAAGTAAATTGAACCTCCAAAGGCCCCGAGTTTTGTGGGGCCCACTGTGTCCCTTGTTTGACATCCACTAGGCCCATCAAGTGTGAGTCCTCAATTTATACTGTAATTCCAAAAATTAGGTCGATACAAAGCTATGGTGGGCCACACCAAAGGGAAATATGTAAAATCACACTTAAAACCTATAAGTTCAGGTGGTGTGGCATCCAGTGTTCGAAATATCGGTATCGCACAATGTATCGCACCCTTGGGATACATATACGTATCGGTTATCGCACGGGAAATATCGTTTGTATCGCATAGTTTATCGCACTTTTTGGGAAACACAGGGAAACATTGGGAAAATGGTTGAATTTTTTAATAAAACTTCGGGGATTGTTAAAAAGGCCCTTAATACACACTTTTAAGTCAAAAAGTTTCAAAAAAGAAGTGTACATAATAGATTTCCTTTGTATAGGGTCTTAAGTTATGCGCTGTCCGATTGAACTAAGATAACTATATTCAGTATCAACCCCGTCCATCCGTTTTTCCATATCATTTCAGGACATTATCTAAAAAATAAAACAGATCCAATAATTAGGTAGACCATACCATAGGAAACAATGGTGATTGACCATTAGTGGGCCACAAAAGTTTTGGATCAAGCTAATAATAGTTTTTTTGGCACACTTGAGTATTAGATGCTACTCATTTTTTTATTCCATGTCCTAAAACGATCTCACAAAATGGATGAACGGAGTGGATTCCTTACAAACATCATGGTAGGCCCCACTAAGGTTTCAAGCACAGGAACTTACTGCGGAAGGCTTTGGCAGGAACATTTCAAAGTTATATGGCCCCACGATAATGTATTTATTATATCTACACCGTTCATGCATTTGGAGAGATAATTTTAGATCATGAATCCAAAAATGAGTCATATCCAAAGCTCAAGTGGACCACACCACAAATAGCAGTAGGGGACTGATTCTCACCATTAATACATTCGTAGGGCCCACCATAATGTTTATTTTCCATCCAATCTGTTAATTAGGTCACACAGACCTGGATGAAGAGAAAAAATAAATATTATATTGATCCAAAACTTCCGTGACCCCCAAAACGGTTTCAATGGTAGACGTTCAATCTACCACTGCTATTTGGAGTGTGGTCCAGTTGATCTTTGGATCTGTCTTATTTTTCAGCTCAAGCCGTACGAAGAGCTCGCCAAATGGACGAATGGTCTGATATAACACACGCCCATGATGGGACCCACAGAACTTGGTGACGTCAACACACCGTGATTTCGATTACGCGGATTGCGTCCTACCCCCGCCCGGACGATAATCCGTCCGGACAGGGCTCTGTAGAGCCCACCGTGATGTAACCGTTTTATCCCGCCGTCCAATGATTTTTTCAGAAAATTTTAATATATGAACCAAAAAATGAGGCAGGTCTAAGGACTGAATGGACCACACCAAAGGAACCTGCACCGATATGACATCCACTGTTGAAACCTTTCTAAGGGCCCACTTGATGTTTTTTTTACCATAAAACCTATTCATAAGATCACGTAGACGTGAATGAAGTGAAAACACAAATATCAGCTTGATCCGAAACTTCGCTGGCTCCCAAGAAGCTTTTAATGGTGGACGTTCAATCCCCACTTTGTGGTCCATTCAAGCCTTGGACCTACCTCATTTTTTGGTTCACGTATTAAAATTTTCTGAAAAAATCGTTGGACGGCAGGATAAAACAGTTACATCACTGTGGGCTCCACAGAGTCCTGCCCGGACGGATTACCGTCCGGGCGGGGGTAGGACGCAATCCGCGTCCGCGGATTAGCTACAGACAGGTTGAGTAGCGAGACTCGCTACTGAATTGACGTCACCGAGTTCTGTGGGCCCCACCGTGATGTATGTTTTGTATCCACACCGTCCATCCATTTAGAGAGAAGATTTTATACCATTAGCCTAAGAATGGCCAAGATTCAAAGCTCCAATGAACCCCACCACAGAAAGCAGTAGAGAGTGACGCCCACCATTAAAAACTTCTGAGGGCCACAAAAGTTTTTGATTAAGCTGATATATATATATATATATATATATATATATATATATATATATATATATATATATATATATATTTCCCTTTTATAATGTCTTTTTTAACTTATTAACAGGTTGGATCTCAAATAAACATCACGGTGAACCTTAGGAAGGTTTCAACGGTGGATGTCACTTTCTCCACTGTTTTCTGTAGTGGGGTCCATTACAGATTTTATCTGCCTCGTTGTTTGACGCATGTCCTAAGATGATATCTCCAAATGGATGGACCATGTGGATATAACATATTCATCATGGTGGGACCCACGTAACTTGGTGACGTCACTTCAGTAGCGATCTCGCTACTAAACCTGTCAGTAGCTAATCCGCGTCCGAATAAAAGGCTCGAACGACCTTTTTTTAAGCAGAGAGGGTTCCGAAAGCAGGAACCCTAAAATTCTCCCAAATCTCATCCCCGATGTCTCCGGATCGCTGATGTCTCCAGATTTCTCTCCAAAATCGGAGATTTTGTTTGCGGCAACCTAGGAATGATGCTTCGCCCACCAAATGGAAGCTTCCGATCATGGCAATCTCTTCTACAGGTACCGAAATCCACCTTCTATTTTTTTGTTCTCGATTTTTTGGATGATGACGTCGATGTCGACAATAATGGAGAGGAAATCGCGCGATATCGACGATATATCGGCCGATATCTGGATTTTGGATTTTTTGGTATCTTCCGGGGGTTATCGCGAGTGTATCGTCTCACAGGGGTGCGATACCGATAATATCGGCCGATATATCGGCCGAAAGTATCGATATTTTGAACATTGGTGGCATCAACTAGATAAGGTTGATTTTTCACCCTAGTGAGGTTCACCCGATAAATAGATTGGGTGGAATATACACACTATTGTATGCCCCACAAACAGCCGACTCATGGTTGGCATCATTCTCAACTACTTGTGGTGTGGCCCACCCCAATTGTGAATCAGACTGTATTTTGGTTGAACCTAACATCTAGAGTGGGGTGTCGCACACACACACGCACATAGACACACACACACGGGCACACAAACACACACACAATAGACAGGATTCTGGATCCGTTAGGGCCCATTTGGAACATAGTTTTAAGACCCCTTTCTGATAAAATGAAATTTTCAGTTGATTTGGCTTTTTAGCACATTTTTTCGTTGAGTGGAGCTTCTCAAAGGGAATGCAAATGCACAAAAATAGAGTCTAGGATCTGGGGAACCACTGACCTCGATGGATCCCATGACTATGGAGCCCAACGTTATGAATGTGCTTTATATCCACACCGTGGATCTGTTTTACCAGCTCATCTTTGGCCATAAGCCCCAAGATGAAACTGATCCAGATCTCAGGTGGATCACACCATAGGAAACAATGGTGATTGAATGCCCACCATTACAGTGGACCTAGGAAGTTTTTAACGTGGGCGTTCAATCACCAGTTTTTCCTGTGGTAAGGTCCACTTAAGATTTGGATCTCCTTTATTTCTGGGGTCATATCCTCAAATGAGGGACGTGGATTGAGTACTACCCTACACATACCTAACTAGGAACAAACAGGTCTCTAAGGGACCACCATGATATATGGGTTTTATCCACACCGTGGATTCATTTTGCTAGTCCAAGTCCAAAAATGAGGCAGATCCAAGGTTAAAGTTGACCACATAGTGGGGATTAAACACCCTTTGAAAGCTTCTTGGGGGCATAGAAGTTTTGGATCAAGCTTCCCTTCATGTCTATGTAACTTTATAAAACTTTATGAATAGGTTGGATGGCATTTAACCATCCAACCTGTTGCAGCTGACTTTCTGTGGTGTGGTCTGCTTGAACCTTGGATCTGCCCCATTTTTGAGCTTATACCTAAAATGATATGGCAAAATGAACGGACGGTGTGGATAAACCACATACATCATTGTGGGCATCAAAGAATGTCTAGGTAGTACCCAATCCATATCCTAAAATGAGATGGCAAATGATGGGCAGGATGTATTACAGTGGGCTGCACACTCACGGATATTCCGGAATCGTTTTCGAAAGCAGATTGCATACTGAGTAAACTCTTTGGGGCCCACCCTGATTTATGTATTTTATCCAGTGTTCGAAATATCGGTATCGCGTTACGTATCGCCTTCTTGGGATACGGATACATATTAGTTATCACATGGATATATCGCTTGTATCGTGTAATGTATTGTTGTTGCTGGAAACATGGGGAAACATTGGGACATTGGTTGAATTTTACAATGAAACTTCAATGATTGTTAAAAAATACATCAATACACACTTATAAATCAAAACATTACAAAAAAAAAAAAAAGTACACATAATAGGTTTTCTTTGTATTGGGTCCTAATCTATGCGTTGTCTAACTGAATTGATGCAAGTATATTCGATGTCTATTCATATAATTTATAAATGTAAGAAGACGTGTGGAAACACAAGCGATACATTCAAAAGCAAAAGAAGAATCACTAGATTAGGTTACATGTTTGATTTGATAGTTTTTTTTTTTTTTTTTTTTTGAAAGATAACGATTTCTATATTGAAAAAGAAACGGATTACAAAAGCAGGGAGAATTAGCCCGCTGAGATAGCGAGCAGATTACTCACCTACAAAAGACAAATTACATCCCTTTAGAGAAGCAACATTTGAAGCCCATTCCACAATCAAGAATTTCACCCTATTAACTAGAGAATCCGCCAAATTTGAGATATCTCTGAAGCATCTCCCATTTCTTTCTTCCCATACTGACCACCAAATAGAGAGGAGGGCCATTTTCCAAATCTCCTTTCTATAGTTTCCTAGTTAGGCACCTTGCCATGCTGAGAGCAAACTCTCTGCGGATTCTGGAAAAGACCAATGAATACCAAAAAGGGGGGAGAATAGCTGCCCATATATAATTGACGAGCGGGCAGTGAATGAACAAGTGGTGAACAGATTCTGCATTGGCTATGCAACATAGGCATACGTTAGTGAGTATCATGCCCCTTTTTTCTCAAGTTATCGACTGTTAGGACCTTCTTCATTCCAACTAACCATCCGAACACCACTATCTTTGGAGGGACTTTGAATTTTCAAACTCGCTCTATCAAGTTGTCGGGATTGCTGAGGAGTCAGTTCCCATAAGACTGTATAGGGACTTAACCGAGAAGTGGCCAGCTTTGTCTAGTTTCCATACCAAGGAGTCTTCCTTAAACTGGTCCGGCTTGCAGTTATTCATACGATTAAGAAGGGCCATATAGTCTTCAATCTCCCAGTCCTGGATATCTCTTCTACACACAAGATTCCATACAATATCTTCCCCCACCACTGAGTAACAATCCGCAACTTTGCTATTACGATTCAGATCTAACCGAAATAGGCTTGGAAATTCTTCTTTGAGGTTAGCTTCTCCCATCCACGCATCTTCCCATAAACGAATCTTTTGCCATCACCTAGAGCAAAGCCAATACCTTTAAGGACCCTATTCTTAATGGATGTCACGTCTCTCCACAGAGCAGAAGCTCTATACTGCAATGAGTCCTTTGTCCACCATCATCCCTCTGAATAACCATATTTGCTTTTGATTAGGGAGTTCCACAAAGTCCCATTCTCGGTCCCAAGCCTCCAAATCCATTTTCCTAAGAGGGCTCGATTCATTGTTTTGAGATCCTTTACCCTTGCTCCACCTTCTTTCCTCTCCTTGCACACCTCCTTCCAATCTAGTAGATGGAATTTCTTTTTCTCTTCTTTCCCTTGCCATAAGGAGTCTCGTCTAAGCCTTTCTAGAATTGAGAGAATCGAAGGCGGGCACTTGAATAGGGACATAAAGTATAAAGGTAAATTCAAGAGCGCCGCTTTGATCAAAGTGAGTCACCCACCCAAAGACAGATATTTGCATTTCCATCATGCAAGATATTTGTCGAACCTATTAATGACCTTGTCCCATAGAGATGTTGGGGGTTTACTGATACAAAGCGGGAGACCCACAAACATGGCAGGGAATCTACCCATAGGACAATCAAAATAATTAGCAAACTCCTGCATTTCGCTATCCTCCATATTCACTCCAAACATCTTTGACTTTCCCAAATTAACTTTCAAGCCCGATACTACCTCAAAGCATCTGATAGTGGTGCGAAGGTTACTCACTTTCTCCTAGTCAGCTTCACAGAATAAAAGCGTATCGTCTGCAAACTGAATGTGAGAGATGATTGAATTCATTCCTTTCACTCTAAGCCCACTGATGGTGCCTTCTTCCTGACCTTTGCTCAACATTCTGGATAGGGCCTCCCCAACAATTAGAAAAAGAAAGGAAGATAGCAGATCACCTTGACGGAGACCCCTTGTGCTACTGAAGAAACTTTTGGGGGACCCATTGAGAAGAATCGAGAAGTAAGCAGAACCCACGCATTCCTTCATCCATGCTCTCCACTTGACCCCAAATCCCATATGCTAAAGCATATACTGTAAGAATCCCCAATCGATGTGATCATATGCCTTCTCAAGGTCTAGTTGCATATAAGGCCTTTAGAACCAGATTTATGACTTGAGTCCAAGCATTCAAATGCAATGAGGGCGCTATCAATGATTTGTCTTCCCGATATAAAAGCACTCTGATTGTCTGATATAATCTTTCCCATCACCCCTCTCAGCCTGAATGCCAGAACTTTAGCCAAAATATTATAAGGCCCCCCAAGTAAACTAATTGGTCTGAATTCTGTCAAGGATTCTGCTCTCGTATTTTTAGGAATGAGTGCTACAAAAGAGGCCCCAAGAGATTTAGAGATCTGCCCTCTGTCATGGAACTCGTTCATGAAATCCATAACATCTTCCTTCTGAATATTCCAGAAAGTTTGGAAGAAGATCATTGGAAAACCATCAGGGTCGGGAGCCTTATCTCCATCCAGGGAGTCCACCGCCCCTTTCACTTCTTCAATCGAAAAATGGGACTCTAGACCTTTGCGCTCTTCTTTTAAGATACAATCTATCTGAAGATGGTCTAGCTTAGGCCTTGGTGAAGTTTCTCCCTGAAGGAGAGTGCTAAAATACTGTATGAATTCTTCTGAGATTTTGTCCTTGTCTTCTATTCGAGTACCATTCACTACCATGTTGCTGATTCTATTAGCTCTTGCATGCTTAGAAGCTATACTATGGAAGAATTTAGTATTTTTATCTCCTTCTTTAATCCATTTGCTTCGCGATTTTTGCTTCCAAGAGATCTCATCTTCAAGCATCCTTGTTGAATATTGTTGAATCAGCCGGATTCTTCTGATCCCATCTGTTGTGGACATGTGGCCAACTTCAGCCATCGCATCTATTGCTTGAGTTTCCAGGTCCCTTTTTCGGAGGTCCGCTACTTTCCACCCCTTTATCTTTTCTGTAAGAAGTTTCAATTTGCAACCAAGTCTATAACCAGCATAGCCCTCTACCTGAAAACCTACCTACCAATCTTTGATGAGTTGATGAACACCTACGATCAACAGCCAGGACGATTCGAATCTGAAAGGCTTTGGACCCCAGTTCTGATCTTCTACAGAGAGCAATAACGGGCAGTGATCAGAAATGGGTCTTGGAAGGACAGTTTGAGACACCATTGATAATGCTTCAAGCCAATCAGCCAAGATCAAGAATTTGTCCAATCTAGACAGAGTCGAGATCACTCGTTGGTTGGACCAAGTGAATCTGGCTCCAAGTAGAGGAAGATCCAGAAGTTCCTGATCTTCAATCCAGTGCGAAAAGCATCGCATAGCAGCGGTGACCCTCCCCCCTATAGATTTCTCTTCTGCATAGCGCGTAACATCAAAATCCCCTCCCAGGCACCAGGGGCCATCGAAATTCCGCCGAACTGCCTTCAACTAGTCCCAAAACACACTCCTTTTATCCTCCTAATTAGGGCCATAAACAACAATGATTAGGCATCTAAAATTAGAGCATAGCTCTTAGAATAACCGACACTGCGAATTCTCCTTTCCAGCTTCGCTCCATGGTCCAAGCTGTCGACTTCCATACCAGAAGAATACCTCCTGCACTACCTTTAGCGTCTACAGTAGCCCATTCCACATCTCTCTCTTTCCAGAGGGATCCCATAAGTTTCTTATTGAAATTTTGAACCTTAGTTTCCTGCAGTCTAATCACATCTGCCTTACATCTGCCACATATATCTTTGAGGATTCTTCTCTTCTGTTTAGACCCCACCCCTCTGACGTTCCATGATAGGATCTTCATCTAGGTACTGATCTACCCCTTAATTCTTTCTCGCCACCTTCTGCATAAGTTCCACTGATTTGGTTGGGGCTAGATATTAGGCTATGAAGTTCCCTGTCGCTGCTTGATTTGGGTGGGAAATTCCTTGGCGATCTAACTTGAATCAAAGGTCTGCCACGAGACTCTATACACTAGAACAGAGCTATATAGTCCTCTAGATGATCACCAAAGGAAAGACCAATAGATCTTCCTACATGTCCCATGGCATCCCTGATCCATCTTTTCTTTTGGATGGTGTTGACCAAGTTTGCCTGTTGAACTTCCAGCTCCGCCCTTGGCACGTTATCTTAGAATATAGCTTCATTTGGTTCGCCCATCCTTATCTGTAATGGCTCTGCTTTTATAATATCTTCCCTCATCCGCTCCTAAAATAGCGTAACCAGAGCTTGATCAGACATCGCGTCTCTGGACGCCATGGAACTGGGCGAGGAGAGGGTACCCGCATCTTCTGAAGACCCAAAATGGCCATCAAAGTTGTAGGCGAAGGCGTCATCTCCGTCCATAAAGCGAGGGGAAGAATCTGCTTCGAACTGGATATCCGAAGGTACTGCTGTGAATAAACCAGTCTTCTCATAATTCAAATCTTGCAAGGGCAAATTTATCTTCTAGACCTTCCAAGGCAGAGTCGGTGGATCCCCGATTGGAGATACGATTTCTGCATGGATAACTTCCCTATTTGGTATACGAGAGAGAAGACGGCAATCGGATAATGGAATTGCATTAAGCGATAGATCGAGATTAAGAGAGGCCCAGGTCGACGGTTCCGAAGTATCCAACTCAGACCCAAAAACAAACCCGAGTTAAGGATCTGGTCCCGAACCTTTCTTAAGACGTGGGAAAGTTCCTTCTCGAACCTGAGACCGGGATCCGAAAAGGCAATCGAGTCCCAAACCTCTCTAATATCGATACCTTTGCCACCGAAGCTACCACGCGTGCCGATGCACACGATAATCTTACAACCGCCTCTGGTCGTTCGGACAACAGGCATGGGTTGGATGCGTGGCAATGTATCGACCGTCTGCGTGTGTAGAGGAGATAGAGATGAGTTGATTGAGCTCGGACGCATGTAACCATCCGACGAAGGGAGGACACGCGTCACGCGATCCACCAAAGGTTTGTTGAAATCGACACTTCCTCCAGCAGGGTTGAGACGTGTTCCCTAAAAGATCTGGTGCTCCTAAGACGGACGAGAGTTGTGCACCTTCTTCCACCACTTCTTTGCCGTAGGTAACGTTGTTCTCCCCCTCTGAGTCTCCAAATATCGCCCCAGCGAGCGATTGGGGCATCCTTTGTCTCCATTTGGATCGACAGTAGAAAGTTTCGGTCAACTGCATGGATTTGAATGAATGGAGGAACTGCCTCTCCCTTCTTTCTTCTTACCCTAACCCTTACGACCCCCCATTTCTTCTCCTAACTGCATTTTGGGATCCACTTCGATGAAGTTTCCCAGCCTAGATGCCGCTGCTAGAAAAAAATCTTTGTTCCAAAGCTCCGAGGGAACCGACCAGATTAGCATCCATACGTCCTCTGTTCCAAACACCGAAAATTCCTCCCAACTAAGGATTCTGATCATTGGGCCATCTTTATGCAGCACGCCCGCCATGACCAGGAGGTCCGTATTGGCTCCTGGGTATAATCTAATCCATAGCTCATTGAAGCCTATGGGTCTGATGTTCTAGGTATGAGGCGGGAATCTACAACACTCATCTACCCGACATCTAACTTGAGCAATCGACGAACCTTCTTTGGTGATCACCACGACGGAATCCCGTAAGGACTCCTTGGATTGATTGATCGTGTCGTGGTTGATGCAGATTGAGGTGTCCTCCCCTTCTTTCACAAAATCAGGTCCTTCCCCCATTTTCATCTTTCTGATGCTCTCAGCTAAATGTAGTCGACCGTGATTTGGGTCGGATCCCCCTTTGGCGTTGATAAGTACTTCTTTGAAGGAAGATGAGCCCTGCTGGAAAGCATGTTCTTAGTACGTGTTCTTCTGCTTCGTTGAGATATTCGTTGATCTTGTCTTTCGTCATTCCAGTTTGTGCATGTGTTCGGGTCCAAATCTAGCCTTCTGGACTACCAGCTTTACACCCCCAAAACTTCCGCCATGCAGCTCACGGATGGCCCAGAAGAGTTCGTCCTCAGAGCTCATTCTTACCAAGGCGAAGCCCTTGTAGAACCCATTATCTTTATTCCTTGGTAAAACAACATCCATCACCATTCCTGCTCTTCCAAACACTCTTGAGAAATTGATGGGTAGCAACCCCTCAGGAAGACCCTTCACGAATAGTGTCGGATAACTTGCAACATCCCTTTTGTGTTGTATCCTTGTGCCTTTACAAGTCAGGACATTGATCCATTCTCCTCCTTCCCCTCCCGAGGTGGGTTGCAAAGCTACTATTCCTTCAATCATTCCGGCCATCTTTAGTCCAACTTGTAGAATCCCTTCTTCCCGCTGACCACTCGGCCGATTCATTGCCTTCCGCTCACAGTAATCGCCTTCCACTCATCGTCCTCCGCTCATAGCTTGCTAGGCCAAAGAAACCTTTTGATGTTTGATTTGATGTTTGGACACAGATTACAAACAATTTGCGAGAAATTGAGAAATTTTGATTCTTTTCAATTTTCCGCATATCTTCCCATCTCCAAATCTCAAAATCGAAGCTCTCAATCCATGATTTTTCATGCATGAAAAATCATGATACTAAAACATGATACATGGATTTGTAATAAAATTACGATTTATGCTCACCGGATGATCGAAATTCGAATATGCTCACCGGATTGAACATGTGGGATATATCGCACTACTTGTGTATTTCGTATCACACTGGTGGAATACAAGATAAATCGTGGGATATATCGGCCGATATCGTCGATATTTAAAACACTAATATTATCCACTTTGTTCGTCCATTTTACGAGATAATTTTAGGGCTTGGGACCAAAAATGATGCATGTCCAAAGCTCAAGTGGACCACACCACAGCAAACAGTGTGAATTAAATATCTACCGTTAAAAAAAAATTGGCGGTCACAGAAGTTTTTGATCAAGATGATATTTGTTTTTTTACCCTCCATCCATGTCTGTGTGATATTATGAACAGGTTGGATGACAAATAAACATCACATTGGGCCCTAGGAAGGTTTCAACGGTAGAAATCATTATTCTCATTGTTTCCTGTGATATGATCCACTTGAGCTTTGGATATGTTTCAATTTTGGACTCAGCCCCTAAAATGAGCTTGAAAAACGTATGGACAACGTAGATAATAAAAGCGTACTGAGTAACTCAGTACGCAATCCGATTTCATCGTGTTTGACTTCCTAAGCCCAAAAGGCACAAACTCAAATCCAAATAGATTTACCTATACCTAAAGAAATCCACTTCTATATTTGCTCTGTCCTACCAATTCAGCATTCCCAAGTACGCACCCTTCAATCAGTGGAACAAGCCACTACCATGATGTCCTCGAATCGAGCATCTGCTCGGTAATCGTCCTCCATAGCCCACCGTGCTTCCGCAGGTTGCGTCCGCTGATGATGAGCCATGGGCATTCGTGAGAAGCGACAAGCACGATGGAGGAAGTAATCAAAGGGTGCGAGCTTGCAAAGCACATGGCCTTCAATCAAGATGAACGTGTTGATCAGGTTTCTTGGTAATCCAACCTCTTGATCCAAGGTGATGGAGATTCACATTAGGTTTGCTTTGATACCAATCGAAGTTAAAGAATAGAAAAATACGCCATATTAAAATTCCTAAGATCAATGTTACCTCCAATTACAAAGCTCTTCTTTGCTTTGGGATGAAGGTAGGCCCGCCAAAGACATTTATTCTCAACCATAGATGGGATTATCTGGTGAACTCGTTTACTTAGGAGTAGGCCCCGCCTAGGGTTTCAGAGAAGGAGGAGAGAAACATCCCACCTTTATTTATAAGCCTCCCATCTGATTAGGACGCGGATTGCGTGTGGGGAAGTTCATGCGCTCAGAAGGGAAGCGGATTGACTGCTGCACCGTACACCACCGACCTGGCTGGTGAGTTGATGTCACCAAGTTCTGTGGACTTGTTCGTCTTAAGGCTTACGCCGGAAAATAAGATATATCGAAATATCAAGTGAACCACATTGTAAAAATCAGTGGGGAATTGGACGTCTACCATTGAAACCTTTTTGGGGATCACAGGAATTTTTTACCAATATGTTACCTGTTTTCACCTCATGAACAGATTAGATGAAAAATAAACGTTATGGTAAGCCTTAAGAATGTTTTAAAGGTCAGAATCATTGTCCCACTTCTATTTGTGGTGTGATCTACTTAAACTTTGGATACAAATCATTTTTCGCATTAAGAAATAAAATAATCTCTCTAAAAGGATGAATGGTGTGGATATATTAAATGTACCATTGTATGGGCCATGTAAATTTGATATCCTTTAAACCGGTCGTACAACTCGGAGCACGAGGAGCGTTAGCGCTCGTAATCGGACTTCACGTACCCACGCCAGGTGTGGTACACCACTCAATCCACTTCCGCTCAGAAGAAGCCAGAAGGGCAGAGTAATGTTTGTGAGACATACACCCCCCCATGTCCCCTTTTTCAACTATTATTTGACCATAAGTTTAAAAAAATGAGGCAAATCGAAAACTCCGTTAAGCCGCACGACATAAAAAGGTAGGTAGGTAAATGGCCCGGTCGGAACTTCGCTGATCCACGTCCAAACCGGTCAAAAGTACGTTTCTGTTAGATGAATTGATAACGTAAACGTATTAACTTGATCCAAAACTTATTTAGCCCGAAGAATGTTTCTAACTGTACACATTCAATGATGTGGCCCTCTTGAGTTTTCGATATGTCTCATTTTTTTTCTCCTAACGTAAGATGAGCCGGAAAAGGGATGAACAGTGTGGATTTCCCACAAACATCACATTGGCCCCACCTACTTTGGCAGAGCCTTGGCTCTAAGGTTAATCAAAATGTCCATCTTATTATAAAAATGGGTTTAATAATGAAGTAGACCCAAGGTCTACTTTAATTATACATTTCGTAACTATTAAAATATATTTTTTTAGATTTGACCCAATGTGAAATTTTTTTTATACCGAAAATGGCCATGAATGTCTTAACCACTTCAAAGTGTTTATAGGCCCTAACTTACTGTAAGGCCGTACAAGTGAAATGTCCACAATTGAATCCTCCATTGGGTCCACCATATGGGTCATCTATGCCGTTTATAAGGTCGCATGTGTCTGGATGAGGGGACGACACAAATTTCAGCCCAATTGAAAATGCTCATTGGCCCACATAGTCTAGTGGTCCAAATTTAAATCCCACTGCTTCCTAATATGTTGTCCATCCCTGAGTTGGGTCCTACCGATTCTTTGGCTCATGTCCTAATATTCTTACACAAATAGGATGAACGGCGTGGGTTGGACTAAGACTTCACTGTGGGCCTGTAGTTGGCAAATGATGACAAGGGACATGAAAGAGCCCCAACCCATGAAATGACGCTTGAAGAGGTAGTTAGAGTACACATACCGCCTTCTCATTTGTACTCGGTGACCTTCTGGCAATTTCCTCGACATTTGTCTCTATGGCACACGATTCTTCCGCCACCTCTCTCATCACCTCGGATCACTATCTTAACTAATTCTACTTTTACAAGTTTTTACCACCTCCAGCTTTCTCGCCACATTGGAGGTGTTTACGGCCCAATGGAGATGAATATGTACTGAGGAAGGTCCACGAATGTGCCTACGAAAATCATTCGGGAGGAAGGGCCCAAGCACATAAAGGTAATCTGACAAGGATACTATTGACCCACAATTCTGACTGGGAGAATATTTACAGTCGCATTGTTATCAACCAGGACCCTAGTAACTGGACATCCTTCTAAGTAAGCAGAGATGTACAATAGCTTTAGATGTTAAGTCATAGCGTGAGTAGGTCTTTCTATGACTACTTTTTTGAAAGGTATGTCTGGCTCAATAGAAACTGTCAAAAGAACTATATTTTATGATTATAAGGCGACTAAGTTATTCCACATCGCATTCCATCTTACTAGGTTGAGATGGTTTAGCCTGCAAACTCAATGGTAGGGTGAGTACCATATTACAATCCAATACCACAGGTGGAAGCAATCCAAACTGAAATAGCGAATTCGGACATTGCCCCCTAGGCATTTCTGAATTCGGTCGCTCTTCAATACTTTCGACTGCAAGTAAACCATGTGGAGTATCTTTTATCAAAACTTCCCTCCTTCCATCAAGGTGTTGAGTGTGAAATATTACATATTTCCCCCTATTTATACCTTGATTTTATAAACATGATAGTGCTAAATTGATTTAATTATGCATGCTTTTATGTGCGAGGTGATTTCGAGAGTTTAAGGTGAAATTGATGCCAAAAGGAAGATTTATGTTCAAAAGATTATTAAATAAATATTCGAAGATTTGGAAGTCATTAATAAAGAATTCGCATGCCAAAGATCTAAGAAAACCAAGTGAGGAATGAAGAAAATCAAACATTTGAAGTGAAAAAAAAAATTGAATCCTGAAACTGTCATGAAAACAAACATATTCCTAAAATTGTCCTGAAAAAATATATTCTGAAACTCGGAGTCTATTTTAATTATGCAGAGTGAAGTAATTTTTGAAAACAGCGCAGAGTGAAGTTTAATTTAGCAAACTGCGGAGAGCGCGTAAATTTGAGGCGGTTTCTAGATTTTTCCAATTAGGTGCGAAAGTTGGAGTTCCACAACTATATATAGGACTCCCTAGGATGCTCCAAACCATCTTCTAGGGTTTGGAAAGGTCTCGAGAAACATAGCACAAGGGTGGAACAACCGCTAAAGAGTTTTTCTTCCCTGGTTCATTTTTCATGCTTTGTTTAAGAGATTTAGTTTCAATCATGTCTATGGTTGGCTAAATCTCTTAACTCTTGTCACTCCCCAGACTCGGTAACCGGACTCACAAAGAACCCGATAGCAGATTCTAGCGGCAATAGCTTCCGTAGTACCCCATTCTCGACTCATGAGGCAGGTTCCGATCCTGGGATCCCACAAGGAGGATTTACATAACTGTAAAACCATTTCCAATACGAGCATACCCAAGATCACAACATGTAAATCTCGAAAATAACAAAGGGACACATTACAAAATCCATTATAAATTTGAACTTTACAGTTACATAAGGTTCAAAAGGACATACATAAGATAATAGAAGAAATAGGGAAAGGTCTGCAACACTAGGGTCCTCAGTTTAACTCTAATCCAAGCTCTGCTGTTACGATGCTGACCTAAGATCTCCTGCACGCATTAATCGTGCATAAACTTATAGAAGCTTAGAGGGTGGTGAAATGTAACATCCCGGATTTTTGCCAATCTGGGATTAGACGTCCTTAGGCAATGGGTCGATCCTAACACCTTATCAACTTGTCAAAACTCAGTCCCAAAGGCTAAAATCGCTTGTGAACCCATTTCTTTCACAAATCCCATCCTTCACCACCTTGCTCTTCAATCTTTCTAAGTACTTTCATCCTAGACACTATCCTAAACTAGCTAAGTAGTATAACTTGGATCACTTTATATACAAACTACAAAGGCCCAAGTACCACCTCAGACAGAAATCATACAGGACTAAATCCTTTAGAAATTAGGCGAGAATTAGCTAGTGTGAAACTAGAGTACCTGTGAAATTAGCATCAATCACTTTAAATACGATCTGCAAGACCCAAAACTTGTAAAATCATTGACGCTAGGTTACCCTAAAATCTAGGATCAATCTCATTACCCGGCTGCTCTCGGGAGCATCTCGAAACTCCATATCGGATCTGGACCGCACGTCGGAAGTCCGATTAACACGAAGTTAAGGAACTAGGACCGCCTCGCTGGGCTTGACAACCATCTCGGAAATCAAATCCAGATAGTGTTCCAGCGCTATTCGCTTGAGCTCGGAGTGAAGAGTGTGAGAAATGCGAAATTAATTCAAAATAAAATATCTTGAATAGTAATCTGACACCTCTCGCTTGCGGATCAGTTTTAAGCAACCAGACCGTCAGAATCAAACCAAATTACACCCTTGGATCAGGAGAAATTTCATACACATTTACATGTACTCGGAATCTCCGATCGAGATCCGCTGACCGTTGAACTGAAACTGGTCCGCCACGCGTGATCTGGAATCCCGACCGAAACAAAAATTTAATATAACGTAGATCCAGTGTTAGTGAGCTTAAGTCCGACCTTTGGCTCAAGGAGGCCCGCCAGAAGTCCTCCGTTGAGCTGAAACTGCCCCGCTTTGGTTATAACTTAAGTATACTTTGACTAGGAGTCTATTTCGGTGAGTTTTTAGGCTATATAAGGACCTTAAATCCTCTCTCATTGCAGCCATACGAATTTAAGAGAGAACCTAGATTGAGAAGAGAGAAAAGAGAGAGAAAGTGTGGGAGCTGTGGGAGAATCTCCCTGCCACTCTTCCCTGCCGCTATTCGGGCTCCACCGCCTGATTCTCATCGCTTTCCCGGCGTTTCCGGGGTCATTTCTAGGTAAGAAACCCTAACCCTAATCTGTTTTGGGGTTTAGACAGTTGTAGGTTGTGAAATAGCTAACTTATTTCATTCTATAGGTTACCAAACTGCCAAATACGGAAGCTTGGCAAACCTATCGACTCCGTTACGATTCTACGACAAAAGGTGCGGACTTTAGGTGTATAGGTTATGGTTTTCAATGCTTTCAATGTCAGATAATGATATATTCATGATCTGCATGCAATTGCACATGTACAAAGTGTTGTCCGTTTTCTGTTTCGATTAAAGATGAAAAATATGGAATTCTACATACTCTAGGTATTTGTAGAAAGTACGATATACGTATAAATTTTGGAAATGTGCTTGACATGATTATTTGTTGTATGAATATATTATATATGGATAAATTACTTGTTTGGCGAAAGGACTCGCCCTAATACATGTTTTGCTCATATACACTATGTATGTTGAAATTGTGTATTGTAGAAAATACCGTATACGTATATATTTTGGAAGTGTGTTGGACATGATTATTTGTAGTATGAATATATGATATGTGAATAAGATACTTATTTGGCGAAAGGATTCGCCCTAATACATGTTTGCTAACATACACTAAGTATGTTGTAATAATGTATTCTAAGTGTTTGTAAAAATGACTGAATGAGTATAGAATTCTCATTCGTGCTCGCTATGACTAATTGTCATGGATAATTGATTATTGTATTGGCGATATCCCTTTGACGAAAGGATTTTCCCTAAATCACGCCACGGCCAATATACACTATATATGTTAAAATGTGTGGCCCAAGTGTTTGTGGAAATGACTGAATGAATATGGAACTTGGATTCCTGCTTGCCATGACTATCCGTCGTGGGTGTATGCGTGTTATGATTGGGGTAACTCCCTAGTGAAAGGATTTGGCCTTATACCTATGTGATCAACATATGTCATGTATGTTGGTATAGGTAGTCTAAGCATTTGTTACAAAGTTTGAATGAGTAGTACTTAGTAAATTGTAATATATAAGGGTGTTGAGATATGATTCTCAACTCTTTTAACTATGTGTATGATTTCCTTGGATAGCTGTGTGATTAGGAATTGAATATGTACAAACTCATGCTTGTGTTGTGCTTCATAACATGCTCAACTGTTTTCATGATTTTATCTATGTAATGCATATGTTAAATTCATGTTTACGTTGTATGATCCGTCATGGGTGATGGGGGAGTGGAGCAACGAATGCGTGCAACAGCCCTGGCAGCCTTAAACGGAAAAAACCATACTTTGATTGTATGATTTGAATCTTGATCCATTACTGCTTTATCTATCTGCAAGTTATCGTGTTTGGGGCTATGATTATAGTCCAGACAATCGGTACCAGAGTTGAATTCGTGGCTGTGATTCATTTGCCACGTGAGATGTGTTCGACGAACTCGAGTCGTACTTCGGTTGGCGATAGTGGTTGGCCACACGAAGTGCTCATGCGCTTCATATCGTTTAACTTGATGTGCGCTCGAGCTAGTCGAGCTCGTCAAGTAACCCGATCTATCTTAACTATGTTCACCATGTTTGGACGCCTCTGCTTGAACCTAGGGTACCAAACTTACCAGTGGAATCCCTTTTAATCATGGTACCTCGATCCGCTAAGACTCATGAGCCGGGCATGGTGGTATGAGACACCGTGGTCGAGCTGTCGGCCTACGCCGGGGCCACGTGCCTCCCCGTAGTGACCAGTGAGCAACCAGACTCGTGAGCCGATTATGGTGGTATGAGACACTATATTCGTGCTGTCGGCCTACGCTGGCACAGCCTGGCTGTGGTCCCCAGTCGGGTTGCATCCGGGTTCCATTCTCAATAAGCGGACTGGTCGGGCTTCGAAAATAGACTGTCAGTTGGTAGGGTGTCAGTGGAGTGACCTCGAGCATACTCTAAATCTGCGGTGAGGCGATGAGCCTTCCCGTAGTAACAGAGTATAAACTATGTCTGTTTCTGTATAGTGATGAATCGTTAAAGAGGTGATGGGGGAGTGGTGCAACCTTTGTGCATAACAGCCCTGGCAGCCTTTGTAATGACCTAGAAAACACACCGTCGTCTGATATTAACTACGACTGACGACCCTAAAATGGATCATGTTTGGGAATGATACAAGGGAGGTACCTTAGTTTCCCAATCTTGCTGTTTGAAATGGACTAATTAAAAACTCGGTAATCATTTTCATCATGCATTGCATGTGCCTGGAAGATGTGGAGCACTGAGGGATGAAAGCATGCAGCGAACATGAGATGGTGTCACACGAGGGAGGGTGCGGTGAGGGCATCCATCATACCTGCATCCATACTTGCATTAATAAGAGTAGTTAGGAGTGTTTGATTGTACTGCTTTATCATTACTGCTTGACTGAGTCGATAACATGTTAACCTATGCTTTATTGTTCCACTGAGTTAGCTACTCACTCCCACGTTACGGGACAGTGTTGTACACACTAACCAGATTTGTTGAGTTTCAGGTGATGGCGATGCTTATGAAGCAGAGCCGGACTACTATGATGTTGAGGAGGAGCTCTCCTACATGTAACTCTCTGACAGGTCTATGAAGACCTGGTATTATATTGACGGGGCTATGGTACTTGGAATAGAAGACATTACACTTATACATGTGGTATATTTTAGAAATGTACTTGAAATTTATTAACCTAGTAATGTTATCATACTCTGGAGACTCACCACAGTTTTTATATATTTTATCTATCTATCACAGTCTTCCGCTTGCAAATTTAACTGTCTCTGGAGTATGATATGTTGTTTGACTTAATCTCACTCATGTTCACTACTCTAATACAGTCAACATTCAATCATCATTATCTATGTTGCATAAGTGATGTTCTGGAAACTCGAGAGTTGAGTTACTACTCGACCCTCGATTTTTCGGGATGTTACATGAAAGTGTGTGATAATGGTACATAAAAGAATAATAGGAGACACAGGAAGGGAAATATGATCAATGACAGTATCACTGGCCTTACCAAGGCTTATCATGAATACAATGCAAAGAGTATTAGGCGTCATACCAAGGCGATGCATAAAGGGGCTTAAGTAGCCAATACGAATGCAATGCGAAGTGATGTCAGTGCTCATATCCAATCCACATATCAATACATTTCCATCATAAGAAAATCACCAGGGTCAATTACACTACTGAATGACTGCCGCTCTCCAGACCCGCACAGTCAAACAAGCGTAAGAGACCTCATTACCCGCCTGTAGATAGTCAATCACCAACAAGGCTCGACGGCAACGGACTCATTTACGAGCTGGTCAGACTCAGCCTAGTAATGTCTTCTTACACCAGGCGGGTAAGGCCACACCCCTACCCAACCAACTACACGACAGTGGGAGTCGCGGCCTAACGGTATAAGGCCCTCATACATTCATAGTTTTCACTCGGTCATGACGTTGGGGCAGATCCTTAGTAGCATGGAAGTTTTGGGAATTTCACCCATGAGCATCTTATGCACCTAATATATCAAGTAATATTTCTGGTGTCCACACATACGACCATCCACGAATGTCCCTGTGGAGGCAAGGCCCTGATGAAGCAAGGGCAGTATCATCATGAAATGCGATGCCAATGCATGAGTCACACATACAGATCATGCACTAGCTTCAAGCACTCGATGTGCACAAGGGGAGAAACTTCATCCCTCTATCATATCAACCCAATGACCACACACAATGCAATCCATTCATGCAGATGGGTCATATTGGTGTAAGTACGCTACGCGGCGATGATGACGTGAAACATATTCCTCTTTCCTAAGGAGGGACAAGGTTTAGATATATAGATATGTACTCTAAGGAGAAGTCCTCTAGTGGGGGCCCAATACTTCGGGGTAACCCACAAGTTAAGAGGGTCATAAAAGCCCAAGGAAGAAGCAGTCCTAACAAGGGTCCAAGGTGGGCCTCTGCAAGCGAATGTCCCAAATCACTTAAATCTGAATTCACTTTCTAAAGATATTCACATTTCTCACACACTTCGCTCTGGGCTCAAGTTGTGCATTTATGGATACTATCTGGATTTGACTTCCGAGATGGTTGTCAAGCCCAGTAAGGCGGTCATAAGCGTATAGTTTCGTGGTCATTGGACTTTCGACGTGCGGTCCAGGTCCGATTCGAAGTTTCAAGGTGCTTCCGAGAGCAACTGGGTTTAGAGATTGATCATAGATTTCTAGGTAACGTAGCGTTAGCGATTCTGCTAGTTTTAGGTCTTGTGGTTCGTATTTAAAGTGGTTCAAGCTAATTTCACAGCTAATCTAGTTTAACACTTAGTTAATTTCGTCTAATTTCTAAAGGATTTGGTCCTGAGTGATTTTTGCCTGAGGTGGTACTCGGGTCATTGTATGGATTCTTCCGAGACGTTACAATCTACCCCCCTTAAAGAAAAATTTCGTCTTCGAAATTAGTACATTTTCGTACTCCTCGAGAATCTAAGGGTAGTTCTTGCGAACCTTGGCTTCTATTTCTCAAGTAGCCTCCTCTTCAGTGTGGTGTGTCTACAAAACCTTCACAACTGGAATCACCTTACTGCGCAGTACCCACTCCTTCCTATCTAGAACACGCGTCGGTCGCAGTACATAAGTAACATCTTCACTCAACTGCACCTGCTCCCACTTGATAATGTGGGAAAGATCAAGAACGTATTTCTTCAGCATAGATACATGAAGTACGTTGTGCACGCCTACGAGTGGTGTGGGCAAAGTAAGGCAGTACGCTACCACCCCCACTCGATCTAGTATCTGGAATGGGCTAATGAATCGCGACGTGAGCTTCCCTTTCTTCCCAAACCGAAGGACTCCCTTCATGGGGAAAACTTTCAGGAACACGTGGTCCCCAACCTCGAACTCTAGCCGTGGCCACCTTGTATCAACGTAGCTCTTCTGC
Source organism: Magnolia officinalis (assembly GCA_021015155.1). Lineage (NCBI taxonomy): Eukaryota > Viridiplantae > Streptophyta > Magnoliopsida > Magnoliales > Magnoliaceae > Magnolia > Magnolia officinalis. Next base: position 24,786,463 of record JAJHSJ010000011.1, on the reverse strand, counting down.
CTGCTCTGTGTAGCCAGAAGTTGACGCCTGATAATGTCGATCTTCTCTGAAGTCGCGTGTACTAACTCCGGGCCTATCAAGCTCTTCGCCTGGAAGCTGTTGTTGTAGGCGAACTCAGCATAAGGAAGACAGTCATCCCAACTATCCTTGAAATCAAGCACACAAGCTCGCAGCATATCTTCCAACACCTGATTTACCCGTTCCGTCTGCCCGTCAGTCTGTGGGTAGAACGAGGTACTGAACTTCAACTACACACCCATTGCTTCCTTGATACGAGTCCAGAAGATATATGTGAATTGCGTGTCTCGTTCCGACATGATCTCCATAGGAACTCCATGCAGATGCACTATGTCCTTGATGTACAGCCCGGTCAAATCGTATACTGAGTTCGAAATTCTAATAGGGAGAAAATGAGCTGATTTCGTCAACCGGTCTACAATCACCCATATGGAGTCATGTCCCTTCCTCGTCTTCGGTAGCCTAGAGATAAAATCCATAAAGATGAAATCTCATTTCCACTCAGCTATGGGCATGGGCTGAAGCAGCCCAGGAGGTCGGCGATGCTCTGCCTTGACTTGCTGGTATGTGAGACAACGGGACACATAATCTACTATGTGGACCTTCATGTTGTCCCACCAGTACGATCACTTCATGTCTCGATGCATCTTCGTATTGCCAGGATGCATTGCCATCCTAGAATTGTGAGCTGCTTCAAGAACTTTCATTCTCAAGTCATGAAGATTTGGGACGCATAGGTGGCCACGATAACGTAAACCCCCATCCGTACCAACCCTCCATTCAAAGTCTTCATTGTCGTTCACTTGCTCTCTCATCTCTGCCAATCGCTCATCATCCTTCTGAGCTGCTATGACCCTATCATCAATAAGTGGTCGCACCCGAACGTGTGCGACGCTTTCAAACGGCTCCTCTACCGTGAGCTTCTGCTCAAAATCCCACACGAAGTCTATCATGTCCCACTCTGCTATCATCAGCGGAGCCGCAAATGCTATAGTCTTCTTGCGGCTCAAGGCGTCTACCATAAGGTTTGCCTTGCCAGGATGGTAAGAGACCTCGAACTTGAAGTCCTTCAAGGTTTCCATCTATCGTCGTTGTCTCATATTCAAGTCCCTCTGTATGAATATGTACCTAAGGCTCTTGTGGTCGCAAAAGAGCTCGAACTCCTCTCCATAAAGGTAATGTCTCCAGAGCTTCAATGCAAAGATGACGGCCGCTAACTCTAGGTCATGCGTAGGGTAGTTTTCCTCGTGTTTCCTCAGTTGTCGCGAAGCGTAGGCAATCACCCTAGGGCGCAACCAAACCAACACGAGACGCGTCAGTGTAAATCGTATACTTGACCCCTTGCTCTAGCAATACTAGCACAGGGGCGGACTTCAATTTGTCCTTCAGTTCCTTAAAAGCTGCTTCTTCCTTCTCATTCCAGGAAAACTTTAGATCATTCCGAATTAGCTGAGACAACGGTCTGGCTATCTTGGAAAAATCCTTAATGAAGCGACGGTAGTAACCTGCTAGGCCAAGAAAACTCCTCACTTCAATAACCGAACCGGGCTGCTCCCAGTCCTAAACTACGGCTACCTTAACAAGGTCCATAGTTATCCCTTCCTTGGACACCACATGTCCTAGGAACTTAACTTCTTCTTTTCAGAAGTCACACTTCTTGTACTATGCAAAAAACTGGTTCTTCTTGAGAGTATCAAAGACTGCTCGCAGGTGCTCCTCGTAATCTTCCCGACTCTTGGAGTATATCAGGATGTCATCTATAAACACGATGACGAATCAAAATAAATACGGCCGAAACACCCTATTCATTAGGTCCATGAACACGGCCGGAGTGTTTGTGAGTCCAAACGACATCACATGGTACTCGTAGTGCCCAAAACTGGTCCTGAAAGCTGTCTTATGCACGTCCTCATCTCTGACGCGCAACTGGTGATACCCTGACTGCAAGTCGATCTTCGAGAAATACTGTGCTCCCTTCAACTGATCAAGCAGATCATCTATCCTAGGCAAAGGATACTAATTCTTCACCGTCACTTGGTTTAACCTGTGATAATCAATACACAATCGCAGAGATCCATCCTTCTTCTTCACAAACAGCACAGGTGCTCCCCACGGAGACACACTAGGTCGTATGAATCCAGCGTCCAACAGATCATCGATCTGTTTCCTCAATTCCTTCATCTAACATGGAGACATGCGATACGTCGGAAGAGATATAGGTGTCGCACCAGGCACTAGGTCAATAGTAAAATCAATCTCGCGCTGAGGAGGCAATCCAGGAATCGTCCTAAACACGTCTGTGAAACCCTGAACTACTAACGTGCCCTCAAGTGTCGGACCATCAACATTCTCTAGTAAGGTGGCATAACAGCTAACGCGGCAGGGCCAACTGACCTGAACTGAAAAAGTAAAGGTCGTGCCCTCAGGTGTATGGACTGTCACCACTCTGGTATCGCAATTAATTTCGGCCTTCATCTCGGTGAGCCAATCCATACCAGGATGACGTTGTAATGCCACAGAGGAGCAACAATCAGGTCAACAAGCACTGTCATGCTCCCTAAATCTATCAAGCAATCCTCACAAATTCTGCTAACGTTTGAAAATGTCCCTGTAGCTGTAAGGATCCTCACTCCCTTCATAGGAGCTGTATCCAACGCTAGTCACTTGATTGTTGCGCATGATACTATAGAGATAGTGGACCCGGTTTCCACCAATAAGAAGATCGGTATACCTCACACATGCGCGGTGACTTCGAAAGCCAGTGGTGCTGCAACTGCTATCTCGGATGCCTCTACCGTAAGTGAATGCACCCTAGCCTGTTGAGAACGGTTCGGCTGCTGTACCATGGGCCATTGAGGCGGCCTAAATCGAGGTGTAGGCGGCTGAAAAGATGGCTGTGTTGGTGCTGACTGTAAAGGTGGAGTTGAGAGAGGTGGCGGCATATGACGGTTAATCCTCTGAGGGGGCATAAAGTCGTTGTCCCTGATCCTGGTGAAACAGTACGTGTCAGCATGGCCTGACCTCTGGCAGTAGATGCACCATATATCAGGTCATCTCTTTGGGGCTAGTGCAGCTGTAAGTCTAAGAGGCGAATCCGCATGCAGCCTCTTTTCGAGGAACGGTCGGCTAAGCAGATCTGGTCGAGGCCTCTGACCCATGGGTGCACGCATGCGGGATAGTCTATCCTCATCCTGCTCTACCCGTACGGACATGCTCACTAGCTCAGCATAGTGAGGTATGCTAGCGCAACACATCTTCGAGCGAACTCGGGTTCCAAACCCTCAAAAAATCACCGCATCCTCATCGGCTGATCAACTAATATCAATGGAGCATACCTAGCCAGCTCCGTGAATCTGTTCTCGTACTCTGCCACTGTCATCCCTCCCTGACGGAGGCGAAGAAACTCTCCCTCCTTCTCATGATGGTATGTGAGAGGGAAATACTTCTTGAGGAAGCGCGTCTCAAAGGCCTCCCACGTCCACACGTAACCAACAGCAATGATCCGCAGGACGCTGTCCCACCAAAGGCTGGCCTCCATCTCAAACATATAGGTGACCAGCTCTACGTGCTCTGACTTAGTACAGTGCAGTGGCTTCAGCATCTTAGAGATGCGGTCAAGCCAATACTCGGCCTCCTCGGGTCTGTGAGTACCCGTAAAAGTAGGAGGCCGGAAGCGCTGGAATCGCTCGAATAGGCCGCTACACCCACATTCCTAGCAAGGTACACAAGTGGTGCAGGTGGAGCCACACCCATACTCTGGACGAAGACCCCTGCGATGTTGTTGATGTGCTGTTGCTGCTGCATCAAGAGCATTATCTGATCCAACCTATCAGTAGGAGGAGTCAACTGAAGCACATGTGGCGTCGAAGAAGACGCCCGGTTTTGCTCAGGAACCGATGGAGTAACAGGTGGTACCACAGGTGTCGGCCCAGGAGTGGGGTAGTGGCCGGCCGAGAATCCGGCATGGTCTCGTGGATCGAACCCAAGTTGTGGCTATCGCTTAGGGGAGGTGCCCCGTCAAACGACTCGCCGAAAGACATGTCGTGCTCCGCGTGCTCTTAGGTGGCATTCCCTATATACAACATAGGGCGCAACCTGTGAGATTTAGCATAATACCATACACGCATCCATACATCATTCGCATTTTAAATTTTAAAGAAGTTTCATGCATTTCATTTACCAAAATTGTCACAATACATGAGATGCAGTATTACATGAATCATGACAGAAGATGCATGCGAGCTAATCTAAGCAAAGTTCCACACACTAAAACCTACAAACCACTCTACTACATTCTTAAGCCTATCAAGGCTATACATAGGAACATGTATGACTAGTCCTCCGAGTCTGGCGATGGTGGAGGCGCACCCTTATCCTATAGGCAACATAGGATAGCCCTCAAGGTGCGAGACACCCTGCTAAACTTCCGCTTCACAAAAGCCTAATTCTCTTCAACCTTGGCTCGGGTCGCCGTGACCTCCTGTCCCAGGGCGGCCTGACCCTCCTCAAGTTGAGCCAAGCGGGCTCGTATAGCAACCTGATCACTATCGCAGCTCTGTGCAGCAGGAGGAGAGCCCTCATCAATGTCTTGGGCCTCCCCTTCTTCTTCCTGTTCTCCTTCTTCCTCCCTTCCTTCCTCTATCTCATCTCCGTCTTCCTCATCACTCTCCTCATCTTCACTTTCCGTCTCATCCTCACTCTCGTCGAGTCAAGCTTGACGCTGTCGTGGCCTAATCTCCATGTTGTTGAGAGTAGTTTGTTGATGAAATTGATCGGCATAGGAAGTTTTGCGCCAAGTCTGTAGGCGAATTCACGTGCAAGCTTGCATATAAGTCGGCCGAAGGGGAGCGAAACAGACGTCTTAGAAGAGCGCGCAGTCTGCACTATCTGTAGCAGTACATACGTAGGCACGTACAGCTTTTCTCCCTGTCCAGCTCGGTAGAGAAAGTCTACCATCAAGCGCATGCACTCGCTGCGATTGCTCTACCTGGGGTACACGTTGTATGTGAAGATGTGATGGAGCAGGCGGAAGTCGTCGGTCATATTAAACGCTAGAAGGCTATTGTTTGGATTCCAGTGGGCCAATCGGCCACAAAGGAATCGCGTTCGGCGATCCCTTTCACATGCACTCTTAAGACTCTTCTTACTAGCATGAATTTCGCCGAGCAGTATCCCCATGAGTCGGGCTATTAAGCCAACATCAACTGTGGCTTCCCACCTTCCCACGGGAATTTTGAATTGTAAGGGCTCCAGCGTTAGCTCTCGAATATGGGCATAGAAGGCTCGGACAGTGCTTACATTCGCACGAGACTTGTCCTCAAATATGGGACCCCACCCGGTATCCACTAGGCGATCTGTCACGCCCCAAACTCGAAAATCGGGCTCACAAAATTCTCGATCACCGAATCCGGTGCTAAAAGCTTCCGTAGTACCCCATTCTCGACTCCCAGCGTCCATACGCCGGATTCCAATCCTGGGATCTTACAAGTAGGATTTTCCAATGTACATTTAACTCGTAATAAGCATAACCACAAGTTTACCCAAATCACAAAAGCAACATCATCATCACATATCCACTAATATAAACAATTGAATACAGTGCTGAAAGGGAAATACATATGTCAAAAATCAAAGCTCCATAAGTCCACTACACACTCCAAGCCCAATGCTGCTGCAACCTAACGCCACCTACATGCATCTATCATGCATAAGCTTATAGAAAGCTTAGTGGGCGGTGAAAGTGTGTGCACAAGGTAAGTGTCAAGTAAGCAATATCAGAGTAATCAGAGTAAGTAGAAGTACTGACAAGTCCATGAGTCATACAATATCAGGGTACACAGTGCAAATCAGTTATGCAAATGAGGTGCCAGAGCGAGCCAAATATCAGCTGCCGAGGATACAATGCCATAAATCATACAATATCGAAATAAACGGAAATATACTGATAAGTCCATGAGTGCCATCGGCCGTACCAAGGCTATGCGATGCAAGGCATGAGTACTAATGGCCATATCAATGCAGAAACATAGCAACCCAAAATGTTAAGTATTGCGGATGCAATGTGATATGCAGTGTGAATGAAATGACCAAGCTAGAGTGAAGTCGGGATGATAGTACGTAGTATCGCAGGCTATGGGGTCCATCACAAGGGACTTCTATCCAAACCAGTCTCATACCTAAATTTGGATAGTCAAACTCAATGCGGTAAACTCCTGATCTCAGGCCAGTCGCGCACCCAACCGAAATTCTGGCCATGTAAAGGTACACAACAATTAGTTGCGCACCACCAGCCCGAGTGGATAGTGAATGAAACAAATGCATGAGTGTGCACTCCTACTCAATAAGTCCACATATCAGTACGGTTCCTCTCTGGGATCATCACCGAGGTCTATTACACTCCACGCCACCTGCAGCCCCATCAAGCGCACAACTGAGTAAGTGGAAAAGACCTCACTATCCGCCTGGTCAGTAGTCTGCCAATACCTACCCGGCTCGTCGATAGCGGATCCATTCCTCGAGCCAGTCAAACTCAGCCTAACTATGCCTACTCCCTCGAGCAGGTAAGGTCACACCCCCTCCCAACCGACCATGGCATAGTGGGAGACGCGGCCTCCTAGTATTCATCACTCGGGCGCTCATGTACATCCACTCAGTCTCGACGTTGGGGCGTCCTCTGGTACCAAGAGGGTTTTAGAGATTTTCACCCAGGGCTATCTAAGGCAGCCCAATGCTCGAACCAAACATTTCCAGTGTCCCATCTATCCATCCATGATATGCCTGTGGAGACTATGGCCCTGATGTTGTTAGGGCATACAGTAATCACAACACACAAATGCAAGATGCATGAATCATATAATCTAGTCATGCACTAATCCTGCGCATATCGTGCGCTCATGTGAGATAACCTCTGCCTATCAGGGAGTTTCATAACAATCTGCCCAATGACATATGAAATGGTCAACCTTATCTCATAACAAGCATGCAGATGATGCGTATGGGCATGTATCATGATGCTACCCGGTCACATACTCATAATCGGTATCAATAATCGGCGTCGACAATCAACCTCGATAATGTGGACATTTAACCAACATTGCCCCCAAGGAATGGCCCATATAGAGCCTAACATACAGTGGACTCATGGCCTCACACCAGGGCCAAATATACAACACCATGGGCCTCACTCAAGAGCTTAATACACATCACATTGGGCCTCACTCATGGGCCACATATACATTAAGTGGGTCGCATCTCACAGGTCTAATATACATCGCAATGGGCCGCTCCCACAGGCCTAATATACATCAAGTCGGGCCTCACCATATGGGTTGGAAATATATCACAATGGGCCACGTCCCATGGGCCTCAAATACATCACAATGGGCCTCAACAATCGAAATCGGCCTCAACAGTTGGAATCGTCACTTGAAATCGGCCTCAATACTTGGCCTCGACAATCGAAATCGACAAATTGGTCACGACAATCAGAATCGATCGATAATAAGAATCGGCAATCGGTCACGATAATCGACCTCGATTGCTAATCGACAGTCGGCCACGACAATTGGAATCGGTCAATAATCGGAATCGGCAAGTCAGTCACGTCAAACGGAATCGACAATCAGTCATGATAAACAGCCTCGATCGCTAATCGGCAATCGACCACGACAATTGGAATCGGTCAATAATCGGAATCGGCAAGTCGGTCACGTCAAACGGAATCGACAATCGGTCATGATAAATAGCCTCGATCGCTAATCAGAAATCGGCCACGACAATTGGAATCGGTCAATAATCGGAATCGGCAAGTCGGTCATGTCAAACGGAATCGACAATCGGTCATGATAAACGACCTCGATCGGTAATCAGCAATTGGCCGCGACAATCGGAATCGATCGATAATCGAAATCGGTAAATCGGTCACGTCAATTGGAAATCGAAAATCGGCAATCGGTCACAACAATCAGCACCGATAATCAGCATCGATAATCGGCATCGATAATCAGGGTCGATAATCGGCGTCGGCCTCATTAATCAGCACTAATAAAATAAAATGGGGTCTATAGATGATTAGCCGATCAATCATAATATAAAGATCGGCACTCAACCGTGGTTATATCAAATCTGATAGCATAGAGTCATCCGTTTACGACAAATGGGGTCCACTTATTTGGGTTAACCCACGAAGAGAATGGGCCTAACAAGGCCTAAGGGAAGGTCACAATGAGGACATTTAACCATCATTGCCCATCAATGTGGACATCTAACCAACATTGCTCCCAAGGAGTGACCCACATAAGGGATCCATACACAATATAACGGCCACTCATACATCACATCGTGCCTCGCCCATGGGCCTCGAACACATCACAATGGGCCACAAACCATGGGCTAAAAATACATCTCAATGGACCACGACCCATGGGCCATATAAACATCAAGTGGGCCGCAAACAGGTGGGCCCTATCACCTGGGTCAAAAATATAAATAGGTGGGCCCTGTTCATGGGCCAAAATACATCATGATGGGCCCCATATACATCACGTCGGGCCTCACAGATGGGTGGCAGGGGTAAAACATCTACATCATGGTGGGTCAACATGTGTAACATGTACATCATAACAGGCCCTTATAAGGCAGCCCATGGCTCGATGGACAACCCATTTATACATCATAGTGGACCTCACAACTCAGCCCATATTTCGGTAAAATGGATGGGTGGCATGTATATACAACAAGGTGGGCCCTAGACATACAGCAGGTGCGCCTCAAAGGGTTTCAACGGTGGGTGACAGCTCACTATTTCCTATGGTGTGGACCATTGAATTTTGGAGCTGCCTCATTTCTCTCAAGCCTTAGGATGAGCTCACCAAATGGAATGGACGGTATGGATTAACCGTATACAGTAGGTGGGGTCCACGGTCACCTAATGGGTGAACGGTTGGAGGGCATATATATATAATGAAAGGCCCACCATCCAGCCATCTGGACGGTGGGATACAAACATATGGATGTCCCGCTGACATCCACAGCAGTGGGACCCACATACCTTGGTGGCATCATTACACCAGCCATTTACTGGTGTGCGGTTCCCAGCCAAACTGCTGGTGCAGGCAGTCCCTAATGATCAACGGTGTGGATGGGTCATCCTCACACGTGGACCCAGAATTTGCTGACGTTGAGAGAGAGAGACAGAGAGAGATAGAGAGAGAGAGAGCAGCTACTTTTTACCTTTTTTTTTCTTTTTCTCTTCTGCAACAAAGCAGAGGTGGGTTCCACGTAGGGCCCACCTCAACGGTATATATAGCAGATATAATATGTATATAATATATATTATAATATCTAACATATATCATATATCTAATATAATATATATATATATAATATAATATGATGTCCAGGCTGTCCAAGGCCTGGACAGTCACAAACACCAGGGAGGGCCCCACACGAGGGGGTGGGTCCCACCGTCCAAGGACGGTGGACACCACGTGTGATGGTGTGGCCCACCAAAATGGATGGACGATGTGGATGGGTCCCATGGACCCCACCGGCAGTCAATACACCCATGTCAGTACACACTCCATGTTAGCCACCCTCACTAGGAATTACGCCGAGACCTCAGCGTGAAGTGAGGTATCTTTGACTCCGTCTGCCAGTTGAGCGGTGGATCTGGGTCCCACTCCCTGGATGGCCTGGATCTCACATGGGATCCAGAGAATTGCTGACGTTAATCAGCAGTGGGCCCCACCACCTGGCAGATGGATGGCTTGGATTCACAAATCGGTGGGTAGTGCGTATATAACACCCACTCCATGATCAAATCCACTGTCCTAGGCCATGGATGGTGGGAGTATACAACATATAAAGGTGGGTCCACGTTTCTGGGCAACATCATTGCAGCAACTCTATAGCTGCTGTACACGTACAACAGCTGTCCAACTCCAAAACAGTAGGGTCCCACACAGTGGGCCACTAGAGTTGGATCAAACCGATATTTATTATTATTATTTTTTTCCCTTTCATCCGGGCCTGTGTGACCGTTTGGTCATGCGGACCCCAAATCGGGTTCAAAGTGGCCCACTTGTTGGATGGCATGGATAAAATCCACACAACATAGGTGGGCCATTGATCATAGGAAGAGAGAGAAAGAGGCATCGGCGATGTCGGAGGTGATGGAGGAGCCCCGCCACTATGGGCCCCTCTTTGATACAAAATATACATCAAGGTGGGTCCCAATAGATATGAACCCTTAAATCACAAAATAAATACATAATAAAAGGGAAAATGTGTGTCCAAGATCACCCACCGTCCACTCCTTCTTGGTCCGATGGGAAGGTAGTCGCCTAGGCTTCGATTTCAACAGAAGTTGATGAAGTTTTGATGGTAGAGATGGAAGATGAGAGGGTAGGAAGTGGGCCACACACAAAGCTCTCTCATGGGGAGGTTTGGGAAAGCTTAGACTTATGGTGCTTTCTCTTGCTTGGGAGAGTGAGTTGAGAAATGAGAGAGAGGGTTGTAAAGAGAGAGAAAGAAAGATGAGTGATGGAGTGATGGATGAGGTGAGTGATGGGTGTGTAAGAAATTGTTGACTTTAGGGGTAGATTGTGTAAGAAAAGTATGGGTTGTGTAAGGGTTTGTTGACTTATGGGGTTGCTTGGAGATGGGTATGAGGTGATGTGTATTTGATATGTACTTGACCTTTAATGGGATTGATTGATGGATTGAGGTGACATGTTGTAGAGGTTCTCTTGGGTTTTGCAACGCACGGCATTTTCCTCGCACCGAACGCTGGCCCACATCTCCTGGCTAGAGTATCGAATCGGCGCGCGAGTCACAGCATCGGAACCGCAGCGACGGCGCGGTCGCTATGGTACAAATCTTAGGTTGAGTCGACTCAGGTTGACAGTGTGTGAATCAGGATCGAGAGCAAAGGCCGGTTAAGGATCGAAGGTTGCCAGAATTCGACAGGGAAGACCGCAGAAGCATACGGAATAGTACGGTCTAGGATACGGGTCTTACACGATCCATCACTAGATATTCTTCAAAGAGCCTCTCGTCTACGTGTGTTTCAAAAAGGACCCTACGACCCTCAAATCTTCCATGAGACAGATCCACCAGTAGAGCTCTCTCGAGGGGAGCCTGAGGATTGAGGTCCCGCTTTGTCCTTATCTTTCGATCGATGCTTATACATGCGGCGGCGCTTTTCAGCCTCCTTGAACGAGTAGGGCGGCTAGGCCCGACTTCATCCGTGGAAGCCTCATGAGAGAAGGAAGCATGGAGATGGAGAAAATAGTCGTTACAAGCTCGAAGAGGCCATTAAAGGGAAATAAGGTGGAGGGATAGGATGGGTTGTTGGACTTTAAGATTTTTGAGACACAAAGGATTGTTTGTGTACTCAAATGAGAGGGATTAAGGGAGATAGGTAGTTGTGGAAAATGGATTTGAGAGAATAGAGGAGGTGGTGCAAGAAAAGGAAGGAAGATGAGATTGGAGGGGTGATTTGAGAGGGGAAAAAGGGATTTGTAGAGGAAAAAGAAAGCTTGGAGGTGTGTAAGAGGGGGGAGGGGAGCAAATCGAAGAGGTATATGGGCCCCCACGTGATTCTGTGGGCCCCACAGCGTCCCACGAGTGTCGACCCACCAGGCCCGCCAGGCCCCGACCAGGCGATCGGCGAGGGCTCGCCAATCCAGCGATGTCATCGCCGGTCCCTAAACTCCTCGGTGAGGGCTAGCCCCGGGAGGGATGCCATCCCCCCCCCCCCCCCCGGGGGTACCGTATGTGTGCGAGGTCCACTTTGGGTCCCCCCGATTTATACCGATTTGACCCCCGACTCCGTTTGAGTCATTTCGGGTTCCATCTCGCGTATATTCACGCTTTTCGATTTGTTCAAGTGTGGAATTGGTTCAATCTTTATCTAAACCCGTCGATTGATGGTTTAGGAAGGTGTTGGGATCATTTCATATGATCATAGTCCCACGGGTCCAATTTATATGGCCAATTTCGGTCAATTTCGTCGATTGGCGAAACTGGGAATCCGGATCTACATAGACCCGCCAGAGAGTTGTATGTAGGAGAACTCCTCCTCGTCATCATAATAATCAGGCTCCGCCTCATAAGCATTACCATCATCTACAACTAAACCAGAGTCTGGTTAGTGTTTAAAGTACCGTCCCAAAACATGGGAGTGAGTGATCAACTCAGTGGAGCTATAAAGCAAAGGTTAATATGTTATCAATTCAGTCAAGCAGTGATGATAAAGCAGTATAACACTCATGTCCTAATTACTCTTATTAATGAAAGGATGATATGCGATAATGATGTATGCCCTCGCCTGCACTCCTTCTGCGACATCTTCTCATGATCGCAGCATGCAACACTCCTGTTGTGCTCAACTCCAACGCCAAAGGCACATGCAATGCGGTGCATGTGCGTGATTAGCCAAGTTCTTAATTAGACATATTCATACAACAGGATTGGGAAGCTAAGGTACCTTCCTTTATACCATTGACCTAAACATTGATCCATCTAGGGTCGTCAATCCTAGTTAATCACATACGAATAACGGTTCCAGGTAGCTACGGAATGGCTCGTCATCTCAGCGCAGACCTGGTTTATATTTGAGGTCACTATGGAAAGGCTCGTCACCTTAACGTAGTCCTGGTGTATACTCGAGGTCACTATGGGCTCGTCACCTAATCATAGGTCGATAGCTCGAATACAGTGTCTCATACCACCGTATTCGGTTCACGAGTCTGGTTTGATCACTTGACACTACGGAGAGGCTCGTCACCCCAGCGTAGGCCGACAGCTCGACCATGGTGTCCCATACCACCATGTCCGGCTCATGAGTCGTAGCGGATCGAGGTACCAAGGTTAAGCGGGCTTTTACTGGTAAGTTGGTACCTTAGATTCAAGTAGTAGCGTCCATACATGGTGAACATACATTAGGCTAATCGGGTTGCTTGACAAGCTCAACTGGTACGAGCGTACATTGAGTTAATCGACATGGATCGCATACGCACTCCTTGTAGCCTAACCACTGTCGATAATCACCGTACGACTCGGATTCATCGAACGTGCCCGTTGTGGTGAAACTAGTTCGGCCACTGATCGTAAACCGTTATCGATTGCCTGAACTACGTATTAGTCCCAATCATTCTCAAATACAACATGCATTCATGTGTGATAGTCAAACAACATGTGACAACCAATTTCATATATAAATCTCATTTAAGCATTTTAACAAACACATAATGTACCTGTTATCATACAGAGGCATTTCATACATGAATCACATAGTCGAATGTAACTTACATGAAGGAATCTATTCGTATAGCTAAGGTAACTAAGGATCTCATCTCAACACCTTTAATGAATGTATTTCATCAACCAATTACTCATTCAGACATTTTATCAAACACTTCGACTAGACATTCAACATACATGTAAGAAATTAGTTATAACATATATTATGACAAATCCTTTCACAAAGGAGTTGTCACCCAGACATCAATCATGTATTCTCAGTTAATAATCATGACAAGCACAAATCATAAATCCATATTCATTCAAACATTTCAACAAACACATGGAATGCATAATATTCCGCATAGTTCATATATATGTGTAATACATGGAAACATCGTATCTAAGCACGTGTGACAGCAATCAAGTCAATCATAAATCATTAACTGACATTGAAAGCCTTGAAAATTATAACCTAAACGTTTATAGTCCGCACCTTTCGCCGGTAAACAAGTATCAAGCTCAGTTTGTATACTAAGCCTTTGTCTATGGCACGACGACGACCTATAGCATGAAATAGGTTACTTATTTCATCTCTTACTCTATTTGGATTCCTAAAACATATTAGGGTTAGGATTTCTTACTCGAAAACGGAATCGAAATCACCGGAATAGCTATACAGAAGCTATGGTTTAGCACGTGGAGTGATGGGATCGTATCCCAAGAACGATCTCCCACTTTCTCTCTCTTCCCTTCTCTCTTTGCTCTCTTCTCTCACTTAGGGTTGCAAATTCGTATGTGAAGGGAGAGAGAGGGTTTAAGGCCCTTACATAGGCTCAGAACTGATGGAAATGGCCCCAGGGCCATGGTATACTTAGGTTATAGCCAAACGGTGGCCGTTTTGATCCAACGGAGCACATCTGGAGGCCCCTTTTCTACATATCCAGAGAAACTTCCCTGACATTGAATCTATGCCAGGCTAAGTTTTCAGTCCAATCGGATTTGTGGATCGACCGTGGCGAACTAGTTTCAGTTCAACGGTCTTCGCCACTCGATCAGGGCCACAAGTACACTGACCTGTGCTGGAAAATTTTTCTGATCCGAGGGTGTATTTGGGTCAGATTCTGACGGTCTAAAAGCTTAAATTTAGCCTGCAAGCGAATGACCCAAATCACTTAAATCTGAATTCACTTTCTAAAGATATTCGCGTTTCTCACACACTTCACTTCGGGCTCAAGTTGTGCGTTTCTGGATACTATCTGGATTTGACTTCCGAGATGGTTATCAAGCCCAGTAAGGCGGTTATAAGCGTATAGTTTCATGGTCATCGGACTTTCGACGTGCGGTCCAGGTTTGATTCAGAGTTTCAAGGTGCTCCCGAGAGCAACTGGGTTTAGAGATTGATCCTAGATTTTTAGGTAACGTAGTGTTAGCGATTCTACTAGTTTTGGGTCTTGCGGTTCGTATTTAAAGTGGTTCAAGCTAATTTCACAGCTAATCTAGTTTAGCACTTAGTTAATTTCATCTAATTTTTAAAGGATTTGGTCCTGAGTGATTTTCGCCTAAGGTGGTACTAGGGTCTTTGTACGGATTCTTCCGAGACGTTACAGATACCAACTTGTAATGCCTTGAAAATTAGGAGTCAAGCAGAAGCTCAACTCCCGAGTTCCAACGCATCAGTTATGCAACATAGATATGAGATTAAATGTTGTCAGTATCAGTGCATTAAACATGAGTGGGATTATACTAAATCAGCATATCATATTCTAGAGACAACACAAGCGGAAGACTATGATAAGTATATAAAATATATAAGTGATTGTAAGTCCTCAGAGTATGAACAAGTCACCAGGTTAAATAGTTACAAGTATAATACCAAAATATACAAATGAATGAAGTGTAATTTCATCTATCCATAACCTTGTAGCCCCGATACGCAACTCCAGGTCTACGTAGACCCACCACAGAGTTGCATGTAGGAGAACTCCTCCTCGTCATCATAGAAGACAGGCTCCATCTCGTAAGCCTCGTCATCACCTAAAACTACAACAGAGTCTGGTTGGTGTTTTAAAACACCGTCCCAAAGTGGGAGTGAGTGATCAACTCAGTGGAGCTATAAGGCAAAGGTTAACATGTTATCAACTCAGTCAAGCAGTAATGATAAAGCAATACAACAAGCATTCCTAGGTACTCTGGTTAATGTAAGGATGATATGTGTTAATGATACATGCTCTCGCCTACACTCCCTATGCGACATCATCTCACGATCGCGACATGCACCACTCCGGACAGTGCTCTTCCTCGCCAAAGCACATGTAATGCATGTATGATCATGTTAGCTCAATTCTTAATTAGGTTTATTCAATCAGCATGTTCGGGAAGCTGAGGTACCTCCCTTTATATCATTGACCCAATAATGATCCATCTAGGCTCGTCAATCCTAGTTAATCATATACGATAGGCAAGTTATAAGGCAACGTCACTCCTAATTTAAAAGCAATGGACAAGCAAGTTCAGGTCACTACGAAGAGGCTCGTCACCTCAGCGTAAGCCTTAGTTTATATTCGAGGTCACTACGGGAAAGGCTAGTCACCTTAGCGTAGGCCGACAGATACAGTGTCCCATACCACCTTATTCAGCTCACGAGTTTGGGTTGCTCACTGGACACTACAGGGAGGCTTGTCACCCCAGTGTAGGCCGACAGCTCTACCACGGTGTCCCATACCACTATGCTCGGCTCATGAGTCTTAGCGAATCATGGTACTAAGGTTAAACGGGCTTTTCTCTGGTAAGTTCGTACCTTAGATTCAAGCGGTGGCGTCCATACATGGTGAACATACATTGGGCTATTCGGGTTACTTGACAAGCTCGACTGGTACGAGCATACGTTGAATTGATCGACATGAAGCGCATAAGCACTCCGCGTGACCTAACCACTATCGACAAACAGCGTACGACTCGAATTCATCGAACGTGTCTTGCGTGGCAGAACGACCTCGGTCACTAATTCAGGAATCATTACCGATTGCCTGGACTATATCGCAGCCCCAATCACACTCCAAATGATAACATTCACATGTGATAATCAAAGACAGCATGTGACAAACAAATCTAAATATGAATCTTATTTGAGTATTTTAACAAACATATAGCACACATGTTGTCCTGCATAGGCATTCCATACATAAAGCACGTAGTAGTAAGATAGGTTACATGAAGGAAATTGTAACTATAGATAAGGGGATCGACAATCACATCTCAACACCCTAATTAAATACATCTCGACAAGCATTTTCTCATTCAGGCATTTTACCAAACACTTAGACTCCACATATCGCATACATATAATAAATAAGTTAAAACACAGATTATAGCAAATCATTCCACATAGGAGTTGCCATACGTACAACAATCATGTATTCCCAAACAACAATCATGGTAAGTACAAATCATAATTCCATATTCATTCAGACATTTAAACAAACATATGGAATGCATTATATTCAACATAGTTCAATATATGTGTAATACACAAAAACATCGTATCTAAGCACATGTGATAGCAATCAAGTCAGTTATAAATCATTAACTGGCATTGAAGGCCTTGAAAACCATAACCTAAACATTTATAGTCTGCACCTTTCATTGATATACTCGTATCGAACTCAATTTGTACACTAAGTCTTTATCTACGTCACAACGGCAACCTATAACATGAAATATTAGATTAGTTATTTCATAACTTACTCTATTTGGATCCCTAAAACAGATTAGGGTTAAGATTTCTTACCCAAAAACAGAATCGAAATCGCCGGTGTAGCGACACGGGAAAGGCAATTTGATACGTGGGGCAACGAGATTGAATCCCGACAACTATTTCTCACACTCTCTCTCTTCTCCTCACTTTCTTCTTCTCTTTTCTCTCTTCTCTCTTCTCTCTCTTAGGGTTTTGTAACTTCGTATGGAATGAGAGAGGGGTGGGTTAAGGCCCTTATATAGGCCCAAAACTGGTGTAAATGGCCCCAAGGCCATGGTATACTTAGGATATAGCCAAAGGGTGACTGTTTCGGGCCAACGGAGCTCATCTGGAGGCCTATTTTCTGCATACGGTCTGAGGAAAGTTCCCTTACATTGGATCTAGGCCAGGTTAAGTTTTCAGTCCGATCAAATTTATGGATCGACCGCGGAGGACCAGTTTCAGTTCAACGGTCATCATCACTCAAACAGGGCCACAAGTACACTGACCTGTGTTGGGAAATTTCCCTGATCCGAGGGTGTAGTTGGGTCAGAATCTGACGGTCTCAATCCTTAAATTCGGCCTGCAAGCGAATGACCCAAGTTACTTAAATCTGAGCTCATTTTCTAAAGGTATTAGCGTTTTTCATACACTTCGCTTCGGGCCCTAGTTGTACTTTTCTGAATACTATTTGGATTTGATTTCCGAGATGGTTGTCAAGCCCAGTAAGGTGGTCATAACTGTATAGTTTCGCAGTAATCGGACTTTTGACACGCTGTACAGGGCCGACATGGAGTTTCAATGCGCTCCCGAGAGCAACTAGGTTTTGAGATTGATCCTAGGTTTTTAAGTAATGTAGCGTTAGCGGTCCTACTAGTTTTGGGTCTTGCAGTTCATATAGAAATCAATTCAAGCTAATTTATCGCTTAATTCAGTTTAGTACTTAATTAATTCTCGTCTAATTTCTAAAGAATTTGGTCCGAGTGATTTCAGCCTGAGGTGGTACTCGGGTCTTTGTACGGATTTTTCCGAGACGTTACAATGACTCATGTGAATCACGGATGAATATGATTTTTGAGCCACATGACTTAATTTTTGTGTGAAATATAATAGGTGGAGTGGATTTTATATAATTATCACAGTGGGTCTTATATAAATTAAGGTTGCATGTCCCTCTCCTAACTGTTGTCTCTAGGTACCCACCAGAATCAGAACTCAACATATATATAAATTTGTCTTTATGCTTAGTGTGAGATTAAATATCTAATGGTTGGAGTGGATAATACATAAATATTATGGTGTGCCGCATCAAAATCAAAAGGGATGCCTCCTGCGATTTTTTATTTTTATTTTTCCTTATCAATCTCTCTCATGACAAGAGAGTGATGATTAGACTTGAGTTTTGTAGGACTTACCATGATGTCCATGCAAATACGTTGGGATCATTAGATGTGTATTCTCAATTTAGTTTTAGAGAGAGAAAAAAAGGATAACTTGTGACTTAGGCGGGCCATACTCATCCTTAATTTTTACGGGGCTCACCGTGATGAATATATGAAATCCACTCCATTCATTAGATGACATACTAAAATTTAGCTTGGGGCTTAAAAATCAGGCCCATTCATGATTTAGGTTGGCCATACTAAGGGAAACAATTTAGAAGGTGATCATGGCCTTGTACATCGTTTCCAATCATGTGGTCTACTTGAATCATGGATAAGAGTATTTTTGGGTCGGTTGATTAACATGAGGTGACACATATGTTAGTTGTGGTGGATTTTACATAAATCTCATGGTGGGGCCAATCAATCATGGGTTAAAGAAACCAGAGGTAGTGAAATGACAATCATATTGATTAAGGAGGTAGCTTTTCCAAAACCTTTTTGAAATAGGTAACAATAATAAAATTTCATATTAAAATTAGGCAAAAAATTATATGATCCACTCTTTCCATATGTGAGAAACATTGTGTTTGCTGTACATACAAAATAGCACCCTCATAAATATTTTTTTAAAAAAAATCATGTGGGTGTGGAAGACTGATCCCGAGTGGGGGAATCAACTCACTTCCATGGCTAAGTCTCTCGAGGGCTTTTGGGGTGTTGTGATTAAGAGGGCATTTTATTTGACCAGAGTCGCCACTAGCTAATTACTTCGAATTTACAATTGATTAGACCTTGTAGAAATGCTTAGGATTGAGAATCCAAAAATACTTTGTCTTAAGAAGACTCTTAAATTTGTGTTACAGAATCTCTAAGGACCATTGTTACAAATAAGAAAGTGTTAGGCACCCACTCTTCTTGTATAGATGTATGGTCTCTACTTCATAAGATCGAACTAATTTATGTGGAATATGATTAATTATCACATACAAAAGATATGATGTAATGAATGCAATGACGACAATTACCGAATCAGTAGGGTTTTTTATGGGTAGGATCCAATTATATTGGTAAGCCGCAGAGCATACCTTGAATTGACTAAATGTTGAGTACATTGGAATTGTGATATATGGGATGCTTGATGCTATATTGATGCTTATGATAAAACGATGACTAACTGGTTTAGTTTCTGATGAGCAGGCTTTGATTATATCGGCAAGTCATAGAGCATACGCCCGCAAATTAGATATGAGAAAACGATGTAATGCGATGCAATGATGGTGTATTTGAAGAGCATGTGAGTTGAGAAGAGAGTAAATTTGCACGATACTAATGTTCAGAAGTAAATGCAACTGCTTGAAGTTTAAATGGTTGAATGGACAGTAGCGTTGCAAAGGCTAGATCGATTGGCTCGAACTAAGACTTAGGTGGCTCAAGAAATTCATACTCTGGCTAGGCTAGACTAGACACACACACACACACACACACACACACTCTCTCTCTCTCTCTCTCTCTCTCTCTCTCTCTCTCTCTCTCTCTCTCTCTCTCCCCCCCTTAGTGGAGGGATGAGTAGATAACTGAGGCTTCTCTGGGACTTCTGGATGAGAAAGGATTGTTGAAATGAGAGCCAATAATCAAATGAGAAGGGAAGGGGGCTATTTGTAGCCCCTACCCCTAGTTTTTTGGTAATTTTAATCAAGTCTAGGGTTAAAAGGGATGTTGATGGTTGAGATTGAAGATTGCCACATGGCAAGATCTCCATGGTTGGATTGAATGGTAAAATAGTAAATTTGGGTAAGGAGATGGGCATCGAAGTAAATATGCCTCGATCGCACACATAGAGTTCGCAAAATCAGTTTTTACATGCTTAGAGGGTGTCTGTCCAAAAGAGGAAGCATACAACGTAGGTGGTAGCGACCAGGGAGCCACCACCCCCTCGTGGGACCTCCTATTTTGATGGGAGTCTTCCCTCAAGTGTGTAGAGGCCCTGCTTCCTGGTTTGACAACTTGTGCCCCACCTTTGGTTTCATTTGGGCTGTGTTTTGGGCTTTGGTTCGGGCCCGGTTATGATTGGGCTTGACAAGGTGAGTTGACTGGGTTGGCTCACTGAGTCGACTCACTAAGTTACCTCGAGATTTTAGGGTTTAAGGTTCTAGAGTTTTAGGACATTGACCGGGTTGAGTTTACTTTGGAGTTTAGGATTAGGATTTCTAGGGTTTTTTTAGGGTTAGTATTTAGGATTTAGGGTTTAGGGTTTAGGATTTAGGTTGACACCCCACCATGGGATAATACCAACTTGAGTTAGGCTATAACGTGATGCCACTTCGTTGGCATGCCAAATGCTTGTTATTGATCCTGTTAGAGCATAACTTGGCTGCAACCTTGAACCAATGATGTGAGTGAGACCCTGATTATATCATCTGTTTTTCCAGGTTATTTTAGGCAATATTCAAGAAAATGGAGTAGATACAAATTTCAGGTAGACTACACCACAAGAAACTATGGATATTGACCTTTAAAAACCTTTTGTGGGCCACAAAAGTATTAGATCAAGTTGATATTTGTTTTTTTTCTCCTTTCATCAAGGTTTGTGTGACCTTATTAAGGTTGGATGGTTAATAAACATTACAGTGGATGTTATGAAGTTTTTAATTGTGGCATTCAATGACTACTATTTCCTGTGGTGTGGTCCACCTGAAATTTGTATTTGCTTCATTTTTGGGCCCATATGGTAAAAGAAGCTAGAAAAAAACATATAGACGGTGTGGATATACAATGAATACATCAAGGTGGGTCCTATGGTCAGTGTCTCACCCACATCGCTGGTTTTGGGGTTGCAGCCAAATCGCGTGGGTGCACCTACTTTCAAAAGGTTGTCATGTCTGCTAGGCCAATGAAATAGTGCCACATCACAGTCTAACAGAACTCATTATTACCCCTACCTAACTGAATCCGCTCCCAAGATAGTTTAGGTATCATACACACACCAAGGTGCGCCATCCTAGAGAAATCAGGCCTCCTCTTTCCTTACTAAGATTGCTAGAATCTGAGTTCATTTCAAGCAAACAAGTTGTATTTGTACACTTCCACTACAAGTCTGGAAACATGATACTAATTACATCACATGAAGGAAGATGGTTTCCTACTCCATGTTCCTTTTACACAATCTCTTTCCAAATATCATTAAAGCCTTTTAATCTCATCATTATAAGAAGAGAGAGAGAGAGAGAGAGAGTCAAAAGTCAGAAAATAAAAGATCAATTAAGAACAACAACCTTGCTTAATATCCATAACACCAGAGAGAACTCGAATGCAAAAAGCGTGTGGAGCAATCCTCGATCGAGTGGGAATCCAAACAACGTTGTTCCTCCATTGTTGTTCTGTAAATACGTCACTGCAAATCACAACATTTCAGACATAACTGGATGTGTAAGTACCGGTTGGATCGTCAATTATACGAAGCCATCTTTTTAATATTCAAACTCGTGCTGATACCACATGTGCAAGATTCAGGCCATTCATCAGGTGGGGACCACAATCAAAACTCCTTGGCCCAAAAAAACAAGCCATTACACTTGTCAGTTGTGGTAACCCCACCAAATCCTTGTCATCGTCATGTTAGGTGGGCTACATCTGTGTGAGAAATGTCAACAGGTCCGCTCGATCTCACGGTCTATATATCACAGGAGGGCGACTTGATGGGTGCACTGGTCTGATTTCTTTGGATAGGGCAGTTTCATGGTAATGAAATTATAAATATTTAACAATTAATAAATTGAATTTTATAAGAGATATTATGAAATATTATAGTAATTCATTTATGTTAATCAAATGTTTATAAAATACATCGCAGTGGGCCCCACATGAAATTTGCACCCTTTCATTTTAGCGCTCAAAAAGCAAGGTGCATTGAAAATGGTGGGGAATTACATTGGTAATTAATCATTAATGTTTTATAAGAATTTACAAAAATAAATTAGAAAACAAATAGCTCCTTATGTTAATCAAAAGGCGAGATCATGAATTTATAAATATTTAACAATTAATAAATTGAATTTTATAAGAGATATTATGAAATATTATAGTAATTCATTTATGTTAATCAAATGTTTATAAAAATTTGTATTGTCTTATATTTTTGTATTACATTTGCCATGTACTAATATAATAAACATATTTATGCTCCAATGAAGTATTCATCATATACTCTAATATTTCACCCACCTCCCCTTTCCTCACCGACTTTTGATTTACACATCTACTTCATCCACTTCATCCACTTTAACTTTCCGGTCTCTGTTTTCCACACTTCTCTTATTTACATCTAATTTCCAAACCTACTTCACTCATACATACTTTACTCACCAATTTTACTTTCCTACCTAATTCTACTAAATTCAAATCATTTTTAACCTTCTTCCAAGGGCACATGTTAACTTTCAGAGTATATTGGAGATCTATATGTTGGTTACGGAAATATCTTTAAACAAAAGAAAAAGAAAAGATAAAAGTTCGGTATTGCTAGTAAATACTTCAAAAATAAAAAAATGTGAACTAAGAATTTATTTAAAAGAGATGCATTTGGTAACTATTTTCTTCCCTTCTTCTCATTTAAAAGTTTTTATGACATTTACTTTACATTATAATAATTTACTTTTACACAAAATTGCATTATATTAATTTTAAGACATATACAATAGCTTTATTAATTTAGATATCTTAACTTCTAAATATTTTAGTTTTGTGCAGGAAATGCATATCAAAATATTTATATACAATTGAAATATTGGAGTAAACTAAAAATGGTAAACATGTTGATTCTTTTAATATTATTTAATTTAATTTTTCTCATATTATTTACACATTATAAATTATTCAGTATTAGTTGTTTATTCACATATGATTTTATTCATTATTTTTTACATGGTTATGGCCCACTTAATAATTGTATAAGCTTATTCTTTTATTAATCCCATCTTCGCAGTAGGATCACAAAATTCATGGTTTGGATGACATGTACACAACATGGTTGGCCCCACTATAGAAAACAATAGCCATTCATGTTGTAAATGGGCTGGATTTTTTTGTTGATTGATTTTCAAAATGATATACCAATCGAAAAAATCCTCCAGATCCAAAGATCTACTTATAGAATATCTAACATTTTTTCTTGTTGAATGACAATTGTTGCTGCATGTTTCTTTTAACTGTTTGTTGTAGGATAATGGAAAGGGCTAAAAGATTTAGACAAGAATTGCTCATATGTATGTTATCTTCGTATGTATATTATCTCCGTGTAGCCACTGTGATGCTCGTATGTCATCACGTGGCCATGCCACAGACAACATTGGAGAGGAGTGTGAACCATATTTTTGGTTGTGATTATGAGTATTTCAGGAGGATGAACAGACGATCCAAAAATTAGTATGAATCATTATTTTACATTTTACAATTTTAACTGTGATATGGTCTATTTGAGATTTTTTCAAGATAACGTTTAGTCTGTACAGTGGAAATGATAAGTCACTCATGGAATGGATGTCACACTCATAACATGGTGTGTCCCATTGAGCATGGTTATTTTATTTTGGGATACAATTATAAAGAATCCTAAACTATCATTATAATTTCTTTGCCAATCATTACCACCTAATTACCTGTTGAATTGTATGTTTAAACAACCATACCCTGCACATTGTTCTAACCGTAGTCATGGCCTTGCACCCGAGTAGCAAACTTGGTGTCTCAAGAAGCAAAATCACAAGATTCACAAGGTTCAAAAGCGAGATTTCACCATGTCAAAGCTTTTTTTTAATTGATTGGTGGATGAATTGTAATTTTACTGACTTGGAATTCTACCTGTTTGCATTATTGATTTTTGTTCGTAATGCATGTGAATGCTGCTATTGTTTACTTGAGTTGAATTTGACTTTTATATGATGAGTGCAATTGATGAAGTTGTGTGACTTAGGAATGGATGATAGTGCTTGTTACACACCACTACAACACTCGTTGTAATAAATTTCAAGGTGAGAGATGTTGGAAAGTAGTAAGCCCAAATAGAGTTTGTTAGTAAAAGGGACTTTTCTTCACTTTAGAACGATAAAAGTAACAGAATAAATAAAGGCACATGAGGCAAGCAATAAGCAATTTAGAGTTACATCCTCAATCTAAATACTAAACAAGGAAATAACAATTTGGTTATTTTGTACTTTGTCAGACTGACTACTATTGGATGTTATTTATTTAACCCTATCATAAATGTCAGGAAATACAATAGTTGGACGAGCAAGTAAGAGTAATTTCTGGTTTCATCTAAACTGGTACTTCTAATTTGGACCAGTTTATTTTGAATTATTTGTGTTCCAAGTTTGCAATTTCTCGATAATTTAGAACTGCCTGCATATCATCCATCACACTTTGCCAGAGTTTAAAGTATCTCTCATTCAATGTAGTCAACTGGATGGGAAGTTCTCATACATTTGAGCCGTGTCCGGGCCATTGATATAGGTGTGCCATCAACCCATTTTACATTTTTTTTCCTGCCGTGCGACTCACCTGAGTTTTGGGTCAGCCCATGGCACAACTGATGGATAGAGTGGTTGCTACACAAACATAACAGTGGGCCCCATAGAAGCTCAACTGCATGGGAACTTCCCATATATTGGATTATTCCATTTGTTGAAGGAAAAAGACATTCTCATCAATTCAACACCATCTACAATGCCCATTTAAGCAACTAAAATCCATGTCTTGAAAACGGCAATGCTTATCGGCTTGCAGCAATAATGATTGGCAACTTTTATGTCATGATATAGGTATAAACGGCATGTCAGTCCTGTAACAATATATGTTTATAACGGCTACTACAACAGCTTTGACGGCGTTTGGACTTCGTTTCATGATTTCTCTTAATTTTCATTAGTTTCGGTCAAAATAACAGTGCCCCACCTTTTTTACTTCATCTGGCAAGCTATAAAACGTTCCAAGCTCCGGCCGTTCCTCTATAATATCAGTTCTAAAACTATTATCACAACTCATTTGAAAAAGGAGATGCAGTTGATGGCGGTAGTCATTCTAACCGTTATGAGACTTTAATGCTGTTGCAGGCCAATGATTCGAGTGCATGGGATTTCAGTTTGCACAAGTGGGCCCCATGCTCCAGTGATCCAGACCATTGGTAAGTCGGAGACCACTGTGGATGGATCATGCTCTAAAAATATCCTCAACAGGACAACCTAGCCTTCTGTCTGATGTCCTGCAAGCAGACGGTTAGGAAGATAGAAAATCTGAGTTATTTTTTGGGGTGTGATCGATCTACGGTGGAGAATTTTTATAAAAAGATAGCTATTCAACTGGCTATGATAAATGGGTGGAATGAGAGCAGGATTACGGTCCAATTCTAGGATTTATTTATTTTTTAAACTTAACACTCCAGAAGTAGCCTACTAAAAAGATAGTTCATATCCATTTAGAATTATTAGTTCTTCATATCGATGGCTTGGATCAAAAAACCATGGGCCCCACTTGCGCAAACGGCAAACTGAAAAAACAGAATAGAATTATATCAACTCTCGGCCTGTACCTCAATTTAGAAACACTATACATCAAAGCACAAACAGATATAGCAGATTCAAATCTTAAACTCAGTTTAAGAGAAAATGAAAGCCATTCAAGATTAAAAAATTCACATATTTACATGTGGGTCCTGAGGACCTGAACTGGCAATCAGCTATAGCATACAAATCTAAAGATTCAGTTCCATTGAACAGGTTTGTGAGTTGTGTCCATGTCTAGAAGAGAGGAATCATCAGGTCCTACATCCCAATGAATCAAGGTGTAAATACTGTTGTGATGCACCCATCCTTTACAAGTGGGACCCATGATTTGGTGATCCAGATTGTTGATGTGGATGGGGATGCCCAAAAATATCTGCCACATTGGAAGTTCCCAGACATGCAATCTTTGGGTTAGAATCATCCAATCTGGAAGATTTTCAGGGCAACCCCATACCCATGGCATGGCCCATCAGATCAACGGTATGGATCACTGAACCATTGGTCCCACCTATGTCACATTAGCATATCAGGATGCTCCCAATAGGGAATTTAAACCAGAAGACAAATTTGTGGCCCAGACAAATTTGATGATTTGATCATTTTCAATTGATTAAACAGTGACCATTTGCAACTCGTTTTGCCAGGGTCAGCAACAAGCGCCTGTATTTCTATCAAGTTTTCCCTCGGTCAATTAAGCAAAAATAGAGGAAGAATGTTTTGGACTTCGTCCTCATATATGCTTGATCAGTTATTGAGGTTAAAGTAGAAAACATGGGATTGTTGGAAAGCAAGAAACACATTTTTAATGTGTAGAAATAGTGATAATTCAATTACGCTTACTTTCCCTAGCAAATCAGCCAGCATACCAATGTTACCTAAATCCCCAACTCCCTACATTTTCTGTTTCAAATTCTGTGATTCTAGCTATTTTACCAATCCAAAATTATGGTTTTATACTCTTAGTGTAGATTAAGTTGTAATGTAAATCTATATTCAGAACCCAGAGATATATACTTTCTTCTATGAAACAAAATGCATGTATGTATATTACTCTGCATGAGGGAAGTTTACTAATAACATATGCAAGGACCTGTTTGGACAGACAGAAAAAAGAAAATGAATGAGCTTCCCCATGATGAGATGTCTCGCTATGTTTGGATAGCCGAGGTAATGTTGGACTTCATAAAGCAATCGTTACCCAATTTTCATGCACAAGATAGAAGGGGACAATTGTGAGAGATTTATGAGTTTTCTTTTCTTTTTCTTTTTCCTTTTTTGAAATGTAGCTTTATGAGACTTCCACTTACTATCGAAACAAAACCCTCAAAAATGGAATCCATGTTTTGATAGTGCTCAAGGAAATCTAGGGAAATCATCATTGGATTATCATCACAATTTACTTACCCATCACACATAAGTTCTCTTACAGAATATTGTGATTCAGTGAGGATGAGGTTTTAGTATGCCATCTTGCAAGACCATCTGGAGAAGAAAAATCCATTTTGGGTGCAGTGAGATTATTGTTTTCCAATGGAAAATCCTCCCATGGAGGAGGCCGGCTTTTGGGGCTGGTCTAATTCAAAGCTGCCAGATAAGTTGAAGGCTCTATCTAAAACTTCTGATGTTTTGAAATTGGCATCAGTGTAATTGCATAAGCAAGCCAAGTATCATGTTCAAGAAGCCATGTTTGAGGGGATTCCAGTTATCACTTTCATGGATGAGGAGATGACTCTTGCAGTATATCCATGGAAGCAAGCAATGGTGGGGTGTTTTGTCAATGCAAGTCCCACAGTAGAGGAAATCTAGGCTGTGATTTGTTTGGATGGGGTTTGAAAGGAGAAATATATGAGGTGTAGATCAGGTTAAGTCAATGTTTTTTTTTTTTTTTTCCCCTCCAATTTGCCTGAATGGAATATGTTGTAAGCATTTTATCATGAGATTATCAAGCTCTAATGAAGCAACCAATTCGTATTGCTCGTCAAGTCTCAAGGGTTATCAATGCCGAGAAGGGGGTGTTCTTCTAATAAATGCAGAATATTTGATGAGAAAATGAAGCTTGAACCGCCGCTAGAAGTTAACAAACCAGGTCTGAAGAAGGGCAATAGTGGTAGGGAAGGCAAAAAGTAGTGGATCCAAAAATTGTTGTATTCTGGTGATAAATCGGCGCACGATGATGTTACAGTCAATCATGTTAATGATAATGCCAATACAGTGAATAGAGTAGAAGGTAGCAAGTCTACGGACTGCAGGTATGGGTCCAGCTCAATGGCTCAGTGGTAGACAGACTCTATTTCAACATAGATCATGGGATCGAGTGCCCATGTGGTGTGATGTGTGTAGTGTGGGTGTGGGTGTGGAAAAAAAAATGTGTATGTGATAATCAAGTGGTGGTAGAAGAATATGGACTGGTTTGGATAGAGCATTGGTGTATAATGATTTCCTAGTTTAAAGGTTCTCATCTCTCTTGGGTGTCCTCAGATCACTTGCCTCAATTGTTATCTATGAAGGATGACCACTTTAATGCTCCTTCCTTTCTTTCATTTTTATTTTTATTTTTGACTCACTTTAAAACTCCTAAAGCCATTTAAATTCCGAAGGATGCAGACATTTTGTGAAGGTTTTTTGGAAACGGTAGAAAGGAATTGGACTACCTATTCTGGGTCCACTTACTGTTGTGGTTCTTTTGAAGCTTAAAAGGTTAAAGGAGGCATTCAAAGATTGGAATAAAAATGTTTTTTGTAATATTTTTCAAAGAATCTCGAAACTATTCATCTTGAAAATAAGTTACTTATGTTAAGAAGTTTACAAGATGAAGTTGCTCTGGAAGAGATTAAATCAAATCTGGCTAACTTGCAAAAGGAGTGTTTTGGAAGGAGTCGGGGTAAATTGGCTTGTGGAAAGGGACAAAAATAAAAACCATTCTACTATAGTTGATAGTAGATGTCGAAATTTTCAAAAAAAAAAAAAGAAATTTAAAAAAAATAAAAATAAAACCAACAATGGGGAGGTTATGGAAGATTTACAAAAAATCTCAGAAGCAGCTATTCAGTTTTTCTCAAGCATGTTGTCTTCTCAAAACTTTACTGTTTCAAAAGGTATATTTACTATTATTCCAAATATAGTTTTTTCGGAAGATTATTCCATTCTGATGAATATCCCATCAAGGGAGTAAGTCAAAGAAGTGGTGTACAACATTCCGATTGATAGTGGCCCATGTCCAAATGGCTTCTCTATTTTATTTCATGTTGGAATATTGTGGGAGAATATTTATAAGGCTGTGTGTTTTCTTACAAGAGGCTGACCTTCCTAGAGACTTCACTTTGTCTTTCATATCTCTCATCCCAAAAGTTGAAAATCCTTTGTATTCTCAGAATTTCGGCCTATTAGCTTATGCAATTGCATTTATAAAAAATTTCCAATGTGATGATGTAACGCCCTGAAAATCGGGGGGTCGAGCACAGGCCCAACTCCCGAGTTCCAACACATCACTTATGCAATATAGATAATGATTATTAAATGTTGTCCGTATTAGCACATTAAACATGAATGAGATTAAGCCAAAACAGCATATCATACACCAGAGACAAGTGAAATTTGCAAGCGGAAGGCTGTAGTAGACGAATAAGGTATATGAACTATAGTAAGTCTCTGAAGTGTGATTATGTTACCAGGTTAAATATATACATGTATACTCCCAAAAAGTGCGAAATGAATATACATGTGTGCTCCAAAAATACAATCATAACGGGTGTAATGATATGTAGTCAGCATCCCTAGAAGCCCCGTCGATCAGAACATGATTTACATAGACCCACCTGATAAGTGCATATAGGAGAACGCCTCCTCATCATCCTCAAAGAAGTCCGGCTCCGCTTCAAAAGCATCGCCATCATCTGTAACTATAATAGGGTCTGGTTGGTGTTTAAGCACCATCCTAGAACGTGGGAGTGAGTGACCAACTCAGTGGAGCTATAAAGCAAAGGTTAATATGTTATCAATTCAATCAAGCAGTAATGATAAAGCAATACAACAAATAGGTCCTAAGTACTCTTATTAATGCAAAGATGATATGTAATAATGATGCATGCCCTCGCCTGCACTCCCTTTGCGATCTTCTTCTTACGATCGCGGCATGCAACACTTCCAGTAAACGTGCGCTCCTCGCCAAAGCACTGTGCAATGCGATGCATGAGCGTGATTACCGAGTTTTTATTAGACATTTTCATACAGCAGGATTGGGAAGCTAAGGTATCTCTCTTATGTCATTTTCCAAATAGTGATCCATCTAGGGTTGTCAATCCTAGTTCAACACATACGATAGGCAATTTCGGGTTACTATCACCAACGCCCTACCAACTGGCAGTCTATTTTCGAAGGCTCGTCACCAATCCTACTGGGGACCACAATTAGGCTGTGGTGGGGTAGGCCTAGCTTATACTCTAATTGCTACGGAAAGGCTCGTTACCTCAGCGCAATCTCAGAGTATGCTCGAAGTCACTACAAATGGCTCGTCACCAAGACGTAGGCCGACAGCTCGAATACAATGTCCCATACCACCGTATTCGGCTCACGAGCTTAGGTTGCTCACTGGTCACTACGGGTGGGCTCGTCACCCCGGCGTAGGCCGACAGCTCGACCACGGTGTCCCATACCGCCATATCCGGCTCATGAGTCTTAGCGGATCGAGGTACCAAGGTTAACAGGGTTTCCACTGGTAAGTTTGGTACCTTAGGTTCAAGCAGTAGCATCCATACATGATGAACATACATCGGGTCAATCGGGTTACTTGACGAGCTCGACTGGTACGAGCACACATCGAGATGATCAATATGAAGTGCGTAAGTACTCCGTGTGGCCTAACCACTGTCGACAACCCAAGTACGGCTCGGATTCATCGAACATGTCCTGTGTGGCGTAACCACCTCAGCCACCAAATCAGAATCTGTTACCGATTGCCTGGACTATACCATAGTCCTAAACACACTCCAGATCAATAGCATTCCAATGTAATAGCCAAGACAGCATGTAGCAACACAATTAAATATAGATCCCATATCAGCATTTCAATGAACACATAGAATACATGTTAACATACATGAGCATTTAATTCACAAATCACATAGTAGTAAAATAGATTACACGAAGGAAACTGTAACCCTAGATAAGGGGATTGAGAATCCTATCTCAACACCCTCATTAAGCACATTACATTAAGTATTTTCTCACACAGGCATGTTATCAAACACTTGGACTACACAGATTACATACATGTAATATGTTAGTTAAAACACGTATCGTAGCGAATCCTTTCACAAAGGGGTTGCCACGTGAACAACGATCATGCATTAGCAACCAATGATCATGGAAAGCATAAATCATAGTTCCATATTCATTCGAACATTTTTACAAACACTTAGACTACACACTACAACATACATGACGTATGTTGGCCATAACATGTATTAGGGCAAATCTTTTCGCCTAGGAGTTGTTGCATATACAACAATCATATATCCATGATGGATAATCATGTCAAGCACGAATCCAAATTCCAAACTCATTCAAACATTTCAACAAACACATGGAATACGCTATACTCAACATAGTTCATATATATCTGTAATGCGAGGGAAACATCGCATTTAGCATGTGAAATGACACCCAAGTCAGTTATAAATCATTAACCGACATTGAAAGCCTTGAAAACCATAACCTATACGTTTATAGTCCGCACCTTTCGCCGATAAACAAGTATTGAACTCAGTTTGTATACCAAGCTTTTGTCTACGGCACTACGGCAACCTACAGGATGAAATAGGTTAACTATTTCATCACTTACACTATTTAAAACCCTAAAATATATTAGGGTTAGGTTTTTCTTACCTAAGAATCGCGTCGGAATCGCTAGAATAGCGATACAAAGTGGCAGTTAGGTACGGGGAGCGACGGGATTGAATCCCAAGAACGAACTCCAATTCTCTCTCACTTTCTCTCTTTCCTTCTCTTTTCTCTCTTCTCTCTCTTAGGGTTTTCCAAATTCGTATGGAATGAGAGAGAGAGGGTTTAAGGTCCTTATATAGGCCCAGAACTGACAAGAATGGCCCCAGGGCCATGGTATACTTAGGTTATAGCCAAATATTGGTTGTTTCCATCCAACGGAGCACTTCTGGAGGCCCCTTTTCTGCATGCAATCGGACTTAAGCTCTCTGGCATTGGATCTAGGTCGAGTTAAGTTTTCAGTCCGATCGAATTTACAGATCGACCGCGGAGGACCAGTTTCAGTTTAACGGTCATCGTCACTCGATTAGGGCCACAAGTACACTGACATGTGTATGAAATTTTCTCTGATTCAAGGGTGTAATTGGGTTAAATTCTGACGTTCTGAACCCTTAGATTTAGCCCACAAGCGAACAGCCCAAATCACTTAAATTTGAGTTCATTTTCCGAAGATATTCGCGTTTCTCACACACTTTGCTCCAGGCTCAAGTTGTGCGTTTCTGGACATCCTCTGGATTTGATTTCCGAGATGGTTGTCAAGCCCAGCAAGGCGATACGAACCGTATGGTTTCGTAGTATTTGGACTTTCGACGCACGGTCCAGGTCCGATACAGAGTTTCAACGCGCTCCCGAGAGCGACTGGGGATAGAGATGGGTCCTAAGTTTTAGGGTAATGTAGCGCTAATGATTTTACACATTTTGGGTCTTGCAGATCATATTTAAAGTGATCTAAGCTGATTTCATAGCTAATCTAGTTTAGCACTTAGCTAATTCCGTCTAATTTCTAAAGGATTTGGTCCTAAGTGATTTTTGCCTGAGGTGGTACTCAGGTCTTTGTACGGATTTTTCTAAGACGTTACAGATGGAATCAAGACTAAATATGATTCTTCTCAAGCTAATGTCTGAAGAATCAAGACTAAATATGATTTTGCCCAAGCTAATGTCTGAAGAACAAGGGAGCTTTTGTTTCATGGAGGAATATTTCCGAGAATATTGCTTTGGCTCGTAAAATTGTCCAGGAACTCGATAGGAAAGTTCTTAGGAATAATGTGATCTGTATATTAGATATGGCTAAGATGTATGAACTCGAGTGGAGCTTTCTGTTTGAAGTTCTCAGAAGTTTTGGTAAGTATAGTGAAGAAATGCATTATGAATTGTTGGTTTTCGATTGTGATGAATGGTAATCTGGTTGGTTTTTTTAAATCTTCGAGAGGTTAGGCAAGGCAACCCGCTATCTCCAAAACTGACGTAGAGCGGGTCGCGGATAATTTCATGGCCAAGATGGACAAGAAAAGGCCTGATCGGAGACAGAGATGATCTAGACCGTCAGAACTGAAAACGGACGTATCTTGCAAACCAGAATGAGTAATCGGATGAATATTTGATTTTGGGGTAGGACGAGCTACTTTAGCCACCCAACCCCGCTATGCTGGGTTGCGCAAAACAGATTTGCTAAATACCATCGGATTGACAATCATTTCCTTATTTTAATTCCGTTTTTACTATAAAGTTGTGCCAACATGAAAAGTGCTTAGAATATTTAGGAGAACAGCGTGGTGAAGCCAAATAGGACACTTACTATTTTTGACTGAAAACCTTACGCACTAGTAGACATCACGACCGTCTATAAATAGCGGATTCGGAACAGTTATCCGAGGAAGATGGTGCTCAACCTCACGTTCTTCCCTGTGTCAAAAACTATTCATTTTAGCATAGAGGAGCTCAGCGGGGTGTTAAAAATCTTTTCTTGAAATAGTAAGTATGCCCCTCGTCATCTTCTGTGGGGATGTCCTTGTTGGACCTAGGCTAGTGGAGATAGGCGGGCCGTTGGAGCATTAATCTTTTGCTTTGTGGGGGTTCCAAAACTCGTGTAGACAGTTAGATCTTGAGTGCTCACACTTCCGCGCTTCCCAACAGTCCTATTGTCTCATATCTCCTTTTTGCTAATGACATGGTGATGTTTCTCTATGGCAAGAATTCCAATTTCAAAGTTTATAAGGTTTTTGAATGATTATGAATTCATTGAAGGTGTACAGGAAAAAGTGTAATTACATTATATCAGAAAAAGTGTCATATGATTGCATGAAGGTGGTGGAACACATTACAGTTTTTACAAGCACCAAATCTATCTTGGGGCTTGTAACATCCCGGATTTTTCCTAACTTGGCGATGGACGTCCTTGGACGTAGAACTGCCCTAGGACCTTATTCTGTCATAAACTTTAGTTAAGTACTAAACTAAATAATCAGTAGAATTAGCTTAAACCACTTTAAATACGAACTGCAAGACCCAAAACTAGTAAAATCACTAACGCTACATTACCTAAAAACCTAGGATCAATCTCAAAGCCCAGTTGCTCTCGGGAGCACATTGAAACTGCGTATTGGACCTGGACCGCGCGTCGAAAGTTCGATTACCGCAAAACTATAAGGTTATGACCGCCTTACTAGGCTTGACAACCATCTCGGAAATCAAGTCCTAACAGTATCCAAAAACGCACAACTTGAGCCCGGAGCAAAGTGTGTGAGAAACGCGAATATCTTTAGAAAATGAACCTAAACTTAAGTGAATTGAGTCGTTCGCTTGTAGGCCAGATATAAGGATTCAGACCGTCAGAATCTAACCCAATTACACCCTCGGATCAGGAAAAATTTCCAACACATGTCAGTGTACTTGTAGCCCTAATTGAGTGTCAGTGACCGTTGAACTGAAACTAGTCCGCCACGGTCGATCTATAAATTCGATCGGACCGAAAACCTGGCCTGACCTAGATCCAATGTCAGGGAACTTTCCCTAGACCGTATGCAGAAAAGGGGCTTCCGGATGTGCCCCGTTGGACCGAAACAGCCTCTCCTTGGCTATAACCTAGGTATATCATGGCCCTGGGGCCATTCCCATCAGTTCTAGGCCTATATAGGAGCCTTTACCTACCTCTCTCTCATTCCATACGAATTTCTACCCCTAGGAGAGAGAATAGAGAAGAAAGAGAAGGAAAGAGAGAGAAAGTGAGAGAGAGAGAGAGTGAAGGATTGTTCTTGGGATTCGATCCCACCATTCCACGCGCTTAGCCACCACTTCCGTATTGCTATACCCGCGAATCCAATTCCATTTTCGAGTAAGAAATCCTAACCCTAATATGTTTTAGGGATTCAGATAGAGTAAAAGGTGAAATAACTAACCTATTTCATGTTATAGGCTGTCGTTGTGCCGTAGACGAGGACTTAGTGTATAAACTGAGTTCGTTACGCGTTTACCGGTGAAAGGTGCGGACTATAAATGTTAAAGTTATGGTTTTCAAGGCTTTCAATGTCAATAATGATTTATGACTGACTTGATTGGTGTCACATATGCTTAGATACGACGTTTCCCGTATGTTACTCATATATATAGTCTATGTTAAATATAATGCATTTCATGTGTTTGTTGAAATGTGTGAACGAATATGGAATTATGATTTGTGCTTACTATGTCTATTTGATTGAGAATATATGAACGTTGTATGTGTAGCAAATCCGTTGTGTAAGGATTTGCTATAATACCTGTTATAACTATTGTATTACATGTATGTTGATGTGTGTAGTCTAAGTGTTTGATTAAATGCTTGTTGAAATGTATTTCATTAGGGTGTTGAGATATGATTCTCAATCCCCTTATCTATAGTTACAGTTTCTTTCATGTAACCTATCTTACTATTATGTGATTTATGAATGAATGCCTATGTGTGACAATATGTACGCTATGTGTTTGTTAAAATGCTCAAACGAGATTTATATTGGAATTATTTGTCACATGTTGTTTTGATGATCACACATGAATGCCTATTGTGTTGGAGTATGATTGGGACTACTGCATAGTCCAGGCAATCGGTAACGGTTTTCGAGTTAGTGGTCGAGGTCGTTTCGCCACACAAGACATGTTCGAGGAATCCGAGTCGTACGCTGCTTGTCGACAGTGGTTAGGCCACGCGGAATGCTTACGCACTCCATATCGATCAATTCAACGTACGCTCGTACCAATCGAGCTTGTCAAGTAACCCGATTGACCTAATGTATGTTCACCATGGATGGACATTATTGCTTGAACCTAAGGTACCAAACTGACCAATGTAAAGACCCGTCTCAACCATGGTACCTCGATCCGCTAAGACTCATGAGCCGAGCATGGTAGTATGGGACACCGTGGTCGAGCCGTCGGCTTACGTTGGGGCAACGAGCCTCCCCATAGTGACCAGTGAGCAACCCAAACTTGTGAGCCGAATACGATGGTATGGGACACTGTATTCGAGTTGTCGACCTACGATCAGGAGACGAGCCCGTAGTGACCTCGATTATAAATCAGGCCTACATTGGCGTAGCCTGGCTGTGGTCCCCAGTCGGGTTAGTGACAAGCCTTTGAAAATAGACTGTCAGTTGGTAGGGCGTTGGTGGTGTGACCTCGAGTATAAATCAAGTCTACGCTAAGGTGACGAGCCTCCCGTGGCAACCTACAGTATAAACTCGCAAACTTGCTTATCGTATGTGATTAACTAGGATTGACGACCCTAGATGGATCATTGTTTAGGTAAGTGATACAAGGGAGGTACCTTAGCTTCCCAATCCTGCTGTATGAAAAGGCTTAAATAAGAACTTGGTAATCATGCTCATGCACAGCATTGCATGTGCCTTTGGCGTTGGAGTTGAGCACTGAGGAAGGGGTGCATGCCGCGACCGTGAGATGAAGTTCGCAGAGGGAGTGCAGGCGAGGGCATACATCATTAATACATATCATCCTTGCATTAACCAGAGTACTTAGAAATGTTTGATTGTATTACTTTATCATTACCGCTTGACTGAATTGATAACATGTTAAACTTTACCTTATAGCTCCACTGAGTTGATCACTCACTCCCACGTTCTGGGACGATGCTTTAAACACCAACCAGACTCTGTCTTAGCTGCAGGTGATGGCGATGCCTACGAGGCGGAGCCAGATTTCGAGGATGATGAGGAAGCATTCTCCTATATGCAGTTATCAGGCGGATTCATGTGAGCCGTGTTCTGATCATCGGGGCTACAGGGATGCTGATTAGATGCCACTACACTTGATATTTTTGTATTGTGGACCGCACATGTATATTCATTTGGTGTATTTTGAGATTATACATGTATATACCTTCAACCCGGAGACATGATCATACTCTGAGATTTATACCCACTCTATACGTCTATCAAAATCTTCCGCTTGCTAATCTAAACTGTCTCTGGAGTATGATATGTTGTTTTGGTCTAATCTCCCTCATGTTTTATGTGCTAATACAGACAACATCTAAATCATCATTATCTATGTTGCATAAGTGATGCGTTGGAACTCGGGAGTTGGGTTTCTACTCGACCCCCAATTTTCAGGGCGTTACAGGGCTCCTCTCTTTTAAATGGTGGGCTGGAAATCTAAGATCCTTTCTTCAGGAGGTAAGATTATTCTCTTGAAACATGCTCTTTTGAGCATTCCTATATATATTATTGTTGCCTTGCCAGTTCTTTTGTCAGTAAAATCAGTGTGGAGCTATATTCATTCTAGAAGTGGTTTGGTGAATTGATATAAGAGGATTTGGCATTTAAAACTTCTGCTAAAAATTGTTTTTTTTTTTTTTAAATGTGGCTGAAAACTTCTGCACAGAAAACTGCTGGTAGATGATGCTGGTGTCGAGATGTAGTTGATAAATTGTTATGCCTGACATCAGAGGGACGCCTGCGTAGGAAGTTCATGCACTAGGATGCTAGGTAGGCCCCACCGTGATGTTTGAGAGAAATCCACCCCGTCCATCCATTTTGTAACATCATTTTAGGATATGCGGCCAAAAATTAGGTGGATCCAAAACTCAAGTGTGTCAGGCAAGACGAAGAAGTGGGGATTTAACGACCACCGTTGAAACTTTCATGTGGCCACAAAAGCTTCGTATTAGGCTAAGTTTACTTTGATTTCAGTTCATCTTAGTGGGAATGACCTTATAAAGGGTTTGGATGGCATATAAACATCAAGGTGGAGCCCATAAAGGTTTCAATGGTAGGAAACTCTTTCCCTAATTTTTCCTCTCATATGGCCCAATTGAGTTTTAGATCCGCCTCTTTTTTGGTAATATGTCTTAAAGTGATCTCGCAAAACGGTTCTTCCAAATATCACAGTAGGGCCCACTTAGCATCCCAGCACAACAACTTCCTGCGAAAGCCCGCGTTGTGGTTCAGCAGGTATTGCCAATAGGGGCGCACTCCAGTGGTACCAGTACCACAATAAGCAGGCAGATGTGGGGCCAATGATGTGTTCACGGAATCCAACCCGTCCATAAGTCGCACATCAATAAATCTCCAGGGCCCAAAAATCAGACCATCCAAAACTCAGAATGTCCACATTGATTAGCATTGGGGGCCAATGTGATTTTTTAAATTGAATCAGTGGATATCAGAAGTAGAAACACCGTAAGAAAGCCGCCGGTAAAGGTCCCAAAAACTGTCGACAAAGGCTTTGCCAGTGGCCAGACACGCCGAAGAAGGAGGCATCGGTAGTTTATTTACCAGCGCCCATTAGGCTTTTCTAGCGGTTTTGCTGACCGCCACTATTAAGGGTGTTGGGGATTTTGACCTGCGGAATTACACATATCTAGATCTAGGATAGCAATTCAATGGCCCCAAGCACATACGAGAGAACACATAGATTTAACGTGGAAAACCCTTACAGGAAAAAACCACGGCACAAAGCGACAAATCTCCACTATGAAACAGAAATTACAAAGAGAGAGGACTTACATGATTCGAACAACCTCGAATCTCACCCTTGCTACACCCTTTAATCTCCCTAGAACCCTTTTAGAAAGCTTTAAAAATATTCCCAATACTTCCCATCCCCTAGAAAAACCCTAGGGACACCTATTTATAGTTTAGGCAACTTCCCCTTTCGCACCCTTGCGAAAGGCGACACAGAATCCGCAGTCCGCATCAAATTCGAAAACGAATTTACATAAACTACGACTGGTCGAACCGAGGCTACGACTGGTCGTAGGACCCCTTCGAACGGTCGTGAATCCCGGACACCAAAAACTGAGCTCGCTGGACTTCGAGTCGTGCAAGCCACGACCAGTCGAGCAGCTCCTACGACCGGTCGAGCAATCCCACGACCAGTCGAAGGCGGTGAAGACTTTTCTCACAACAAAGGGAACTTTACCGGCGGTCAGCCGCCTTTACTGGCAGTCAGTAGCCTTTACCAGTGCTTCTTTTGACTGCCATTATAACCTGAAAAAGCGTCATTAAAGGTCTTCCTAAGCACCGGGAAAAGCCTGACAAGTGCTTGAAAAAGTCTTGTAAGCGCTGGTAAATGTATGCCGAACCGCCACCAAAGGTCTACCAAAACGCTAATGGTTTGCCGAAGTGCCAGTATAGATTGCTGGTAAAAATGTTTTTTTTTTTTTTTTTATAATGTATTTAGTTATTTATATTTGATTAAAATCTGTATTTTTTTAAAATATATATTTGAAATATAAAAAATGTTGCACAACATAGTTAAAAATGAATATTAAAATAATATTTACAATAATAAGTTGAATGGTTCCAAATACACATAAAAAAATCCATCGATCCAACTCCCATTCATCTTTACCTACAACCTGCCAAACAAAACAGCAAAAAGAAATTAATTACATCCCAAATAACAAAAAAATAAATAAATAAATAAATAAATCTATAAATATTAAATTAACTAATGAAGATAATCATATGTACATGTTCCAATCCATCTCACTTCCCAAATCTTAAGTTTTAACAATTTCTATTTGAATGTGAGTAGAAATGAGATCATTTTAGAGAGAAATTTGATATTTTAATAATACAAGTGTTGGATGCTTTGACAACATTTGTATTTTATAATACTTTTACTGTAAGTATCTACGCCATGTCTTTTAGACTTGGATCAACTCGTTTGGGTCTCGAGTCAAGTCACGACAGTGGGCCACATAGGCACAGATTAGGTACCAAATAGGAAAATTTTTTGTTTTTAATAAATAGGAAACTCAATCTTATGATTATGTACTTTTAACTGAAGTGATTAACTGAATGGCCTGACATACCGATGTCTAAAAGTACCTCCCATGCTCTAGATACAAACGAGACAAATAACAAAGAAACTAATACATACTGCAGGACTCAAGCCCATGACAACTCAGATACTGTATCCAATGCGCTGGTCGCCCCATCCAAGAGCAGGATTGCTGGGTTCTTTAGTATCGCTCCGGCTAGAGCGATCCTTTGCTTATGTCCGCCCGATGGCTAGGTCCCTCTCTCTCCAAAGTATGTTTCATAACCATCCTTCATGGAGCTGCAACCAGCATTGACCAAGAACACAAAAAAAATGGTCATGAACAAATTGCAATCATGATTATTCTCTAACGACCAACTCCAATCTGTTGATTTGGATCAGGAAGGGATGTCTTTTGCTTAATATCTGATGCATTGCTAT
The DNA here is from genome assembly GCA_021015155.1 of Magnolia officinalis. NCBI lineage: Eukaryota > Viridiplantae > Streptophyta > Magnoliopsida > Magnoliales > Magnoliaceae > Magnolia > Magnolia officinalis. Next base: position 24,746,045 of record JAJHSJ010000011.1, on the reverse strand, counting down.
TTATGAGGTTGATCTGATCCATTTCATCCTGTGGGTCTTGTACATAAATGCAACAATAGTAATGCTTTTCTTTTTCTTTCTTTTTTCAACAATAGGAATGCTAATATGCAGGTCACTGCATCAAATTTCTATGCATCAAATTTCAACGCAGCTCCCTCCTCATGGTACATGTTGCAAACACGTAAGGGAATTGGTACTCTTGTTCCGAGGGCCATCATGTGTATGGAAATATCCAAAAAACAAGGGTTGTTGTGAGCCATCTTGTATCAGGTTTATCCTTTAGCTTTTGGTTTAAAAACTATTGTCATCTTCAAAAAAAAAAAAAAAAATCCAAAAATCAAGGGTCATGTGGCAGCCATCTGATCAGTGAAATGGTTGGATCAGAAGTCCACGTTCAACCAGAAAAATTCACAGTAACAGGATGGGCAGAGCCGTCTAATTGCTGCAATTTTGTCCTACATTCCATCCACCTGGTGTATCAACAGTCCCCACCACCGGAAATGTTTGCCAAGCATACTGTGCGAATGGAACTGCATAAAACTTCTGTGCAGAGACCTACATATTTAGCCTTCTTCATGCAAAAATTGAGGAAATGTAGCCTCTGAAGGTTTCACACTGGACAAAGATTTAGCAGGTCAGAATGACGATGATGATTCTTCTAAGTTTAAGGTTTTCTAGAATTTCATGTCTCTACAATCCAAACATGCCATAACAAATCTTGCACGCATGCATGTACAAGTGCTTGAGCCCCTGTGCATGTGATTTTATAACTATGAAGCAGGATCAAGAAATTCTCATCAGCCTTTTCCTGCTCCCAGATTGCACATTGAAGAGAAATGCTCTTCATATAGTTCTATAATTACAAAAACAAAAAATAATAATAATAATAATTGGCACTGTTGATGCGGACACAAGCGCATTCAAGGTGTACCAACGAAGAAAGCGCCAACCACAAGTGCCGTCCTTGTGGATAGGCGACTATTGAGGAGTTGAAGACCTTTCACATGTGATTGAACATATAGAAGACCCCACTCAGGAAAGACACATGTGAAGGAAGATTGGAGAAAGAAGACCGAGCACCCGAACTTTCCCGTACTTATGTTATTTGCACGTTTTTGCTTAGTTAGGGGTATTTTAGTAAGTTTATGTCTTTATTTGCTTATTCCAAGGGTCTTTTAGTAATTTTATGTCTTTATTTGCTTATTTAAGTGAGGCTAAAGCCCTAAATCCGAATTTCAACTATTGATTAATGAAAAGCAAACCCTTTGGTTGCCTCCTTCCTCTCTTCTCTCTAATGGTGCTTCTTTTCTTCCCTTGATTTCTTCTTCTAATTTTTTCTTGTGCCCCTCCAACTTCTTCAAGGTAATAATTTTCTTCCTTCTATTTTCCAGTTTTGGCTAATCCTTCTTCGATCAAAATCTTGAGAACCGATCTAAACCCTAAACCCCCAAATTCTCAAATCCCTAATCCGAGAAACTTCTTGGTTCTTCGGACTAGTGATCTTCGTTGATCGATTGAGTGTGACCATGCAAGATCGGGAGGTCTCATCCCTCGCCGGATCCAACTTAAGTAGTAATTGAACTCCATACTCCATGGTTGTGGTGATGGCCCGTTCCATTGCATGTTTCTTTTATGATTTTCTCAATTATGATGATTACTACTAGAATTTTAGATCATTTATTCCTTTTATTTCCGCTGTTTAATTATATTCATGAGCATGCATCATAATTAAGGTTGTCCTGCGTCAACTGTGCATCTTTATAACTAGCAAAATTGTCACCTTCTTCCATATGCTTCATTACTTGTAGCTCCATTTTTAGTTGCTCAATTTCCAACTCCAATGCCTGTTTCTGGTACAATTTCTTTTCCAACTGAAGTATTTTATTCAGAGAAGCTTCTTTTTCCCTCTGTGCATATTCCCAATCAAATGAGAAATCACATGAATTCTAAAATTGGTGCAGCAGAAATCTTACGACAAATTTTATCCAAGATCCAAGCAACCCACCTTTGCTCTTTAACCAGCATCAACAGAGTTTTCAACTCGCTGGGTGCCCGTTGACGAGAATCGTTCTTCATATTGTACTGTAATTATTAAAAACAGAGAGAGAGAGAGGGAGGAGAGAGAGAGAGAGAGAGAGAGAGAGAGAGAGAGAGAGATTATTGGCATTCCAAATCTTCTTCTTCTTCTTCTTCTTTTTTGAGAGGGAACTTGCAATTTCATTAAAAAGAAAAGGGAAACAAAACGGGGGGAGAAGGGCCGCTGAGAAAGCGGCAAACTAACTCTCGCCGAAAAAACAAACTACTAACAAACAGGAGAAAAAGAAAAAACAGCCCATTCGGTAATGTAGAAGTGGACTTTGGCCACTATAGATCCCACCGGGTTGGATACTCCTTTGAAGCATCTTTCATTGCGCTCTTTCCAAATTGCCCACCAAACCACAAGAAGGGCCAATCTCCAAAAGTCAGATTTTTGCTTACCAATAGAGACCCCATGCCACGCCTTTAAGAGCATACCCGTAGAGTTTGAGAGGCACCAAGAAACATTCAACCAAGAGAAAACAGAGGCCCAGATCTAAGAGAGAATGGGGCAGTGGATAAAGAGGTGGTTAGCCGATTTAGCGTCGCCCATACAGCAAAGGCAGATGTTGGTTAACATCATTCCTCTTTTTGTTTTTTTTGAAAGATAACGCAATTTCATTAAAAGAAAAAAAGAGAAACGAGCAAACAGAGAGTCTACCGAGGAAGCAGACAGCAAAAACATGAAAAACAAAAGAAAGAAGTCGGGAGAACTAAAACTCAAGAACATCGGGTTGTAGTCCTTCAGCTTGTCGTCATTGGAGGCCCATTTGAATAATCTGCGCTTCGCCCTGGACGAAACAAAATGAGCTGAATTGGATGAGTCCCTAAAACATCATTCCTCTTTTCCCCAAGTTATCTACTGTAAGCACCTTTGCCTTAGCCACCAACCATCCGAACGCGGCTATTTTCGGGGGAAGCTTGTATTTCCAAATCTTATCTGTCATGGGAGGGGTAACAGGAGTGTGTGCATTCCAAATCATTTGCATGACTGTAACAAGTAATTCTTTCAAGCATTTGTTTGCATGTGCAAGGAAATTACAACAATGGAAGCATCAAGAAAACAACTACTAACTACACACAGATGAAACATTCCTATTTAAGTTGATATTCAGTTTCAAAAACATTACAACCCAATTTCAATATGCTGTGATGGAATAGGCCCTACACAGCTGCATTTTCAAGCAAGGCATTGGAAACATGATATAGGTCACACAAAATGCAGATGGCTAAATATCGAATGCGAAATAGTTCGAAACCTTGTCATCTTTTTTTTTTTTTTTTTTTTTTGAAAGATTGAAGTTCAGTGATGCTGGTTAAATAAAAGGCAATCCAAGAAGATCAAGCAACTTCAAATTGCTTTAGTTGCATACTGATGGTTATAATCAAGATGCACTTACATCAAATTGTTGATTGGACCTACGTCTAAATTATCTTGACTGACCATATTAATGACCATTGATCAAATGTTTTGTATTTGTCCGATCAGTGTGATGTTTGCATGGTAGGCCTGGAAATGTGCATTAAAACCCAAGGAACATTCTACATCAATGGATTGATCTGTGCAAGTGTCCCAGTGCAACTAGGAGCATTAGTATCCTCTTGAGGGCAATGGAGCATATCTCACATTAAAATAAGCCATTTGATGGTCTGTACAAAATCATATGGGTGGGCCCACACATCTCTAGTTTTTAAACAATGTGTGAATGTTACTATGAATGCATGATAATCCGAAAGGTCAAGCTGATGGTATGTTTCTACATGTCAAGGTAAACAACAAATCCAATTTCCTACCACTCACCGCGATGTCTGCATGACGTCTACTCCGTCCCATCAGTTTTGTTACATCATGCTGGGAAGTAAAGACTAAAAATAAATCAGGCAGATCCAAAACTCAAGGGGGCCACACCAGAGGAAAGAGAGAGAGAGAGAGAGAGAGAGAGAGAGAGAGAGAGAGAGAGAGAGAGAGAGGAATGGAAACGCCCACCATTGAAAACTTTTTAGGGTTAACAATGATGTTAATATGCCATCTAGCCCATTCATAAGTTTAGTCTCACCAAGGTGAATGGAAAACACAAATGACGGCCTGAACTAAAACGTTTGTGCACCCCTAGAAGGTTATGGTAGGTGTTTAACCCCAACTGCTTATGGTGCCACTCATCCCAACATGAGCTGATGAAACTGATGGACAGGACCAATGTTACAGACATTAAGGTGGGTCCACACAATGTCAGGTGACCAACACCCCAAGCTCCCAACCTTAAGGATATCCATTGCACACAGCCTAGTGCCGGGGTACTAACTATGACCAATGGACCACCTCTGGGCTTGAAATCTAGCCTGCTGGGCACTAGCTATATGGCCAATGGACCAGTTCTAGGCCTGAAATATAGCCGAAGGTAAGTGGACTGAAACATGCACCATGCTGCAAGTCAGAACCAGTCTGTCCATCTTAAGGATCCCACCATGCTCTGTCACAGGACTCGGGCCTACCAACTCAAAAGGCAGCCAACCAATTTTTAGTGGCCATCAACTGGTTTTGTTAACTGTGGCCCACCTATTTTGTTAATCGGCCTGAATTTTTTTTGGGAGAGCATCCACATCTACACTTTGATACACCTGAAAAGCTATGGTGGTGCACCCATATAGGACCCATGTAACGCCCCGACTTTTCAGGACCCGAGTATATGATTCGTTTCCCAAAAACCCGAGTGTTAACCTTAAAAGGATGGTCAAATTCGAGTATTTTTTCTTTTCTTTATCTATCAGAGTAAGCAGATGAGCGTAAAATGGACAAGTAAGCATAAAGGAAAATTTTGCATTATCATTTAAATATACAAGAAGTTGCCCATAATGACTTATACAAACCAATGTCCCCATTCTTACAATTCAAAATGAAATAACATTACATGTGAAACAAGGTATATTGTAACAATCTTGAGCTATGAAATCTTGTAGCAGCCCTTAACAAATGCAATCATGCACCCCTGTCAACCATAGCCTGCTCCTCACTAATATGAATGTGAACATCACCTGGGCCACCTGTGCTACCTGTACAGTTGTATATTTGATGGATGAGTGGCCAACTCAGTGTGTATTCCCCTCAAGATTACACACCACTGCATTAGGTAAGCATAGTTATAAAACAATAAAGCAATCAAAACAATACATGATGTAGTCTTTTTAAATGCATGGATGCATGAATGCACATCGGCCTGGGAATGCACATCCAGCCGGACTTGGGCTCGTCGCCCATGCAAATCATCGACCTGGGAAAATCATCCAGTCGGACAGCGGTCGATAGTCGGTGGTCTGGGAGCTAGCGAAACGATACCCCGAAAATCCTAAGAGCACGTGTTATAGCATCCAGATTAGCCACCCGTCATCGCCAATATGCTATGGATGCATGATTAACCAAACCGTTATTAGTCCAATTACAATCAGCCAATTTAGGTAAGCTCAAGGTCACTACGGGGATCTCAGAGCCCAGCGTAGGCCGACAGCTCGGGCATAGTGTCCCATACCACCATCCCCGGCTCATGAGACTACCACCTTAGGATGTTTAATGGAACCTGTCGACTAGTGGCCAATTGTATTACAATATGTGGGGCTTACTTTCGCATGGTTATACGATATAAAAACATCGAACCCATATAGGAAAAATACCAGGACAAAGACCCATAAGGCGATATCAAAGCAAGACATATAAGCAAATGTCAAATAAGCCACATAGGGCGAGTATTAAAATCATGCGATAAAAGACCATCCTTGCAAACCGTTGGACACAATAACCCTAGATGGTAAGCCCACATCACTAGTTAATTTAAACCATCATTCAATAACCACTAAGCTGAAGGTCCATTACTATCACAACCAGTCAGGTTACATCCCAAGTATGGGTGTACAAATATAAGTGGGGTTTTTCCATTGATGTACTAGTTTAAGTTCCATAAGCAATTCACAAATAACCCACAAGCATGGATAAATATGCGGGATAAATATTAAGCAGGCAATATAGCAATTCAATTTCCACTAGCCAACACATGTGATTATAAGAGAGAGATATCAATTATAAATTTAAATAAAAACTATAACGTAAGCTAATGGAAAATGGAAAGCTCAAGGGGAAGAATCATCACCTTGTTCGTCGGCTTGCCTTCTAAGTTATTAAGAAGAGCGCACGCCCTTAGACTCGAATCCTATCATAAGGTATGGAATTGTACTATTAGATCCAGACTTAGCTCATTATTTATGTTCGAAGTATTGACCTAAGGTTTAGACCGCGTAGGGTTTTGATGTAGAATTAGGGTTCTTCTCCTAGGGTTTAGCCTTGAACTTAGATTCTAGGATTTGAACTCTACTTGGTGTATTAGTTAAAATTAAATATTAATAATTACAAGAATACTCTTAGCAATAGTGTTATAATTTATTTTAACTAATATATTAATAATGATAGCTCATAAGTCCATATTTAAATACACCGACGTTAAATTCTACACCTAGGTCCAAACCCAACGCACCATCTATGTTTTGATTATTGACCGAGGGTTTAGATTACCTAGGCTTTAGGGTCTAATCTTAAAGTTCAAGCGATGCTTAAATTCTAGGATTCGAATCCCAAATTATTAATAATAATATTACCATTATCATTATTATTGTATAATGGGTCCAACAATATCCATAATAGGAATATTAACCCGTCCATATTTATAATGGCGATTCACGAGTTCGTATTTAAACATACCGATATTATCTAATGCTCTTATAGTGACTTATAATAAGTAATAGTAATAAGATTTTTACTAACCATAATATAATGATGACTAACACCCAATAATCATATTAACAAAATTACACTAACACGGGGCGTTCTTTATGGTGATCATAACTATCAATAATAATCTTTAGGGTTAAAGACTAAAGCACTTATGTTTCACAATTGTAATATGCCTGTGATAACTAATATGAGTATAGGTGACTTAGTGATGGCTAATCATGCTTAATATTAATAAGGACTTGTTTGGCATCTCTACTATGATTCAGTAAGAGCTACTCCAATATGCTCTTTTTGTTTTAGCTCTTGTTTTAAATAGGCACATTTGGTGATATTATTTTTTCAAGTTAAAAAAGTCTCTTATTTGAAATAAGTATATGTGGTAAAGCCTTCAAATAAAATTTGTTTAGGATGGTTGACATCATTTTTAAATATTACAACAACTCCATTATAAGAGTAATTAAATGGTTGTTTCGTTGGACTATGCCCCAAATGACAAAGGAATTGATGACTGTAATCTTCATATTTAAAGACACTTAGGCCATCCATTATATTGTACGTTAAATGTGTATAAACCATCATATGGAGCCCACGTTTGATGTGGATTGTCCAATGTGTGAGCCAAACATTCAGAGTGGGTCGTACATCATACAAGGCCCGACTTCAATGTGGACCATTCATTATTAGGGGTCCACATTGATGTAAGTCGTCCATCGTATGGGGCCCACCATTAATGCTAATTGTCCTTTATGTAAGAGACTCATCTTCAATGTCCACTACCCATCACCCATCACGTGGAGTCCACATATGATGTGTCCATAGCGTGGGCCCTAACTTCGAAGTTGATTGTCTATCATGTGGGGCCCACTTTTAATGGTCACCATTCATCATGTGGGGCGCACCTTTTACGTGGATCATCCATCATGTGGCCCACCTTGGACATGGGTAATCCATCATGCGAGACCTTGGAAGTGGATCGTTCATTAGGTGAGGCCCACTTGAGGGGGTCATCCATCGTGTGAGGGGCCACACTTTGATGTTGGCCATCCATCATGTGAAGCCCACTCCATCCATTATGTGGGCCCACCTTAACATGGACCATTCATTGTGTGGGGCCCCACCTTCAATATGTGCATGTGGGCCTACCTTTGATGTCAATTGACATTACGTGGGCCCACCTTAGTGACCATCATCCATCATGTGGGTCCCACCTTTGATGTGGATTGCACATCAAATGGGACCCACTTGATATGCATGTTCGGTCATTCCAGGCCACACCTTGATGCGAGTCACCTATCATTTGGGGCCCACCTTTGATGTGAACTATTCATTATATGGGCCTACCTTGATGTGGGGCCCCATGTTCAATGTGAGTCATTAATCATGAGGGTACCATCCATCATGTGGGACTCAACCTTTAATATGGTTATTCATCATGTGGGCCCACCTTTAATGTCAACCTTCCTTCCCGTGGTCTCACATTAAATGTCCACCACCCATCATGTGGGGTCCCACCTTTGATGTGGACCATCCACCAGGTAAGGCTTGCTAGACGTGGATTGTTCATTGCGTGGGGCCATGCTTTGATGCATGTCATTCATCATGTGGGGCTCACTTTTGATGTGACCATGCATTATGTGGGCCCTCCTTTGATGTGGACCATTCATCATGTGGGGCCATCTTCAATACTAGTCATTCATCATGTCAGCCTACCTTAAAGAAATTGTAAAGAGAATATAAGAGGGTAAGACAAGCATTACTAAAAAAGTTTAATGATACGGTTATCCAAAAATTAGTTAAAATATCTATCTGCTAAAGTTAAATAAGCTTTGTTTAAAAAAGTAACCCCTCCCTAATTTATTAAATTGAACTTATTTACTAATTTATAAACAAATAAGCATTACGATTATAGACTTTTACCAAATAATTTAAAAGCTTATATATATATATATATATATATATATATATATATATATATATATATATATATATGTTCAGGAAAAAATAGTACAAGTCCGAAGGCTCGGCTATGGAATGGACCAACTCTACTAACACCGCCAGGGAGTCCGAGGCAAGACAATTAAACGCCTAAAGGAGAGACTTAGCTCGGAGGTAGGGAGATAAATCCCGACCAAAACTTACGAAGTCATGAGCCATAAGGTGAAATATGTGAGATGCATGAAATTGACTCAGATAATGAGGCAGCAACGTCCAAAGGGACCGATTAAAGGTCCGAAGCATGAAAGTCACCCGATCGATCATAAAACCGACCCATATTAAGTCGGTTACAGAGTTGGCTATCGAATTAAGAAAGGATATTGGTTACGGATCGATCCTATTTCATCCGACAGAAGGCAAACGACCCCATCCTTGTAGCCAGCCGAGGTTCACTTATTATCAGAGTTGGTTAAGGCCGAGTCAAGCAGGGAAGAGCCGGTGTTAATGAAAACACTGTCCGGAAAATCCAGTAAAAGGATCCTTGATCTCGAAGATCTCGGGATCGGGTGGAATCCAAAAACAGGATCAAATCAAATCTTCGATATGCCAGGAAGAGAATCCCTGTACGTCGGGAACCTCTCATTCTTATAAATACAGGAAACCACCCAGTGAAAAGGTACGTTCAACAAAAAACCCCTAAAAGACCTTCTTCCTTGATCCTATCACTGACTTAAGCATCGGAAGTTCCCTGGCATTAGCCAGGGTCCCCTTTGTTCCTTACTTGTGGAGGTGGTAGGTCGGAAGAGGGTGAGCCAGGTTTTTGCATCAACAATATATATATGAAATAAATCAATAATCTTTTATTTGTACAGATGCCAGACGCCCCCTAACTTTGAGTGCATGAGCGAGCGATTGTTGTGTAATTTGAGAGAGCAGGAGCCACCATGCAAATGACTAGTTGGTGGTTACGCGTGAATCCAATTAAGAGTGTAAACAGGTCAGGCTGGGTTTGTGCATTACAAACGCCTGTCTACTATGTGAGCCCCATAGCCACGACACGCTTTGTAGGGGCCATGCCCTAAGGGAGTGTTTGTTTTTTCTATTACATAGGTAAATACCAGTAAATAGTACTAATGACTTTTGAATGGTGTTTGTTACAGAGGAAAACGGTCCTAATGCATGAAATCAATAGGGTTTTGGTACCCGTTAAAATCTATGGGTCCCTCAATGATATGTCTGATCCACGCCATCCATCTGTTTAATTTTACCATCTGATTATAGGGCGTGAGCCCAAAAATGAGGCAAATTGGAAACTCAAATGGACCATACCACAGGAAACAGGGGGCTAGTGACGTCCACCATTAAAAATTGAAGCCCTTCGTAGGGCCCACAGGGATGTGTATTTATCATCCAACCTGTTCATAAAATCACATTGGCATGCATGAAAGATATACAATAATATCAGCGGCCCCTAAAAGTTTTCAACGTTAGGCCTCCAATCTTCACCATTTCCTATGGTGCGGTCCACTCAAGCTTCATATTTGCATTATTTTTGGGCTTATGCCCTAAAATGAGCTGGTGTAACAGATGGACGGTGTGAATAAGATGCGAACATCATGTGGGCCCCACAACTTTTACGTGTGGATATATATAAAATTCAGTTCGCTATAATGTAAAGTTTTGCAAACAAGCTCACCGTCAATGTCAACCTCGAAACCGATGCTGTAATTACAACGGTAAATAATCGTTGTTCATTTACCGATAATTTCATGTGTAAATAGAAAAGTAAACACAGGAGCGGATTGGATATAGAAAAGTAAACACAGGAGCGGATTGGATACTGAACGCTTCAGTAGCCAAAACGCTACTGAAGTGATGTGGCAAAATGCCATTAGTTAGATACCAATGGCATGTTCCCTGGGTATAAATGCTACTCCGTTGGATCCGTTAACGGATCTTTCTCCATTTCCGCCGTGCACCCACTCGGCCATGAAATCGGACTGTCATACTGAGAAAATTCAGTTGAACCCACTGTAAATTTATGTGATTTATCCACACCTTTCATCTGTTTTTCCATCTAATTTTAGGCGTTGAGCCCAAAATTGAAGCTTATAAAAATCTCAAGTGGACCATACCACAGGAAATAGTGGAAATAATGATTTTCACCGTTGAAACCTTTCCAGGCCCCACAGTTATGTTTATTTTTCATCCAAACTGTTCAAAGGATCAAAAAACATGGATTAAGGTTGAAAAAGTAATATAATCTTGATCCAAAACTTCTGTGGCCCTCGAGAATTTTTCAACGGTATAAATTCAATTCACACGGTTTCCTTTGTGTCTTTGGTGTGATCGATTTTAGCCTTTCATATGCTTGGGTCTTGACCCAAGGCCCAGAAATTATCTTATAAAAGGATGGACAGAATGGATAAAATACATAAATCAATGTGAACCCCACAGAGTTTACTCATACGCAATCCGCTTCCTTGTCACGTACCGGTAAACTCCACGTTTCCTTGCCACGTACCGGTAAACTCCGCGTACCTTTTTTCTGGATGCGGAAGTTCCTGAGAACTCAGGTGGGGCCCACTGTGATGTTTATGAGAAATCCTTCCCTTTCATCCATTTTCTGAGTTCATTTCAGGACATGATGCCAAAAATGAATCGTATCCAAAACTCAAGTGGGCCGTACTAAAGGAAAATGTGGTTAGGGAAATTCATACCGTTGAAATGTACTTGGGTTCGACAGTGATGTTTACAAGCCATCCATACTGTTAATAACTTCATTCCTACTAGGATGAACTGAACTAAAAATTATTAGCATGACTCAAAACTTCAGTGGCACACGCATATTTCAACTGTGGACGTTCAATTATCACGTTTTTGGCCCACTTGAGCTCCGGAAACGGTTTATTTTTGGATTTTTGTCCTTAATTAAACTCGAAAAAACGGATGTACGGATAGGATTTCTCACAAACATCACAGTGGTTTGGTCATTCCATCTATCAAGCCACCTGGTTACCTGCGAAAGTCTTTGGCAGGAAATCCACGTCCGTTTTTTTTCCGAAGATAAACAATTACCTGTGCGTGGCCGAGTGCGTTCACGGCCTAAACGGAAAACATCCGCTAACGGATCTCCGTTGGAAGAGCATTTATTGGATGGAAACAGCGATTGTATCCAGCAATGCCATTTTGCCACGTCACTTCAGTAGCCGCTTGGCTACGGAAGCGCTACTGAAGTGTTCAGTATCCAATCCGCTCCCCGAAATTTCTTCGATGCAAGAGTAGCTGCCTGGGGTTTACGAACCCCAAGCTCCAGGATCTCATCACTCCCTGTCTACTCCCTGTCTTCTGAAAACCATGACTTTCTCATCGTCAATCAACGATCGCTGTCATTTGTATGTCTCTCTCTCTCTCTCTCTCTCTCCCTCTCTCTCTACATGGCGTATGCGGTCGATAGATGGCAGGTTTTCAGAGGAACCCGCTGTCCACGATGGGCCCACCAGAGATCAGTGATCCAGACTGCTGGGAGTTGGATGCGGCCATGACCCAAGAATGCCAATGCGGAAATCCTGACCTTTCATCTCGTTGCCTGCAAGTAGAGGGTCGCGAACAAAACTACAGCATCGGTCCGCACAAAAACGCCCAGTTTTAATGGCTCAGATCTTCCCATCTCGAATCTTTATGGGGCATTGTCCATCGAGGGCTTTGCACGGTACACACTGTTTTATTCTGTTTTTATTTTCAATTTCTATCCATACCTGGGTAATCCAGGACATTGTTGTGCTGCGGCCCACCCCGAACGGACCATGCCCCAAATATCTCTGAGATTGGAACATCCTATCCCACAATTCTGTCAAACAGGCGATTCTGTCATCGATTATTTTCATTCTTGAATTGTTCCTGTTTGTTGAATTTCTGTGTTCAATGTAAGCAGCATTCGAAATTTGAGAAAACATACTCCAGAAGAAATGGGAGAAGCTGATGACAGTGGAAGATCGAAGAAAATAGTATTTGTGACTGTGGGCACAACTTGTTTTGATGCTCTCATCAAAGTGGTAGACTCTCAACTACTTAAAGAAGAATTGTTCAGGAAAGGCTACACCGATCTTCTCATTCAAATAGGTAGTGGAACATATACTCCCTCAAAGGTATCTGATCCACCTTCACATGTTTGAACTTTTGTTCTGCTTTTGCCATCTCTTCGCAAACTCAAATTAGTTTTAGGGGTCGTTTGGATGCCTGTAAATCATTTACAGCCTGTCCTGTTTGGCTGTAAGATGTAAATGATTGTCTGTGTTTGGATAGCCTGTAAATTGTTTAAGTCCTGTAAATGAAATCACAGCTTTTTGCCTGTAAATCAAGTGGGGCTGAAAGCTGTAAATGATTTACAGTCTGTAAACCATTTACAGGCATTTTTCAGCATCCAAACACAGACTGATAGAGCAATCAATGAAATCACCAGCCCCTTACGAGGAAGCCTCAATGAAATCACCAGCCCCTTTTTTTTAAAAAAATAAATTTAATCGTGTATGCATATGGAATGGTGCCATCAGTGTGTTGACAATGATGAACATGTGTGTGTAAGTAGACTGATAGAGCAATCAAAGATGGAATTGGATCTGCTGAGTTAGATAAGAATACATACTAATTTTGAGGATCAAGTACCAGCCAGGATGCTCTAGTTTTGCATATTCTTCTTCAATTAGCAGACAATAATAGGAAATAATGAGTAAAATTGGATATATGTTCTGATTCACAATATAAAATATCTCATGGAGTCAAACCAAAGTGTATGTAAAAGAATCAGTCTCCTAGGTTTTGAATCCCATTTCAGGAACAAAGAATAACTAATTCAATCAACATATCATAAATCTATGAAGGGTGGCTGTGGAGATGGGAAATGGTAGATTTATCAGCTTTTGGTGTGACGTGTGGTGCAGGGATGTAACGCTGAGGACTGTTTACCCCCACCTGTTTCTTGTGTTAATTTCCATGGAAGTCATAGTGGTAGTGCTATGGTGTTAGGGCAAGCGGGGGATAAAAACACTAAATTCTTCCATGCTATCGCAAACGCAAGAGTGAGGGCCAACTGCATTTCTTCCCTATCTGTTAAGGGTGTTAGGCTAGAGGATAAATATTCTATCTGTAAAGCTGCTGTTGAGTTCTTTCATTCCCTTCTAACCTCAAGGCCATCCAACTCCCATCTCTGGATAACCTGCACTTCACTCCTTGTCTGAGGAGTTGGCTAGCATGTTGGAAGCCCCTTTCTATTTGGATGAAATCAAGCAAGCCGTGGATAATCTTGAGGAGAAAAGGCCCCTGGCTGCCCTGATGGGTTCCCAATAGCTTCTTTCAAATCCCTTGGGACCCCATCAAGATTAAGCTCTTAGAATTTGCTAACGATTTTTATTCCTTTGGTAGTTTCCCATCTGAACTTGGGTGCACCTTCATTGCTTCGATTCTTAAAATTAAAGGAGCAGTCAACTTGAAATACTTTAGGCCGATTAGCTTGATTGGTGGTGTTTACAAGATCATAGCTAAGATTCTGAGTCAAAGGATAAGAAAGGTCCTTCCCTAGGTAATATCACCCTATCAAAGTGCCTTCATAGCTAGTAGAAAATCTTGGACAATGCACTGCTCGCTCATGAATGTTTGGACTTATGTCTTAAATTGAGAAGAAGAGGTATTGTTTGCAAGCTAGATTTGGAAAAGGCTTATGATCACATTGAATGACCTTTTCTTGATTATCTTTTTTTACAGAATGGGATTTGGTGAGAAATGAAGTAATGAAGGAGCATTTTCACATCGGGCTCGAGTGGGGTGACCTGTGGGATGCAACGGCACATTTGGGGTGGGTGGCCCGCAGAACCCATGGATTTGGAGCCCGTGTGAGGCGGGTGGCTCGTGTTAGGCGGAACCCATGGATTTGGGGCTCACGAGGAGGGTTCGGGCGAGGACCTAACCCATGGACTTGGGGCCTGGGTTATGAGATAAAGGGATTAATTCGCCATGCTCTAACAGTTCGAGCTTTTAGAGCAAGTGGTTAATTGTCCTGCATCTAATTGGTATTAGAGTGGGAGGTCTCGTGTTTGAGACTCCTCACCGAGGGTGATTAATGCAGGGGCATTTTCACACCGGACTCGAGTGGGGTGGCCTGTGGGATGCAGGGGCACACTCGAGGTGGGTGGCCGGCAGAACCCGTGGATTTGGGGCTCGTGTGAGGCGGGTGACTTGTGTTAGGCGGAACCCATGGATTTGGGACTTATGAGGAGGGTTCGGTTGATGACTGATGCAGGACATGAAATGTAAATATGATATGCAAGATTTCAGGCTTAGATCATACCAATTCACAATTACACAAATTCCACATCCCACATGAAAATTCAAATGTTCAATTAAAGGGAAATTTATGCGGGTCCAGGCCTACACATGATATGGCTGGATCAATAAAAATTATGAAGCAAACGATACTCAAAGATAAGAAATAATCCTTCACACATACATAGTAATCAGTCCCTAATCCAAGGGATTCACCAGTTTCAAATCAAAGAACCCTGAGCCAAAAGACGATCCCGCGTATGGACAGTGGGCTTAGGGCGCGGGCGTTGTTTGCAGAAAAACTCTCCTTAGCCCTGGTCGGCCAGGGGGAGGCTCCAAAACCCCGAAGTTTCGGGTCGATCCGAGCTACGGCTTGTGCGTGGTGCTCCGCCGAAGTGTCAGCTCGCCTACGGGCCGAAATCTGGAAACCTGCTGTAATGAAGAACTCTGATGCAACAGAAGGACGAATTCAAAGTATGGATGGTGGGAGAAGATGGAAAAAAATGATGGGGGATGGGGATGAATCGGGGTCGATGTGGCTTCGCACCACGGTAGTTAGCCCTTCGAAAAGGGAGGGCTTCGCACCCACTTCTGAATTCTTCCACAACTCACGAAGAGAGCAGAAAAATAAAGCAGGAATTTTTATTAAACTTCAATGAATCAAAAGAACTACAAGGGGTGCCTATTTATAGGGAGAACCCTATACCCAAAAACTCGCATCATGTGCGACACCTATTACTTGGTGATGAAGTAAACTAAAATAAAAACCAAACACATAAATCTAAAGCGTTCACGATGTTCTAAATAATAACAATAAGCAAAACCTAAAAAATGAAATCAATCCGACGAGTGGGCCACGATCATGAGATCCCATGATGGGTTTTTCTTGACTATCGGGCCCACTTTTCTGAACCAAAACTTGTCTTCTAGCTAGGGGCCCCTCCTTGGACGTCGTCATCGAGCCAGATCGATGATGGGATCCTCCTTTTGCGTACGTACGTGCGTAGGGGTGGTGGTGTGCGGCCGTGCGTGTGCACGATGTCCTCATCAACTCTCCTCGGCTGCGAAGATTTCGCCACTGGTGAAATAAAACTCCTGAACCGCTCTAGGATGTCAGGATCAAGTCGCTGGAGCTCCTCCTCAGTGAGCCATGTGCTGTCTGAAGCTGGACGTGACTTCCATTTAACGAGGTACTTCTGAAACCCACCATCCGACGTGGAAATTACCTCATGGTCCAGGATATCCTCTATTTCCTCTCTTGGGGTGTGAAGGCTAGGTATGGGAGGTAGAGGCTGGGATGAAAGGTTGGGAAGAGGCCATGGATCAAAGGTTAAGTCTGGGGAATCAGGACGGGTGGGCGAAGGGCCGGACAAAGTATCAGTGGGTCCCTGAAAAGCAACTAGATCCTCCACATTGAATGTGGAACTAATTTCCATGGAGGATGGAAGATCTACCTCATACGCATTGAGACCGTTTCGCTTTATAATTTTGAAGGGTCCAGCGCTACGCGCGTGTAACTTACGAACGGCCCCTGGAGGGTACCGCTCGGGCCTGATGCGGACCATCACAGAGTCCCCAATATTGAACTCTTTGAATCGTCTATGTTGGTCTGCAGAAAATTTGTATTTCTCATTACTAGTAGTGATCTTTCGCCTGATTTCTTGATGCAATGAATGTATATGATGCGCAAAAGACTCTGCAGACTCTGATGGCCTATGGGACAATGACATGGGGATAAGATCAATAGGCTTCCTAGGCTTGTAACCAGTAACGACTTCAAATGGACTTAGACCTGTGGACCTATTGATAGAACTATTGTATGCAAACTCAGCTATGGGTAGTACGGCGTCCCATGTCCTGGTATGCTCCCCCACTAAACATCGAAGTAAACTCCCTAGGCTCCTATTAACCACCTCAGTTTGGCCATCGGTCTGAGGGTGGTAGGCAGAAGAAAATTGGAGCCTAGTATTCATCATGTGCCATAATGTCTTCCAAAAGTAACTCATGAATCTCACGTCACGGTCAGACACTATGGTTTTTGGTAACCCATGCAGTTTGACGACCTCACTAAAGAACATCTTAGCAACATGAGAGGCGTCGGAGGTCTTAGAACAAGGAACGAAGTGGGCCATTTTGGAGAAACGGTCCACGACAACAAATATGGAGTCATGCTTTCGAATAGTCTTGGGAAGTCCAA
Organism: Magnolia officinalis; assembly: GCA_021015155.1. Taxonomy (NCBI): domain Eukaryota; kingdom Viridiplantae; phylum Streptophyta; class Magnoliopsida; order Magnoliales; family Magnoliaceae; genus Magnolia; species Magnolia officinalis. Next base: position 24,728,742 of record JAJHSJ010000011.1, on the reverse strand, counting down.
GCACGAAGTCCATACTGATGTCCTGCCAAGGGATGAAGGGGACTGGCAAAGGTGTATATAATCCTGTATTCTGTTTCCTCTGCTTTGCCAGTTGACAAGTACGACATTGCCCTATAATTTTGGCCACATCTCGCTTGAGGCTTGGCCAATAAAATCTATCCTCCACTAGGGCAATGGTCTTGTCACGACCGAAATGACCCGCGACCCCCCCTGAATGTAACTCCCAGACAAGAAAATCGCGAAGGGAGGTGCGTGGTATGCACAAGCGGTCACTCCTAAACAAATATCCGTCCAAAATCAAATACTCATTGTTAGCTCCTGACGGACTCTCTAATAAAGACGTATACACAACCCCAAAATCTGGACACTCAAAATACTCTTTTGTGATGCGCTCAAGGCCCGTAACTTCAACGCTCATGGAGTTGAGTAATGCGATTCGACGACTCAACGCGTCAGCAGGCTTATTCTCTACACCGGCCTTGTGCTTAAGCACAAAAGTGTACTCTTGAAGGAATTGAACCCACTTAGCGTGCCTGGGGCTTAATTTCTTCTGAGAGTTCAAGTATCTTAAGGCCTCGTGATCCGAGAACAAGACGAATTCTTGCGGTAATAAGTAATGTCGCCAGTGGCGTAGTGATTGCACTACCGCATAGAATTCCTTGTCATAGGTGGAATATCTTTGCTTCGCCTCGTTCAGTTTCTCACTAAAAAAGGCGACAGGGTGCCCTTCCTGGCTAAGTACTCCTCCTATGCCGACTCCTGACGCGTCACATGCGACTTCGAAAGCTTTTGAAAAATCTGGAAGTCGCGTGACTGGAGCTTCGGTCATCTTGACCTTTATCTCCTTGAAGGCCTTCGAGGCGGCCTTTGTCCATTGAAACTCTCCCTTTTTTATGCAGTCCGTGATGGGAGCCACAATGGAACTGAAGCCTCGAATGAACCGCCTATAAAAAGTGGCTAAGCCATGAAAGCTACGCACCTCATGAATATTGCGGGGTTCAGGCCAATTAACGATGGCCTTGACCTTCTCGGGATCCGCCGATACGCCCTCAGCTGACACAATAAAACCTAAGAAGATCACACTACTAGATAAGAACGAGCACTTCTTTAGGTTGGCGTACAACTTCTCGGCCCTAAGGATCCCACAAACTTGCCTCAAATGGTTGAGGTGGTGCTCCTTAGTCATACTATAAATCAAGATATCATCAAAGTATACGACTAGGAACTTTCCCATGAAGGGTCTCAACACTTGGGTCATCACACGCATGAAAGTGCTTGGGGCATTAGTTAACCCAAAAGGCATAACTAACCACTCATATAGCCCATCCTTCGTCTTGAATGCCGTCTTCCACTCATCTCCAGGGCGTATACGGATTTGGTGATACCCACTTTTGAGGTCAATTTTTGAGAAGATAGTAGCATTGGCCATCATATCTAACATGTCATCAAGACGCGGTATGGGAAACCGATACTTGATTGTGATTTTGTTAATGGCCCTACTATCAACACACATCCTCCATGTGCCATCCTTCTTAGGTGTAAGAAGGGCGGGCACGGCACACGGACTCATGCTCTCTCGAATGAAACCCTTCTCTAGGAGTTCATCAATCTGCCTCTTCAACTCAGCGTGCTCCTTCGGGTTCATTCTGTAATGGGGGAGGTTTGGTAGAGTTGCCCCAGGGATTAAATCAATGGCATGCTGTATATCCCTCATAGGGGGAAGCTCATTCGGTAAATCATCAGGAAAGACATCACGAAACTCATGTACTACCTGAATGGCCTCAGTGGGTAACTCTACGCTAGTCTCTGGTACACTCTCCCTAGCCACAAGGGCGTATATTATCGAGTCCACCTCCGTTTCACGCTCAAAGTCTTTGGCATTCAAAATATGGAGCGGTTTGGACTTGGACTTCGACTCCTTCACTTCTTTTGGGCCGCTCACACTACTCTGTGTGGTGAACTCTTTTCCAGTTGTATTCTTGGGTGGTAGAGGATTTAACTTCACCTTCTTGCCCTCAAACCAGAATGTACACACATTTGAACGACCAAATATGGTAACATCCCTGTCATAGAGCCACGGCCTACCCAGAATGATATGACCCACATCCATAGGAACAACATCACACCAAATTGTGTCTTTATAAGATCCGAACTGAATAGGTACAAGACAGCGGTGCGAGACTGGAATGGATGTCTCATCAACCCAGGAGACTCTATAGGGTTGAGGATGGGCTTCTAGCTTTAAGCCCAAACGACTCACAGTGCTAGTCGATGCCACGTTGGCACAACTACCACTATCCACGATCATCTTACAGTTCTTTTCCCCACATTTTGCATAAGTGTAGAAGATCGTGTTGCGGCGCCAGTCATCAGTGTTCTTGGCTTGAGCCAGGGCGCAACGCACAATTGCGAGGGTCACAGACTCTTGTGCTCCCTCTTCCTCATCACTAGGGGTTCCGACTGGCTCATATTCCTCCTCCTCACTATCACTCTCTGGGGGCACTACTTCTACTTGCCCATCAATAAGGAGTACTTTGGTGCCCTCTCTCGTGCCGCACTGGTGAGCAAAATGACCAAACCCCTGACACCTAAAACACCTAGTGGCCCCACTTCCACGTGAACTAGACCCGACAATCTCTTTACCCTTATCATCTTTAGGTCTGGGTTGAACATTAGAGGAAGGTTTGTGTTGGAACCCCGTGTTAGGTCTAGCCCCAGAGGGGTTGGCCTTAGCACCGGATTCGCGAAAGTCAAACCGTCTTCCCACAGATGCTTTAAGGTATTGCTCGACATCTAACACTACTTGGTACAACTGTTCGATAGTGTCTATGTCTTTGGCGAGCAATTCTCTCCTAATGTCAGGACGGAGGCCCGTTTTAAAACGAGCAAGGGTGATTACGGGGTCCTCATCAACCTCACAGCGGGTCAAGTACTCTTCAAATTTTTCAATATAGTCAGCAACACTCATGGAACCCTGTCGAAGAGACTGCCATTCCTCAATCAATCGCAGGCGATAAGAGAAAGGAAGGTATTTCTCTTTCAGCGTTTCTTTCATTTCTCCCCAATGGACTATTGGGAGTTCCCTCGCTCTTTCTTTTTTTCGCTCAACTGTCGCCCAAAACCTCTTTGCTTGACCCACAAGCTTCATCTTGGCGAATCGGACTCGTCGAGCATCCGACATATCATACCACTCAAAATAATGGTCCATATCCGCCAACCAATCTAAAAAAGCTTTAGGGTCCAAGTGGCCATCAAAAGTAGGGGCATCTACTCTAACTCCCTTGAGGAGTTGTGCATCTGGGTCATATTGGTCATGATGTCCCTCTCGGGGTGGGTGCACAGGTGCGCGCCCATGACCAACTCCTTGGCCGCCTCCATTCCTTGGTCTAATCTCCTGACCACCTGCTTGAGAATGGGCATCTTCCCCAATGGTGGGGTTTGCTCTGAGGGAGGCCTCTATTTGAGTAACGCGATCATCAAATTGGTTAAGGCGTTGATCCATGCGTTGTTCCAAGCGCTTAGACATAGACTCAAACTGCTGGGTTAACTTGGCCATTGATTCTTGTAGTTGCTCCATGTTTAGAGTAGGGTGTAAACCAAAACCGCGACCCGTACGTGTGGGCATACACAGGCTAACTCAACCTAAGGACCTGCTATGACAACTATATGCATCTAAAAATAAATAAATAAATGACCCTATGAGACTCTATATGAAGGCGATTACACACCGTTACTAAAATTCAGCTATATATGATGGACTGAATGCAATGCAGACTCAAATAAACTAAACCCTAAATATGTGGTGAATTCCCCTACAAGAACCCTAGGCTCTGATACCAAATTTGATGCAGGACATGAAATGTAAATATGATATGCAAGATTTCAGGCTTAGATCATACCAATTCACAATTACACAAATTCCACATCCCACATGAAAATTCAAATGTTCAATTAAAGGGAAATTTATGCGGGTCCAGGCCTACACATGATATGGCTGGATCAATAAAAATTATGAAGCAAACGATACTCAAAGATAAGAAATAATCCTTCACACATACATAGTAATCAGTCCCTAATCCAAGGGATTCACCAGTTTCAAATCAAAGAACCCTGAGCCAAAAGACGATCCCGCGTATGGACAGTGGGCTTAGGGCGCGGGCGTTGTTTGCAGAAAAACTCTCCTTAGCCCTGGTCGGCCAGGGGGAGGCTCCAAAACCCCGAAGTTTCGGGTCGATCCGAGCTACGGCTTGTGCGTGGTGCTCCGCCGAAGTGTCAGCTCGCCTACGGGCCGAAATCTGGAAACCTGCTGTAATGAAGAACTCTGATGCAACAGAAGGACGAATTCAAAGTATGGATGGTGGGAGAAGATGGAAAAAAATGATGGGGGATGGGGATGAATCGGGGTCGATGTGGCTTCGCACCACGGTAGTTAGCCCTTCGAAAAGGGAGGGCTTCGCACCCACTTCTGAATTCTTCCACAACTCACGAAGAGAGCAGAAAAATAAAGCAGGAATTTTTATTAAACTTCAATGAATCAAAAGAACTACAAGGGGTGCCTATTTATAGGGAGAACCCTATACCCAAAAACTCGCATCATGTGCGACACCTATTACTTGGTGATGAAGTAAACTAAAATAAAAACCAAACACATAAATCTAAAGCGTTCACGATGTTCTAAATAATAACAATAAGCAAAACCTAAAAAATGAAATCAATCCGACGAGTGGGCCACGATCATGAGATCCCATGATGGGTTTTTCTTGACTATCGGGCCCACTTTTCTGAACCAAAACTTGTCTTCTAGCTAGGGGCCCCTCCCTGGACGTCGTCATCGAGCCAGATCGATGATGGGATCCTCCTTTTGCGTACGTACGTGCGTAGGGGTGGTGGTGTGCGGCCGTGCGTGTGCACGATGTCCTCATCAATGACCTAACACATGGACTTGGGGCCTGGGCTATGAGATAAAGGGGATTAATTCGCCATGCTCTAACAGTTCGAGATTTTAGAGCAAGTGATTAATTGTCCTGCATCATGGAGACTCTGGATTAGATCATATATCTCCACATCCAAATTTTCAATTTCAATCAACCGTTCCTCCTTCGGTTTCTTTAGTTCTTCTCAAGGAATCTGTCAAGGGGACTCCCTTTGTCATTGTTGCTGAGGCTCTTAGTCGTATTCTTAGCAAAGGCCAGGAGGACGGACTCTTCAAATGATTTCAGTTTGTTAATCTTCCAACTTTGATAAATCATTTGCAATTTGTAGACACCCTTCTCTTTTGTCAAGCCTTTGAATCGGAAGTGGTGACCTTGCACGTAGCCATTGATTGGTTTGAAATTGTCTCGGTTTGAACATTAACATTGCCAAAAGTGAACTGCTTGCGATTAATTTATCCCCTTATGAGAACGATGCTTTTGCAGATCTCTTCCGTTGTAAATCTGTCTCGTTTCCCACTACCTATATGGGGCTCCCTTTGTGCCTGGCGAACCTATTGTTCACCTTTTGGATAGGATGGTGGAAAGAATGGAGAGAAGGCTGTTTGCTTGAAAAAAACAAGCTCCTATTCTTAGGGGGCTGTATCACTCTTATTAAAGCGCCTCTCTCCAACCTTTCGACTTACTTCCTCTCTCTATTTGGATGCCCCAGATCTGTGCTCTTTTGCATTGATAAAATCAGAAGGGATTTTCTTTAGCAAGGCGGGTCGGTATCTAGAAAAATTAGAAGGGACCCTGTGGTCCAATTGATGGTAGACATTCTTTTGAGTCTAGGGGCCCCGTTGGTCAATCGGACCATTGATCTTGTCAAGATCATTCATTGGGACCATTGATACTCTTGATCTTTCATTGACTCAATTTTGAAGCCTGACATGCTCCATATCCTCAACCTGGATGCTTTAGTGGGCAGATCTTGAATTAGGGACCCTTGGGTGGGCACAATCTTCAATCGATTAATAGTGGGACCACTTGTGGTCTCCCGTTGGATAATCGGATGGTCTTGCACCACAAGTTCTTTACATGGTTGGACTTTACAGGTCAACTACTGCATGTTGAAATTTTACATGATTGGAATGTGAAATGGAATGTAGACAGCTTGAGCTGCAATTATATTGGAAATTCCACATGAATTTTTAGTCTTCTTGCATTTGGACCCCAACATTCTATTCTATTGAACATATATTCAGCTTCATCTCATTGGTTTTTGAAACAGATTAAAATGAGATAAAATTCAGAACAGGAGTTGCTCCCAATGAGTACTTTTTTTTTTTTTTTTTTTGAAGATGCCAACTTAGACAACTTTGACTTGTTTGAAAAAAAAAGGAAAAAGAAAAAAAAAGAAAAAAAAAAAAAAGAGGAAACAATTTGACAAGTGGACAAGACTTGATCAAATCCTCAGTAGGAACCTACCAGCACCTTTCTTCTTCTTCTTCTTTCTTCATTTTGTTGGCTAGGTGCGGCCATAACCTTTAAGCACACGGGTCGAAGAAGATTGTGTGCTTCTCAATTTCTCCAGTATTACTGCGAACCTCCTAATTCTCTACCCCCTTCAAATGGAAATGATGCACACTTCAACCTTAGGAGAGAGAAGGAGATGCCCATGTCCAATCAGTTGGATGACTAGTTTACTGTTATACTGGCAGATAATTTCCATCCTCTGTGTGTGATATACATCCTTGAAAGGTTGGCCTATGGTGAGTATCCCATTTGGACAGCTAGTTTAACATCCTACTACGGATAATTTCCATCCTATCATGTGTGTGTGACATTTAACCCATACAAAAGGTTGGCCCTACTTAAGATCTTAGCTGGATGGCTAGTCTACTGTCCTGCTGGTGGCTAATTTCCATCCTATCATGTGTTTGGAACATCCAACCCATTCAAAAGGCCGGTCCCACCGTGAGGCCACACCTATATTTTTTTCTATTATACCAGCGACTATCAATTGTTGTTAGATAGCATTGTGAATATATGTTGGGACCTTCATGTACATATCTCGCTTGTGATTTGGGGAAGAAAAAGTGGGACACTAGAGCCTTCTTGATGCGGGTTCTGTTCATCACGCTGCACCAAGTTGCCAAGCCTGCCTTGTTGGCTTGGAAGTGTGGAAGCTAGTTTGGTATTGAGAAGAATGGAGCAAGTCTTTAAAACCAGCCCAAAATGGCAAGTGAGCTCAACATAGGAAAGAGCCAAATTGAGCACTTGCCAATGGGCACTCCACTCGGTGAAAATATAATTTTCAGATGCATTCGGAGCAGTTGTAGTTCTTTCCTAAAATAACTGAATCCTCCATAGCAAAAAATAACATTTTGGTAATTTCGCTACACTAGCACCATTGAGATTGCATTTCGTATATTGCCCTTGCTTGAAGTCGCCACTAGATAATTCTATGCATTCTTCTAAATGAACACAGGTATCTTCAGAAGTGTCTTTCTTTCATGTGATGCAGCAATAGCTGCCCCCATGTCTTTTCAAACAGGGAGGGAGGGAGGGAATTGATGCTCCTATCACATAAAAAGTGAATCATCTGACAGATTTTCTCTCAATGCAGATTTCAGGAGAAGATGGATCTCTGGCCGTGGACTACTTTGCCTTTTCACGAAGCATTGCTGACTACATGAGATCTGCGTCTCTTATAATCAGTCATGCAGGTTCTATTCCACTCTAAATGTGGTAGTTGTTTGCTGCAATCTCAACTGTTCTAGTCTTGAATCAATCATCTGGAGATACAACTATTCTTCTTAATGATTATTATCTTCCTGATGATTTTAATGACTCTCTCTCTCTCTCTCTCTCTCTGATCAGTAATATGAATGATTATTATCAAGTTTTAAAAACTCAAAACTCAACTGAGGCATGGCTCATGTGGCCCAATCATAACCAACTCAGAAGCTTGGACAAGTACTCAGTGATTTCCAAGTTTAAAAAGCTTATTGTTATGGCCTGATTTTTCAAGTTCTTTATTTACTAGATTGGGTATTTTTCAAGATGTTTAATGACCAAGTAACCTATTAGGCTGACTTATGTATTGATCAAGCTCTTCGAGTTACTAAAACCTATCTGCCCATACGTAGAAAGAAGGTTCCACTGATTATCAATGATTTCCTGAAGTTGTCGACTATCATTTTTTCAATTTTTAAGCTCTTCATTGAACTTGTTGGGACTTGCTGATTGATTCAACCGAGACTTTGGTTAAGGGAGTTGGTCTTTTAAAAGTCGGGAAAACTTGAAAAACTGATGAATCATACTACACGAGCATTTTGGACTTGAAAGACTGAATAATATCCCATGAAGTTTCAAGTCTGATTGGATTGGGGCTGTCATCAAATCCTAGTGGAATTTCGAGTTCGTAGACAGAGATACCTATGTGATTGTTGTGAAGATCGTTACTAGTCAAAAATATGGATTTGGTAATTTTGATTTCTTTTTCTTGTTCTTTTCATTTGATATTAAATATGCATAGAGTAGCTAATTTGTTACTAGTTAAGATGAGTAATCATGATTAGTCACATGAGTTATATGTTAGGAAGAGGAATATTGGATGTGCCTGAACCTGAGTTATGCATACCATCCTCAATCCTCAGTTTGTCCAATGGGGGCCTGTGGTTGGCTGATGTAGGCCATTGTTTTGATGGCCCCAAAGTGGATGCACCTTGCCCCAAAAATCTCCTTGATTGGATAATCCTAACCCTGCAATTGTTGCTCCACAAGTAGATGGTTAAGTGATATAGGTGGATGACAAAGAAAATACGAAGAGGAGAAGAATGGATTTTTGCGCACACCATAAAATTTAAAGGGGTTGATTTTTTATTTTTTATTTTAAATAATATTACTATTATTATTATCATAATAAGGTTTTCTCCCTCCGTAAGAGTGCTTTCTCCTTGAACTGATGCTTCTTTTTGACAGATAATTTCTTTAAGAGAATGCTTTTTCCTTGAACTTGCATGTCTTTTTGACGGATAATTTTAAACAACTCCCCTTTGGTTTCTGACATTGTAAACATGCCCTCTTTAGTCTTGGATTATTACAATTACATCACCTCTGGTTTACACATTTGTCGTAGATTTCCCTGCACAGTCTTTTAGCGTCGTTATTTTTTACAAATTGACCATTTTACCCTATCTCACAGGTGACTATAGTTGTAGACGTGTGGGCCTACCACAGTTCATCTATGTCATCCAACCTAGGGAAGCCCGAAAAATATACTCATCCAATCATCAGGTAGCCCACCATGTAGATTTGGAAGTTGTTGGGTAGGTGTGGCCCACCACATTAAATTTGGAGGTTTTGTGTGGGTGTGGCCCACCTAATGATGGGATTATCTTGACTTTTTCTTTTGGCATCCAATATTTAGCGTGGACAGACCTGCTGGACAGGTTGGATATCATTTATACATAACAGTGGGCCCCACATGCGTGCAAAAGAAACTCCTGGGACAAGGATATTTTTGTCATTTGGTGCATATTCCACTTAACCTGGAGCAGAGGGGACTGGGCTATGCCCGCTGATGTGGACCATCTGTTTTGTTGTTGGCATGCGGAGGCTGGTGGAGCTATTAGAGAAAGGAAGTGGCGCTGTCTTCTGCTAGCTGTGTTTTGGGCGATTTGGGCTGCGAGAAACAACTGCGTCTTTAGGGACCTTAGTCTCTATTCCACAGCTGCGTTCTGTAAGGTTTTGATTCTTTTTAGGGATTGGGTGCCGTAATTTGGTCAGTGACCTCGGTAGAGGCTGGGGCCGTAGTCGATGTATTTTTTTTTTCTTCCTTTTGTTTTTTATTTTTTCTTTGTTTTTCTGCTCGTGCTGCCCTTTTAATAAAGTTTCTCATCTTTCAACAACAAACAAAAAAAACCTTGGGCAGAGTGGAGGTGCTTGTAATCAACCAAACTAGAGGGGAGGTGTTTACAATTATCCCGTTTTTGAAATACCAATCTTTATTGCCACATGTATAAAAAGTGAATTATTCTAAATTAAGTGAAACAATATACCATAAACATATGGACCTAAATTTCTGCCCTTTTTCCCCTCATATCTGGGAGGTGAAGGATCTTCCTATCTGGGATGTTTTTTGGGCATGGTACATCCAAGGTGGGTCACATCAGCTGAACAGTTTGGGTTGCTGAACCATGGACTGAAACTTGTACAAACTGAGAACCTGAGGAAGTACGCCTTCCTTCGAGTTGAGCTCATATAATTTCTCATGAATGGAATTCTTTCATATCATTAGGCCCATTTGGTTGCATATTTTGTTTGTATTTAGTGAACCGATGATGTTAGTGGAATAAGGTTCTAAAAGAATCTTGAGGTACTAATCGTTTTAGTTATTGTGCAGGGTCGGGGAGCATATTCGAGGCATTACATTTGGGAAAACCTCTAATTGTGGTCGTAAACGAGGATTTGATGGACAATCATCAAAGCGAGTTGGCTGAAGAACTAGCAGAGAGAAAACATCTCCTTTGTGCCCGCCCTCAGACATTGCATGAAGTTATCAGGAGTATAGACTTGGAGTCTCTCATTCCGTACTCGCCAGCAGATGCTGCACCAGCTGCTAAGCTCATAAACAGGTTTCTTGGATTTCCTGATGACTGATTTCCGTTGACTAATCAAGCTGTAGATATTCTACAAATTAATCAATATCTCTATTGCTGGAATTTGATCTGGGCACCACTTAGCAAGGGGGCAAATATGAGGCGGAGAAAGTCTCGTGGAGGCATAGATGATGCTGAACCCCATAGCGAGAATTCTGAATCAAAACCAACGAGGAAAATGATTAGCTGAAATAATGGTAATTGGTCTCTAGACTTCCTCTTTGAGACCGGAACTTTAAGGTAGGTTTGGATGCACACATTTTTGTGATATCCACCTGAATTATCACCTTTGTGAAAAATACCCACTTCCTATAGTTATCATAAGCAAAAATGTCTTCTTGATGCTAAAAGGGCATTGGTTAGTAAAAGAGTGTAGAATATTTCATTGAAATAGTACATTTTATAACTTTGCTAGTCCCACATGCACTAGAAGTCGGCTAATGCACGGGCCTCTACTTATGCCAGTCTGATAGACAGGTGATATATCCAAGGCATCCGTTAGGTGGACCTTACCTTGTAGCTGTTACTGCCCGGGTATACAGGTGGTCCATTTAGTTGGTGTGCCAAGATACTAGACATAGATTGCTGGGTTAGAGAACTTAGGCTAATTTATTTATTTGCAACCACACATTTTTTAATTAATTGTGGCCCACCTGACTAGTGGACACCAGATTCTTGGGACATGGAATCTACAGTGGTACCCCTTCTGATGGATGGCTTAGATTGCATGTCCATTATCTTACTTGTACGCTTGTGTGGGCTTGGAAATGTTGGAACACATTTTATTCTTCTCAAGTTAATGAATTTCCTTATTATTTGCGAAAATCATGGGGTGTTTGGGGCAGTGGAATGCTGAAACTATGGATTTGTTATTCTTGGACCTCCGGACCTGAGTGCGAACGGTTTGAGATTTGAGCAGAAAATAGCTGGCTAGCCTGCTACGCTCAGAGGCAGAATGCAACCCACATGGAGAGATTTATTTAGGTGCGACAGTTTACAGCATTTGAGCGAGGCCTCATATGATTTTTCATTGCTAGAGGTAGCCGAATGGATTGTTCTGGACCATGCATAAGGTAAGATCACCATCAATGTACGCATGGGGGAACTGAAATTGAAGAAATAATGGCAGAGCTAAGGTAAACGATACTGTTTTAATGCATGATACTAGTGTATGAGTGAGTTTATAACCATGCATATCAGAAATAATACATGCATTGATACGAATTGATGGCAAATTCCATTAAACTTAGGTTGGAGGAATGTAGTGAAAATGCAACATCCCAAGATGGTTTTTGTATTCGTGGGAAAACATTCCAAAACTGGATGTTTGCATGGAATCACTGATGAGTTTATTGCAATGAGGCTTTGTATTGGATCCAATACAAATATATGCGTATGCAAAGCTTACTGTAGTGTTTGGCAGCTAGGAATTTTGAAATTTAGGGTTTTCAATCAAAATAATTTGTGGACACCCCTCGAAATACTGGATTTCAATTCCTCAAAAGGACCTTTCTTCCAAAATCCATGAGAAAGTTTTAAATTCTTACAACTGTCATAACTGCTGCTACTCTCCTTGAGGCCTAAAATCCACGCTGCTTACTATAAGAGTTGAAAATTGAGGCTGCCAAAAGCAAGCGAATGCAAAATCAGTTTTGCAACTTATAAGAATGCAAAATCCAGGAATCCTGCCAAAAGAATGCCAAACATAAGCTAACAAGGTATCTTATATATGTTAGCGTTGCACATTGGAGTAAGAGCCAATCCATTCATTAGCGGGGTACCGTTACTTGGATACTTTTGCCGAAGAATGGCATCTGTACAATCCTCGGATGGGCCACAATTTCCCAGAAAAACATGGCGGAAAAAACCTGGACGATGTTTTCTTGCCCGTCTAACTGTATCTAACATCATGGCCCACCTGATGAAGGGGCTGGAATTATATTTGGGTGAGAACATATAAATGGTCCGCCCCACCTGATGTATGGCTTAGATATTGCACCTGCTGCCCCACCTCATGTTTCCAAATAAAAAATGCATTCGATAATGTAGGGCCGCAGGAAGTTCCTGCGGTTACCACCGTTGAAACATTCGTAGGGCATGAAAGTTTTGAATCAGGCTAATATTTTTATGTTTTCAGTTCATCCCAGTCGGAATGACCTTATGAACGGTTTGGATGGAATATATACATCATGGTCCAACCCAAAGAGTTGAATTTCAACGGTATTTCCCTACCCACCTTTCCCGGCGTGCGACCCACTTGAATTTGGAAACGGATTGGCTACTCCCCTTGAAACCAGCCCCGTGGCTGGTGGTTGGTGTTATGTAGTCCCCACCATAATGTAAGTGTTTCACCCATTCTGTTCATCCATTTTTAAAAATCATTTTAGGGCTTTATCCTAAAAATAAGAGGGATATAAATCTTAGGTGGACCACACCACAGGAAACAATAGTGAGGTGGGCATTGAAGTAAATATGCTTCGATCGCACACTTAGAGTTCGCAAAATGGGTTTTTACATGCTTAGAGGGCATCTGTCCAAAAGAGGAAGCATACAACATAGGTGGCGGCGATACCCAAATCCATAGCTCAACTAGCAGACTGAGTGGAGATACCTCGTTTCAACACTTGAGGTCTTGGTATCGATCCCTAGTGGGGGTGGCTAACATGGAGTGTTTGCACTGACATGGGTGTGTAGTAACAAGCTAATCCCAAAAAAAAAAAAGTTGGCGGCGACCAGGGAGCCACCACCCCCTCGTGGGACCTCCTATTTTGACGGGAGTCTTCCCTCAAGTGTGTGGAGGCCCTGCTTCCTGGTTTGACAACTTGTGCCCCACCTTTGGTTCCATTTGGGTTGTGTTTTGGGCTTTGGTTCGGGCCCGGTTATGATTGGGCTTGACAAAGTGAGTTGACTGGGTTGGCTCACTGAGTCGACTCACTAAGTTAACTCGAGATTTTAGGGTTTAAGGTTCTAGAGTTTTAGGACATTGACTGGGTTGAGTTTACTTTAGAGTTTAGGATTAGGATTTCTAGGGTTTTTTTGGGGTTAGTATTTAGGATTAAGGGTTTAGGGTTTAGGATTTAGGTTGACAACCCACCGTGGGATAATACCAACTTAAGTTAGGCTATAACGTGATGCCATTTCATTGGCATGCCAAATGCTTGTTATTGAGCATGTTAGAGCATAACTTGGCTGCAACCTTGAACCAATGATGTGAGTGAGACCCTGATTATATCATCTGTTTTCCAGGTTATTTTAGGCAATATTCAAGAAAATGGAGTAGATACAAATTTCAGGTAGACTACACCACAAGAAACTATGGATGTTGACCTTTAAAAACCTTTTGTGGGCCACAAAAGTTTTAGATCAAGTTGATATTTGTTTTTTTTCTCCTTTCATCAAGGTTTGTGTGACCTTATTAAGGTTGGATGGTTAATAAACATTACAGTGGATGTTATGAAGTTTTTAATTGTGGCATTCAATGACTACTATTTCCTGTGGTGTGGTCCACCTGAAATTTGTATTTGCTTCATTTTTGGGCCCATATGGTAAAAGAAGCTTGAAAAAAACAGATAGACGGTGTGGATATACAATGAATACATCAAGGTGGGTCCTATGGTCAGTGTCTCACCCACATCTCTGGTTTTGGGGTTGCAGCCAAATCGCACGGGTCCACCTACTTTCAAAAGGTTGTCATGTCTGCTAGGCCAATGAAATAGTGCCACATCACAGTCTAACAGAACTCATTATTCCCCCTACCTAACTGAATCCGCTCCCAAGATAGTTTAGATATCATACACACACCAAGGTGCGCCATCCTAGAGAAATCAGGCCTCCTCTTTCCTCACTAAGATTGCTAGAATCTGAGTTCATTTCAAGCAAACAAGTTGTATTTGTACACTTCCACTACAAGTCTGGAAACATGATACTAATTACATCACATGAAGGAAGATGGTTTCCTACTCCGTGTTCCTTTTACACAATCTCTTTCCAAATATCATTAAAACCTTTTAATCTCACCATTATAAGAAGAGAGAGAGAGAGAGAGAGAGAGAGAGAGAGAGAGAGAGAGAGGATCAATTAAGAACAACAACCTTGCTTAATATCCATAACACCAGAGAACTCGAATGCAAAAAGCGTGTGGAGCAATCCTCGATCGAGTGGGAATCCAAACAACGTTATTCCTCCATTGTTGTGCTGTAAATACGTCACTGCAAATCACAACATTTCAGACATAACTGGATGTGTAAGTAACGGTTGGATCGTCAATTATACGGAGCCATCTTTTTAATATTCAAACTTGTGCTGATACCACATGTGCAAGATTCAGGCCATTCATCAGGTGGGACCCACAATCAAAACTCCTTGGCCCAAAAAAACAAGCCATTACACTTGTCAGTTGTGGTAACCCCACCAAATCCTTGTCATCGTCATGTTAGGTGGGCTACATCTGTGTGAGAAATGTCAACAGGTCCGCTCGATCTCGCGGTCTATATATCACAGGTGGGCGACTTGATGGGTGCACCGGTCTGATTTCTTTGGATAGGGCAGTTTCATGGTAATGAATTTATAAATATTTAACAATTAATAAATTGAATTTTATAAGAGATATTATGAAATATTATAGTAATTCATTTATGTTAATCAAATGTTTATAAAATACATCGCAGTGGGCCCCACATGAAATTTGCACCCTTTCATTTTAGTGCTCAAAAAGCAAGGTTCCTTGAAAATGGTGGGGAATTACATTGGTAATTAATCATTAATGTTTTATAAGAATTTACAAAAATAAATTAGAAAACAAATAGCTCCTTATGTTAATCAAAAGGCGAGATCATGAATTTATAAATATTTAACAATTAATAAATTGAATTTTATAAGAGATATTATGAAATATTATAGTAATTCATTTATGTTAATCAAATGTTTATAAAAATTTGTATTGTCTTATATTTTTGTATTACATTTGCCATGTACTAATATAATAAACATTATTTATGCTCCAATGAAGTATTCATCATATACTCTAATATTTCACCCACCTCCACTTTCCTCACCGACTTTTGATTTACACATCTACTTCATCCACTTTAACTTTTCGGTCTCTGTTTTCCACACTTCTCTTATTTACATCTAATTTCCAAACCTACTTCACTCATACATATTTTACTCACCAATTTTACTTTCCTAACTAATTCTACTAAATTCAAAGCATTTTTAACCTTCTTCCAAGGGCACATGTTAACTTTCAGAGTATATTGGAGATCTACATGTTGGTTACGGAAATATCTTTAAACAAAAGAAAAAGAAAAAAATAGAACTTCGGTATTGCTAGTAAATACTTCAAAAATAAAAAATGTGAACTAAGAATTTATTTAAAAGAGATGCATATGGTAACTATTTTTTTCCCTTCTTCTCATTTAAAAGTTTTTATGACATTTACTTTACATTATAATAATTTACTTTTACACAAAATTGCATTATATTAATTTTAAGACATATACAATAGCTTTATTAATTTAGATATCTTAACTTCTAAATATTTTTGTTTTGTGCAGGAAATGCACATCAAAATATTTATATACAATTGAAATATTGGAGTAAACTAAAAATGGTAAACATGTTAATTCTTTTAATATTATTTAATTTAATTTTTCTCATATTATTTACACATTATAAATTATTCAGTATTAGTTGTTTATTCACATATGATTTTATTCATTATTTTTTACATGGTATGGCCCACTTAATAATTGTATAAGCTTATTCTTTTATTAATCCCATCTTCGCAGTAGGATCACGAAATTCATGGTTTGGATGACATGTACACAACATGGTTGGCCCCACTATAGAAAACAATAGCCATTCATGTTGTAAATGGGCTGGATTTTTTTGTTGATTGATTTTCAAAAAGATATACCAATCGAAAAAATCCTCCAGATCCAAAGATCTACTTATAGAATATCTAACATTTTTCTTGTTGAATGACAATTGTTGCTGCATGTTTCTTTTAACTGTTTGTTGTAGGATAATGGAAAGGGCTAAAAGATTTAGACAAGAATTGCTCGTATGTATGTTATCTTCGTATGTATATTATCTCCGTGTAGCCACTGTGATGCTTGTATGTCATCACATGGCCATGCCACAGACAACATTGGAGAGGAGTGTGAACCATATTTTTGGTTGTGATTATGTGTATTTCAGGAGGATGAACAGACGATCCAAAAATGAGTATGAATCATTATTTTACATTTTACAATTTTAACCGTGATATGGTCTATCTGAGATTTTTTCAAGATAACGTTTAGTCTGTACAGTGGAAATGATAAGCCACTCATGGAATGGATGTCACACTCATAACATGGTGTGTCCCATTGAGCATGGTTATTTTATTTTGGGATAGAATTATAAAGAATCCTTAACTATCATTATAAATTTCTTTGCCAATCATTACCACCTAATTACCTGTTGAATTGTATGTTTAAACAACCATACGCTGCTCATTGTTCTAACCGTAGTCATGGCGCTTGCACCCGAGTAGCAAAGTTGGTGTCCCAAGAAGCAAAATCTCAAGATTCACAAGGTTCAAAAGGGAGATTTCACCATGTCAAAGCTTTTTTTTAATTGATTGGTGGATGAATTGTAATTTTACTGACTTGGAATTCTACCTGTTTGCATTATTGATTTTTGTTCGTAATGCATGTGAATGCTGCTATTGTTTACTTGAGTTGAATTTGACTTTTATATGATGAGTGCAATTGATGAAGTTGTGTGACTTAGGAATGTATGATAGTGCTTGTTACACACCACTACAACACAAGTTGTAATAAATTTCAAGGTGAGAGATGTTGGAAAGTAGTAAGCCCAAATAGAGTTTGTTGGTAAATGGGACTTTTCTTCACTTTAGAACGATAAAAGTAACTGAATAAATAAAGGGACATGAGGCAAGCAATAAGCAATTTAGAGTTACATCCTCAATCTAAATACTAAACAAGGAAATAACAATTTGGTTATTTTGTACTTTGTCAGACTGACTACTAATCCAATCATGCATCCAAACCCAGTCTAGATGTTGGTGCTTGAAAAGAGCAGCTTTTTGTATGTAAGATCATGATCTCAGGAGAAATCTTTAATCTCATCAATTTATAGTGGTGTAGGTGGCACTATAACCATGCTTAGTTCATAGGAATCACAACTCGTAGTTATAGGCAGCTCTTAATCTAAGATATTGCAAGCCAGGTTCTCACATGATTTAAGGAAAGTAAGTGGTACTAATCATTTCTCTGCTGAAGAAACCAAAGCCATTGCTATTTAGTGTGTGTTTGGATGCCTCTAGAAGGTGGTGTATCCGCCATTTTAGTGTGTTTTTGGCTTTCTGCAACTTAAAAGAATGATGGATTGGATAACCATCCCTTACTCCACATTCCATAATATGGATTTTTCCTGTGATTTGGGGTACTTCCAAACACATCCTTAATCGCCCTGTATTGCGTTAAAGAAGTAATCTATATCCGTGAACCTGACTGAAGCTTTGGATTAGAGGAAACTTGATTCTAAGGGCAGAACTGCATGAGTATTCAATTTCTTGCTTCCACTCAATATCTGGAATTTTTGAAAGTTTGAAATGTCTCCTATAATCAATGTTTGGGATTGTTTAATTGTTTTCCTTCCACCTTGGCTTCAAATAAGGATTATCATTTTCTAGGGAACAAACACTAAGCAATTAACCATAGCACTAAGGCTACGTTTTATAATGTTGACAATTGGATAGGTTTGGGTTGCTAAGGATTCTGTTTCAAACCAACCTCAACACATTACCCTCTGTCGGACTAACCCGCTTAACATTCATCACTCAAGTGCAACTGGACCCAGCCTATTTTATTATAATTAGGTCAGGCTGAAAGACCCAACCTGATCCCAACATGACACAGCTCATGTTTAAGAATGAAATATGGACTAAGTATGCCCAACTTGGTTGATCAATAGCATCAATCCCTATACAGTAGTGTTGCAGTAATGCTCTAGATTATCATTACAGTTGAAACCTTAATTGGTTTGACTTGTTACATAAGTTACTGAAGTCGTACAGTGCAAAGGCGGTCTTCCATATGGCCAATGGTGACTTCCTCTTTTTTTTTTTTGTTCTTTTTTTTTTTTCTTTTTTTTTTTTTGCAGTGTATCCGGTTTTAAGGGTTGTAATCATCCTAATGTTATTGAAGAAGTGAGACAATTCCTTATATCCCCTTTCTTGCCTCTTTCCATAGCTTATGTTTTTCCTTTGTGCTAATAAATATTTTTGTTACCATTCACTAAGAAATAATAATAATAATAATTCGTATATAAACTATGTTGCAATATGGTTTTATTGGGGCAATCTCTATATCAATTTTTATTAGATCAAGATTCAGTCAAAGGATTCATGTCTCCAATTTTGCTGCTGATTTGTGCATCATTAACCCAGCTAGTATATGCGTGCATATATTCATACTTCTATTTATATATTTATATTATAGTTGCATGAAGCGTAAAGTAAAACAACAAATATTATATTTGCACGAAGCGTGAAGCAAAGCGGTAACAAATTCGGGTGTGTGGGCAAGCAATAGTCTGTTCTTTTCTTTGAAAGATAACAAGTAAGAGACAAAGCGTATGTTTCTAAAGCAGAAAGGTACATTTTAAGAGGATCGTGCAATACTTCGAGTCAAGTAGGTTTCAATTGTAACCCAAACCCAACTCACTACTTTAAGGAAATTAAGAATTTACCTAACTTAATTGCTTAAGATTCATTTTATTGAGAAATTAAAGTTTTTAAACCACTTTAATGAAATGAAATAAATAAGTCCTCATCATTGCCATTGATGTGCGATTATCAATCACTATCACTATAAAAAATTTCATACAAATTTCACACAATCAAATCCAACACAGTGCTTGGAAGCACTTTGAATCTATTGTAATTTATTGCTATTATATGGCATTTGATTTATATTGTGTAGATTTGGTATGCATCTCACTAGCAGAAGTGAGATTGGTATCTATACTTGCTAGACTTGAATTTTTTAAGTCATTGCTAGATCTCTTGAAATGTTCACAACTTTATTTTAGCAAGCTTAGTGCATTTTGGATGCACATGGAATGACAATGGAATGAAGCTCCTCCCACATGAATTTTGTGGAGGGGAAGTGTTTGGCTATCCCACAAAATGTTGACAGTGGGACATGCTAAACACTCCCATCGTAAATTCCAAGAGTTAAATGCAAAGGTTTGGACCCATTATCATTGCCTTTTCAACCCATACGATGAACGAGCTATGCTACAAGCATTTTTAGGTACGCCTGTACTAGCCCTTAGGTGGAGTTTTGAATGCATTCTGCATTTTATCAGAACTATAACCATCGAGAACTAATCACATACAGCTGAAAGTAAGATAACTGTCATCGAGCCACATCTTTACTGCCAACATACCATTTGCACAGAAAAACTGTACCATGCAAATGGTAGCCCCCACATTGAAGATCACCTGGTATAAAAATCAGGCAGGTCTGCTCATTAAGTAGGCTACGCCTGTATGTTGTGTCAGACTGTCATTTTTCTATTGATTTCGACCAAGTAGCCCACCTATTGAGAGGGCCAGTTTGATTTTTGTTCCAGGTGATCTTTCTGTTGGGGTCTATTCCTATACAAGTGGTGCATTGTCAGGAAAGATGTGTCTGCACAACTAATGCACTTTTGGTTGTATGTGATTTGTTCTTTTAAACATATTGATCTTTCCAACTCCGCTCGTTGTGATTGTTTCTTCTGCTCCCTTGTAAGTAAAAGAGGAGTGCTGATGTTATGTGGGCTGTTGGTTGTTGATTTTTTGCCAGGCTATCATGAAATTCCGGTTTAAACAGTGACAAATAGCATGGTGGGTTAGGCCATTGATATAATTGCAGATCAAACAACGCGATTACACGACCAAATCGAGAGCCGAAACATGGAAGCCAATGCCCCCTCTAAATCAATTAAATAAAGAGAAGACAAGTCAATTCACTTACCTGATCCGACGATGATGATGGTATGCCGACACACGTAACCTCAAGCAAGACCAAAAGCAGAACCTTCTCTACACCGCACATGTATACCTCGTACCACGTGCACAAAAATTTCTTCCTCTCTTTTATTCTTTGGTGCGTGTGTGCACAACTTACCTCTCCCATAAGGGAGAAAGGCGGTGGCATAGGTTGTTGCCACGTGTAAGGTGGGCCCCACTAGGAGTTGCCCTAGCCCACACATGTCATCACACATGGCACACATGCAACATGCATGTGGTCTAAGACTGCCACATGTCAAGCATGCATGCATGTGGGCACGTGTCTGACATATGTGCTTCCAACAAACAAGATTGAGAAAGCCTAGCCCAAATAGTTGGGACAAGGTTATGTAGGTAAATTGATGATTGATCTTTAGTCATTTTCCTTTTTAAATTAGATATGCTAAATTGTTTCTCTTTTTACTTTTAAGTTGGTTCTTCTTAAATTAGATGTGCTAAGTGTTTCGTCTTATATATAAGAAATTATTTGTGATGAGCGTTAGTTATGTCTTTTGATACTCTATATGATATTTTTACCCTTCCTGGCTTTGAGATGAAGTTGTGGTCTTATGACAATCGTTATCATGTTTTAGGCCCATGAGATGAAGTGGTCTTATGATAATAATGAACTAGCATGCAATGGAAATGATAATAGAGTGAATTTTCATTCCTCTTTAAAGTAAGGTTTAAAATACTATATTAGAGCTTCTACTGCACTTTCCAACCCATTCATCAAGTGTGCCCCATCAGGACAGAGACACTCAAACTTGAGAAAATTTAGGTATACGACAAGAAAGTCAATATATATGTTTTAAGGTTGATTGTAAATGGTCCCTGCAATGTCCTGCTTGAGTTGCTAATATGAACGGTTATTGGTATGTATGGTGCGAAGAGACACACTACATGTCCAGTTTGGATCCTACATATGCATAATGGGTGGCCACCCAACTCAAACATCCGAACACATGTGATCATTCCCCAAGTATGGGCACCCTTTAAAACTCGCAGGGCACTATTGAAGCCCACACTTTAAATGCGGGGATTCTCTTTATTTTTCTTAGAAACTGAAGACAGATCTTCTCTTTTTACAAAGAGTACCTGGCAAGAGATGTGGTGTGTAAGCTAGGGTGCGAACATGAAGAAAACATGTGCATTCATCAATACCTCTGGCACTAGTGTTCAATCTGTAAAGCTCTGGCATCACCCCCTATTAACTAATGGTTGTTGGGGCCAGTATACTCTATACAAATCATGTCCACGATGGATGCTCTACTCATTGTACATAGCACAATTTTGTTATTCGTTGCACATGAAATAAAACATAACTACGACTTTAAGAACATTTGTATAATGCTTTCTTCTTGGCTGAACGGTGGGAAAAACACCATTTTACATTTGAAGATACTTCAATGAAAGGAATTGTTCATAAAACCCTCTTCTTTTCACATGCATGATTTGATAACACACATTGCCATGTAATATTTAATCATGTTGATGATGTCATGTGATATAAAGAGATGGGTGTAATAGTTAGAACATTAAATGGATACTAGCCTTTATCCAATGGGGAATGTTATTTGATACTCTGGCTGGATATATTATTTGATATGCAGACACTTACAAATGATACATGTGGCAAATATTAAATAAAAAAATAAACTATGAGATTGTGCAAGAACAATTGTGGCATAGTTACAGGCTAAAAACCAGATGGGTTGAATAGTACAAAGTGGACGCTTGTTTTTTAAAATAAGTCTATTGGATGTTATTTATTTAACCCTATCATAAATGTCAGGAAATACAATAGTTGGACGAGCAAGTAAGAGTAATTTCTGGTTTCATCTAAACTGGTACTTATAATTTGGACCAGTTTATTTTGAATTATTTGTGTTCCAAGTTTGCAATTTCTCGTTAATTTAGAATTGCCTGCATATCATCCATCACACTTTGCCAGAGTTTAAAGTATCTCTCATTCAATGTAGTCGACTGTATGGGAAGTTCTCATACATTTGAGCCGTGTCTGGGCCATTGATATATGTGTGCCATCAACCCATTTTACATTTTTTTTTCCTGCCGTGCGACTCACCTGAGTTTTGGGTCAGCCCATGGCACAACTGATGGATAGAGTGGTTGCTACACAAACATCACAGTGGGCCCCATAGAAGCTCAACTGCATGGGAACTTCCCATATATTGGATTATTCCATTTGTTGAAGGAAACAGACATTCTCATCAATTCAACACCATCTACAATGCCCATTTGGAAACAGACATTCTCATCAATCCAACACCATCTACAATGCCCATTTAAGCAACTAAAATCCATGTCTTGAAAACGGCTATGCTTATCGGCTTGCAGCAATAATGACCCGCAGCTTTTATGTCATGATATAGGTATAAATGGCATGCCGGTCCTATAACAATATATGTTTATAACGGCTACTACAACAGCTTTGACGGCGTTTGGACTTCGTTTCATGATTTCTCTTAATTTTCATTAGTTTCTGTCAAAATAACAGTGCCCCACCTTTTTACTTCATCTGGCAATCTATAAAACATTCCAAGCTCCGGCCGTTCCTCTATAATATCAGTTCTAAAACTATTATCACAACTCATTTTAAAAAGGAGATGCAGTTGATGGCGGTAGTCATTCTAACCGTTATGAGACTTTAATGCTGTTGCAGGCCAATGATTCGAGTGCATGGGATTTCAGTTTGTACAAGTGGGCCCCATGTTCCAGTGATCCAGACCATTGGTAAGTCGGAGACCACTGTGGATGGATCATGCTCTAAAAATATCCTCAACAGGACAACCTAGCCTTCTGTCTGATGTCCTGCAAATGGACAATTAGGAAGATAGAAAATCTGAGTTATTTTTTAGGGTGTGATCGATCTACGGTGGAGAATTTTTATAAAAAAATAGCTATTCGACTAGCTATGATATATGGGTGGAATGAGAGCAGGATTACGGTCCAATTCTAGGATTTATTTATTTTTTAAACTTAACACTTCGGAAGTAGCCTACTAAAAAGATCAGTTCATATCCATTTAGAATTATGAGTTCTTCATATCGATGGCTTGGATAAAAAAACCATGGGCCCCACTTGCGCAAACGGCAAACGGCAAACTGAAAAAACAGAACAGAATTATATCAACTCTCGGCCTGTACCTCAATTTAGAAACACTATACATCAAAGCACAAACAGATATAGCAGATTCAAATCTTAAACTCAGTTTAAGAGAAAATGAAAGCCACTCAAGATTAAAAAATTCACATATTTACATGTGGGTCCTGATGACCTGAACTGGCAATCAGCTATAGCATACAGATCTAAAGATTCAGTTCCATTGAACAGGTTTGTGAGTTGTGTCCATTTCTAGAAGAGAGGAATCATCAGGTCCTACATCCTAATGGATCAAGGTGTAAATAGTGTCGTGATGCACCCATCCTTTACAAGTGGGACCCATGATTTGGTGATCCAGATTGTTGATGTGGATGGGGGATGCCCAAAAATATCTGCCACATTGGAAGTTCCCAGACATGCAATCTTTGGGTTAGAATCATCCAATCTGGAAGATTTTCAGGGCAACCCCATACCCATGGCA
The DNA here is from genome assembly GCA_021015155.1 of Magnolia officinalis. Taxonomy (NCBI): domain Eukaryota; kingdom Viridiplantae; phylum Streptophyta; class Magnoliopsida; order Magnoliales; family Magnoliaceae; genus Magnolia; species Magnolia officinalis. The sequence continues at coordinate 24,704,490 of JAJHSJ010000011.1, read as the reverse complement.
TGTCCCATCAGATCAACGGTATGGATCACTGAACCATTGGTCCCATCTATGTCAAATTAGCATATCAGGATGCTCCCAATAGGGAATTTAAACCAGAAGACAAATTTGTGGCCCAGAAATATTGGATGATTTGATCATTTTCAATTGATTAAACAGTGACGATTTGCAACTCGTTTTGCCAGGGTTAGCAACAAGCGCCTGTATTCCTATCAAGTTTTCCCTCGGTCAATTAAGCAAAAATAGAGGAAGAATGTTTTGGACTTCATCCTCTTATATGCTTGATCAGTTATTGAGGTTCAAGTAGAAAACATGGGATTGTTGGACAGCGAGAAACACATTTTTAATGTGTAGAAATAGTGATAATTCAATTACGCTTACTTTCCCTAGCAAATCAGCCAGCATACCAATGTTACCTAAATCCCCAACTCCCTACATTTTCTGTTTCGAATTCTGTGATTCTAGCTATTTTACCAATCCAAAATTATGGTTTTATACTCTTAGTGTAGATTAAGTTGTAATGTAAATCTATATTCAGAACCCAGAGATATATACTTTCTTCTATGAAACAAAATGCATGCATGTATATTACTCTGCACGAGGGAAGTTTACTAATAACATATGCAAGGACCTGTTTGGACAGACAGAAAAAGAAAATGAATGAGCTTCCCCATGATGAGACGTCTCGCTATGTTTGGATAGCCGAGGTAATATTGGACTTCATAAAGCAATCGTTACCCAATTTTCGTGCACAAGATAGAAGGGGACAATTGTGAGAGATTTATGAGTTTTCTTTTCTTTTTCTTTTTCTTTTTCCTTTTTTGAAATGTAGCTTTATGAGACTTCCACTTACTATCCAAACAAAACCCTCAAAAATGGAATCCATGTTTCGATAGTGCTCAAGGAAATTTAGGGAAATCATCATTGGATTATCATCACAATTTACTTACCCATCACACATAAGTTCTCTTACAGAATATTGTGATTCAGTGAGGATGAGGTTTTAGCATGCCATCTTGCAAGACCATCTGGAGAAGAAAAATCCATTTTGGGTGCAGTGAGATTATGGTTTTCCAATGGAAAATCCTCCCATGGAGGAGGCCGGCTTTTGGGGCTGGTCTAATTCAAAGCTGCCAGATAAGTTGAATGCTCTATCTAAAACTTCTGATGTTTTGAAATTGGCATCAGTGTAATTGCATAAGCAAGCCAAGTATAATGTTCAAGAAGCCATGTTTGAGGGGATTCCAGTTATCACTTTCATGGATGAGGAGATGACTCTTGCAGTATATCCATGGAAGCAAGCGATGGTGGGGTGTTTTGTCAATGCAAGTCCCACAGTAGAGGAAATCTAGGCTGTGATTTGTTTGGATGGGGTTTGAAAGGAGAAATATAAGAGGTGTAGATTAGGTTAAGTCAATGTTTTTTTTTTTTTTTCCTCTCCAATTTGCCTGAATGGAATATATTGTATGCATTTTATCATGAGATTATCAAGCTCTAATGAAGCAACCAATTCGTATTGCTCGTCAAGTCTCATGGGTTATCAATGCCGAGAAGGGGGTGTTCTTCTAATAAATGCAAAATATTTGATGAGAAAATGAAGCTCGAACCGCCGCTAGAAGTGAACAAACCAGGTCTGAAGAAGGGCAATAGTGGTAGGGAAGGCAAAAAGTAGTGGATCCAAAAATTGTTGTATTCTGGTGATAAATTGGCGCACGATGATGTTACAGTCAATCATGTTAATGATAATGCCAATATAGTGAATAAAGTAGAAGGTAGCAAGTCTACGGACTGCAGGTATGGGTCCAGCTCAATGGCTCAGTGGTAGACAGACTCTATTTCAACATAGATCATGGGATCGAGTGCCCATGTGGTGTGATGTGTGTAGTGTGGGTGTGGGTGTGGGTGTGGAAAAAAAAAAGTGTATGTGATAATCAAGTGGTGGTAGAAGAATATGGACTGGTTTGGATAGAGCATTGGTGTATAATGATTTCCTAGTTTAAAGGTTCTCATCTCTCTTGGGTGTCCTCAGATCACTTGCCTCAATTGTTATCTATGAAGGATGACCACTTTAATGCTCCTTCCTTTCTTTCATTTTATTTTTATTTTTGACTCACTTTAAAGCTCCTAAAGCCATTTAAATTCCGAAGGATGCAGACATTTTGTGAAGGTTTTTTGGAAACGGTAGAAAGGAATTGGACTACTTATTCTGGGTCCACTTACTGTTGTGGTTCTTTTGAAGCTTAAAAGGTTAAAGGAGGCTTTCAAAGATTGGAATAAAAATGTTTTTTGTAATATTTTTCAAAGAATCTCAAACTATTCATCTTGAAAATAAGTTACTTATGTTAAGAAGTTTACAAGATGAAGTTGCTCTGGAAGAGACTAAATCAAATCTGGCTAACTTGTAAAAGGAGTGTTTTGGAAGCAGGAGTCGGGGTAAATTGGCTTGTGGAAAGGGACAAAAATAAAAATCCTTCTACTATGGTTGATAGTAGATGTCGAAATTTTCAGAAAAAATAAGAAATTTTCAAAAAAAAATAAAACCAGCAATGGGGAGGTTATGGAAGATTTACAAAAAATCTCAAAGCAGCTATTCAGTTTTTCTCAAGCATGTTGTCTTCTCAAAACTTTACTGTTTCAAAAGGTATATTTACTATTATTCCAAATATAGTTTTTTCGGAAGATTATTCCATTCTGATGAATATCCCATCAAGGGAGTAAGTCAAAGAAGTGGTGTACAACATTCCGATTGATAGTGGCTCATGTCCAAATGGCTTCTCTATTTTATTTCATGTTGGAATATTATGGGAGAATATTTATAAGGCTGTGTGTTTTCTTACAAGAGGCTGACCTTCCTAGAGCCTTCACTTTGTCTTTCATATCTCTTATCCCAAAAGTTGAAAATCTTTTGCATTCTCAGAATTTCGGCCTATTATATGCAATTGCATTTATAAAAAATTTCCAATGTGATGATGTAACGCCCTGAAAATCGGGGGTCGAGCACAGGCCCAACTCCCAAGTTTCAACACATCACTTATGCAACATAGATAATGATGATTAAATGTTGTCCGTATTAGCACATTAAACATGAATGAGATTAAGCCAAAACAGCATATCATACTCGAGAGACAAGTGAAATTTGTAAGCGGAAGACTGTTGTAGACGAATAAGGTATATGAACTATAGTAAGTCTCTGAAGTGTGATCATGTTACCAGGTTAAATATATACATGTATACTCCCAAAAAGTGCGAAATGAATATACATGTGTGCTCCAAAAATACAATCATAACGGGTGTAATGATATCTAGTCAGCATCCCTGGAAGCCCCGTCGACCAGAATATGGTCTACATAGACCCACTTGATAAGTGCACATAAGAAAACGCCTCCTCATCATCCTTAAAGAAGTCCGGCTCCGCTTCGAAAGCATCACCATCATCTACAACTATAACAGGGTCTGGTTGGTGTTTAAGCACCGTCCCAGAACGTGGGAGTGAGTGATCAACTCAGTGGAGCTATAAAGCAAAGGTTAACATGTTATCAATTCAATCAAGCAGTAATGATAAAGCAATACAACAAATAGGTCCTAAGTACTCTTATTAATGCAAGGATGGTATGTAATAATGATGCATGCCCTCGCCTACACTCCCTCTGCGATCTTCTTCTTACTGTCGCGGCATGCAACACTCCCAGTAAACGTGCGCTTCCTCGCCAAAGCACTGTGCAATGCGATGCATGAGCGTGATTATCGAGTTCTTATTAGACCTTTTCATACAGCAGGATTGGGAAGCTAAGGTACCTCGCTTATGTCATTTCCCATACAGTGATCCATCTAGGGTCGTCAATCCTAGTTCAACACATACAATAGGCAATTTCAGGTTACTACCACCAATGCCCTTCCAACTGGCAGTCTATTTTCGAAGGCTCGTTACCAACCCAACTGGGGACCACAGCCAGGCTGCGGTGGAGTAGGCCTAGCTTATACTCTAGTTGCTACGGAAAGGCTCGTCACCTCAGCGCAGTCTCAAAGTATGCTCGAGGTCACTACGAATGGCTCGTCAGCAAGACGTAGGCCAACAGCTCGAATACAATGTCCCAAACTACCGTATTCGGCTCACGAGCTTAGGTTCTCACTGGTCACTACAGGTGGGCTCGTCACCTCGGCGTAGGCCGACAGCTCGACCACGGTGTCCCATATCACCATGTCTGGCTCATGAGTCTTAGCGGATCGAGGTACCAAGGTTAACAGGGTTTCCACTGGTGAGTTTGGTACCTTAGGTTTAAGCAGTAGCGTCCAGACATGGTGAACATACATCGGGTCAATCGGGTTACTTGACGAGCTCGACTGGTACGAGCGCACATCGAGATGATCGACATGAAGTGCGTAAGCACTTCGTGTGGCCTAATCACTGTCGACAACCCAAGTACGGTTTAGATTCATCGAACACGTCCTGTGTGGCGTAACAACCTCAACCACCAAATCAGGATCTGTTACCGATTGCCTGGACTATACCAGAGTCCCAAACACACTCCAGATCAATAGTATTCCAATGTAATAGCCAAGACAGCATGTAGCAACACAATTAAATATAGATCCCATATCAGCATTTCAACGAAGACATAGAATACATGTTAACATACATGAGCATTTAATTCACAAATCACAGAGTAGTAAAATAGATTACACGGAGGAAACTGTAACCCTAGATAAGGGGATTGAGAATCCTATCTCAACACCCTCATTAAGCACATTACATTAAGCATTTTCTCACTCAGGCATTTTATCAAACACTTAGACTACACAGATTACATACATGTAATATGTTAGTTAAAACACGTATCGTAGCGAATCCTTTCACAAAGGGGTTGCCACGTGAACAACGATCATGCATTAGCAACCAATGATCATGGAAAGCATAAATCATAGTTCCATATTCATTCGAACATTTTTACAAACACTTAGACTACACACTACAACATACATGGCTAGAGCTGTACATGAGTCGAGTCGAGTCGAGATCGCCCTACTCGTACTCGGCTCTTAACGCCCGAGTGCTGCTCGTACTCGGCTCTACTCGGCCAACGAGCAGGGACTCCCTGCTCGTACTCTACTCGCCCGAGTACGAGCCGAGTACGAGTAGTAAATGAGTATTGTATGAAAACACAAATATCAGGTTAATCTCAAACTATATTAACAATTTCTAATTGTTTTGGGCTATCATCATGGCATATCAGACTTGGGTATTGTATGAAAACACAAATATCAGGTTAATCTCAAACTATATTAACAATTTCTAACATATATTAGCAATAAAAAATAAAAAAAATTAACCCCACACCTTACCGGGCGAGCAGCAGAGGCACGACCGGCAGCTGCGTGTAGGGCAGGGCGACGACGGACGACGGGACGAGTGGCATCCTGGCAGGGACGAGATGCGGCACCGGACGAGTGGCAGGGAAGAGCTCAGTCACCGGACAGGCCGCAGGGACGAGCGGCAGGGTCTAGGCTTCTAGCACTGCCAGACAGGGGACAGGGGCAAGTGAGGGAGAGAGAGAAGGAAGAAGATGGACGGTCGGATGGGCGCTGGGAGAGGGAGGGGAGAGAGAGAGAGAGAGAGAGAGAGACCGTTTTTTTTCGAACGGACGGGCGCTGGGAGGGAAGGGTTTGGGCGCTGCTTGAAAAGGACGGGTGGGGTAGGGTTTGGGCGCTGATGGAAAATGACGGGTGGGGTGGGGTAGGGTTTTCTTTTTTCGGGCGGACTTATATACAAGGGTACGAGTCGAGTACGAATCGAGTACCGAGTCGAGTACCTCTATACTCGTACTCTACTCGTAATCTGAATGAGAAGTGGAAACCCGCTCGCACTAGGCTCTAACTTAGACGAGTCGAGTATTTTGACTCGAGTCGAGCGAGTACTTGAGCCATAGTCTGCTCATGTACAGCTCTATACATGGCGTATGTTGGCCATAACATGTATTAGGGAAAATCCTTTCGCCAAGGAGTTGCTGCATATACAACAATCATATATCCACGACGGATAATCATGTCAAGCACGAATCCAAATTCCAAACTCATTCAAACATTTCAACAAACACATGGAATACGCTCTATTCAACATAGTTCATATATATCTGTAATGCGAGGGAAACATCGCATTTAGCATGTGAAATGACACCCAAGTCAGTTATAAATCATTAACCGACATTGAAAGCCTTGAAAACCATAACCTATACGTTTATATCTGCACCTTTCGCCGATAAACAAGTATTGAACTCAGTTTGTATACCGAGCCTTTGTCTAAGGCACTACGGCAACCTACAGGATGAAATAGATTAGCTATTTCATCACTTACACTATTGAAAACCCTAAAATAGATTAGGGTTAGGCTTTTCTTACCTAAGAACGGCGTCGGAATCGCTAGAATAGCGATACAGAAGTGGCAGTTAGGTACGGGGAGCGGCGGGATTGAATCCTAAGAACGAACTCCAATTCTCTCTCTCTCACTTTCTCTCTTTCCTTCTCTTTTCTCTCTTTTCTCTCTTAGGGTTTTCCAAATTCGTATGGAATGTGAGAGAGAGAGGGTTTAAGGTCCTTATATAGGCCCAGAACTGACAAGAATGGTCCCAGGGCTATGGTATACTTAGGTTATAGCTAAATATTGGCTGTTTCGATCCAACGGAGCACTTCTGGAGGCCCCTTTTCTGCATGCAGTCAGACTTAAGCTCCCTGGCATTGGATCTAGGTCGAGTTAAGTTTTCGGTCCGATCGGATTTACAGATCGACCGCGGAGGACCAGTTTCAGTTCAACAGTCATTGTCACTCGATCAGGGCCACAAGTACACTGACATGTGCATGAAATTTTTCCTGATTCAAGGGTGTAATTGGGTCAGATTCTGATGGTCTAAAGCCTTAATTTGTCCCACAAGCGAACAACCCAAATCACTTAAATCTGAGTTCATTTTCCGAAGATATTCGCGTTTCTCACACACTTTGCTCCGGGCTCAAGTTGTGCGTTTCTGTACATCCTCTGGATTTGATTTCCGAGATGGTTGTTAAGCCCAACAAGGTGATCCTAACCGTATGGTTTCGCAGTATTTGGACTTTCGACACGCGGTCCAGGTCCGATACGGAGTTTCAACGCGCTCCCGAGAGCCACTGGGGATAGAGATGGGTCCTAAGTTTTAAGGTAATGTAGCGCTAATGATCTACACATTTTGGGTCTTGCAGATCATATTTAAAGTGATCTAAGCTGATTTCACAGCTAATCCAGTTTAGCACTTAGCTAATTCCGTCTAAATTCTAAAGGATTTGGTCCTGAGTGATTTCTGCCTAAGGTGGTACTCGGGTCTTTGTACGGATTTTTCCGAGACGTTACAGATGAAATCAAGACTAAATATGATTTTTCCCAAGCTAATGTCTGAAGAACAAGGGAGCGTTTGTTTCATGGAGGAATATTTCCGAGAATATTGCTTTGGCTCGTAAAATTGTCCAGGAACTCGATAGGAAAGTTCTTGGGAATAATGTGATCTGCATATTAGATATGGCTAAGATGTATGAACTCGAGTGGAGCTTTTTGTTTGAAGTTCTCTGAAGCTTTGGTAAGTATAGTGAAGAAATGCATTATAAATTGTTGGTTTTCGATTGTGATGAATGGTAATCTGGTTGGTTTTTTTAAATCTTCGAGAGGTTACGCAAGGCAACCCGCTATCTCCAAAACTGACGTAGAGCGGGTCGCAGATAATTTCATGGCCAAGATGGACAAAAAAAGGCCTGATCGGAGACAGAGATGATCTGGACCGTCAGAACTGAAAACGGACGTATCTCGTAAACCAAAATGAGTAATCGGACGTAAAATATATGATTTTGGGGTAGGACGAGCTACTTTAGCCACCCAACCCCGCTATGCTGGGTTGCGCAAAACAGATTTGCTAAATACCATCGGATTGATAGTCATTTCCCTATGTTAATTCCGTTTTTACTATAAAGTTGTGCCCAACATGAAAAGTGCTTAGAATATTTAGGAGAACAACATGGTGAAGCCAAATAGGACACTTACTATTTTTGACCGAAAACCTTATGCACTAGTAGACATCACGACCGTCTATAAATAGCGGATTCGGAACAGTTATCCGAGGAAGATAGTGCTCAGCCTCACGTTCTTCCCTGTATAAAAAACTATTCATTTTAGCATAGAGGAGCTCAGCGGGGTGTTAAAAATCTTTTCTTGAAATAGTAAGTATGCCCCTCTTCATCTTCTGTGGGGATGTCCTTGTTGGACCTAGGCTAGTGGAGATAGGCGGGCCGTTGGAGCATTAATCTTTTACTTTGTGAGGGTTCCAAAACTCGTGTTGACCGTTAGATCTTGAGGGCTCACACTTCCACGCTTCCCAACAGTCCTATTGTCTCCCATCTCCTTTTTGCTAATGACATGGTGATGTTTCTCTGTGGCAAGAAATCCAATTCCAAAGTTTATAAGGTTTTTGAATGATTATGAATTCATTGAAGGTGTACAGGAAAAAATGTAACTACATTATATCAGAAAAAGTGTCATATGATTGCATGAAGGTGGTGGAACACATTACAGTTTTTACAAGCACCAAATCTATCTTGGGGCTTGTAACATCCCGAATTTTTCCTAACTTAGTGATGGACGTCCTTGGACGTAGAACTGCCCTAGGACATTATTCTGTCATAATTAGGGCATACTTTAGTTAAGTACTAAACTGAATAATCAGTAGAATTAGCTTGAACCACTTTAAATATGAACTGCAAGACCCAAAACTAGTAGAATCACTAACGCTACATTACCTGAAAACCTAGGATCAATCTCAAAGCCTAGTTACTCTCGAGAGCACATTGAAACTCCGTATCGGACCTGGACTGCGCGTCGAAAGTCCGATTACCACAAAACTATACGGATATGACCGCCTTACTGGGCTTGACAACCATCTCGGAAATTAAGTCCTAACAGTTTCCAGAAACGCACAACTTGAGCTCGGAGCAAAGGGCGTGAGAAACACGAATATTTTTAGAAAATGAACCAAAACTTAAGTTAATTGAGTCATTCGCTTGCAGGCAAGATATAAGGATTCAGACCGTTAGAATCTGACCCAATTACACCCTCGGATCAGGAAAAATTTCCAACTCATGTCAGTGTACTTGTGACCCTGATCGAGTGGCGGTGACCGTTGAATTGAAACTGGTCTGCCACGGTCGTTCTATAAATCCGATCAGACCGAAAACCTGGCCTGACCTAGATCCAATGTCAGGGAACTTTTCGTACACCGTATACAGAAAAGGGGCCTCCGGATGTGCCCTGTTGGACCGAAATAGCTTCTCCTTGGCTATAACCTAGGTATACCATGGCCCTGGGACCATTCCCATCAGTTCTGGGCCTATATAACAGCCTTTACCCACCCCTCTCTCATTCCATACGAATTTCTACCCCTAGGAGAGAAGGAAAGAGAGAGAAAGTGAGAGAGAAAGAGTGAAGGATCATTCCTGGGATTCGATCCCACCATTCCACGTGCTTAGCCACCGCTTCCATATCGCTATACCGGCGAATCCGATTCTATTTTCGGGTAAGAAATCCTAACCCTAATATGTTTTAGGGATTCAGATAAAGTAAAAGGTGAAACAACTAACCTATTTCATGCTATAGGTTGTCGTTGTGTTGTAGACGAGGACTTAGTATATAAACTGAGTTCGTTACGCGTTTACCGGCGAAAGGTGCGGACTATAAATGTTTAGGCTATGGTTTTCAAGGCTGTCAATGTCAGTAATGATTTATGACTGACTTGATTGCTGTCACATATGCTTAGATACGACGTTTCCCGTATGTTACTCATATATATAGTCTATGTTAAATATAATGCATCCTATGTGTTTGTTGAAATGTGTAAGACCCGATACCCCAGAAATCTGGTTTGTACACTGGATAGCTGTTAGTTGTAGGTTCATTGGCCCCGAGAATAGTTTCACTTGATCATAATGTTGTTCTAACAAGTTGTATTTCAACCCGATGTCCGAATGTTAAGATACAGACTTAAAATTAAACAATCTGAGAAATGACCATTATGTCCTTATTTTAAGTGGGGCTCCGCCAACATCGAGTTTTCAAATCCGTTAGGTCGGAGAGCCTAACCGTTGTGGTCGAAATCAAGTTACGGAGTTACTGACGAAAACGGCATGTCAATATGACACATAGATTGTAAGTTACGCATCGATATGTACATGTATAGTTTAATAAAATAACTCAAATGACCTCGGGTTTGTTTTTAAATCCTTGTAATACTTTTTATTAAATCACTTATATAACATTTTGTTTATTGCTACCATACGTTTAAACTTCTCAAAATTATCCTAAACCATCCCATAAACCCTTTTTTTAGCTAAAAGCCACTTTAAACCTTTTTAAGCCCATAAATAGACAAAACCCACTTTCAAACATTTCATTTCCAGCCAACATTCTAGTTGAGGAAAAGAAGAAGAAGAAGAGGAAAAGAAGAAGAAAAAAAAAAAGAAGAAAGAGAAGCTGAGGTTGAGAGCCAAACCTCTGATACTTTCAGGTGAGTGCATAAATTAGGAGCACCTAGATGTGTACGTTAGGGTTTTGCTGAATTTTCAGTTTTAAGGTTAAAGAATTGCTAGATTTTGTTTAAGGGTTAGGGTTTTGCTGAATTTTCAGTTTTAAGGTTAAAGAATTGCTGGATTTTGTCTAAGGGTTAGGGTTTTGCTGAATTTTCAGTTTTAAAGTTAAAGAATTGCTAGATTTTGTTTAAGGGTTAGGGTTATGCTGGATTTTCAGTTTTAAGGTTAAAGAATTGCTGGATTTTGTTTAAGGGTTAGGGTTTTGTTAGATTTTGTGTTGTAGGAATTATATATTGCTGGAATTAGGTGCTGGAATTATATATTGCTGGAATTAGGTGTTGGAATTATATATTGCTGGAATTAGGTGCTGGAATTATATATTGCTGGAATTAGGTGCTGGAATTAGAAATTCTGTATTGCTGGAATTAGGTGCTGGAATGAGGTTATTGCTGGATTTTCTTACTGGTATGGCTGGCTTTGCTGAGTTAGTTGATTAGGTTATGAATGGAAGATTGGATGATAGATAAGATTTAGTGTTGTTGCAAGTGATACGTATTTCTAACGATTTCTCTCTTTGTTCCTTCCAATATCCGCCCGCTACCTGTTTGACAAATTGTTTCAAAGAAATATCCTTTATCTTTTAATGTAGTTACTTCTTGAGAAAAAGCATGCTTGTAGCATGAAGTTTTATAGCAAAATAAATCCTGGATTGGAGTTAGATTGACTAAGTCATGTGCCTATCATATGCATGAATCATAGTTATTGTATCCTTGTATGCTTGAGAGTGACTGAATTATATCATGATGTGGTGATCATAGTGGGTTGTGGTGCGACACACGATATGTCTATGATGAATATGTAAACTGTCTAGATACTGTGGTATTAAATGAGACCCTTATGAGGAACTTAAATGTGGAACACCCTTATGAGGAACTTAAATGTATGAGGAGACCACATGAGGGAGGTCGTCCTATGCTTGCCTTGAAAACCATGACATATTGTGCTTGTATGTGGGCTTATGCATATGAACATACTTTGTTATAACTTGAATTGGACACCACACCGAAAATGTGTAATTCGACAGGACATGATTAGAGAGTCCGTGGGTGAAAGTCCCTAAACCCCGATTGGTACCATTGGGAGCGACCAATGCTTAGACCGGGTGGAAGAACAGAGCGCTGAAATGCTAAAATACCAAAGTAGGCAGCGACTCCCACCGACGCGTGTCGATTGGTTGAGAGGTTTGACCTGACCTGCTTATGGGCAAGCAAAGATAGGTTGAGTGTGACGAGCTCGTAAATTGTCCGCTATCGTTTTGCCAGGCGACTTATGACTTCTCGCTGTTAGGCAGATAGTGAGGTTCAACACAAGTGGGTTAGACTAGTTCGGCCCGTGAACTATGTAGTCCCACCTTTGTAGTTGATCACGGTGGAAAAGTCTATACAAGTGGGTAGAAGTCCCACCTCTGTTTTAGACTTTGGTGATCCAATTGGGAAATATGGAAAGTTGTGGATATGTTGAAAGCGTGTGTATGTTACAAGTGGGTAGAAGTCTCACCTCTGTATATAAAAATGATTTGGAAGCCTGTGCATTCATGTGCATTAAATGAGCATGACACGAAACATGCATTTTCACGGCACACAAGCACTCACTGGGCTTAGTAGCTCAAGCTTTCCTTTCAATTTTTTTTCAGGTGAGAGTAGGGAGCTGCAGGAGTAGAGGCTACAGACTCCAGTTGTCATTTTTGCTTTGTACATATCAGTATTTTTTTTTGTAATACCCTGCATATGTACATCAGGTATAGTAAATATGACGTGGTTTATGTTTTGGTTTTGCCCTGAGGTGCTCAGTTGTACACAGTAATATATATTGCATATGATGAAATTTTGAGAAATGCAACATGTTTGTTAGTTTTACTTTCAGAAATCCTCCTTGTGGAGCCCCGCTTATGGGACTTAGTATGTGCTACTTGAAAGTCCCAAAACGCGAAGTTCTAAGGAGGCTGTCAACCAAAAATGTGGTGTTTAGTAATCATGGATTACCAACACTAGATTTAGGGTCGTGACAAAATGTGTGAACGAATATGGAATTATGATTTGTGCTTACTATGTCTATTTGATTGAGAATATATGAATGTTGTATGCGTAGCAAATCCGTTGTGTAAGGATTTGCTATAATACCTGATATAACTATTTTATTACATGTATGTTGATGTGTGTAGTCTAAGTGTTTGATTAAATACTTGAATGAGAAAATGCTTGTTGAAATGTATTTCATTAGGGTGTTGAGATATGATTCTCAATCACCTTATTTATAGTTACAGTTTCTTTCATGTAACCTATCTTACTATTATGTGATTTATGGATGAACGCCTTTGTGTGACAATATGTACGCTATGTGCTTGTTAAAATGCTCAAACGAGATTTATATTGAAATTGTTTGTCACATGCTGTTTTGATGATCACATATGAATGCCTATTGTGTTGGAGTATGATTGGGACTACTACATAGTCCAGGCAATCGGTAATGGTTTTCGAGTTAGTGGTCGAGGTCGTTTCGCCACACAAGACATGTTCGAGGAATCTGAGTCGTACACCGCTTGTCGACAATAGTTAGGCCATGCAGAATGCTTACGCACTTCATGTCGATCAATTCAACGTACGCTCATACCAGTCGAGCATGTCAAGTAACCCAATTGACCTAATGTATGTTCACCATGGATGGACGCTACTGCTTGAACTTAAGGTACCAAACTTACCAATGTAAAGACCCGTCTCAATCATGGTACCTCGATCCGCTAAGACTTAGAGCCGGGCATGGTGGTATGGGACACCGTGGTCGAGCTGTCGACCTACGCTGGGGCGACGAGCCTCCCTGTAGTGACCAGTGAGCAACCCAAACTCGTAAGCCGAATATGGTGGTAGGGACACTGTATTCGAGCTGTCGACCTACGATCAGGTGACGAGCCCGTAATGACCTCGAGTATAAATTAGGCCTACACTGGCGCAGCCTGGCTGTGGTCCTCAGTCGGGTTAGTGACGAGCCTTCGAAAATAGACTGTCAGTTGGTACGGCGTTGGTGGTGTGACCTCGAGTATGAATCAAGTCTACGCTGAGGTGACGAGCCTCCCGTAGCAACCTACAGTATAAACTCGCGAACTTGCTTATTGTATGTGATTAACTAGGATTGACGACCCTAGATGGATCATTGTTTGGGTAAGTGATACAAGTGAGGTACCTTAGCTTCCCAATCCTGCTGTATGAAAAGGCTTAAATAAGAACTTGGTAATCATGCTCATGCACAGCATTGCATGTGCCTTTGGCGTTGGAGTTGAGCACTGAGGAAGGGGTGCATGCCGCGACCGTGAGATGAAGTTCGCAAAGGCAGTGCAGGCGAGGGCATACATCATTAATACATATCATCTTTGTATTAACGAGAGTACTTAGAAATGCTTAATTGTATTACTTTATCATTACTGCTTGACTGAATTGATAACATGTTAACATTTGCCTTATAGCTCCACTAAGTTGATCACTCACTCCCACGTTCTAGGACGGTGCTTTAAATACCAACCAGACTGTCTTAGCTGCAGGTGATGGCGATGCCAACGAGGCGGAGCCAGATTTCGAGGATGATGAGGAGGTGTTCTCCTATATGCAGTTATCGGGCGGATTCTTGTGAGCCATGTTCTGATCGTCGGGGCTACAGGGATGCTGATTAGATGCCACTACACTTGATATTTTTGTATTGTGGACTGCACATGTATATTCATTTGGTGTATTTTGAGATTATACATGTATATGCGTTCAGCCCGGGGACATGATCATACTCTGAGATTTATACCCACTCTATACGTCTATCAAAATCTTCCGCTTGCTAATCTAAACTGTCTCTGAAGTATGATATGTTGTTTTGGTCTAATGTTCCTCATGTTTAATGTACTAATACAGACAACATCTAAATCATCATTATCTATGTTGCATAAGTGATGCGTTGGAACTCGGGAGTTGGATTTCTACTCGACCCCCGTTTTCAGGGCGTTACAGGGCTCCTCTCTTTAAAAGGGTGGGCTGGAAATCTAAGATCCTTTCTTCAGGAGGTAAGATTATTCTCTTGAAACATGCTCTTTTAATCATTCCTATATATATTATTGTTGCCTTGCCGGTTCTTTTGTCAGTAAAATCAGTGTGGAGCTATATTCATTCTAGAAGTGGTTTGGTGAATTGATATAAGTGGATTTGGCATTTAAAACTTCTGATAAAAATTGTTTTGTTTTTTTAAATGTGGCTGAAAACTTCTGCATAGAAAACTACTGGTAGATGATGCTGGTGTCGAGATGTTGTTGATAAATTGTTATGCCTGACATCAGAGGGACGCCTGCGGAGGAAGTTCATGCACTAGGATGCTAGGTAGGCCCCACCGTGATGTTTGAGAGAAATCCACCCCGTCCATCCGTTTTGCAAGATCATTTTAGGATATGCGGCGAAAAATGAGGTGGATCCAAAACTCAAGTGTGTCAGGCAAGAGGAAGAAGTGGGGATTTAGCGACCACCGTTGAAACTTTCATGTGGCCACAAAAGCTTCGTATTAGGCTAAGTTTACTCTGATTTCAGTTCATCTTAGTGGGAATGACCTTATAAAGGGTTTGAATGGCATATAAACATCAAGGTGGAGCCTATAAAGGTTTCAATGGTAGGAAACTCTTTCCCTAATTTTCCCTCTCATATGGCCCAATTGAGTTTTAGATCCGCCTCTTTTTTGGTAATATGTCTTATAGATCCGCCTCTTTTTTGGTAATATGTCTTAAAGTGATCTCGCAAAACGGTTCTTCCAAATATCACAGTAGGGCCCACTTAGCATCCCAGCTCAACAACTTCCTACGAAAGCCCGCGTTGTGGTTCAGCAGGTATTGCCGATAGGGGCGCACTCCAGTGGTACCAGTACCACAATAGGCAGGCAGATGTGGGGCCAGTGATGTGTTCCCGGAATCCAACCCGTCCATAAGTCGCACATCAGTAAACCTCCAGGGCCCAAAAATCAGACCATCCAAAACTCAGAATGTCCACATTGATTAGCATTGGGGGCCAATGTGATTTTTAAAATTGAATCAGTGGATATCAGAAGTAGAAACACTGCAAGAAAGCCACCGGTAAAGGTCCCAAAAACTGTCAACAAAGGCTTTGCCGGTGGCCAGACACACCGAAAAAGGAGGCATCGGTAGTTTATTTACCAGCGCCCATTAGGTTTTTCTAACGGTTTTGCTGACCGCCACTATTAAGGGAACTTTACCGGCGGGCAGCCGCCTTTACTGGCAGTCAGCAGCCTTTACCGGTGCTTCTTTTGACTGCCATTATAACCTGAAAATGCGTCATTAAAGGTCTTCCTAAGCACCGGGAAAAGCCTGACAAGTGCTTGAAAAAGTCTTGTAAGCGCTGGTAAATGTATGCCAAACCGCCACCAAAGGTCTACCAAAACGCTAATGGTTTGCCGAAGTGCCAGTATAGATTGCTGGTAAAAATGTTTTTTTTTTTTTTTTTTATATATATAATGTATTTGGTTATTTATATTTGATTAAATCTGTATTTTTAAAAAATATATATTTGAAATATAAAAAATGTTGCACAACATAGTTAAAAATGAATATTAAAATAATATTTACAATAATAAGTTGAATGGTTCCAAATACATATAAAAAAATCCATCGATCCAACTCCCATTCATCTTTACCTACAACCTGCAAAACAAAACAGCAAAAAGAAATTAATTACATCCCAAATAACTATATATATATATATATATATATATATATATATATATATATATATTATTAAATTAACTAATGAAGATAATCATATGTACATGTTCCAATCCATCTCACTTCCCAAATCTTAAGTTTTAACATTTCTATTTGAATGTGAGTAGAAATGAGATCATTTTAGAGAGAAATTTGATATTTTAATAATATAAGTGTTGGATGCTTTGACAACATTTGTATTTTATAATACTTTTACTGTAAGTATCTACGCCATGTCTTTTAGACTTTTTTTTTTTTTTGGAAGACACAGGGTGTCCCCACCTCATTTTTGAAGAGAGACTAATTCCTGCAGATATACGCAATCACCCACAACCACGTGTATCGGGTAAAGCCAAGGAGGGGAATCGAACCCTCACCTATAGGGAGCAAACCTACGGTGAAGACCATTCGCCCAAACCTCGTTGGGTTTGGGTGAATGGTCTTGGGTCTCGAGTCAAGTCACGACAGTGGGCCACATAGGCACAGATTAGGTACCAAATAGGAAAATTTCCTGTTTGTAATAAATAGGAAGCTCAATCTTATGATTATGTACTTTTAACTAAAGTGATTAACTGAATGGACTGACATACTGATGTCTAAAAGTACCTCCCATGCTCTAGATACAAACGAGACAAATAACAAAGAAACAAGATGAAAGATAAAATACATCCGAGCACAATAGGTACAGAAACTCAATAATGCATTAACTATCGACAAGAACTAAGTTTGTGAATAAAGATCCAATACAAATAAAGATCCAAGACGTGCCTGTATATCAAACGACATCCACACTCCGAGTTTCAGTAATCCTAAAAGAGCATCCCATTACACAAAATTAAAAGATAGAATCTCTGTATGATAGAGATTGTGTAAGGGTGACAGTGAGATCACAACTCTCATGGGA
Organism: Magnolia officinalis; assembly: GCA_021015155.1. Classification (NCBI taxonomy): domain Eukaryota; kingdom Viridiplantae; phylum Streptophyta; class Magnoliopsida; order Magnoliales; family Magnoliaceae; genus Magnolia; species Magnolia officinalis. The sequence continues at coordinate 24,687,208 of JAJHSJ010000011.1, read as the reverse complement.
GAAAACCATAATATAATATATCTATCGAACAAAAAAAAAAAAACTCCAAAAAAGAAACAAAAAGGAGATAAACCTCAATCATTAGTTCATCACAGATAAATTACAGACATGTCCACCATCAGAAGCCCAACAATCCATACCTCCTCTAGTCACCATTAATTAAACCAGCACAAAAGAAAAAAACATATTTGCAGAACCTTAACCAAAATTCATCATAGAAGACTTACAAAATGTTATATAGTACCTCTCCAATGGTTGTATCCTTCTTTACCCTGCGAAAGAGCCTCACACAGAGCGAAGAATTATCTGCAGTGGAAACACATTCAGAATGATGAAGCTGCTTGCTTATGTTTCAATTTGATGCTTTTCATCATAGAAGACTTGCAAGATCTGACAAGCAAAGATACTGCCAAAAGACTATCAAGTTAAATTTAATATCTAGAGCAATTACAAAAACAGTTGTCAGATAACGATCACAAACGCACTTATTGGTGTTGCGGAAGAGATTGTATAGTATCAACTATTACTGACATGAATGTCTTTGACAGAGCAAGAGCCATATGATCTACCCTTACCTGCAATGATTTCCAAAACATTGAGATACAGCAAGATAAGAATATTTTGGGGTAATGAGATAGATTTATTGGAAAAACATTTAACATGTTTGGACCATAACTAAGCAACATTTTTTTAAAGAAATGGCGATTTTCTTTTTTTTTTTTTTTAAAGGGCAAATGGCAATAATTTATTGGCAAAGAGAAAGGAAAAAGTGATGATGATGAATCATTACATAATTACAAAAGGCTAAGCTGCCCAAGCATTAAGCAAGCCCAAACATTACAGTCAAAAGATTTTATAGACTTAGACCACTCAACAACATTTGACTTTGCTCTTTTGAACCTCATTGGGAAGCGGTTTCAGAAAGACCTATTTTTCAGTTTAGCCCATATAAATCATAATCCCGTAAATAAGGAGAGGCACCATATTCCTTTCGCTTACATACCTCCTCCCAGCTAACCAAGTGAAACTTTCTTTTAGTCTCTGACCCCTTGCCAGAGGTCCCAGCTAAGCAAGTGGCTTACAGACCTCTGCATCAAACTATTCTGAAATCATTCGCTCAAATGTCCCAAGGTAAAGGCAGAATGTTATAATTTCAAATACAAAGTCAATGCTACTGAATCATGACATATATCTGCAATTGTCTGAATTTTTTAATCTATCTGAGATGATCTGTACAATTTCAGAACATTTCACCAATTTGAAGCTTTAAATTCCACCTAATATACATATATAAGGACAGAATCACTTACAACATCCATTTCTTGTTTTATTAGTAATTCACTTGCTGGACTTACTAGCTGAGCAGATGGTGCCTTCCCTGCTGACAAGTCCCATAGCTCAGCCTCTAGCATCTCAATTGCACTCCTGGGACGAAATGGAAAAGATAAGCATCAGATCAAAGACTACTCTCCTCTCAAAGCAATAGAGTGCATGACCTAAGGAGGAAAAAAAAAAACCCCAAGACATCTCAAAAGCATAATGATTAATGATAAAAACTTCATGTTAGTAAAAATTATGCATTCACAAAAGACATCACAACAAGCATGTTGTTTACAATGTTCAACTTTGAAACACGAACCAAAGATGACATGGGAAAGAAAAGCAGGAAATGCCAAATGAAATAACAGAAAGTTTTGCGATGAGCAGCAGATTTGGTTGATATATTTCTGATATGATATTCCCCACTAGATTAGCTGACAATTTCATAGGTTCTATAACCATATTTTGCAACAGAACAATCTAAAATTATTTATTCACCTATCATGAGATGAAACAAGTAGTTCTTCTCAAATGATCTATCAGACTGCGAAAAAGAATCCTTTGTATAAAAGAATTTCACTGATATGGGTGAAACTTATCAGAACAAAAAATTTAAACAACAGGTCATAACTTCGGATATGGCACCAAAAAAGCAAGATGCAATGAAAAGTTTGCTAATATGAATTTCACTGAAATATGTTATACACAAGGAAGCACTCATCATTTATTTTAGTCAACCATGAAAAGTCGCTACAATACAAGCAGATCTACGGATCTACCCAGCCAGTGAAAAGAAGCAATTCTCTTTTCATCTTTATAATCTCATAAGTCATAACAAAGGAAGTCAAGGAATGATGGAACAAATATCATGGACCAATGGAAATACCTGTGTTGTGGATACCACATCCCACTTATTATATGTTCCACTGCTATTCTCTGTCCAATCCCCAAAATCCACCCTGGAATTGATCAAACTCAAATCATTAAGAGCATGATAAGAGATGAACGCATTCGGACGCACGCAGAACATGAAATCATCCATACACAATGAGAAATCATCCATACACAATGAGAAGAGAACCATGATCTAAACTGATGCACAACTCTGATGTTTTTTACCATTTAACCATCCATTATGGGGTAGTGGGACCCAAACAACATCGAAACTAACCATACTGCAGACTCAAGCCCATGACAACTCAGATACTGTATCCAATGCGCTGGTCGCCTCATCCAAGAGCAGGATTGCTGGTTCTTTAGTATCGCTCAGGGAGGCGATCCTTTGCTTATCTCCGCCCGATAGCTGGGTCCCTCTCTCTCCAAAGATGTTTCATAACCATCCTTCATGGAGCTGCAACCAGCATTGACCAAGAACACAAAAACATGGTCATGAACAAATGCAATCATGATGATTCTCTAACGACCAACTCCAATCTGTTGATTGGGATCAGGAAGGGATGTCTTTTTGCTTAATATCTGATGCATTGCTTTTTTTATGAGGTTGATCTGATCCATTTCATCCTGTGGGTCTTGTACATAAATGCAACAATAGTAATGCTTTTCTTTTTCTTTCTTTTTTAAACAATAGGAATGCTAATATGCAGGTCACTGCATCAAATTTCAATGCAGCTCCCTCCTCATGGTACATGTTGCAAACACGTAAGGGAATTGGTACTCTTGTTCTGAGGGCCATCATGTGTATAGAAATATCCAAAAAACAAGGGTTGTTTTGAGCCATCTTGTATCAGGTTTATCCTTTAGCTTTTGGTTTCAAAAATATTGTCATCTTCAAAAAAAAATAAAAAATAAATAAATAAATAAAATCCAAAAATCAAGGGTCATGTGGCAGCCATCTGATTAGTGAAATGGTTGGATCAGAAGTCCACGTTCAACCAGAAAAATTCACAGTAACAGGATGGGTAGAGCCGTCTAATTGCTGCAATTTTGTCCTACATTCCATCCACCTGGTGTATCAACAGTCCCCACCACCGGAAATGTTTGCCAAGCATACTGTGCGAATGGAACTGCATAAAACTTCTGTGCAGAGACCTACATATTTAGCCTTCTTCATGCAAAAATTGAGGAAATGTAGCCTCTGAAGGTTTCACATCTGGACAAAGATTAAGCAGGTCAGAATGACGATGGTGATTCTTCTAAGTTTTAAGGTTTTCTAGAATTTCATGTCTCTACAATCCAAACATGCCATAACAAATCTTGCACAGCCATGCGTGTACAAGTGCCTGAGACCATGTGCATGAGATTTTATAACTATGAAGCAGGATCAAGAAATTCTCATCAGCCTTTTCATGCTCCAGATTGCACATTGAAGAGAAATGCTCTGATGTATATCTATTCTAAATTACAAAAACAAAAAAAAATAATAATAATAATTGGGCACCTGTGCATCTTTATAACTAGCGAAATTGTCACCTTCTTCCATATGCTTCATTACTTGTAGCTCCATTTTTAGTTGCACAATTTCCAACTCCAATGCCTGTTTCTGGTACAATTTCTTTTCCAACTGAAGTATTTTATTCAGAGAAGCTTCTTTTTCCCTCTGTGCATATTCCCAATCAAATGAGAAATCACATGAATTCCAAATTGGTGCAGAAATCTTACGACAACTTTTATCCAAGATCCAACAACCCACCTTTTGCTCTTTAAACCAGCATCAACAGAGTTTTTTCAACTCGCTGGGTGCCCGTTGATGAGAATTGTTCTTC